>PVJD01000004.1:0-1204028 GCA_004026545.1 Mormoops blainvillei | reverse complement strand
ATCTACTGTCTGTGGCTGTCTCCTTCAGTTGTTAATCTAGTCACTCTCTGCTCAGCAGTCAGGCTTTAACACAAGAGGGTGGGGCACAATCCCTCCTGGTTGGGGCTAATGTTTCCCTCAGGCTGCTGCTGCTCAGTGGGGAGTGGTCTGTGTGAGCTCAATGGCTGCTGCCTTATGGGGGATGATTCAGTACCAGGCCCTGGAGGCTACTCTCTCAGTTCTCTCCCCAAAGTCTCCGTCCCCAGCTTCTCTTAGGGCATCTCTAGTCTACTCTGCCCCCCCCCCCACACACACACACACTTTGCAGGGATCTACTGTCTGTGGCTGCCACTCTGCACTCAGCAGTCAGGCTTAAGCACTGCAGGGCCAGGACAGGGTCCCTCTTGGAGGCAGGGCTGTTGCTTCCTCTCAGGCTGCCACAGGGGAGTGGTCTGCCTGAGCAAGATGGCTGCTGCCTTATGGGGGATGACTCAGCACTGGGATCCCGGAGGCTACTTTCTCAGTTCTCTCCCCAAAGCCTCCATCTCCAGTCTCTCCTCAGGCATCTGTAGCCCTCCCTTCCCCCATCTTTGCTGCTGCTCAGGGTAAGTGGCTGCAGATGAAAATGTATGCGTTTGCCCTTTAAATGGCTCTTTCAGTCTCCAGCCACCCGCCTCTGGTAGAGAGGAGCCCTGCTGCTTTTCATAGCTGGGTGTTATCTGTGCACTTTTTGGGCTCTGGTGCTATAGGCTGGGGATCCCTGCTCATGGTTTTGACCCCACTATTCTCAGGGGGATTTAACTGGTCACTTAAATATGCCTCTGGCACTGCCACCTGAGCGTGCCCAGCCAGACTTCTTGTGTCTCCATCGTGCTCCTTACCAGTCAGTTCATGCCAAACCGAGTCTTCTGTCTGTTTGATGTTACAAGGCTTCTCTCTTGCTACTGTTCAGTTGTTTACTCTGGTTGAGTTCTCCAGAATTTAGTTGAAATTCCAGATTGGTCCTGGGAGGAGGTCAGTGTGACTTCCATTCACTCCACCATCTTGATCCTCCTATCCCTTTCTTGTTCCCCATCTTAAAAGAAATGCTTTTAGATTTTGCCCATTGAGTGTGATGTTGGCTGTGGGTTTGTCATATATGGCTTTTATTACATTGTGGTATGGTCCCTTATCCCCACTTTACTGAGAATTTTTATTAGAAATGGGGGCTGGATTTTATCAAAAAAATTTTATGTATCTATTGCTATGAGCATGTGGTTTTTATCCTTCATTTTTTAAAGTTGGTGGATCACATTTATTGATTTGCAAGTGTAGTGCCAACCTTGCATTCTCAGAATAAATCTCACTCTTCACTGTATATGAACTTTTTGATGCATTGCTGTATTCAGTTTGCTAATATTTTATTGAGGATTTTAGCATGTATGTTCATTAAGGATACTGACGTATAGTTTACTTTCTTTGTAGTGTCTTTATCTGGCTTTGGAATTATGATAATGCTGGCCTCATAAAATGAGTTAGGGAGCCTTCCCTCCTCTTGAATTTTATGATATACTTTGAGAAGGAGAGGAGTTAGTTCTTCTTGGAATATTGGGTAAAATTCTCCTGTGAAGCCCCCTGGTCCAGGGCTTTTTTGTGCCTGGGGTTTTTTGATTATTGCTTCAATTTCACTAGGTATATACTGTGTATTCAGATTCTCTGATTCTCCCTTATTTAGTTTTGGAGGATTGTATGTTTCTAAGAATTTGTCCATTTTGTCCTGGTTGTCTAGTTTGTTGGCATATAGTTGTTCATAATATTTTCTTACAATCCTTTGTATTTCTTTGGTGTCATTTGTTATTTCTCCTCTTCAATTTCTCATTTTATTTATTTGGGTCCTCTCTCTTTTTTTCTTTATGAGTCTGGTTAGAGATTAGTCCATCTTGTTTATCTTTTCAAAAAACCAGCTCCTGGATTCACTGATATTTTGTATCATTTTTTAGACTCTTTTTCATTGATTTGTACTCGAATCTTTATTATTTCCTCCCTTCTACTCACTTTGGGCTCTCTTTGTTGTTCTTTTTCAAGTTCCTTTAAGTGTGAAGTTAGATTGCTTATTTGAGCTTTTCTTATTAATTGAGATAGGCATGTAATGCTATGAGTTTTACTCAGTATTCTTTTCCAGTGTCCCACAGATTTTGGATTGTTATGTCCTCATTTTCATTAGTTTCAAGGTGTCTTTTGATTTCTTTCTTGATCTCGTTATTGACCCATTCATTGTTTAATAACATGTTATTTAGCTTCCATGTCTTTGCATGTTTTTCAGTGTTCTTATGATTGTGGTCAGAGAAGATGCTTGATATGATTACAATCTTCTTAAATTTATTGAGACTTGTATTGTGTCATAACATGTGTTCTATCCTAGAAAATGTTCCATGTGCACTTGAAAAAGTATGTATATACCACTACTTTGGCGTGAAATGCTCTGAAGGTATTAATTAAATCCATTTGATGTAGAGTGTCATTTAAGGCCACTGTCTCCTTGTTGATTTTCTCCCTGGAAGATCTATCCATTGAAGTCAATGGTGTGTTAACATCCCTGATTATGACTGTATTTCTGTTGATCTGTCCCTAAATGTCCATCAAGATTTGCTTTACATATTTAAGTGCTCTCATGTTGGGTGTGTAAATGTTTCCTAGGTTTTTATCCTCTTGTGGATTGTTCCCTTTATCATGTAGTGTCTTTCTTTGTCTCTTACTATAGCCTTGGTTTTAAAGCTTATTTTGTCAGATATAAGTATTGCTACCCCAGCTTTTGTTTCTTTTCTATTTGCATGAAATATCCTTTTCCATTCCTTCCTTTTAGTCTGCATATTTTGCTCTGAGATGGGTCTCTTGGAGGTAGCATATATATGGGTCTTGTTTTCTTATCCATTTAGCTACCCTATGTCTTTTGGTTAGAGCACTTAAGACTTTAACACATCTTTCTGTGTATAATATGATCTTTTTTTGCCCAAATTTTTTAGGGAAAAATAAGGACATGCATTATACATGGGTAGTTCCTGAACTATCTTGTATATGCTCTTGTGTTTTGTAATTACTTTTTACATAAAATTTCTTGTAGCATAATATGTTAAAAAATAAATGCTAAAATTTCTTTATAAAACAAAAAAACAAGTATCTAAATATAAATAAATAAATAAATAAATAAATAAAGAAAGAAAGAAAGAAAGAAAGAAAGAGAAAGAAAGAAAATTAAATTAAAAAAATTAAAACAAAAGGTTTTTTTTTCCTGAAAGTTTGGGCCAAAAACATGGGTGCACATTCTACATGGGAGCTCATTAGATGTTGGTAATTGATAGATACCTATGTAGTGCCATTTTATTGTTATACTATTTTCATGTGTTCTGTTTTTCTGTCCTTTTCTCTTTCTTCTTAAAGCAAGCCCTTTAACATTTGTGGCAGTAATGGTTGGGTGGTAACAAACTACTTTAGCTTTTTCTTGTCTGGGGAGATCATTATATCTCCTTCAATTTTAAATGATAGCCTTGCTAGTTAAAGTAGCCTTGGTTGTATGTCCTTGTTTTTCATCACCTTGAATATTTCATACCACTCCCTTCTCGTCTGAAATGTTTCTGTTGAGCAATCAGATGACGATCTATTTGGTGCTCCCTTGTATGTAATTACCTGCTTTTCTCTTGCAGCTTTTAGGATTCTCTCCTTGTCTTTAAGCCTTGTCATTTTAATTATGTGTCTGGGTCCAACTTGTTTGGAACCTCTGAACTTCCTAGACTTGTGTGTCTTTTTTCTTCACCAGATTAGAGAAGTTTTTGGTCATTATTTCTTCAAATAGGTTCTTGACCCCTTGGTATTCTCCCTCCTCCCTCTGGTTTTCCCATGATGAATATATTGTTACACTTAATATTGTCCAGAATGTTTCTTATGATCTCCTCATTTTTGCTGCTCTGTCTGTATTTTTTTTTCTACCTTGTCTTCCAAATAACTGATTTGATCCTATGCTTCATCTAACCTACTGTTTATTCCTTCCAGTGTATTATTCATTTGAGATATTGCATTCTTTATTTCTGACTGTTCATTTTTAATGGTTTCTATGTCTTTTTTCATGCTGTTGAGTATCCTTATAATCATGACTCTAAACTCTCTATCAGATGAATTGCTTGCCTCTATTTCATCTTGTTCTTCTTCTGGAGAATTTTCTTGTTCTTTCATTTGCAGCCTGTTTCTTTGCCTTCCCGTTTTGGCTGCTGCTTTGTATTTTGCACCTCAGTTGTTAAATTAATCAGTCATTAGGCTGATCAGCTGTTGATATAATCAAACTAATCAGTAGCCTGGCCTAAGCTCCACAGGGTAGGGCAGAGTAATTCCTGTGGGCAAGGCTACTGCTCCCTTCAGACTGATTCCATTCATAGAGGTGCAGTCTGTCTAAGAAAGATGGATTCTGCAGTATGGAGGATGACTCAGCATAGGGATCCTGTCAACTGTTCCTTCACTTCTCTCCTGAGAGTCTGATTGGCTTATTTCTTTTAACATGAACTTCTCCAGGCCCACCCATGCTGTCGAGTAGTATTCCATTGTGTAAATGTACTACAACATTTTTATCCACTCATCTACTGATGGATGCTTCCATTGCTTCCATAGCTTGGCTTTTGTAAATAATGCTGCAGTGAACATAGAGGTGCATATATTCTTTTGAATTAGTCATTTGTGTTTCTTCAGATAATATTCCCAGAAGTAGAAATGCTGGGTCATATAGCACTTCCATTTTTAATTTTTTAAAATATTTTATTTATTTATTTTTAGAGAGAGAGGAAGGGAAGGAGAAAGAGATGGAGAGAAACATCAATGTGAGAAACATTTTTCAGTTGCCTCATGTATGTGTCATGAATGGGGGAGTGAACCCAGGTCCAAGGCATGTGCCCTGACTGGGAATCAAACTTTCAGTCTTTCGCTTTGTGGGAAGATGCCCAACCAACTGAGCCACACTGGTCAGGGCATCTTAATTTTTTGAGGTAACTCAAAAAATTCCACAGTGGCTGCACTAATTTTCATTCCAACCAACAGGGCATGAGGGTTCCCTTTTCTTCACAGACATGCGAACACTTGGATGTTGATTTAGTGATAATAACAATTCTGACAGGTGTGAGGTGATATCTCATTGTGTTTTAATTTGTATTTCAGTGATAACATTGAACACCTTTTCATATGTCTATTGGCCATCTGCATGCCTCTTTGGAGAAGTGTCTATTCAGGTCTTTTGCCAATTTTTAAATTGGATTGTTGGGTTTTTTGCTGTTGAGTTTTATAAGGTTCTTATAAATTTTGGATATTAATCTTTATCAGATGTATCATTTGTGAATATGTTCTCCCCTTCAATGGACTGCCTTTTCATTTCATCTACAACACCATTTTTTATTTTGGCACCATTGAATCTCTTAATTAGTGATTTTTTTTAAAAGAGAAATGATGTATTATGTTTCCTAGAGATGCTATAACAAAGTACCACAACTGGGTTGACTCAAAGAACAGAAAGTTATTCTCCCACAGTTCTTGAAGTTATAGAAGTCCAAAATTAAGATGTTGGCAGGGCTCATTCTCCTGAGGTCTTTAGCAGAATATTATCCTTGCTCCTTCCTACCTGATAGTTACAGGCAGTCCTTGGCATTCCTTGGCTTGTAAATATGAGGTCTGTCTGGAAAGAGCCCAGCCATTGTTAATATGATGAGAATGGTTTGTGCAACATCAATGGTACCTGGCAGCCCAGGAGAGTGGACTGGAATGTGCATGTGTAAACAATGACAACTTCGCTGTACTAGTCAGTGGGTATGATAACGCCACTGGGTGAGCATGTGTACTGTGTGGCTGTCCATTCAAAATGACTAAATGAATAGAACAATGAACCTGCATCAAATTTTGTGTTAAGCTTGAACATTCCTTCACGGAAACTATTCAGATGATTCAGAAGGCTGCAGCTATGAGAAACTGGTGATTGGCAGCTTCATCACTACAACATGCCTGCTCATATAGTGCATCTTGTGCAGAGATTTTTGGGAAACCATGAAATCACCCACTTGACTCAGTTTCATTACAGCTCTGATTTGGTGCCCTGGGACTTCTGGTTTTTCTCAAAACTAAAATCACTTTTGCAAGGGAAGATGTTTCAGACTATCAATGAGATTCATGAAAATAAAACAGGGTACTGATGGCAATTGGGAGGTCTGTGTGAGGTCCCAAGGTGCCTACTTTGAAGGGGACTGAGGTGTCATTGTCCTATGTACAATGTTTCTTATATCTTGTATCTTCTTCAATAAATGTCTCTATTTTTCATATTTCATGTCTGGATTACTTCTGGATAGACCTCACACTTCACCCCAGTTTCTGACTCTATATGTTGTAATTTTTCTCTTCATATGAGAACACCATGAGGGCCCACCTTCGCCCTTAATTCAATGTGATTACATATGGAAAGACTCTAGTTCCAAATAAGTTTACATTCACAAGTTCAAATGGACATGCTTTTTGGGGAGACATTAATTCAACTCAGTACAAGTAGTCTTAAGATATTCTAAATATTCTAAATCCTTTTAAACAAAAGTAAATATGATTCAAGAAAATATCTATATATAAATAAATACTCATCACAATGTCCCAAGCTCCATCAGGCCAGATTTATAGTCATTTAACAAATTTTTATCGAGAGTATTTTGTAGATCCATAAATAGTGCTGGGTACCAGGGACACGGTAATGAACCAGAGAGCTGAGGTCCTTGTTTTTAAGGAGCTTACATTCTAGTTTGGAAAAAGACATATGAATATAATTCATTTGTACTCTCAAATAATAGTCATGGAGAACTGATCATGAGGTCACTGAGGATGAAGAAAAGAGAAGGAGTAAAGCCCAGGCTTTCAAGTAACTTACATTCAATTGGTACAGAGATAATACATGAATAAGTGAGTAAGTAAATAAAGTAACTTTAGATGATAATAAGTGCTATGGAGAAATAAAAGGCAGGGCACAGTGGTATAGGATAAGGGGTTATGTATCTCTTCATATGAGCCCTATTTGAAGCCCAGGCATGAGTCTTGTGAATGTCTAGGTTTGGTGTTCTACTGGGAAGAAATGCAAGCACAAAGACCCTCAGGGGACCCTGAAGTAGGAACAGCAGGAAGCTAATGGGACCTCTGGTAGTAAACCAGGAAAGAATGGAAAGAAAAGGGTTAACAGTAGTTTGGAGCTAGAACTGAGACTAGTAAACTGCATAAGAGCTAATACTCTAAGTGCTCTGGAAAGTAGTCTGATGCGTTTGAGCAGGAGAGTAACCTGAATTTACTTGGATTTATAGGGGACTCCCCCCTCACCAGCTGTTTTGTGAGTAGTGGACAGTTGGGAGCAAAGGGTGGAATAGGGGTCAAGGTTACGGTGTGGGATCCTGAATGTAGAACCAGAGGGACTCTCACGGTGAAATGTGCTGTGAAGTAAGTAAGCCATGATGGAGGGGATTTGTATGAAGGGAGGTTGGGACAGCTAGTAGCTGTGCAAAGGTTCCCTGATGTGACATTTTAACTCATACACTAATGACCAGAAATAACTAGCTTTATAAAACTCCTGGGAAATATATTTTCAAGTAGAAGGACTAGAAATTAGAAAGCCCTAAATTTGGTGTGTTAAAGGTAAGAAAGAAAGACAAATGGTGTAAATGCATAGAAACTCTGTTTCTTTAACATGACCCTTTCTCTTTTTTGTCCATCCACTTCCTTCCTTAATCATTAAGCCCTTAGGACATCAGATTCTGGTCAGCATTAAATTGTCTCAAGAACAAAGCCTCATGTCTATTGACCACAGAAACAGAGTTTTGTTCAAAGCACAGATAACATCTTGACCTCAGTTGTGTTTCAGGTCCAAACCAGGAAAGCAGACAACATTATGGACCACACCCTCATGAAACCAGGTAGAGCAGTGCCCTGGCTGACATCAGGACCTGATACAATGATCTACTTCTCCTTACCCATGACCTCAATGACTTCGCCATCATGATTTTGTCTTCTGAATCAATTTATTGAGTTGCATCTTGGTAATAGTGTTACTGGACAGCATGGGTCCTGGCCACTTGTCGCCATGTACACACATAACACAAAGATTTATGGGGAAGCAAATAGGTTTTCATTAACAGGGTTCCAAATTTAAGGGCTCCAGGAGCATTCCTGGTCCAAGTTGGTCTCATCCACAATGCACAGAAATTTCCTCATTCCCAGAGAGATTAAAGTCCAAAACCAAACCCAGAAGTTCCCCATCATTCTCTATCTGTAGCCCATGGTTTTTACTTGAACAGATCTCCATCTCTCCAGCTCCGGGATCTCTCTCTTTCTCTCTCTCTCTCTCTCTCTCTCTCTCAAGAGTTGCCATTGCCTGGAGCTGAGGAACTCCCCAGCTCATGCCTCAGTGTGCTGCTCTTAGGGCAAGATAGTAAAGGCAATCCAGGACCCAGGTGCCATGCTGCACTGGGTCATAACATCCCAATGGGCCTGGCACCCAGACAGGCACACTTCCTAGTGTGGGACCCTGCCTCCTGGAGCTGGCCTATGACCATGCAAGGCCTAATCCTCAGATGGTCCTGGGGCCTGCCATTCCCACAATTGCTCCCATTTATCTGTGCAGGGCAAGGAAAGAAGAGTGCAGCTTTCTGTCTGCCTTCTGTTTAAAAGTCCTCTCCCAAAATCCCACAGCTGCAGGAAGCCAGTGGGAGCATCCACCCTTTCAAACATGAGGGCTAATCTTGGCATGTTTGTCTTTGCCCCTATTCTGGCCACCATGTTCCATAAGAGGGCAAAGTGTCCAGTCACCCCAGGTGGGGCGACCAGCCCCCACAGCTTCCATAGGTTGTGTGCAGCCTGTGTCATGAACTGTGTTGAATGTTAACTTTCCCCAAGGATATGGAAGTGGGCCCCAGCTCCAGTTTTAACCCCTGGTTGCCTTTGGTGTTTACCAACACCTTTCAGGTGTCTTTCTGGTGAGTGTGGCTCTTCCTCCCTGTCCTTCCTCCTGCTAATTGCTGCTAGTGACCCTGCCTGAGGCAGTAGCCTTGCCCGCAGACCCTCCCTGCTGGGAAGGCAGGGCTGCCTGGGTATTGGGGCAACAGATGCTGGCTTGTTTACAGTAGCCTTGTTTATAGTTGCCTTAGGATCAAGCTGCCTTCTTTGGCAGCCCCACCCTTTGGAGAAGGCAGGCTGCTTCAATCTGCTGCCTCAGCGGCTCTCCCCTTGCCCTGCCACCTTCTTCTGGGAATGAGGGAGCAGCCTCTTGTGCTAGATTGGGGTTCCTCCCCAGTTGGGATTGCGGTCCTCCCCAGCCCGCAGCAATTTGGCCTGAGAAGTTGGAGTAAAGGGGACCTTGGAGACAGGTTTAGGGGGTTAGTCTGGGATGAGCTACTGCTGCCCATTGCTCCCCTGGTTGCAAGTCTAATGAAGTCTGTTAGAGTTTAAGAGGTGTGTTCCTGCACTCTGCCTTGCGGTGTATGAGATTCTCTGAACCATGTGCTCAGAGATGAGTGGAGTGAGGAGAGGCGCCTTTCTCTGAAAGAAGTCTCTGTGTCCATTATTGCAGGGCAGCCTCTGCTGAAAGACCTGACCACCCTTGCATTTACTCCCTGCCACCCTTCAGCAGCCATCTTGTAGCCTGAGGTACATTGTACTACTAAACTGGGGTTTGGGTCTGAGTTTCTCTTTGACAACAGACTTGCTAAAGCAGCCTTGAGTTAATGACTCTGGGTCTAAGCTATTCATCTGTAAATTGAGGATAAAGATACTATATTCATATTTGTTTAAAGGCAGAGAAGTGAACAAGTAGTCCTTCCAATTTTAAATTTTATTACGGCCAACTTTATTTTCTGCTTTTCTCTTGTCATCTTCTTTCTGGTTTTCCTATCTTTTATATTACATATACGGTGCATTCCAGATATCCCAGTATTACCTGAAATTGAGATGTATAGAACTGAGCTCAATATTGCAAGCCAGGGACTACTACTGTCCATGTAGTTTCTAACTGGAGAGAAGAAATTAGGGTGACTTGCATATTTTATGTCTCTATGTTCCTGAGAACTGAGGTAAGGAACCAAGGATAAGGGCTCATAAAGGTCAAGGAGAAGGAATAGGTTCAGGGGTAGACATGTTCAACTTTAAGGCAATTGTCTAACATCCATCTCATAGTCAATTCACTCTAGGTATTTACAACCTACCATATAGGTATGTATTTTGGGTAAACATCATCATAGCGGTTGTTAAAACTGCGAAGGTGGATGAGATTCTTCAGGAAAAGTGCAGTGAGTAGAAGAGCAAGTGCAAAGGTAGATTGTGCTTGGACTTCAGAGGGGAACAGATACAGTGGGGTCAGTAAAGGAGCCTGAGAAGCAACCACCAGGGAGGAGAAAGAATACTGAAAGAGCTTGATGTCCTGGAGGCCAAGAAAGGAGAAAAAGCTATGTGGTCGTGGGTGGGATGGGGGAGGCATGATCAATAGTGTCAGATGCAACATGGAAGTACAGCAATTTAAGGCCTAAAAACCACCCATTGGTCCTGGGAATTAGATCACTGGTGATTTTAGGAATAGCAGTTTCACTATAGAGAGCACATTTTAGTTGGTTAAAAAATATAGGAGGGGAGAAAAAGGCTGGGTGAGAAGACATGAAAAGAGATATCAGTTGCTAAAAAGGAGTCCTTTTAATTTTTTTAATGAGGGCTTTTAAAACTCACCTCGTGACTTAAGGGACAGAACTACAATGAGGGATGATAAAGTGGATCAAGTAGGTTATTGAAGGAGGGAGTTCCAGGGGTCATGGTAAAGGTGAAAGAGAAAAACCTCACCTGTTATAATAAAAAGTGTCTTAGTTTAGGTTCTTTAAGAAGCAGACACCAAGATGTAATTACATATATGAGAGATTAAGTGGGGAAAACACCTGTGAAGGATAAGGAGGCGGGGCAAGAGAAAGTGAGGAGATCCTTCACAACTTGAAGGAGCTCTGATGCTTGTAAAGGAAAGTGGATGAAAGGGGATTAGGCAGGGTAACACAGCTGTAACACAGTCCCAAGAAGTTTTGTCCAGGCCTACGGAGAGCCAAAGCCTTTAGTTAAAGGAGTGCCATGTCCCACCAGAATAAGCCTACTAATACCCGCTCAGTGTTCAGCCACTGACTGAGGGTGGTATGTGGGAAGCCTGGCTAATCTCTTCAACTTGTTTCATCCAGTCCCCACTCCCTCCCCACCCCTCCCAACTATGCATAACCCATAGACACAGATGACAGTGTGGTGACAGCCAGAGGGAAGGGGCAGTAGGTGGAGGGAGGTGGACAAAGTGGGGGAAATGGGGACATCTGTAGTAGTGTAAACAATAAAAATAAAGTAAAATAAAATAATGTAAGCTTGGTTTTAGAAGAATATTTTAAAAAACAAAAATGTAGAAACAAAGAAACAAATAACAATATAACAAACGCATGGACCAGGGGCAGCAGCTGTGGCCTCCCAGTGACTATGCTGTGCTGTGTCATGAAATCTGGACAGTGCACTTCCATGGTAAACACTGATACACTGCGGCTGTATCTGAATGTCAAGAAATGAGGGGAACAAGAAGATAAGGGAATTTCTAGCTGGTGGTCTCCTTTATCTTTCAAGTAAGAAGCATTGTGGTTTAGTCTGGCTAGAAAGAGAAAAGAGAGTAAGAACTGGGGAAGAAACTTCTGTGATGAAAGCTTGGAAGAGCAGAAACTGAAAGAAGAGAAATGATTTTGTGCCACGCAAATTCTCATGGGGGATGGAAGTGTAATGGTCTGTGTGTGAAGCGGCACTAACATGCCATATGTGTTTTTCTCCATAAGCAGTAAGAATAGAGAAAGGAGATTTTATCACTGATTCTTTTACTGTTAATGCTAACACCCTTGGTTCCCAGACTTCTTCCATTTTAGACTTCTTAAGTTAGTAAATTATCCTTCATTTAATTAAATGCAAAAATATAGATTTATTGAGTATTTGCTATGTATAAAGTACAGAAGGAGACCTAAAGATGGGTTTCTGCCCTTTAGGGATATGTAACTTAATAATAGAAATACCTATAATGCAAGGGGGACTATGATAGTGGGTATGAGAGACACAAATAAAGCCTATGGGATTTCAGAAGAATAGAGCCACCTGAGCGGGAGATAGGGGGTGGTGATGTGTAAATTGGGAAAGCCTTTGTGCAGGTGGTTTTGCATTGAGACTTCTAGGGTGGGTATAATTGTGCAGGTTTATCTTCACTGTCTAATAAATATCAGGCACCAACCCTTCTTTTCTCCTTTTTTAATCTTGCTATTCAGGGCCTTGATCAGAACTGGACGGTGACCACCTCATGCTTTAATCGCTAATAAACTGCTCACTCACTCTTTAAATATACTGCCTCATATGCTCAGTTCACACACAGTTGGGTAAATTACGTTGTTTATGTACTCCAGAAGCTTTTGAGGATCTTTCTCCTATTACCCAAGCATCACCAGTGCTACTGCATTTTGCATATTTTGCACATTTGCAAAATGCCTTATTGCTCTAAAGCATTTTTCTCCACTAAATGGCGATAACTGTGTAGGCAGAAAATTACACATACTTGGTATATAGTAGTGTTGGAGCAAGGTCTTAGTTACTCATTTTGTTTTCTTACCTGCCAATGAGTCTGTAAATCACAGTCAAGATCTGGGTTGGGAGAGGAAGGGAGGTAGCCCTGCGATGTTATCTAATCTACTTTAACCAATAGATAAACAAGCTAATCCTAAACATTGATTCGTACTTTAGTCTGTTCAGTCTGCCTTAACAAAAATGCTGTAGATTGGGTGGTTTATAAAAAACATAAATTTATTCCTTACACTTCTGAATGCTGGGAAGTCCAAGACCAAGCCATGGGCAGAATCAACTTCAGGTGAAGACCTGCTTCTTAGTTCATAAATGGCCAAATTCCCCACATAGTCATGTGGCAGAAGGGACATGGGGGTTCTCTGGAGTTTCATTCATAATGGCACTAATCTCATTCAGGAGGGTCCCACCCTCTGACTTAATTCCTCCCCAGAGCCCTACCTCCTAATATCACCACACTAGGGATTAGGTTTCAACATATGAATTTTGAGGGGTCACAAACATTCATTCTATAGCATTTCTTCCCTTGGATCCTTTTGTTGGTTTCCAAAGGGTTAGGACTACAACTGTTCATAATATGTAGATTTATTTAAAGTGTAGTTTCCACTCTTCTGCCTTTCAGGTAACATGGGATAAAAAACAGTTGGAAGACACAGAAAGTGCAACATCGTATAGTCAAGGCCTCTACCTTATAAAGTAAAAATGATTGCCACTTTTTCTGGGAAATGAACTTTTTATACATTATGGAGTTTATTCAATGCTATTGCTAAGTGCTTCAGATGAAGCAAAATACAATCATCAGCTAGCTATGCCTGACCTCATTATCTCCACTGTTGATGTTGCACAGTGGATTCCAGTCAAGAAAATATGTTTAACACCCTTCACACTTGGCTGGTTCACTCCAGGCTTTGTAATGTCATATAGAAGTATCAGTAAATAGTTGTGAATGAAATTAATGTCCCTGAATCCTTGTCTGTCATAATAAGCTCTACCAGCAGATTTTTCTGATGAGGTTTACTCATATAACTTGAGATATTTCATAATTAGTAATTTTTCACCCTTTCTGAAATAAACTTAGAGGTAAAATTGTGAGGATAGAGATTTCACCTCCAATCTCTGCCTGTTCTGCAGATATCATTGGTCTGTCAAGGTTCCTTTTCTTTAGAAGACAAGGCAGCTTCCTTTAGGAAACTGTTAAGGTCAACAGAACACACAGTGAATTTATTTTAATAATACTTTTGTTTCATTGTGGTTTTAATTTGCATTTCTCTGATGATTAGTGATATTGAGCTTTTTTTCATATGTCTGTTGGCCATCTGTATGTTCTCTTTGGAGAATTGTCTATCCAGGTTCTTTGCCCATTTTTAAATTGGATTGTTTCCTTCTATGGCATTGAATTGTTTAAGTTCTTTATAAATTTTGGATATTAACCCCTTATTAGATATGTCATTGGTAAATATTTTCTCCCATTCAGTGGGTTGTCTTTTTATTTTGTGGATTGTTTTCTTTGCTGTGCAAAAACTTTTTAGTTTGACATAGTCCCATTTGTTTATTTATTTTTTTTGTTTCCTTTGCCTGGGGAGATATATCAGAAAAAATATTGCTATGAGAAATGTCTGAGATTTTACTACCTATGTTTTCTTCTAGGATTTTTATAGTTTCAAGTTTAACATTTAAGTGTTTCACCCATTTTGAGTTTATTCTTGTATATGATATAAGAAGGTGGTCTAATTTCATTTTTTTTAATGTAGCTGTTCAATTTTCCTGATATCATTTATTGAACAGGCTATCTTTAGTCCATTGTTATGTTTTTGCCTCCTTTGTCAAATAATAATTTATAATAAAGGCATAGGTTTATTTCTGGGCTCTCTGTTCTGTTCCATTTATTTGTATGTCTGTTTTTATGCCAGTACCATGCTGTTTTGATTACTATGGCCTTGTAGTATATGGTATCTGGATAGGAATTGTGTTGAATCTGTAAATTGCTTTCGGTAGTACGTACACTTTAACAATGTTCATTCTTCCTGTCCATGAACATGGTTTATGCTTCCACTTATTTGTCTCTTCTTCGGGTTCTTTCTTCAGTGTCTTACAATTTTCCTAGTACATGTCATTTTCTTCCTTGGTTAAATTTATTCCAAGGTGTTTTACTCTATTTGAAACAATTATAAATGGGAGAGTTTTCTTAGTTTCCCCTTCTGATACTTCATTATTGGCATATAAAAAAAGCAACTGATTTCTGGGTATTTATTTTTTATCTGGCTACTTTACTAAATTCATGTATCAATTCTAGTAGCTTTTTGGTGGAAACTTTAGGGTTCTCTACATACAGTATCATGTCATCTGCAAATAATGACAGTTTTACTTCTTCCTTTTTCAATTTGGATGCTTTTCATTTATTCTTCTTGTCTGATTGCTATGGCTTGGACTTCCAGTACTATACTGAATTAAGTGTGGTGAAAGCAGACATCCCTGTCTTGTTTCTGATCTTAATGGAAATGCTTGTAGGCTTTCCCCATTCAGTATGATCTTGGCTGTGAGTTTGCCATAAATGACCTTTATTATATTGAGGTATGATTCCTCTATCCCTACTTTGCTGAGAGTTTTTATCATAGATTGGTGCAGCTGCTGTGTAAAACAGTATAGAGTTTCCTCAAAAACTTAAAAATGATGCTGCCGTATGACCTAGTGATTCCACTTCTGGTAACATAGCCAAAGAAACCCAAAACATTAATGCAAAAGAATATGTGCACCACTATATTCATCACAGCATTATTTACAATATGCAACATTTGGAAGCAGCCGAAGTGTCCATTAGTAGATGAGTGGATATAAAAAGCTGTTGTACATTTATACAGTGGAATACTACTCAGGTATTTAAAAAAAAAAAGAACTATTACCTTTTTGGACCACCGAGATGGACCTGGAGAGTATTATGTTAAGTGAAATAAGCCTGTCAGAGAAAGACAAATATCATTTGATTTCACTTGTATATGGAGTCTAATTAACAAAATAAACAAATAAAATAGAAACAGAGGCATAGGTACATGAAAGAGACTGAGAGCTGTCAGAATGGAGAAAGTTTGGGGCTGTGTGAAAAACGGTGAAGGGATTAAGTGCAAAAAAAAACCCTCATAGACACAAGCAACGATATGGTGATTACCAGAGAGAAAAGGAGTGTCTGGAGAGAAAGGGGAGATAAACGGTGGTGGAAGGACTTAACCTGGAATGGTGAACATGCAAGACTATATACAGATTATGTTTTATGGAATTGTACACCTTAAACCTATATAATTTTATTAACCAATGTTTCCCTAATAAATTCAATAGAAATTTTAAAAATAGAAAAGAAATGAGTAGGAAAAACAAAACAAAAATAATCCTTTTGTAGTAACAGTATTTACTTTTAAGATTATTTAGAATGAGTTTTTTTCCTCCCAACCAATAAGCTGGATTGATGCCAGTTGAAAAAGAAATAGAGGAGTGTGTTAGTGCTGGAGGAGAGGCTAGAAACTTACTGTCATGGAGAAAAGATATAAAAGGACAGTACCTTAAGGCAGCTAATGACAGGGCTCTGAAAGGGTTGCTCTTCTCTCTCAGTTGTGGTAGAAACTGTGAGAGTCTTCTCTAACCTATGAAAACTCCGTTCAATCTCCATAGGTCTAACTCTAAGCTTTTTCTTTGCACTTTATTTTATTCTTTGAAGTCTGGAAAGGTGACCTACCTTTCCTTTGATTTAAAAGTCTTGCTCTTCTGGCTTACAAACTGCAGAGTGCCTGGCTGTCTGGATCTGCATGTAGAGGCCATTCAGAGATCCATTTGAAAAGCATCACAGAGGTGACCCAATTATGGTCTAGAACCAAGATTTGCAATTCTTCTCAAAATCTTTTACAAATAGCACTTAACGATCATCCTTTCCATTAGATAAGTTCCAGGTGGATAAACATGGCTAAACACTTGCCATGCTGCCTTGGTAAGAAAGCAGGTAAAATGTGGGTAATTGATTGAGCAATGGTTGTAAGAAGTTCACATTTTATCCAGCTGCCTCAGGAATGCTTATGACCACTAGGTTGCTTGTGGCATTGGGCTGATATCCTACTTTCAGACTTCCTTGTTCTCAACTATTAAATGTGATACAAGGATTACTTGATTGTTTTCTTAAATGATCAATTTATAGACCACTGAAGCACAATGGCTAATCATGTCCAATTCAGCCCTGAACTTCCTCATAGCACAAGCCATGATAGCTGGATCCTCTTTCCCTCCCCTTCCTTTTTTGACTCACTCTTAGAGATTTTTTAAATTAATTTAAATAAATGACCAATTCTCAGACCTAAGATTAGGAATCTTTTAAAGAAACTTACTATGATATTAAATAAGCTTAAATTTACTTCTATTGACCTATTCCAAACCTCCAAACATTCTCCTCAGCAGATGTAGGAGAATATAGTATAGCTATAGCATGTGTTAGGGGTATAGGGTATTTCCCCAGAAGCCTTGATGGTCCCACCCGAGTCCTACCTGTACACCTATAAAACTTGATCCTGGTAGACCTCATCCCAGATCAAATCTTATCTCCTGCCCCAAAGATTAGAATCTGGATGAGTCACTGCTTTGCTCTCTGATCCAGACCACCATGACTTAATTTACAAGGCCACCTAGCCTACCCTGCCCACAGCCAGAAGCACCACACTAGTAAGAAATATGGCATTGCAAAAGAGGCTAAATTTTTTGATCTGTATTATAGAGAATCAAAATAAATCCTGAACAAGTCTGCTAGAGTCAAGACTGAATTCTCTTTCTATTTTTTCTATAGAAATTTTTACAATACTGTTGCCATGTGGAAAGGAAAACAATTTAAGTTATGCCCTATAAGAGTGCAATTCTTAGATTGCACCTTTTTGTCATTGTCATCATTGTTATTGTTATTTTGGTAAAGACTTTACTGAAATATAATTCACATATTGACGGGGTGTCAGGCAATTCTTGCATTTAAGACAATTACAACTCAGTGGTTTTTAGTGTATTCACAGAGTCGTACAACCATTATCATAATCAATGTGAGACATTTTTATCACCTCAGAATGAAACTCCCATGCGCTTTAGCTATCACCTCCCTCAATCCCTCCATCTCCCCCAGTCCTAACCAACAACTACGCTACTTTCTGTCTCTACATAGTTACATAGTTTTTTTAAAAAGAAATTTAGAGTGTTCTACGGGAAGATTTTAAAAAAGTGGTTTCTTAATATATACTCTCGCTTGGATTTTCCTGTTTCAATTACTTGATATCGATAAACGGACACTGGGTTCTGTTCTGGGCACTACAGTTGACCTAGCACCTGTAACTAAACACATTACTTACTTCAAAATTAAGGGAAAACAAAGTAGAATTTTCTAAGACTTTATATCATTATATCAAAGCATATCATTGAAAGGGAAAAGATACCAGCATTATGATTAGAAGATGTCTTTGATTTTAGATAAGCTTTCCTTCCTTTTTACACAACTTGATCATATGAGGCAGGTACAGGAGAAAGTTATGTTACTCGGGAACTTCCAGTCACAAGAGACAGAAGTCTGACTCACACTGGCTTAAACAAAAAGGGAAATTTGTTGGCTCATGTGATTCCAGAGTTCTTTAGGTGCTGCCAAATCCTATTATCAAGTTTCAGTCTTGTTCTTTCTGCTTTTCTTTGTGTTGACACCACTCTAAGGCAGTCTCGCTGCCTGAGGCAGCAAGGTGGCTACCAGCGGCTCCAGACTTACAACCTCTCCTCTTAAACAACCTTGGTAGTAGGGAGAATGCCTCCACTTGAACCTGAAACACAGTCCCTAGAGCTGAGTGTCTGGCACCGATTGGTCTGGACTGTGTCAATTGCTAACTCTTGAAGCTGGGGAGGTAATCAGTTCTGCCTGGTCCACTTGACAGAGAAGGGAATAAATTGTTTCCCAAGGAAATTCAGGTGTGGTTAAGGAGATGGATCGGGATAGTTAAAAATGAAGGATCATGATTAAAGAGCACAGCAACATGATATCCTTTCGTCTAATTTGCACTAAGCAGTTTTGTTACCTGAAGCAAATTATTCAATCTCTGTAGGCCTAGGTTCTCAGTTCTGTAAAATTACAGACTTGCAGAAAAAGTCTTCAAAGTTCTGTGTTAGTTTAAAATTCTCATTCAGTGATGAATCTTGGTATCAAAAAGGTATGACTAAATCTGATTTTCTTTGATAAAATCAATCAATAATTTTCATGGAATAGTAATATATCCTACAGCAAATAGTTTTGTCTGGAGTCTTGAGGTTGTGTGCTGTCTTTGATAGCAAGTGTTGACTAGAAGGGTGAAAGTTTCCTAACTCATTTTTTAAGTCTCCAGTCTAGTCAGAGAAATTAAAACCCTTATTTTTCAGAAGAAGACATGCTGGATGTAAGGCTGCTTTCAGTACTTTCTTTATGTTTATATCTACCCTTGTGGTGTTACTTAGAGAATCAATGAATATTTGTAAGTAGCAAGGACCAATTGGGAAAAAATGAGATAGAATCAGGTTGCTAACATAATTGGCCTTTTTGATAAGCTGCTAAAAGAAAGAAAAAAAAGAAGGAAGGAAGGAAGGAAGGAAGGAAGGAAGGAAGGAAGGAAGGAAGGAAGGAAGGAAGGAACTATCATCTCAAATTCACAAGTTAGGAACTGCACAATTGAACTGGATAAAAGTGACCTCCCCAAAAAGGTCAAGACATTTGATCAGTGCCATGACTAATAATCAACACAGGCAGCTGCCTTAGTGAAGAGGGGGAAAAATGTTTGGGTACAGTGCATGAATTTTTTTTAACTAGAGACTTTTGCTTTGGGTGTTAAAAGCCTTTTATTTTTACAACTTTTCGATCAGAATGCAAATACCTGAGTGCCCCACGGATTACTGAGACTTAAATATCAATTTAAAATCAAGAATTAGCCCTGGATGGTGTGGCTCAGTGGGTTAAGTGCCTGCCTGCGAACCAAAGGGTCGCAAGTTCGTTTCCCAGTCAGGGCACATACCTGGGCTGAGGACCAGGTCCCCAGTAGGGGGTGTGCAAGGAGCAACCATAAATTGATGTTTCTCTCCCTCTCTTTCACCTTCCCTTTGCCCTCTCTAAAATTAATTAAATCTGAAAAAATAATCTAGAATTATAACTGTTTTAGAAGTTCCATTAAAATTTGTATGCTTCATCTGTTTATGGTATTGGCAATGTATATCTTGGCTTTTAACTGGTATAGATGAGGCACTCCTCTGGGGTTTCAAACTGCAAGTACTCTAGGCAGGTGGATATTTTTCACAGTGCAAGGAAGCCACCATTTACAGAGAATTCAATATAAATGTTCTCCTCTGAAGCATAAATATGTTGCTGTCTCTTTAAAGACAGCACACGGACTAGGCTCTGTAGTACACAGGTTGTCTATTTCCAAGGGGTAATGGGGCCTGATTTCAAATACAAAGTAGTCTTTCAATCTCAGATCTACCCCCAAAGTACTGTGTGCTGCCATGAATCTGGGCCTCATTTTTAAAATGTCTAAAGAGGTTATGAAATACATCAGTCAAAGAGGCATGAGAAAACAAAATAATGATCCATCTGGGCAATGCAAATGTTCAATGAATAGGGGAGATGTGAATGTAACAGGGTGTAGGCTTACACTGAAATAAATAAACACATAAATAAACACCACAAGATTTCCATAACTGACGCGACTGTGCAATTGCAAACATTGTATAAAGGAATAGTTGATACAACAATGGTGTTCAAGTACATTGGGTAAATATCAGGTTAAAAGGTGATAGTGCTTAATATATAAGCACATATAGGATTAAGTGAGTTATTAATGAATACTTAGCACCTGAAAGGAAGGAAAAGAAGATGGTGCTGTAGTCGCCCCACAATGACCACGCTTTCTACAATGCCAGTTCTTTGTTTTTTTGCCCTTCTATCGTCAGTCTACTCCATGCAATGACTCCAGGAGTTCTAAAATTTTAAGTAACACATAGATGCCTACTTTGGTTGTGGTGGTGATGGTGAGGTTGGGAAGCTTCTACAGCCTTTCTTGAGAGGAGCTTGGACTTAACTGAGGTTCCTGGTTAGGCTAGGATACCATAATCATATCATCATCATATTTTCATCTGCTCTTATCAAACATTTATATATCTATCATAGCACTACTGTGCAGTAGCCCTAGGTACTTGAGGTAAAAAGAAATTAGTAAGGCACTAATGGTCTTTGGCTTCATGTTGCTAATAGAGTACCTTCTGTTTGGCTGATATTAAATATGTGGGACAACATCTCCCACCCCAAAGTTCCTGGACTCAGCAAGGATTAGCTGGATGAAATGTGTCTTCGCCAAAACTCCATGTGTCAGTTTCCTATCTTACCTACTTCCTAGCTTTTGGTGCATTCTCCCCTTGGCTTTGTCGCTCATTGCTCACTTCCTCTTCCAGGATGTTGTCTTTTGTTGCATCCCTCCTTTTCCACAGCCCCAAAACACCATGCACCTGGGGCATCTCATAATGTTGAAGACCCCATTTGCCTTTTTGTAGCCGATGGCTTCCTTCTAACTAAATGTAGGGATTCTGATTCCATCCATCAGTGTTAGCCGAAATGAGGGAAAAAGTTCATCTGAAACTATTTGAATTACTTGGTAAATTACAGAAAGGAAAGATTTCTGGAGTTAGAAGGTTCTCAAAAACCTAGGCCCAAAAAAGGGAAGTGTCACAGGTCAATGATGTGGATCATTTAAGGGCAGAATGGGAAATTTTATTACTTCAGTTCCTGTGCTCTGTTTACCATAGCACAAAATATCACAATATATCACATTGTTTTTTGATTTAGAATTTTTTTATTTTTTAAAGTATATTTTATTGATTATGCTACTACAGTCATCCCATTTTTTACCCCCTTTATTCCCTTCCTCCCTGCATACCCATTCTCACCAGCATCTCTCCCCCCCACCCCTTAGTTCATGTCCATGGGTCGTACATATAAGTTCTTCGGCTTCTCCATTTCCTATATTATTCTTAACCTCCCCCTGTCTATTTTGTACTTACCATTTATGCCTCTTATTCCCTGTACCTTTTTGCCCAATCTCTGCCCACTTGGTCCCTGCTCATAACCCTCCATGTGATCTCCATTTCTGGGATTCTGTTCATGTTCTGGTTGTTTGCTTAGCTTGTTTTTGTTTTTGTTTTTTAGGTTCAGTTGTTGATAGTTGTGAGTTTGTTATTTTACTGTTTATATTTTTGATCATCTTCTTTTTCTTATATTAGTCCCTTTAATATTTCATTTAATGAACTCTTTTAACTTTACTTTATCTGGGAAGCACTTTATCTGCCCTTCCATTATAAATAACTTTGCTGGAGAGAGTAATCTTGGTTGTAGGTCATTGTCTTTCATGACTTTGAATACTTCTTTCCAGCCCCTTCTTGCCTGTAAGGCTTCTTTTGAGAAATCAGCTGATGATAGTCTTATGGGAACTCCTTTGTAGATAACTGTCTCCTTTTCTCTTACTGCTTTTAAGATTCTCTCCTTATCTTTAATCTTGAGTAATGTAATTATGATGTGCCTTGGTGTGTGCTTTCTTTGGTCCAAATTCTGGGGGACTGAGCTTTCTGGACTTCCTGGAAGTCTATTTCCTTTGCCAGAGGGGAAGTTTTCCTTCATTATATTTTCAAATAAGTTTTCAGTGTCTTGCTTTTCCTCTTCTCCTTCTGGTACACCTATGATTTGGATTTTTGAATGCTTAAAGTTGTCCCTGAGGCTCCTAAGCCTCCCCTCATTTTTTTGAATTCTTGTTTCCTCATTCTGTTCTGGTTGAATGTTTATTTTTCCCTTCTGTTCCAAATTGTTGATTTGAGTCCCAATTTCCTTCCCTTCACTGTTGATCCCCTGTATATTTTGCTTTATTTCGCTTTGTAGAGCCTTCTCTTTTTTCTCCTTTTTGTGACCATGCTCAACCATTTCTGCGAGCATCCTGATTATCAGTGTTTTGAACTCTGCATTTGATAGGTTGGCTATCTCTTCATCCCTTAGTTCTTTTTCTGGAGTTTTGATCTGTTCTTTCATTTGGGCCATATATCTTTGTCTCAGTGCACCTGTTATGTTGTAAGGGGTAGAGCCTTAGGTATTCACCATTGTGGGGCAATTCATTTCGCTGTCCCACTGCGTTGTGGCACTGTCTGTTGGGGCGGGGTCAGAGATGGGACAATGCTATTTGCTTGGCTCTTGACCATCTTTCAGTCACTTCCCTTGCTACCCACAAGGAAATTGGGCCCCTCTGGTACTGATTCCCAGGTGGTTGGGTTTGTGTACATTCTAGGATCCTGTGAGCCTCTCAATGAACACTGCTGTGAGACTGGGAACTTCTCTTGCTGCCGAAACCCCCACAGGTTTTTACAGCCAGAGATTTAGAGTCTTTCTTTTCCCATGCTGGAACCCTGGTTTTCATAGCCTGTCTCGCTCCCCTGTTGTTCTTCCCGGTTTATCTGCATGCAAACATGGGACTGACAGTCACCATTTCACCCATCTAGCCCTCCAGCTGCCACCTTGCTGTGCATCCTCTCCGTTCTGGCTGCCCATCTCTGCCCCTCTTACTAATCTGGATAAATGTTTCTTCTTTAACTCATTGGTTGTCAGACTTTCATACAGTTCGATTTTCTGGCAATTCTGGTTGTTTTTATTTTTAAATTTGTTGCCCTCCTTCTTTCGGTTGTGCGGGGAGGCAAAGTGTATCTACCTATTCCTCCATCTTGGCCAGAAGTCACAATATATCATATTTTAATAAGACAGTTCAGAAACAAGGGAGAGAGGACCAAGAGCATCTTGTCTCACCTCTCAAATTACATCACACAGATGCTTCATATTATCCTAGTTTCTATTTTATTACCCACAAGGACAGTCTTGAAAATTCCAGGGTAAACTAAATTAATTGTCAGAAAGGTCTGAATAACAAACAGGTTTGCAAAAGCGATTTATGCTGCTTTTGCTTTTAAATAGTGTTTTAGTGAAAATATTGTATTTGGATTTCAACACTATTTGAAAAAAATTTTTCATGAAGAAAATAGAACACTGATTGTTTAAGACCCTTAGCACAGAGGTCCAGAAAAAAAAAAACTAATTTAACAGTACTTTTCATTTCCTAAAGAGAATACCCCAAATCAGTGGGCGGTCATCATAGAAGGTGTTCAGCTATAAGCCAGAGTGACTTGAATACCTTTCTGCTGTTTCTAGTTTTGAGGGCCAAGCAGATATACCAGAAATTTTGGATCAGAAAGGAAGTTGTGTATTTAAAAGAGCTTATTGATTTCTTTTTAAAAAAATCTGCTAGGATTTTTGTTAGGATTGCTTTAAAATGTAGATTTAGGAAAGATTGACTCAATATTAAATCTTCCTAGCCCCTAACATCCTGTATCTTGACATTTATATAGTTCTTGTTTAATTTTTCAGAATTTTTTTTATATTATTAGTGTATAGATTTTATGCTTGTTTTGTTATATTTATTCCTAAATATGACATGTATTTGATGCTACTGAAACTGGCATTGTTTTCTAATTATTTATTGGTAGAATATAAAAGTACAATTTATTTTTATATACTGACCATATATCCTGGACCTTATTGAATTCAATTATTAGTTCTAACAGTTCTTTTGTAGATTCCATAGATTTTCTATGTATATGATCATGTCATCTGCAAATATAATGACAGGTTAATGAAAATAATGACCGTTTAATTGTTGCCATCCCAATACATGGACCTTATTTTGGGGAAGTACCTATTTCTAGAAAAAGTGGTAAGAATATGTATTCCACCCTGATCAGGGATCAAACCTGCAGCTTAAGAATGTGCCCTGACTGGAGATGAAATCAACAACCTTTGGTTTATGGGATGATGCTCCAACCAACTGAGCTACCCAGCCAGGGCTACATCATGGCTTTTGACTGGAGCATTTAATCCATATACATTTAAAGTGGCTAGTGAGAGGGATGTATTTATTGTCTTTTTATTATACATATTTATGTTCCTTATTTTCTTCTCTTTGTTCTTTTTAAATAAGTCTCTTTAACATTTCTTGTTATACTGGTTTTTTGATGATAAACTCCTTTAGCTTTTTCTTCTCTGGGAAGTTCTTTATTTCTTCTTCAGCTTTAAATAATAGTCTTGCTGGGTAAAGTGTTCTTAGTTGTAGGTCTTATTTTCATCACTTTGAATATTTCTTGCCAATCCCTTCTAGCCTACAAAGGTTCTACTGAGAAATCAGCTGACAATGTTATGGTAGCTCCTTTGTAGGCAACTAATTGCTTTTCTCTTGTTGCTTTTAAGATTCTATCTTTGACTTTAACCTTTGGCATTTTAATTATAAGGTGTCTTGGGGTGGGCCTCTTTGGATTCATCTTGTTTGGGATCTCTGTGTTGTTTTGAACAGGTGTGTCTCTTTTCTTCACCAGGTTAAAAAACTTGTCAGTCATTATTTCTTCAAATAGAGTCTCAGTTCTTTGCCCTCTCTCTTCTTTTTATGGTACCCCTATGATGTGGATGTTGTTAGGCTGATGGTGTTCCACTATTTTTATTTATTTTAACCCTGTTTTCTTTTTGATGCTCTGATTGGGTGTTTTCTGCTATGTTGTCTTATAATTTGTTGATTTCATCTCCTGCTTTATCTACTCTGTAGTTGATTCCTTCTAGTGCATTCTTCATTTCAGATATTGTAACTTTTATTTCTGACTGGTTATTTTTATGGTTTCTATTTTTTTTATGCTTACTATCACTCTGTTTATGTTCTCATTGAGTTCATCTATTCTTCCCCTAAGTTCATTGAGCATCCTTAAAACCACTGTTTTGTTTTTCCCATTTTTAACATGTCATTTTTACTTATTTTTTAAAAAATTTTATTGTATTTTTTTTCAAAACCATTGTTTTGGACTCTGTTTCTGGTATCTTGCTTGCCTCCATTTCATTTATTTCCTTTTTATTGAGATTTCTCCTGCCCTTTCATTTCAGGCAAGTTTATTTGTCTCTTGATTGGTTAGATCTCTGTATTTGTGTCTGTATATTATGTAGATCTGCCATGTTTCCCAGTCTTTTTTTATATAAAAGTGAGAAGGTTTATTCTTTTTCCTTCTTTTCCCATGTTTCAATCATCTTTATTTTTCAATTATAGTTGGCATACATTATTATATAAGTTTCAGGTGTACCTCCCAGTGATTAGACGTTACATAACTTGCTAAGTGATCATTCTGATAAATCTTGCCCCCATTTGACACCATACAGAGTTATTAGAGTATTGCTGACTATATTTTCTGTGCTGTACTTTACATCTCATGGCTATTCTGTAATGATTTGTAAGTCTTAATCCCTTCAACTTTTCACCCATCCCAAGGCCCCTTCCATCTGGCAACTGTCAAAATGTTTTCTGTAACCATGAGTCTGTTTCTGTTCTGCTTGTTTATTTATTTAAAGATTTTTATTTATTTATTTTTAGAGAGAGGGGAAGGGAGGGATAAAGAGGGGAGAGAAACATGGATGTGAGAGAGAAACATCGATCAGTTGCCTCTCATATGTGCCCTGACTGGGGATGGAAACCACAGCCCAGGCATATACCCTGACTGGGAATCAAATCGGTGACATTTCACTTTGCAAGATGACACCCAACCAACTGAGCCACACTGGTCAGGGCTGTTGGTTTATTTTGTACTTGAGATTTAATTGTCTGTGTATAGTACTTACTGCCATTTATTTTCATATTTTTAACATTTTTTAAAGATTTTATTTATTCGTTTTTAGAGAGAGGGGAAGGGAGGGACACATCAATTGGTTACATCTCCCACACCCACAGCTGGGGACCTGGCCTACAACCTAGGCATGTGCCCTACCTGACTGGAAATCATATCGACAACCTTTCAGTTTGCAGGCTGCACTGAGCCATACTAGCCAGGGTTATTTCATATTTTTTTTATTCTTAAAGAACACCCTTTAACATTTTATATAGTACTGGTTTAGTGGTGATGAACTCCTTTAGCTTTTTCTTGTCTGGGAGGTTTTTTATCTGTTCTTCGATTTTGAATGATCACTTTGCTGGATAGAGTAATCTTGGTTATAAGTCCTTTCTTTTCATTATTTTGAATATTTCTTGCCAATTTTTCCTGGTCTGAAAAGTTTCTGTTGAAACACCAGTTGACAGACTTAATGGAAGCTCCCTTGTAGGTAACTAACTGCTTTTCTCTTGCTGCTTTTGATTCTCTCTTGATTTTTAACCTTTTGCATTTTAATTATGATGCGTTTTGGTTTGGGTCTCTTTGGGTTCATCTTATTTGGGAATTTTGCATTCCTGGACTTGTGTGTCTATTTCCTTTGCCAGGTTAGGAAAATTTTCTGTCTTTATTTTTTCAAATAGGTTTTTGATCGTTTGCTCTCTCTCTTCTCTTTCCAGCATCCTTATGAAGTAAATATGTTATGCTTTAAGTTATCCCAGAGGTTCCTTATGCTATCCTCATTATGTTTGTTTGGTTGTTGTGCTCCTTTTTTTTTTTTCTATTCTGATTTGGCGTTTTTTGCTTCTTTATATTCCAAATTGCTGATATAATTCTCTGCTTTATCTATTCTACTGTTGATTTCCTGTAAAGTATTCTTCAACTTAGTGTATTCTTCATTTATCACTTTTTTATGCTGTTGAAATTCTTACTAAGTTTATTGAGCATCCTTATAACCAGTGTTTTGACTCTCCATCTACTAGATTACTTGTCTCAATTTTGTTTAGTTTTTTTTTTCCCTGGAGTTTTGTTCTGTTATTTCACTTAGGACATGCTTCTTTGTCTTCTCATTTTAACAGCCTCCTTGTGTTTGTGTCTATGTATTAGGTAGAACCGCTATGTCTCCTGGTTTTGGTAGAGTGACCTAATGTAGTAGGTGTTCTCTATATTTCTGTGGCATAACCTCCTTGATCAACCCTGCTGGGCACTTAAAGTGTGCCCCCACAATATAGGCTGTGTACACTCTTTCTGTTGTAGTTGAGCCTTGATTGCTGTTGGTCTATCAATGGGAGGGATTTACCTTCAGGATGATCAGTTACAAGACTGTCTGACACCACTGACTACTGACCTCCAACAACTGTGGAGGATCACTTGTGCAGTGGCCCACCTCACAGAGCAAGACTTTCTTCAGTAGGGCTCTGCTGCTTCTGCTCCTTGAGTGTGTCACTTTGGTTGATGTTTCAACATTGTCCGAAGCTGTCCACTGAGTGCCCTGGCTCTGAGGCCTCCCAGGAGGTGCAGACAAAAGTGTGCCACTTCCTGTGTTCTGCCAACATGAACTACAAAGCAATATGTTGATGGTTACTACTTGTTCTGGGCTTGGATGTACCCAGGTGAGGCTGAGCTGAGAATCAAGACAGGCTTCTATTAGTGTCAGTGCTGGGGCCACTTAGCCAGAGGTACAAGGCATGGTGAGGCCAGGTGCTGCTTACTTGTAAGATTTTAGGAAAATCTGAAGCATGAGACAAGACAGGCCATTTGTATGAAAAGGCTACTGGAAACATCTTGGGCCCACAGTTTGGATGGGACTGGTCCTCAGGCAATCACCAGGATGAGGGAACACAGTGAGCTAGGGCAATGAGTCTCATATATGGCACCTGTCTGCCAACTCTGTGTGGGTAGGTTTCAAAACAGGAACAACGGCCTCTGCCAGCACTTCTGTCTGGGAGAAAGCTGTCCCACTGGCTCTCACACTGGTGTCAGACACTTCAGTTCCTCCCCACATGTCCCTGGTGCCTTTCAAGCTGCTACTCCTGGAGCTCAGAGAAAGTGAGTCAGAGAGAGTCCATGTGTGTGAGACCTTTAAGAGGAACTACCTGGGCCTCCAGAAACTCTTCATCTCCCTCAGCCTTGATCCCTGCTGGTTTACACAGCCAGAAGTTATTGGGACTTCTCTTCCTGGCATTGGAACCCTGGGATGGCATGCCTGATGTGGCGGTGGGACCCCTTGCTCCTTAGGGGACCTCTTGCAGCTGAGATATCCCTTTCAATTTTTATCTGCCACTCATGGATGTAACACCAGCCCATTCTACATCTCTGACTCTTCTACCAGTCTCCATGTGGCTTCTTCTTCAGTTTTCTATTTGTAGGACTTCCATTCAGCCCAATTTTAGGCTGTTCTGAATGATGATGACTCTATAGTTTAGTTGTAATTTTGATGTGTTTGTGGGAGGAAGAGAGGACTGCATCTCCTGATGCCACCATCTTGCCTGGAAGTCTCTCCAAGTCTTGATAGGGTGTCCTGTGGGGCTCAGTGGTGCACTTTCTCTGATCAACTGAGCTGGAGCTCTAGGAATGTCCTTTATGTTGGTTATGTGAACCCTCCTGTTGTAGTTGAGTTTTGATTGCAGTTAGCCTGTTTGTGAGTGGTGTTAACCCTCAGGCTGGCTGACTGTGAGGATTGACCCCGACCCTGTTGTGAAGATTAACCTTGACCACACTGTACAAGCTACTACTGTGTGTGAGCTCACCCCATAAAGTGGAATTGACCTCTGCAAGGTGGTACCTTTCTAAATCTTCCTTTAGGTGTACAACTCAGGAAGCTAATAAGGTCATGCTCTGATGTGGTCTGAAGTCAGCCACTGGGTGCATTGACTCCGGGTCTTCTAGAGAGAGACTCTGGGGCAGGTCAATGTCAGATGCTTCCTATGACCATCCTGGGCTACCTATCAGGAGCTACAAAGCAATTCACATTTTTTGGTTGCCTGTGCTAAGCTGGAATGCACATGGGAGGTGTCAAGCTGTTTACGGAGGCCAACTTCCACCAGCACTGACCTGGAGAAGAGCAGAAAAAGCCCCCAAAGGTCTGCTTCTACTTGCCGGTCACTTGTTAGGCTCTGCTACTGAAATAGCCCCTGGTGGTTATGTGATGTGTGTGAAGCAGGTTCTCAGTGAGTCACCAGGTAGGGGCAAGTCATGTTCACCAGGTTGATATAGATTCAATCTTGGCACCATCGCAGGGTCTAAGGAACTCAGCAAAAATCTCAGGTTATACCAAGGTCAGCTGCTACCCATGTGGGGCCTGTGGACCTTTGTGGTGGGGCAGTATTTCATTGAGTCCTAAAGGTGAGGCCAGTAGAGTTTACCAGGCTAAAACATTATGATTTGACTGTGTACAGGGAGGGCTCTGCAGAGAAACAGTGGCTCTGGTTGAGTATTCAGGGAAGAATGGCCCCAAGGCCACTCCACTCACTCTCTCCCTGGGTATCTCTTATAGCCCCCAAGTTTGTCTGGACCTCCTCAAGAGCCTTCCAAGAAAGACTGCACCATGCCCAGGTTGTCCACAGTTAGCTGATTCCTCTGCAGGACATGAAAGTGGAAGAGCAGGGCCATAGGTCATCAGGAGATTGAGGATAGTGCATCTCCCCAGGCTAATGTCATATGGAAGAGTATGCTTGTCCCAGGAAAGATGGCATCTGTGAGCAGTATGGGAAGGAGACTCAGCACAAGGACAGGGGCAGCTGTCCCTCTAGCCCTCTGCCTGAAACCACACAATGCTATCTCTTTTTGTGTGACTCCACTGGCAAATACATTCTCCCGTATAGTAGGTTTCCTTTTTATTTTATTGATGGTTTCTTTTGCTGCACAGAAGCTTTTTAGTTTGATATACTTTCATTTGCTTAATTTTTCCTTTATTTCCATTACCCTAGGAGATATATCAGCAAAAATATTGCTATGCTAGATGTCTGAGATTTTACTTCCTATGTGTTCAAAGGATTTTTATGGTTTCATGACTTGTATTTAAGACTTTTATTCATTTTGAGTTTATTCTTCTGTGTGGTGTATGTTGGTTATCTATTTTTATTTTTTTGCATATACCAGTCCAATTTTCCCAACACCATTTGTTGAAGACAGTGTTTTTACTCCATCACATGCTCTTGCCCCTTTTGTCAAATGATTTCTGGGCTCTCTGTTCTGTTTCTTTGATCAATATGCCTGTTTCTTATTCCAGTACCAGGCTGTTTTGATTACAATGGCTTTGCAGTTTGAGATCAGATATTGAGAGACCTCCAACTTTATTCTTCTTTCTCAAGATTGCTGTGGCTATTTGGGTTCTTTTTTGGTTTGATTTAAATTTTTGGAATATTTGTTCTAGATTTGTGAAATATACCATTGGTACTTTCATAGAAATTGCATTGAATATATAGGTTGCTTTGAGTAGTATGGACTTTTTAATTATGCTTATTCTTCCAATCCATGAACACGATATGTGTTTCCACTTGTTTGTGTCTTCGTCTATTTATTATTCATCATCTTTCTTAAATGTCCTATAGTTTTTCAGTATAGGTCTTTTACCTCTTTGGTTAAGTTTATTTCTAGGAACCTTATTTTTTGGTGTTGTTGCAATGGCAAATGGATTCATCTTTAGTTTCTCTTTCTGAGAGTTCATTATTGTGCCATCAATTTCTGCATATTAATTTCATATTCTGCTGCTTTGCTGAATTCATTTTTTAAATGTAGTAGTGTTTTAATGGAGTCTTTAGAGTTTACTATGTACAATATCATGTAATCTGAGAATAATGACAGCTTTATTTCTTCCTTTCCAATTTGGATGCCTTTTCTTTCTTCTTATCTAATTGCTGTGGCTAGGTCTCCCACTACTTCGTTGGTTAGAGTGGTGAAAACAGACATCCCTCTCTTGTTCTTCATCTTAAGGAAATCACTTTTAGTTTTTGCTCATTAAGTATGATATTGGCTAGGAATTTGTCATACATGGCCTTTATCGTGTTGAGGTATGATCACCCTATTCCTACTTTGCTGAGAGTTTTTATCATAAACAGGTGCTGAGTTTTATCAGTTGCTTTTTCCACATCTATTGTCATCATGTGAATTTTATCCTTTATTTTATGTGATGCATCACATTTATTGATTTGCAAATATTGAACCAACCTTGCATCTATGGAATAAATCCCACTTGTTCATGGTGTATGAGCTTTTCAAATATTTCTGGATCCTGATTGCTACTATTTTGTTGAGGATCTTTCCATCTATATTTATAAGGGATATTGGCCTATAACTTTCTTTCTTTGTAGTGTCTTTATCTGGTTTTGTAATTAGGATAATGTTGTCTTCATAAAAAGAGCTTGGAAGTCTGCCCTTCTCTTGAACTTTTTAAATAGTTTGAGGAGAACAGGCGTTAGTTCTTTTTTGAATGTTTGGTAACATTTACCTGTGAAGCCATCAGTTTAGGACTTTAGCGTGCTGGGAATTTCTAAATGACTGCTTCAATTTCATTGGTTGTTATCAACCTACTCAGGTTTTCTGATTCTTCCTGATAGAGTTTTTGAAGATTATGTGTTTCCAGGAATTTGTCAGTTTTTCTCAGGTTGCCCAGTTTGTTGGCATACCATTCCTAGTATTTTCTACAATCCTTTGTATTTCTTTGATGTCCTTAGTTACTTTGCCTCTTTTATTCTTGATTTTATTTGAGTCTTCTCTATGTGTATCTTGATGAGTCTGGCCATAGGTTTATGAATCCTATTTATTTTTTCAAAGAAACAGCCCTTGACTTTTGCATTGGTTTTCATTGATCTTTTGCATTGTTTTTAAGTCTTTCTGTCATTTATTTCTGCTCCAATCTTTATTATTTCCTTCCTTCTACTTACTCTAGGCCTTTCTTGTTGTTCTTTTTCTAATTTTTTTTGGTGCAGGGTTGGATTATTTCAGATTTTCTTGCTTCTTGAGGTAGGCCTGTAATGCTATGAACTTCCCTCTCAGGACTGTTTTTGTTGTGTCCCATAGATTTGGGGCTGCTATGTGTTCATTTTCATTTGTTTCCAGGTAGTTTTTAATTTCTTCCTTGATGTCATTAGTAACCTGTTTATTGTTTAATAACATACTACACAGTCTCTGTGTGTTTGAATGTTTTTGAGTTTTTTAATTGTAGTTGATTTCTAGTTTCATGTACTTGTGATCCTAGAAGATGCTTGATATAAGTTCAATATTCTTGAATTTGTTGAAATTTACTATGTTTTCTACTGTGTGATCTGTCTTTGAAACTGTTCTACGTGCACTTGAGAAGAATGTATATGCTGCTGCTTTTGGATACAATGTTCTGTAAATGTTAATTAAATCCATCTGTCCTAGTGTGTCATTTAAGGTCACTGTTTCCTTGTTGATGTTTTGGTCTGGAATATGTATCTATTGATATCATTGGGTGTTAAAGTCCCCTATTATATCTGTATTGCTGTCTATCTTTTTCTTAAAGTCCACCAAAAGTGTGTGTGTGTGTGTGTGTGTGTGTGTGTGTGTGTGTATATATAGTGCCTGTTTCTTTACAACAGTTATACCCTCTTGTTGGTTTGATCCCTTTAGTATTATGTAGTGACCTTCTTTGTCTCTTGTTATAACCTTTGTTTTGAAGTCTATTTTATCAGATATAAGTATTGCTACCCCAGCTTTGTTTAGATTCCATTTGCATGGAATTTTTTTTTGTCCATCCTTTTTCGTTTTCAGCCCATGTGAATCTTTTGTTCTGAAGTGAATCTCTTGTAGACAGCCTATACATGGCTCATGTTTTCTCATCCATTCAGCTACCCTATGTCTTTTGACTGGAGTATTTAATCCATTTACATTTAAGGTTATTATTGACAGGTACTTATTTACAGCCATTTTTATTCTTTATGCCCATGTTCCTCTCTTTTTTGATTTTTCTCCTTTAACATTTCTTGCAATGCTGGTTTGGTATTAATGAACTCCTTTAGCCTTTCTTTTTTGTCTGAGAATTTCTTTATATCATATTCATTTTAAAATGATAGCCTTGTTGGATAAAGTAATCTTGGTTTGAGATCCCTGCTTTTCATTACTTTGAGTAGTTCATGTCAATCCCTTCTGGTCTGTATTGTTTCTTTTGAGAAATCAGCTGACAATCATAAGGGAACTTCCTTATAGTTAACTAATGCTTCTCTCTTGTTGCCTTTAAGATTCTCTGTTTATCTTTAATTTTTGCCAGTTTAATTATGATGTGGTTTGGTGTTGGTCTATTTGGGTTCATTTTGACTGGCACTGTTTGTATGTCCTAAACTTGTGTGACATTTTCCTTCATGAGGTTAGGGGAGTTTTCTGTCATTATTTCTTGAATTAGGTTCTCTATTACTTGCTGCTTCTTGTATTTCTGTGAAGTGGATATTGTTACCTTTCACGTTGTTTCAAAGATTCCTTAAACCATCCTCCTGCTTTTTAATTCAATTTACTTTTGCTGTTCTGATTGATTTTCTTCTACCTTGTCTTCTAATTCACTGATTCAACTTTTGCTACATCCAACCTACTGATTACTCCTTCCAGTGCATTCTTCATTTCAGATATGTCATTCTTCATTTCTGACTGATTATTTTTCATTTTCTGTGTTGTTTTTCATGCTGTTGAGCATCATTATAACCATTATTTTGAACTCTGGTTCTGCAAAATTGCTTACCTCTATTTAACTATTTTTCTTGGGATTGCTCTTGTTCTTTCATTTGGGGCCCATTTCTTTGTTTTCTCTCTATGGCTCTTGGTGTTTGTTTGTATGTATGAAATAGAATGTCTCTGACTCTAAGGCTTTGTGGGGTAGTGTTCTGTAGTTAAGTGTCTTGTGGAAACCCAGTGATGCAGTCTCCTTGATCTCCTGAACTGGGTACTCTAGGAGTGACTCTTTTGTGGGTTATGTGGGCCATCCTCTTGTAATTTGTTCTTGATTTCTGTAGTCCTGTTCAAGGGTGGGCTCAACCCTCAGGCTAGTTGACTGTGAGGCTCAACCCAACAATTTCGTGCAAACTGATGTACAAGTTCTGACAGAATAAAAAAAAAACAAAACAAAACCATAAATAACTCAACAAAAAATAAAACAACAAAAGAATAAGAAAATAAAATAATAAAAGACAAAATAAAAAGAACCAGAGAAGGGAAAAGGAAATGGAAAAAAAGATATGATAGGAAAGAAGGAAGTGAAAATAATAATTTAAAAAATACTAGTTCAATAAAAATGTATAGAGAAAAAAGATAAAGAATAGGAAAAGAAACATAAAAATATTTTTAAATTGAAAAATAAAGTAAGAAAAAGAAAGAGAATGAGATATGAAAGAAAAAGAGAAGAAAAAAATGAAATAGAAAAGGATACCTGAATGGATGTTGAATTTTGTCAGATACTTTTTATATACTTAGTGAGATGATCATATCATTTTTAGCTTTCATCTATTAGTGTAATTTATCTAATTTATTGATTTACATATATTGAACTATCCTTGCATGCCAAAGGATTAATCCCACCTGATCATGATATATGATCTTACTAATGTGATTTTTTTCATGTTAATCTCTCTCCAGTCTGATTACGATACTATCCACAATGTCTGCTATAGGTCCCATATACTATAAGTGGCTAAACCCTACCTGGTAACCTCCCTGTGAGAACACAAGAAATTATCTACAGTAATTACCCTCTTTGAGTTGCCTGTCAATACTGAACCTTATGTATAAAAGGCACTCAATATGTGATTTTTAAAAAAATAATAAAATATAGTTTTACTGGAAAAGGGACAGGGTCTGGAGTGAGTCAGCCTCAGGCTGATTGGAAGTGTGTGGGTTCTAGACTCCATGCAGGAAATATTTCACAACATGAGTCCAGGTAATTTTGAGAGAACGTTTATTAAAGCTGGAGACAGTGAAATGAGGGGCCTAGGACTGCTAAAGCAATAGGAGAGAGCCCAGGTGGGCTGCTTTGGCCCTGTAGAAAGGCAGAGAAAAGAGGGCCTTAGAGACATGATCAGAGGGTTAGCCTGGGACAAGCTGCCACGGCCCATTGCTCCCCTGGTTGCAAGTCTTATGGGGACCCTTAGAGTTTAGGAGAAAGAAAATTCACTCAAAAAGATTCAAGTGGTCATGACCCAAAGAAAGCACACCTGATTTTGAATGTTTACCAAACTTTGCATTCCTGGTACAAACTTCACTTGGATATGATTTAGTGTATTTTTTCACATGTTGCTGGGTTATATTTGCTAATATTTTATTAAATATGTTTGTATCTCTGTCCATGAGGATTATTGGTCTTTGGTTTTCTTATGTTTGGTTTCTGTATTGTTAATTATTTTTTATTATTTCAATTTTATCTACACTGTTGATTTTCTAACTACATGTTTTAGTAGTGTATCTTGGGTTGGCAATGTTTCTATTCAGCTTATTACTTTGTACCTTCAAATAATATTTCAACAGTTCACATATACTGTGAGAACCAGCATTGCCGCAGTTCCTTCCATTTCTCTTGCGCTATCACATCCCCTGTGCTGTTGTCATACATTTTACTTTTATTTATGTCATAAACTCCATCATTCATTTATTGTTACTTTTTTCCTTTAAACAATTATTTTTCAGATAATTTAAAAGTAAAATGTTTTTATTTACCCACATATGCATTAATTTTGGCATTTCCCAATTTGGGGGTTAAGGTCCAAATGTTATTTATTTAAGTGTACTTGGAATATAATCTTATATCAGTTATGTGTCAGGTGGACAATATAATGATTTGACTTTTTGATAACTTACAATGTGATCACCCCACTAATTTGAGTAATCATGTATCACTGTGTAAACTTATTACAATGTTATTGACGGTAGTCCAAGTATTGATCAGGTATCAATCATTTTATCTGAAGAACTTCCTTTGATATTTTTTATAGTGGAGATCTGCTGATAAGAGCAAACTTTATCTAAAAATAATAGTCTTCATTTTTGTTAAAATTTAGTCTAACTTTAAAGACAATATAAAAATAATTTAATATATTTCAATATTTTTATATTGAATAGTTTTTGAAAGATATTTTGGATATAGTAGGTTAATAACATATACATTATAATTAACTTTATTTTTTAAAAATGTGGCTACTAGAAAATTTAAAAATATATATGTGGCTCGAATTTTTGGCTATGATATTTATTTTGGACACTACTGATTTGTAAACGGTCTTTTAAAAATATAAATGAATGTCTGACAGTTGCTTAAAACCTTCCAGTGACTTCTCATTGTGGTATAGATTCATACCAGAGCCTCCCAGAATCCAACCTGTCAAACCATCCACCTTTATCTCTTCTAGTTCTTGTGGCTAAATGTGCTCCAAGCCCACAGGCCTCCTTCCTATTCATTACTTTTTAGGGCAGCTGCCAGTGCTGTCTCCCCCTGGCTTCTACATACCTTAATCCCTGTCATCCTTCAGGCATCAAAGTAAATGTTTGGTCCCTGGAGACCTTTCCTTGAATTATTCTTCCTTGAAGTATTTTTTTTCCATGACCTTTACCAAGAGCTATCTCATCACTCTATTGATTTTTTTTTAAAGAATATAGAGAACATGAAATTAATTTGGCTTATTCATTTACTCACTGTCTCACCCTAATCACTATAAGCTCCAAGACAGGAGGCACCTTTATACCCAGTCCTTGAAGGCACTCTGAACAGATGTAAACTTCTCAGTTAGCTCAGGAGAAATGTTTTCCTTATTTTCTTAAAATATAACCCAAATAACTTTAATATGTCTAGCTGATACCCTTATAAGGTATGAGAACATACAGAAATTACTATCAGGATTTCTGATTTTCTGCTGTGCTTTTCTTCCTGGGAACAAGAAAAATTCTCTAATATTTTCACTGAAGATACTGAAGCCCAAGGATATTAAGTATCATCTCAGCTTTGTAGTCAGAATTTGAGCTCATTCATGACTCTTGATATTCAAGTGTCTTGACTATTAGAGGCAGGATTTGGTGTATAATTCTGCATAACCCTTCTCAATGTGTTTCCATAGTCCCTTCTCTCAAACACTCAATGGATATCCTGGGCCACAACTAAACATATTTATTCATAGTAAAGAGGAAAACTATCCTAAGAGTATGTCTATGTACTAATTACACCTTTGACACCTGTGGGATTTTTTTTGAGAAAAATGACTTTGTGGAAGGACTGATAGAATTCAGAAACCATCACCTAACTTCTGTAATGGGTCACAGTTGTTAACCACTGGTGCCAGATCATGGGATAGCTAGAGCCTGACAACCAGATTTAATTATTAAGTATCAACTACCCAGAAAAGATATGCTTGTGAAAATTTGAACTTTTCTATAAAAATTAGCTTATTTTCCTAATAATCAGATTTTATGAAATGTCTGCTTGCAAGCAACTGCAAAATGTATTAGCCTCTTGGAGAAACTCATCTTCAAGCTAACATAAAACAAAATTGGAAATTGTAGTGTGTTTTATAGTTACTAATTTTCAATTAGATATTTTTATCAGTTACTTGTTTTATACAGCTATAATTTAAAATATGCTTAAACTATAGCTGCCAGTACTTGTGAATTGATTATACCTTGAAAAAGATGTTGGAATGCCACACAGAATTGAGATAAATTTGTTATTTTATCAATGAGGGAGGTAACTAGGAACATTTTATTGTTACCTCATTTAATGCTTATGGGACAACTTATAGGACTGTCACAATCCTATTTTACTACTGGTTAAACTGGATCAGAGATTAAATGATTTTAGACCACAGAGCTAATAAATGGCAGTGTTTAATTCAGTACCAAATCTGTTTATCACTAACGATCTTTTAAACTCCCAAACACCCCAGCCCCACCACTAGGTTCCCTTATATAGTATTGACTTTCAAAGGTTTTTGGCCATGACATCACAACCCAGTACATACATTCATGCATCTATATGCTGGAAACAAAAGCTTCATAAACAGTTCTTTCTTTTATTGACTGTGAAACTGTAATGTACTCTGACGCTTTCTATTTTATTTTTCCCCAAAACTTTGCTAGTAGTGACTCACTAAATTCATATAACGACCTATTAGTAGGTCTCTGCCTGTGTTTTGAAAGCCCTGGACCTAAATGCCTCTGGATGTCTTGCAGTCTGCCAATCCATTGTAAGAAGTGCACCCAGAGAATTTTACTGACAAATCAAAGCTGCATGGATCAGCTACTATACGTCTTCTAAATAATGCATTCTGATTTCGGTTTTGTTTTCTCTGGTTCTTAGTACACTAACAAGATCTTTATCTTCAGAAAAGATGCTAATGTAAAACACAATGACTAATCACTAGGAATTCAAAATGGATATAATCTAAGCAGCTGTATGTAAGCAGGAGGAAACACACTAGGTATACTGGTCTATGATTTTTAGAGCAGTTTTGTTCCCAAGATTAGTTTTTTTGTGAAAACCCTTGAAAGTATCAAATAACATGGAGCACCAAGAATTTGAATTTAGCTCAAAGGAGTTATTGTGTTCAAACCTAAGACTATTTTCTCCAGCCTCTTCTCCCCCTCACCCACCCTGTATCTTACTCCAGCCACCCTCCCACCGCATCCGTCTCACTGCACGCCCCCTGGAGGTATGGTCCAAGCTCTACAGCCCTAGGATTCTCCCTGCAGAGGTAAAGCCCAGGCAGCCTGCTGACATGTTAGAGCTGAGTTCTTCCCTGCTAGGCCTTCCTCCATTTCACCCCTTATGGCATAATCTTGACTACACGTTTTGTTTTTTTTAAGATATTGTATTTGCAGTCATTGGAGTTTAATATAGTATCAAGGCATATGTGTACTGCAGTGTTAAGCATTCTGACCAAGAATGAGCTTTCAATACTTGTAGACAAGTAAATAATTCTTAGTATCAAAATCATGCCTTTTTCAGGGTATCTATGAAAACAAGGAAGGTCATTTGTTCAGTGAGCACCTCATTTCTAGAGCTCCATTTAAATGTTTATTTTTATTTAAACCAGCAATCTAACACAGGTTGGTCTTCCTGTGAACAGCTAGTGAAACATCAACCTGTAGGACACATTTTATGAACGTCCCTAAATTGAACACAAATACCTGTTGCATGGATAAACTACTAAGAACTATAGATAGAAACTGCAGCAAAATTACTTCACTAATTCAATGTTTTATTTGATGTCAAAGCATCTTAACTTTGAGTTGTATAAGTAAGAATAATTTCATTAGTAATTTTAGAAGACACAGTTCTATAAAATATCAAATGTACTACTGGAATTAAATTGAAAAGGGAGTTAACTCTTGAATTAATTTATTGAAGCACTTATGTAATTCTTTTTGATATCCACTTGGGTACAAAACTTTTTATAAGAAAGATAATGTTTTTATTGCATTATATAATTTTATATTTTGTAGTGGTAATGCAAACTCATAAGCATAAATATACATGATGCAACCAAACAGCAATGTAACTATTAAAAGATTTAAAACATAAAACTACAATTTAACAGGCAAAATACTTAATATGGCTTTTAATGGAAAGTGTTTAGAAATGATTAGTTATTGCCTCACTCTAGTCATTCCTTGTCAAGTGAACATAAAATTATGGTCTCCATTTAAAATGGTAACACCTCCATTTATCCAAGTCAGCGCTGTACATATTTTATAACATGTAGTACGCTTCATGGGCTTTTAAAAATATATACATATATACAGATATACACAGACAGTTTTTAACACCCCCTGAACATGTTGATTAAAACTACTACAATAATTCTATTCTACAACAACTTGGAAAGTTGGTATAACTTCTTGATATTGAAGTTCAATCCTACAGAATTGAAAAAAAAAGCAACAAAATGTTGGTTATGAATACATTCTTTACAAAAAATTGAATAGTGGTCCCGCACTCATACTTCATATTATAGTGAAAATATTTTATTCATTTAAAGGTATTTACATCTTGTTGCCCTTGGTTTATGTTTGAAATATACTGAAGTTAAGAGAGAGAATATTGTAGGCAGGCCTATTCGTTAGGTTTTTCTACTTGTTCATTTTTGTGTAAGTTCCAAATCTCTTCTTTTGAGTTATTGTTTATTTCTGTTTGCCTTGTATTACTGCTGCTGCTGCTTCTTTTGGTGCTCTGGGAACACTGTGTAACTTTACTTCTAGGAACAGGAAGAAAAGATTTAACTCTTAAAACACCCGACTCAGTCTTTGATTTACTGTTGCTGCATTCCGTAGTTTGATGGCTGCTGAGAGGACTGACCTCCTGTGAGAGAAGAGAAACAAAAAACATCTGTCACATCTGACGGTCACATTTACCAACTTTCAGCATCAGTCTTAACACTTCCTCCTTTCTCCACCTGAGCACCCCTGTAGGAGTTTCTCCCGAAACAAAGTTCCTGTGAAAAAAAGACACAAGATAATGGAAAGAAGAAGCTGAATGATTAGCTTCCTACAGACTTAGTGATTTTCGCCAGGCCCTTTGTGCTGTCACAAAAGTGTGAGATGCAGGAGTCATTGAATCAAGTGCCAAAGACTCCGGGATCTCCTCACCAAGAGGAGCTTCACAGAAATGATCAAACTGGACCAACTATTTGCAGGCAGCTGTACAAATCAACTGTATCGCCCACCTTTTCTGAGTGAGTTGCCTAGCTTTTCTGCTTTCTACTTTGAGATCTGTAAACTAAAAACTGGGCTAATATTCAATAATAATCAACAAATATATTTTGAGCATTAACTGTAAAATGAGCACTGTACCAGGTGCCTGGCATGCGGCAGAGAACACAAAGGAGAAAGGTTCTTGCTCTAATGGAGCCCACATAGTGGCACAGGCTTCTGCACAGCAATTCTATGATTAGGCGGTTCCAAATCTTCCAGGTTTACCCTAATTTTCCCAGTGTTTGTTTCAGGACTCTCAACTGAGAGCTGGATACGTAAGATTATCTGCCCAGATTCACAGAGTGATGAAGCTGGCACAAGGCCTCAGGGTCCCAACTTTTTATTCAAGGCGTCTGCCTCTATATTGTGTCAAATTCTGCCAACAAGCCACCGTGAACTGAGTTGCTAAGTGAGCTGTTCCAAATGCTTCTGAAGCAGTTGACATTGATTACTTTCCCTCTTTTTAAATTTAAAGGTAATAACACAACCAAACAGCAATGTAATCTGTAAAAGATTTAAAGTGTAAAACTAGAACTTAACAGGAAAAATACTTAATGGAAAGTAACAATTTGACCTCAGCTGACAGTTGGATTCTCCTGGGTGTCTTCTTAAATCTAAAATGTGACTTAGCGACAGGCCTAAAGGCCAATCCCAATTTATAATTTGGTCTAAAACACCAGCAAATTCAACACACAAAGTATTCAGAAGCCATGGCACGTAACAATAAGGATAACAGCTAATCAGTGCACTGAGCTCATGAGGAAGATAGGTGGGCTTAACTGTAAATAATGCTGCCACATTCTCTGACCTTTTGGAGGTCCACAGAGGTAGTGCCAAGGCCAGGCAGAGTGAAGGCAACACACAACGTGGTCTTTGCTTGTCTGCCACTTCATCTGCATCATGAAGGCAAGGGGGGGGGGGCGCGTCTTCATGGTCTGAGGCGGGACATGCTCACGTGAACTGAAGTACCAAGAAGCACCCATAACAGCTAAAAATGTGGTTGGGGGTTGAAGCTGGGCATGGATATGTGGGGCTGCCTCAGTCCTTGGAGGTGTGAGGACAGAACAGGAGAGTGTGGAGAATCACGCACTGAGTGAGGCTAACAATTCAATTCAAGGTCGAGAGTGAAAGAATAAGGCAAATGACTGACACACACAGCGATACTCCTGACACTCGGGCAGCCAAGCATAGGTTTTGAGGTGTTTTCCCCAAAGCTAAGAAGTACCAGAGCCCGGGACTAAGAAAGTTAATGGTGTTTACTGCTTCCTGAGTTAAAACCAGAGAGTTGTCTGTGTTAAACATATATGGTTACTATCAATGTTGTGCACACGGAGCTCAAAGAAAATCCACAGATTGTATAGAAAGGCAGTGCGCATTAGCGGCCTTAAAGAAGTAGTGTTAAATCATAGCTATTCATTCACTCATTCATTCAATACTGAGTATCTGCAGGAAGCTACGAGGATGCTATCATCTCTGCTCTCCAGGTGGAAAAGTAGGGGGCAGGAAGTAAAGGAAAATACTGTAGGAAAGGTGGCACTGGAGATGGCGCTTCAAGGACGTATAGGACTATGACAGGTGAAGGGGGGAGAAAGGGTTCCATGGATAGGAGAAAGGGTCAAGACAGACATGGGGAGGTATAAGGTATGGGAGTAGAAAATCACATCTAAAAATAAGTTAACATGAAGGTATATCAACCCCTGTAAAGATACATTTGGGAGGAAAGGAATGGGGTGGAAAATAATGAGGATGACAGATCAGAGCTATGTTTTAGAGCCATGGGTCTAACTAAGCCCCAGCTCTACATAAGAGCCACCAGGAGCTTTTAAAAACTCCAGTGTCTAGGTTGCACCTCAGACCAGTTACATCAGAACCTTTAAGGAGCATGGGCCAAGCACTGGGGAATAAAAAAATACCCTTAAGTGGATTTCCTTATGTAAAAACTTTTGCTTTAGGGGGACTAATTTGCATTTACATGAGAAGAAAACATTTGTTAGTATCTGCTCTTTCTATGGACAAATATGTTTTTTGTTCTTCGTTTTTTTTTAATTTAGAAGAGTGGCTAACCTGCCACGCGATTAATAAACCCCACTACGTTCTCTTACTGTTGGAGCAATAAGCAATTACATCGTGGCAAATGAAGAGCAGGAGGGTAATTTACTGATTCTTATCTTCAGTATATAATGGTGGCTGCTGAGCCCCTCTCGGGCCCCACAGGAGAAATGATTTCAAGTAATCCAGAGAGCTCTTACTTCTAAAGGGAATTACTTCCTGATAACAGAAGAAACTGGGCCTCTGACCAAGAAATGCCAGCTGAGGAGAGAAAGGGAATGAGTCGGCCAAGTGGTCAGAAGGTTGCCAAGTTAGTGCTACATTGCCCTCTGCTGGCAGCTTCTGGGAAATACATCTTCCAGCCATTGGGGAAGTCCCTCCAAATGTAGTTCCAACAAATCACATTTAAACAAGCACATGGGTCTTTTTTTATGAGCCCAGAGAGTATAAAAGGAGCCATTTAAAAAAATACCCCTTTTAAAACAAAGCTGCCTTGAGTTTCCCAGAACTTATCCCACTTTCAGTACTATTTTTTATGGACAGTACCTTATTATAGCAACCAAACATGTTCATGTGACAGAGAAGTAGGGGTACAAAACTGTCTCCATTTGACATATAAACAAAGGCAGCAGGTCACTACCAGTCAACATTTCTATGTAGAAAGTGACATGGTCCTGCAGAGAAACAGAGGCTCATTGTTCCTCTTCCTAGATCTTCATGGCTCCTTCCACTGACTATTCCAAAAGGAATCCTGAACGGTGGTCCTGGAGGCCCACTCAATGTGCTCTGAGCCAAAGCTCAGGGACAGTTCCTGAACAAAACATTTTCCAGCCAGAATTCTCGGTAGTGACCCCAGGTCACCTCCTCTCATCCTCCCTTGCATGCTTTCCAAATTATGCTGTGCTTCTACACTGTTCTCAACTAAAGAAAGGACACGCAGACGAATGATGAAGTGAGCCAGAAAGGTCATGTTCATCTTCATAGATCATCATGTTATGTATTTTTACATAACATGTAAAATGTGGGACTCAGCCTTGCCAATCTCTCCCAGCCCCCACTTCTTTCCCCAACACACACAACTCACACAGTCTCACATGTAACTCATCAGAACTGAAACCTAATGAAGCAGTGAGAGAACCAAGGCCCAGGTGCTCAGGGCTCTCAGGTGATCAGATAAGGATTAATAATTTAATGGTCTCACCATGCTCATTTTATAATCCTGCTCTCTGCACTACCCCCCACAGGTCTCTGTAAGCCACCTTGGGAGTGGATGAGAACAGGATGTGAAAACCCCACTGACATGGTTTGGTGAGCAAAGCACATAAAACTAAGTGTCTCTATGAAATCTGCATCCTCACAAAATAACTACTGGATAAGAAGCAGTTATTGTTTCTGTTCACCCAGGAGCACCCTGGTGGTCCATCTTTTGGCATTTATTTTCCACTTGTAGAAGTTATTTTGAGAGGTTAATGATGAAGTCTTTTGGAATCCTGGCTCTTCAGTTTGACATTCCGACTTGTTTTTAAAGGAAAGCCTCTCACTGAGACAATGTGTGTTAGGGCAAGTTAAGAAACTAAAATAAAATGAGATTGTCTTAACATATAAAGGATCTTTATGTTATCACTCAGCCCTTTGCTGTAATTAACTCCAAAATTCCAAAATGCAGGGAATCTTAAAAGTTCTCAAATGAAAAACAATACACTGTAAAATGGAACAACCAAGAAGAGACAAGTTACGTTATTTCCAGTTTTGGCATATGCAAATGAAGACCTCAAACAACACCTAAAGTTTTGGAATAACTTTTAGGTATTAAATAGAAGGTTAAAAAATAGTAATACTTTTCTGGTTATTCTTTCCAGTTATTATCCAAACAAACTTTCTAGCTTTGCTTAACAAATGAACACGTTTATCTTTATTCTATTTATTTCATAGTTGTGGTTTCAAAATAATTTTGTCATTTACGTTGAAAGATTTGTAAAGTCAGTTCCAAAGCAATTGCTGTTTGCCTGATTTGGGGGGCAAATGAACACTTACCTTTTGTGACACTGGCATTCTTAGATTATTAACAGTTGCTGAAAATGTAGGGCTGTTTCCTGGACTATTAAACCTCCTTAGATCATCCCTGGAATCGGCAATCTGGAAAATATAATTAATCACATCATGTTTTCACAGTTATACTGTGACACACTCAAGGCACAATTTAAAGTCACTGTGGAAAACCGGCAGTGGAAGTATTATCTTTCTCTTCTTCCCTGACGTGCCGCAGCTCTACAGATCGTACCCTCAAGTCTTGTACTGTTCACATGGCAGATCTGAAGCCTTCCTGTGCACTAACAGCAAATGCATGAGAAACTACTTAAGAGAATCTACTTAAAAAAGTCAGAAGGAGATGCCTAGATGAGCCCTATTAAAAAATCACTTGGCCGAAAAAAAAAAGTATAAAAATTGCATAATTTTAATCATTATCATATTTTTCCAGTGGATAAGTGTTCCAGTTCATTTTCAGGAAGGTTAAATAAGTTAGTCAATTCTATTTTGTCCTAGAGATTATGACTTGGCAAATGCAATAGTTGAGTCTTCCAGTGGGAGCTGCCCAAGTTATGCTCCCTTTCAAATGAAAGGTATTTATCAAGGAAGTTTGGTGCAATTTGCTGCAGATATCAGCATGTCGAAACAGGCTGAACTTGATGCCACTAATGCTTCTTTTGAGATTTTGGGTCACTGATTCCTATATCCGGGTCTCAGTTTTCACAGCATAAAAACCGTTGACTATAGGCATTATATAGGCCAATTACTTTTCTTATTTGTAAGGAAAGTTGCTGCTGTTGCCCTGTCTTTGCTCTTACTGATAGGTCACTTGCTGCCAAGTTGGGAAGACAAAAAGAAAAAAGCCTGAGGAGACCAACTGAGGCTTACACAGGTGCTGCCCAAAGGTGCTGGTATGATTTGGACTAATTATAACATATGCAATTTTAACCTTCAGACCTTTCAGAGGAGTTTAAAAAATCAAGTTGTGCTTAAATAGAGACCCCTTATTGTGTAAGTGATATTTGGAAGAAGGGGCTTTTCTTAGCAAGGTGAGGGTCGCTCTGATCTGGAGCATTAACCATGCTGTTCCGTAAGGAGCTTCTTTCAGGGAATGATTGGTATGATGTGGCTCCAGGAAGTCTTTCAGCTGTTGGGTGGGGCCATTTCACGACCTCCCAGTTTGTACCGCTTACCTTGCTTATATCTGATTCAGATTTGCTGGAGCACACACTCTGAAGTTCCTTGACAAGGTCTGCTTCATCATCTGAATCCACACAGAGTCTTTGATCCAAGTTCAACATCAACGACAGATCATTCTCTGAAGACCTAACACAAAGTTCAGAAAAGAGTTTTTGAAGTGAGAGCCACAATCCAATTCCCAATATGGAAATCTAGATACTATACCTTGTTTTAACTTTTGATGTGCAGTAGAAAATTTTTTAAAAAAATCCTTTAAATGTCATTTAATGTAATGACACACTTACATAGGATTTTGATAACTCATCATTTGAAATTCTTCTCAACAGGATAAAATTTTATTCACAAAGAAGAAGTCCACTTTGACTTACAACATTCCAGTCTCCTTACTCTTCCCTTTCCTTCTCCATCTCCAAGGCTAAATAAAGCTATGACACTATACACTCTCGGGCATAGGGGACAGTGTGATAAAGGAACAAATATGAATTTCAAACTTAGCTCTACCATTTACTAGCAATATGGTCATGGGTCAGGTTTACTTTTTTCATTTCCTTTTATTTTTGCCTCCTTAACATTTCAGTTTCCAGGTTTGCTTCTGTAATGGATTCCTTATATGTGAATTACAGAGTTACTGGGAAAATTATATACATAACAGATCTAGCAGTGGGCCTGGCAGGAAGAAGTATATGGAGCTATTCCCTTTATCTCCTTTCTCTTCAGCCTCCTCACTTTTATAATTCATTGAACTAGGGACAGGGTCTTAAATATTACCTGCCAAATGACAGACCACACAATTTATTGGGCTACAATGGGCAGCTATTTGCAAACTGCCCAATATTTCTACTCTATTATTAACTAAATCATACTTTACCTCAAAATTTGTAAGCTGAACCAATCAACAATAGCAGCAACATAGGAAAACAAATAATATTATCAGTTTAAACATTTAACACCTAAAAGCTAACATCATACTATGTTTCTATAAATCTAGCACTAAAAAAATCAGTTATGAAACCTGTTTAAAATGCAAAACACAGGATTTTACATCTTTATACCAAATGCATTAATAATTATCAAGTTTGATAAAAATAAAGTTAATAATATTCTAACCTTTTCAACAAATTGCTTTTTAAAAAATTATATTAACAGGATAATAGCTGCACAACTAATGAGAGTGTGTACGGTTTGCTCTGAGTTAATCTGAAAGGGGAACTTACTTTTGTTCTGACAGAGAAGCATTCCTGTTATAATTCAGCTGTGATATAGTCATATTTTTGATACCTGCAAGGAAAAATGTAATCATTTCAATAGAATGAATCATTGTCCCTGTGCGCCTTGAACTCTGTATTTAAAAGAAACAGACTATGGGCTCTGCTGTACTTTCATGGTGTTTTTGGATTGAATTCATCTCTTGAGGGGTTTTCCTCAGAACAGTGGCTCCAATGTAGCTTCCTGTACAGCCACGGGGGAAGGTCCCTCGTGTATGTTCACCACTGAAATAAGTCCAACTAATACCACCTGAGGCTCAGTTCAGGATCCTGAATTTTGCTTTTATCAATAGCTCCTCTTCTCACTAATCATGTCCCTATGTCTCTATCTCTGTCTTCCAGCACCGACCTTGCAAATCAAGTGTAGTTTCTGATGTGTGGACCCCCATAATGTATCACGGCATGTGGCATTACTAGCGTACTTGTAGAAATTTAACTTAACTGCTATGCATTATACAGAAAACAAGAACAGTATAAAAAAAGATACAAAACAGAAAATATCAGATTGCATTGCTTGCAGTAAATATATTGATTGTATCAGTTATATATACACACAAATGCATGGATCTGTGTGTACTAGTCATGATGTAAAACAAATTTCTCACTGTGGGCTATGGAAAAAAGTTTGAAAAAATGTTATAAACCATTTCAGACTCCAAAAAAGTCTGTTTTTATAATACGCTAAATTTTATAAGCACATTTAAACATTTAGTGGCTTCTGAGTGAATTCTAAAATTATATGAATATTGTTAGTACAAATTAGCTCTAAAGAACAATTAAAAATTTTTTTTTGAAGATTTTATTTATTTATTTTCAGAGAGAGGTTTCTCTCTGGGTGGGAAAAAGAGAGAGGAATTTCCATACGTAAGAGAAACATCAGTCAGTTGCTTCTGGCAAGCTCCTAACTGGGTACTTGGCCAACAACCCAGGCACGTGCCCTGACTGGGAATTGAACTGGCAATCTTTTCGGTTTGCAGGTCAGTGCTCAATCTAAGACACACAAGCCAGGGCAAGAACAGTTTTGAAAAGTAAACTGAATTTAATATATCCTCATTAAAAGCAGATAATCAGAGGGAATGTCTGTACTAGTTTCTTTACCCATACTTTTGTCATTATTCTGAGAAAGTGTTGACTAGTGGCTATTTTTAATTACCAAAAGTGCCTAGGCTTGGGCCCTGCAGTCCAGAATTCTATGATCTGACATCATGCTTTTCTGTTTTAGATCAGGGAAGAGGTTGTGTCTTTACTAACTTCATAACCTTCCACGGTGATCTGCATGCAATGCAAAGTGGTTCCTATTTTGATATTCTCTTAACAATGGTGAAAAGAAACCCCCAAATCAAGCCCAATACTGTTATAATCCTATACTGAATGCAATTATTGGAAAAAATTCCAATAATTATTACTGTTATATAAAAAAATACAATAACTGTTATAAAAAATACAATAACTGTTATAAAAAAATACAACTACTGTTATAAAAAATACAATAACCCAAGAGATAGGTGAATCTTTGGTTCATTCATCTAACCATGATGTGTGGTTAAAATTCATGGTCCATGAATTTTACTTTGTAAAATTAGTTTTTAGATTTTATAAATCTTTAAGTTGAAATCCATGTAAAATATGGTTACATACAATTTTATTAATCTTTCCAATAAGGTTTCATGTCTCAAAGAATATCTTAATGGTATGTCAAATAGTTTAAACTATAAAATAATTAAAAATGTAAATAAGTTTAAAATCATTTATAATTCCGTGTTCTGAGTTAGATGTATTTCCATAACATTACTTTAAATTTATATTCATTTTGTGGATTTTATTTGCCAACAAGTATATATACTGACAATTATTATTGTTTAGGTAATTATTTAGCTCAAGAAAGAAGCTGGTCCTAATCCTATAGAAATTGTAACAAACTTAGAAATGATGGTGAGGAGCCTGGATGGGTGTTCACTTATCTGGGTGCTGAGGGATTATTACATGCGCCATAGGATTAGAGTCACATGCACTGAAGAAAACAGCATTAAACTGGCAGGAAGCAAAAACATGGACAGCAGAACCCTATGTCTCCAGGAAAGGGGATTTTGAGCAGGTAGCCAAGGGTTTCTGAACCTCAGTTTTATTATCTGTAAACGAAGATAATAATCTTTATCTTAGAACTCTTTTGCATACTATATTGGGATACACAAGTAAAAGGTATAATACTTTAATCTTTGCTACAGAAAATCATCTGGGGTGTCCCTATGCTACACTGGGGGGTTAGAATCTAATGACTTTATTTCCTGACTCAAGCATTCTTTGGGAAGTAATGGTAAGATCTTGAAGTCAGAATATATCCTGTTATAAATACAAACAACAAAAAGTATAAGTAAAAGTCTCATTTTATTCAGTGACTCTCCATTTAATCATTAAAAAAAAAAGTCACAGGTTTTCAAGATGGCAGTGGAGTAGGTAGATATTACACTCTCACATCCTCTCAGAACCAAACTGGAAATACATTAAATTGGGGGGCAAACACCCTGAATTACCAACTAAAGACTATCTGAAAAGGAGACTTAAAACCAAGGAAAGGAAGAAGAAGCCACATTGAGACCACTTCTAATAGGGTGGGCTGGCATAGTCAGCATTGCTCAGTGGATTATATCACAGTCCCTTCGAAGAGGCCCAGAATCAACACGCCCAGTGGCCAGCTTCAGAAAATGGATCCTACTTGTTGGAGCAGGATCCAACAAGCTTCACAAACAGCATTTCCAAAGGGAGATCGCAGCAGGTGCTGAACTCTGCTGAGACAAACGCCACTTTTTTCTTTTTTCCTCGCTTTTTTTTCTTTTCCATTTCTTTCCCCTCTTTTCCTTTTTTTTTAATCTTTCCTTTTCTTGTTCTATTTTTTCCATTTTTTCTTATTTCTTTTCATATTTTTTTCTTATCCTTTTTTCTTTTCCTATACTTCTTTACATTTTTATTTACTTATTCTTTTTTTCCTTTTCCTATCTGTGTTGTTTCTGGTTTTTGGTTTGGTTTGGTTTTGTCAGAACTTGTACAGCTACTTGCGCACTATGGTGGGGGTTCAGCCTCACAATCAGCCAGACTGAGGGGCGATTCCACCCACAAACAGGCCAATAGTAATCAAGGCCCAATCATAACAGGAAACCCACAGAACCTACACAAGAAACATTCCTATAGCCCCCAGCTCAGGAGATGAAGAAGACTGTACCACTGGATTCCACAGGACACCCACTACCTAAGGTCACACCCCATGAAGACTGGGAGTCATTGCAGTTCTATCTAATACACAGAAAACATAACGCAAAGAGACAGCCAAAATGGGCAAAGAAACAAATCCCAAATGAAAGAACAGGAGGAATCGCCAGAAAAAGAGCTACATGAGATTCAGGCGAGCAATTTATCAGATAATAGAGTTCAAAGTAATAGTTATAAAGCCGCTGAACAGCATGAAAAAAGACACAGAAAACTTGAAAAAGGACCAATAGGAAATGAGGATTAACATATCTGACATCAAAAATACACTGGAAAGAATAAAAAGTAGGTTGCATGAAACAGAGGACTGAATCAGCAATTTGGAGACAAGGTAGAAAAAAACACCCAACTGCAGCACAAAAAGAAAAAAGAATTAAAAAGAGTAAGGATATTTCCAAATCTTGGCAATTACAAATAACCCTGCAATGAACATAGGGGGTGCTTATGTTCTTTTGATTTAGTGTTTTGGGTTTCTTTGGATATATTCCAAGAAGTGGGATCACTGGGTCAAAGGCAGACCCATTTTTAATTTTTTGAGGTATGTCCAAACTGTTTTCCACAGTCGCTGCACCAGTCTGCATCCCCACCAAGAGCGCACCAGGGTTCCCTTCTGTCCACATCCTTGCACTTGTTTGTTAATTTATTAGTAACAGCCATTATGACAGGTGTGAGGTGGTATCTCATTGTGGTTTTAATTTGCATTTCTCTCATGATTAGTGACATTGAACATCTTTTCATATGTTTATTGGCCAACATATGTCCTCCTTGGAGAATTGTCTGCTCAGGTCCTTTGCCCATTTCTTAATTGGATTGTTTGTTTTTTTGCTGTTGAGTTTTGTAAGTTCTTTATAAATTTTGGATATTAACGCCTTATCAGATTTATCAGCAACTATGTTCTGCCATACTCTGGGTTGTCTTTTTATTTTGTGGATGATTTCCTTTGCTGTGCAAAATCTTTTTAGTTTGATGAAGTCCCATTTGTTTATTTTTTCTTTTGATTCCCTTGCCTGAGGAGATATATCTGATAAAATACTGCTATGAGCAATGTCCGAGACTTGCTGTCTATATTTTCTTCTATGATTTTTACAGCTTCAGGTATAACATTTAAGTATTTGTGTCTATCAGCAGGTGAGTGGATAAAACAATCATAGGGTATTTACACAATGGACTACTACTCAGCTGTAGAAAAGAAAATTTTACCCTTTGCAACAGTATGGATAGACCTGGAGAACATTACGCTAAGTGTAATATGTGAGTCAGAGACAGACAAATACCATATGATCTTACTCATGTGTGAATCTAATGAACACACTGAACTAACAAGGAAAATGAAGACGGATTTATGGATGGAAGACAGGATGACAGCTGTGGGGTGGTTGAGGGATTGAACAAAAAGGTAAAAGGACTCATGGATGTGGACAACAGTGTGGGGACTGTTGGGGGCGGGGTATATAAGGGGACTAAATGGTAATGGAAAAAATTACAATAAAGATTAAGTTAAAAAAAGAATAAGGATAGTTCAAAGGAACTTTGGGACAACATGAAATGTAACAACACTTGCATTATAGGGTACCAAAGAGGGAAGAGACAGAGCAAGGGATCAAGAACCTATCTGAAGGAATAATGACTGAAAATTTCCTTAACCTGGTGAAGAAAAAGGACACACAAGTCCAGGAAGCACAGAGACTACCAAATAAGACGAACCCAAAGAGGGTAAATTTGCCATATCAAATGGCAAATTTAAAGACAGAGAGAGAATCTTAAAAGCAGCAAGAAAAAAGAGGTTAATTACTTACAAGGGAAGTCCCATCAGACTGTCAGCTAATTTCTCAACAGAAACATTTCAGGCAAGAGGGGTTGACATGAAGTATTCGAAGTGATGAAAAGCAAGATCTACAACTACAACTAAGACTACTTTACCAAGGCAGGCAATCATTTAAAACTAAAGGAGAAATAGCTTCCCAGTCAAGGAAAAGCTAAAGGAGTTTGTTATCATCAAAACAGCATTACAAAAATGTTAAAGGGCTTACTTGAAGAAGAAGGAGGGGGAGAGAAACACATAAAAAGAAACAAAGGTAAAAGAATAAAATGGCAATAAATATAATCCTATCAATAATCACTTTAAATGTAAATGGCTTAAATGCTCCAATCAAAAGACACTGGGTAGCTGAATAAATAAGAAAGCAAGACCCATATATATGCTGTCTACAGGGACCTGCCTCAGAACAAGGGATATGCACAGACTAAAAGTAATGGGATGGATCAACATATTTCATTGAAATAGAAATAAAAAAAAAATTGGGGTAGCAATATTTATATCTGACAAAATAGATTTTAAAACAAAGGCTATAGTAAGAGACAAAGAAGGGACACTACATAATGATAAAAGGAACAATCCAACAAGAGGATATAATTCTGGTAAATATTTATGCTTCCAACATAAGAGTACTTAAATATATAAAACAAATCTTGAGGGACATAAAGGGAGAGATACAATAATACAGTCAGAGTAGGGAACTTTAACTTGCAATTCATATCAATTGATAGATTTTCCAGACAGAAAATCAACAAGCAATCTTGAGAAAGAAGAACAAAGTTGGAGGTATAACAATGCCTGAGAGGCCACTGAAATCAAAACAACTAGGTACTGGCATAAGAACAGGCATATAGAAAACTGGGACAGAGCAGAGACCGCAGAAATCAGCTCACACCCCTATGGTCAATTAATATTTGACAACTGAGGCAAGAACATACAATGGGGTAAAGACAGTCTATTCAATAAATGGTGTTTGAAAATTTGGACAGACACATCCAAAAACACCTAGACCACCAACTTACACCATACATGAGAATGAACTTGAAATGGATAAAAGACTTAAATGTAAGTCATGAAACCATAAAAATCCTAGAATTTGAAAACATAAGCAGTAAAATCTTAGACATCTCTCACAGGAATATTTTTGCTGTTATGTCTCCTGGAGCAATGGAAATAAAGAAAAAAAATAAACAAATGGGACTACATCAAACTAAAAAGCTTCACATAGAAAAAGAAAACACCAATGAAATGAATAGGGAACCCACTGAACAGGAGAACATATTTGCCAATGGTACATGTGATGGGAGTTGATCAGCAAAATATGGGAAGAACTGATATAACTCAACACCAGAAAGATAAACAATTCAATTAAAAATGGGCAAAGAAACTAAATATACATTTCTCCAAAGAGGACATACAGATGGCCAAAAAGATGGCCCAAAGACATATAAAAAATGCTCAAGGTCACTAATCATCAGAGAGATTCAAATTAAAACCGTAATGAGATATCACCTCACACCCACCAGAATGACTACTATCAATAAGGCAACAAACAAGTGCAGGTGAGGATGTAGACAAAAGGGAACCTCAGTGCCCTGTTGGTGGGAATACTGACTGGTACAGCCCCCCTGGAAATCAGTATGGAGTTTCCTCAAAAAATAAAAACCGGGACTCCTTTTTGACTCAGTGATATTACTTCTGGGGATATATACTAATGATCCCAAAATACCAGTTCAAAAGAATATATGGATTCCTGTGTTCATGGCAGCCTTATTTACGACAGCCAAGATATGAAAACAGCCCAAGTGCCCACCAGTAGATGAATGGATAAAAAAGCCGTGGCACATTTGCACAATGGAATGGTATGTGGTCATAAAAAAGAAGGAAATCTTACCTTTAGCAACTGTGTGGATGGATCTGGAGATTATTATGCTAAGTGTAATAAGCCAGTCAGAGAAAGGCAATTACCATATGATCACACTTATAAGTGGAACCTAATGAACAAAATAAACTGATGGACAAAGTATTAGAAACAGAGGCATGGATACATGGAACTGACTGACAGATTTCCAAAGGGAGGTGGAGAGGAGGGACTGGAAGAAAGAAGGTGAAGGGATTAGTCAAAGAACTTAATCTGTACAACCCATGGACATGGACAACAGTGTGGTGATGGCCAGAGGAAGGGAAAGTAGGAGGTGGGAGGAGGGAGGCAAAGGGGGAAAATGGGCACATTTGCAATAGTGTCAACAATAAAAATAAAGGGAAAGAAAGATGAGATAACAAATGCTAGGGAAGGTGTGCAGAAAAGAAAACCCTTGTGCAGTACTGTTAGTAGGAATGTAACTTGATACAGCCACTATGAAAAACAGTAGGGACATTCCTCAAAAAACTAAAAATACAGCTACCACATGATCCACCAATCCCACTTCTGGGTATATATTTGATGAAAATGAAATTGATATCCCAATGGAGATCTATGTTCACTGAAGCATTATTTACTACAACCAAGACATGGAAAGAACCTCGGTTTCCATCAAGAGATGAAGGATAAAGAAAATATTATATATATGGTATATACATAAAAAATGAAATACTATTGATATATATGGTATATGCTTATAATGGAATACTATTCAGCCATAAAAAGAAGGCTCTTCTGCCATCTGTCAAAACATGGATGGACCTTGAGGGCACTGTGCTGAGGGCAGTGAGTCAGACAGAGAGGGACGAGTACTGCATGATCTCACTTATGTGTGGAGTCTCAGAAAACAGAAACATTGTGACTGCCAGTGGCTGGGGTGGGGATTGGGAAATTGGGTAAAAATGGCTAAAAGGCACAGGCTTCCAGTTCTAAGACACGTTGGTCCTGGGCATGTAAAGTACAGCATGATGACTACAGTTAATAACACTGTAACGTATACCTCAAAGTTGCTAAGAGAGTATAGATCTTAAAAGTTCTCATTACAAAAAAATTTGTACCTATGTGAAGGGGTAGATGTTGACTAAACTCAGAGCAATCATTTTGTTATACACACACACATACATATCTGAAATCATTATGTTGTACAGCTTAAACTTATACAATGGTATGTGTCAATTATATCTCCATAAAAACTAAAGATAAATGGTAATACATAAATGACTGGGTATGGCTGTGGTCCTAATAAATAGATCCTTGATCTACTGGGTCATCAGTTAATGAATGCATATGTATCTTATCTTAAAATTTACACATAATGTGATACCTGAGAAAATATTTTAAATTTCATTAGCTTTCCATAGGGATGTAAAGTATGGCATTTGGAATATAGTCAATAATATTGTAATAACTATGTATAGTACCAGGTGGAAACTAGACTTACTGAGGGGATCACTTTGTAAGTTATATAAAGGTTTAACCCCTAGGCTATACACCTGAAACTAATATAATATTGAATGTCAACTGTAATTGAAAACTAAAGAATTTAGAAAGAAAGAAAGAAAGAAAGAAAGAAAGAAAGAAAGAAAGAAAAAGAAAGTAAGTCATAATTTACTAACACACATTTAAGGTAATTACAAAACTCCACCATGAATTAATATGGTTAGAAACCATATTAAATTTTTATTAAAAATCAACAAAATACAAGCTAAAGTGTGAGGTTAAATTAATGAACAAAATATTTATGTTTTTAAAATTTCAGGCATCATATTTTCCTATTTAGCAACCCACTGCTGTATACTTGGCATATAATGACACAACACAGAACAGCTGGAGGTGGTTCCTCACAACTGAAACTTAATTACATATATCAGAAATCCACCATGCATATTGATGTTGGAACATCTTTTCATTCTTACTCAAATAGATTTCCTTTAGGAAGGACACCTATAATTTGTATAATTACTGATTATCCTATTATCAAAATCAAAAGAAATATGTCTAACATCAAAGATAGATGTGTTATATATCCTTTGTTAAAATGAAAACTTATGCTATTTCTCTTTTATAAATTATATCCCACTGTGGGAGTTCAAGCCCCTTGGTATGTGCACCTGTGACACCTAGAGCAGAGTTCCGAACATGGAACTTGGCACGAATGCGGCCACTGAAGGGGAACCAGTGTTCCCTCCGTCTTGGTTGTCCTGGTAAATGTTACCTGACCGTTCTCTCACCCCTCTCCTCTCGTACCCCGGGGAACAGGTGCAATTGTTAGCAATTCTATGCACCCTTAGTAACCAACCTCAACAAAAACCCTGGAAACCTGGGAATGGGAGTGTCCTCCTTTGAGGGACACTCTCCTTCTCTACCCAGGCTTGCAGCGCTGCAAAGCCTTCCGCGTGTTTCACTTTCTGCCGAACACCTGCAGGACGGGAAATGGACAAGTGGTGACCCCGACGTGACCCACTGGCGAGTCCACGCCTCTACTTAGGTAACGAAGGGCTGGCCAGCCTCTCCCAATCAAGGAGTCAGGAATTCTCCGAATCTCAGGGGTGTGTGGTACAGGGAAGGAACGCTTGCTATGCTCTGCACTTGGCTTTCGCTTTGCTTTCGCTACACCATGGTTGTCTCACTAATCATCATCAGCAGATGTTTTTAAACTTACTGCACCAATTACTGAAGGCAGCTGGGTGTCAGGTTAAGGAACAACATTTGATAGACATGCTCCAGGTAGTGAAAGACTGCTGCCCCTGGTTCCCTGACCAGGGGATGCTTGATCACCAGGTTTGGGATAAGATTGAGAAGCTCAAATGGCATGCCGAGCACGGCAGCGGGGTGACAGCCCAAGCCCTAGTCACCTGGAGCCTTGTGTGGATGGCCCTTATACTGCTCCAAACTGAGTGAGGAGCACCCTCGGTAAGCACCCAGGAAACAAGTGAGGGAAATGGCCGGGATGCTGCAGTGCATGTGGCGCCCCAAGGCCCCACTGGGGAGCTTGAAAGCGGGGTCAAACCCTTGGTTTGTGCCATCGCCTCCGTGCCCCCACAGTCACAACCAATCTGGAATCCAGACGATCCGCCCTGGGACCCACCCTTTTCAAAGCCCGTGAGGGCCAAGCTGCTGGCTTCAAGCCCGGGAGGCTTCCAGTCCCTCATGGGGGGCTGCCTTAAAGAAGGGGCCCGGCAGGCTGACACTGAGGCGTTGGGGGCATTCCCTATTTTCATGAGAAATAGCCAGTCCCATTGGGATTCCCTGCCCTTTGAGCTGTTCAGGAACTAAAGAAAAGTTTGAAAGAGAATGGGCTACAGTCACCCTTCACCCTAGGGCTTGCAGAGGCCATAGCAAATGGATTCCGCATGACCCCTTGGGATTGGAAAGCCTTAGTCTGGATCCTGCTTTTCCCCACACAGTACACGGTATGGCTCACAGACTATCGGGATAGGGCCACAGGCAAGCCATGGCTAACCTGCAGGATCATATCCCTGTAGCAGTGGATCTCCTTTTAGCGGAATGGGCACTCGCCCATCCACAACATCAGGCCCAAGCCGATTGCAGGGCTAGCCAGCAGGCCAATGAGATGGCACAAAAGGCATGGCGAGCCGTTCCGGATAGTAAGAAGGAGACAAGCTCCTTTGTCAATGTCTGACAGGGACCAACAGAGTCCTGTATGGATTTCATAGATAGGCTACAGCAGGCCATTCAACGGCAGGTTGAGAACACAGATGCTGCCGATACGCTGCTTTTGCAGCTGGCCTATGAGAATGCCAACGAGGATTCTAAAGCCGTCCTCGGGCCCCTAAGAGGATCCTCACAGGGCACTGGGCAATATTTGAAGGCTTGCCAAAATGTCAGAACGAAGTCACACCACACCTCTCTGCTCACGGCAGCCCTCAGAGCCCCCAAAAGCAGGGGGATAAAGTGCTACGATTGTGGCGAGCCAGGCCATATGCAAAAAAGCTGCCCCGGGGAAAGGGAGGGGAAGCCCCAGAAGGACTGCCCGAGATCCCGAAAGGGCAAACACTGGGCTAACCAGTGTAAGTCCAAGTTCGATAAAGATGGAAGCCCAAGTCCCCAGCGGGGAAACAGGATGAGGGGCGTGAGCTCTGATGCCCCGAGAAAGCCCCAGGAGCAGCTCCTCTGGGCGAAGGCTGCATCGGGGTAGCCGACCTTCAGGCCGCCACTCAGGGGAGCACAGGGCTAGATCTCTGTGCCTCCAAGACAACTGCCCTTAAACGACAAGGTGTGGTCTCGGAGGTCCCAACCCGGGTGTATAGGCCATTCCCTGCAGGGTTAGTGGGGTTAGTCCTAGGCAGATCCAGCACAACCCTAAGGGGAACCAGGTCTGACCCAGGGTCACTGATTCAGACTACACTGGGGAAATCCAGGTATTAGTTTCTGGTGATAGCTATCAGATCATTCCGGCAGGATGGCACATCGCTCAGCTCCTGCTTCTGCTGTATTCTGTCCCCAGGACCACCAAGGAGGTCCAGACCGGAGGGTTTGGAAGCACCTGCGACCCACATGAGGTGCTGTGGATGACTGCCATCCAGAAATGAAAACCTAGTCTTACCATTCAGATTAAAGATTGGCCATTCTTCAGGCTACTAGACACAGGGGCTGATATAACTGTAATTTCAGACAGGAATGGCTGCCAGAGTGGCTGGTCACGGCAGGGGATGTCAGTATAATAGGGGTCGTAGGTCAAGCGTCTCCTAAGAAAAGCGTCTGGCACCTACCCTGCCAGGGGCCGGAAGGTCAGAAGGAAGGAGTCTGACCCTATGTTCTTTCAGTGCCCATTAACATATGGGGAAGGGACCTTCTTACTCAGTGGGGAGCCACTGTTTACATTCCTTCTTTTCTGGAGGGGCCACAATCATTATACCTCCCCGCCGCTGACCTGGCTGTCTGAGACGCTGGTCTGGGTAGATCAGTGGCCTCTTCCAGGGGAGAAGCTAAAACAAGCTAAGAAATTAGTAGAGGAACAGCTAGAAGCAGGATGTATTGAGCCATCTACCAGTCCCTGGAATACCCCAATCTTTGTCATCCCGAAGAAGTCAGGGAAATGGCGACTCCTACACAACCTCTGGCAGGTGAACGCAGTTGCTCAGCTCATGGGGGTTCTGCAGCCTGGGGTCCCGCACCCAGCCTGTATTCCCAAGGACTGGCCATTGGTAGTTATTGACCTTAAAGATTGTTTCTTCACCATCCCCCTTGCAGAGGAAGACAAGGAGAATTTTGCCTTCTCCATCCCAGTTTTCAATAACAATGAGCCCCTCCAATAAGGAATTCCCTTTCAGTGGAAACTACTTCCCCAGGGCACGCCTAATAGCCCTAGCATCTGTCAGCATTTCGTACCAAGCCTTACAGTCTCTTTGCAGGGCTTTTCCCAACATCTATGTCTATCATTACATGGATGATATTCTCATAGCTTCCCCCACAGAGGAATGGGAACAGTGTGTTTTCCAACACCTGCAAAGTCATCTGCCGGCCACCAGGCTCCAAATTGCCCCAGAAAAAGCACAGTTCAGCTCCCCTTGGAGATATTAGGCTACCTTCTATTCAAGAGGGAGATCCGGCCTCAGGCAGTTGCAATTCAGCCAGCCCAGGAAATGACCCTTAATGAGTTACAGCAGTTACTAGGGACCATTAATTGGTCCAGGTCCAGCCTTGGCTTTAGCACACATCAGTTAACCCATCTCTTTAATCTTCTGAAGGGCGAGCCGAACCTAACCTCCAAGCGGGTCCTAACCGAAGCTGCTATAGCTGAGATTCAGGTAGTCAATCGAACTATTCAAGAATGACAGCTTTCACGAATAGACCCAGGCTTAGTAGTTCGCCTCATGTGTTTTCCCTTGTTAGGGACCCCTACTGGGCTCCTAGCCCAGTTAGGGCCTCAGCTTCAAATTCTAGAGTGGCTATTCCTCAGTCATCAGTCCAAAAGAACTATAACCCCCTATCTGACAGCTCTCACTGCGCCGCTCTGAAAGGGATGTGCCAGAGCCCAGCAGCTGCTAGGGCATGATCCCCAAGTCATCCACCTTCCCTTGGGAAAGGAAGACTTTCGGCACTTATTAAGTTAGTCCCTTGAGATGCAGATCGCACTAGCTGACCTTGTAGAAGTAAATTACTCCCTACCCCCAGACAAATTGCTCCAAAATATCCCGAGGCTCCTTCTGGGGCTCCCGCAGAAGGTCTGTCCCACGCCCCTACCCGGGAGCACTGACCATCTTCCTAGACAGGTTGGGATGAACTGGCGAGGCAGCACTCACTTGGAAGGAAGAGGCGGGGTGGAAATCTCTTATATTTCGTGGACACTCAGAGGGCAGAACTTGGGGCCATGATTCTAGCCCTGCAGACCCATCCCAGTTGCCCCCTCAACTTAGTCTGTGATTCTGGGTACACTGTTTACACCATGCAACATCTCAAATAGGCTCAGGTACGAGGGAACATTACTGAAGAACTACTCTCCCTCTTCCTCACGCTACAGCAGCTATTAGATTTACGGCAGCATCCTCTTTTCATAACTCATGTTCGCTCACATTCCAGCCTCCCTGGGCACACAGCAGAGGGCAACCTGGAACGACTGGCTCGTGAGCTATCTCTCCTCTTTCCAACAAGTGCAGGCCTCACATTGGCTCCACCATCAGAAAAGCCAAGCCCTGCATAAGGAGTTTAGCATAACGCCAGGGGAGGCCAAAGAAATAATTCACGTTTACCTGATTGTCAGTTTCATACACCTGTGGGACAATCCTTAGGGGTAAACCCGTGAGGCCTGAAGCCTCTTGCCATCTGGCAAACAGACATTACTCATGTTCCTGACTTTGGATGGCTCAGGTGTGTTCATGTTTCCATAGCTACCCACTCAGGGGTGCTCTACACCTCCGCTCATCGGGAGAAACTGCTAAGCATATGCGTGCTAATTGGATCCACGTGTCCGCCTACGTTGGCATACTCCAACAGATCAAGACTGCTAATAGGCCAGGGCATATGGCGGAGCCACTCAAGCATTTCTCGAACGCTGGGGCATTGTGCCCTGGACGGGTATCCCCTATAGCCCTACCGGGCAGGTAATAGACGAGTGCACTCATGTTACGCTAAAGTCTTTCCTTTTGAAACAAAGGGGGAGTAGGGAAGAACACCTTATCCCAACCACACAATTATGCAAGGTACTATTCACTCTCAATTTTTTGAATCGTGATTCAATGCTTTCAGCTCCCATTGAAAGACATTTCGCCCGGGGGCAGGGTGAGGGGGGCCTGCTTTTGCTGGTCCTCTTCTGCCTTGTCAATGGTGATGGAAACTGGCAAGGGCCCGCAGAGCTCTTGGTGTGGCGACGTGGGTATACTTGTGTTTCTACAGAGCATGGACCCCTGAGGATTCCAGGCAGACAGGTTAAACCCTACTGCGCCCGAGCTGCAGCAGTTGGCCTCATCCCATTGGGAGCTGCCTCTAAGCCAACAAATGGTGCAACTGATGGAGCATATTGAGGTTTGAGAGCAGCGACGATGGGACCGGGCTTGGCCATACCGCACCTGACAGCTGCTCCCATCACGTGGGGAAGCCTGAAAAGGCTGTCCCAAGAGGCAGATTGCCTCCTAGCCCAAGGAGTTTGTGACCCAACCCCCTCTAACTGCTTGCTGGCCTTCTTGGCCATCATAGCTGAAAACTCCGCTGACATGACAATCGTAGCCACTGCACTGCTGACACTTGCAGTGGCAGCCCGTGGGGTGAGCGGGACAAGATGGAGAAGGGCGGGGCACCTTTACTGGGCACACATCACAGATCCCCTGATCTTCCACGTGTCCACATGGTGTCACGCTGAGCCACCTGTGTCCAGTAATGACACAGACTGGACAGGAGGTGCATGGCTCCTACCTGATGGCCCTTTGATCATGGCGGGCATTGGGACTGGGTAAAAAATGGCGCGTTCCTTCAGACATTGCACCTGCTGCTCTGCCACACCACCCTCTCTGATACCCTGTGCCTCCCTATTATTACCCGGGTGGTCTCTTATGGTCCGGCGGTCAATGAGAGTCGTGTTTGGCAGTGGCTCATCATCCAGATCTTAGGCCTCAATGGCACATATCATAATGCCTCTGGGTGGTCTCTCAGGTAACAATGCCCAGCCCACAGCAACACCCAAAGGTGGGAACGGTGCCATGGACAATGTCCCCTTGCCATGAAGGTCCCAGACCATAGCAAGATGATTTTGGGAGGACTGGGGCCCCTCTCTCAAGTTTCAGTGTGATGAGACTTGGCGGGATCAGCGACAGGCCATCCCTGGGTCACAATGCATCAAGAACCAGTGCCTTGCCCAGGGCCTAGGAGAATCTCTCCTTAGGCTTGTTCGCAATGGCCTCTGGGGGCCCTGGTACCCTAACCTCTGGCGGTTCAACCTTCCCTTTATTGAAAGGTGGATTGGCCAAAGGCTGCAGATTGGTCCCAGTGCCTGCGGTCACAGAATCACCACAAATGCCTTATTCCTTAACGCAATCAATTGAGTCACTGTGTGCACCACGCATCTGTCCCTTCTCTTAGTATCCACTAATATCTTGGTAACACAAGATGACACCTACGTTATCTGAGCCCCGCCTGGGTCTCTTCTTACTTCCTGTCTCACTCATGAGAATGCAACCCGCTTCAATTTTACAGTTGTGTTTCTCGTTCACAGGAAGGCTGAGCTATGGCTCCCTGTCAACGCCTCTCGATCTCGGGAAGACCCTGGAGGAAGCGCGGTTCTCAACTCGGCACTCGCAGAGCTGAGGACACAGCAATTCCTCGGGGTCCTAATGGCATGCATCATTTCTGCCATAGTACTTGCCACAACGGCCACCGCAGCTGCTGTTGCTCTAGCTGAATCTGTCCAGACTGCTCATGTTGTGAGAAGCCTGCTCGCCAACACCACACAGGAAAAGCTCCGGCAGACTCGCATCTACCAGGAAATACTCAGCCGCCTTGGAGCCGTTGAGGTGGCTGGCTCGGAGAGTGACAAGACGCCCTTGTCACCTGGCAGCAGTTCACCTGCGATCCCAGCTTCAGCAGGCTCTGCGTGACTCCCCTCCCATGGAACGCAAGCCAGCGCTCCTGGGACGAGGTGAAACGCTGCCTCCAGGGAGCTTTCTCCTCCAACCTTCAGGGCCAGATATCCCAGCTCCATCAGGAGCTGCAACAGCTCTAAGCCCTCCAGAAGGCCACTGAAGATCATGTCTTCCAGACCCTGAGCGACCACCTACAGTGGCTCGATCCGTGCACATGGACTGGGCAGCTACACCTCGGACAATGAGGGGTGGTGGCGGGTGTAATCTTGGCTGGCGTTATTCTTATCATCTGTCTCTGGTGTCTTTGTTCAATGTGACGTGCTATGTATACCTGGGAGCATAATGTCCTAATGCCTGCTTTGCAAAACAAAACGGGGAGATGTTGGAGTTCAACCCCTTTGGTATGTGCACCTGTGACACCTAGAGCAGAGTTCTTAACGTGGAACTTGGCACGAATGCAGCCACTGAAGGGGAACCAGCGTCCCCTCCCTCTTGGTTGTCCTGGTGAACATTACCTGACCGTTCTCTCAACCCTCTCCTCCCATACCCTGGGGGACAGGTGCAATTGTTAGCAATTCTATGCACCCTTTGTAACCAGCCTCCATAAAAACCCTGGAAACCTGAGAATGGGAGTGTCCTCCTTCGAGGGACACTCTCCTTCCCTCCCCAGGCTTGCAGCGCTGCAACGCCTCCCGTGTGTTTCACTCTCTGCCGAACACCCGCAGGACTGAAATGGACATCCCACTATATAGGTTCTATTTAATTTATTAGAATGGAAGCTCTATGAGGGCAGGGATTGTTGCTGTTTTTAGTGCTCTATTTCCATTGCTTAGACTAGTACCTGGCAAATGGTACACATTATATATGAAAAAGAAATATGTAAAATGTATTCACTTATAAAGGCCTTGACTGGTATCAAATATGTCTGTACTCATATCTTTAAAAATTTAAGGTTGGCTTAAGGATGACACATAAAAGGTAAGAAATATGCCAAAGTGCAATTACTGAATTACGAACATTTAATTATGGACACAATGAATATCATCTTAATTTTAAAAAGACCATTAACATGGTAAAGGTAAATTTATTATTAGAATTCTAGTATGAAAAATTATTTTCAGCTAGGGAGCTCCCAAATATTTTTGGATATGTATCTACTACATACTCTTATTCCATAAAAAATGTGCTTTGAGATACTCAGAATTTTGTTGAATGTATAGTGAAAATAAATAAATAAAAGCAAACCACATTTGCATTCAGAAACTACATCTCAAGTGCTCAGGCGCCTCTAGGTGGTACAAGAACCCCCTTACCTTTCTCATTCAGGGCCGGGTTGTTCCAAGAGTGTGAAAGGAAATGGCCAGACTTCTTGCAAGGACTGGTGCTCACCTTTCTCCAGGCACCACTCTCTTTCTTCTTGCTGCAACTGTTGTAACTTGAAACTATGCATAAGGGGAAACTTCCTCCTTTGAAATCAACTGTATGCTGGTCTAGTTCTGAAACAACACAAATCACCTTTTGCCAAAAGAAGGCAGTGACAATGCAGTTTCATAGTGTCAAGCAAAATGCATTTCCAATTCTCAAAGAAAGAGATTCTTCAAAATCACGGGCCTGCTTAATACTGCAGCAGGAATTTTGCGAACCAGCACACTTTACTTGGAGGTCTCAAGTTTAAGCATTAGCCAGTAATTACAAAACAGAGAGTTCTGGAGCAATGGTATGAAATATTCATTAATGCTGAAATAATTTCTCTAGTTACAAAGAGAAAAATCAGAGCTCCCTGATAAATTTGAACAAGTTTTACATAAGAGTGCAAATTTCCTCTCCTCCTAGCATGAACCCACATACCTGCTCTCTGGAGGGGACAGCCACGCAGAACAGCTTTATTGAACAAGATACTGAGAGCAGCTTTAACCACAGCCTGCTGTCCTTGGCTAGGGTGCTTTTTAGCAGTTGTTTGCACAAGACCAGGCTGTCTTTTCACAGAGGCTCTTGCCAATATTGCTTCTTGAACTCTGGGTGCAATGACAGCATTCCATAGTTTACACATCCACCTTGCAAGAGAGGGGCAGACACAGTTTGGGCTAGGCCTCTCAGGAATTATACACAAGTCTACTGAGTACAGTTTGAAGACCACTGAAAGAATATAAGTGATTCTAAATATATGCTATTTTTTCCAAGTAGTTCTGGATCAAGTACAATTATCCAACTCCAAAGCAGTTTGACTTTGCTTCAAAAATACAATCTATTTCAAATGAAACTGACATTTACATGTCCCTCTCCTTTTACATTTTCAGATCCTTGAGAGCAGAAATCAATGCTCTTGAGTGTATGTTGGATGAATGCATGAGTAAAATACATGCAAAGATATTTCACTTTGGGTGGTAAACACACAATGCAATATACAGACAATGTATGATAGATCTGTACAGTTGAAAGCTATATAATTTTATTAACCAAAGTCACCCCAATAAATTTAATAAAAATTTCTTAAAAAGACATGGAAAGGTAAATTTACAGACAGAAGTCTGGAAAAAAAGACTTCCTGAAAGTTCGTGTTTAAATAGCTTAAATTTATTTGCCTTGTTTCCTTAATAAGACATGTATATTTTAATATTTCTGAAACTGGGATATATCTAAGAATCACTGGCAAACTAAACCTTGCCCCAAGGTAAGGGTTCAGTGTCTTTACTTGGGTGGGTTTACCCCTGCAGAGAGGGGAAGGGTCGACCAGCCTCAGGTGGACCTTTGCACTAATAGCTATAGTAGTGAACTTAAGCTCAAGTTTGGAGTACCCAAAACCAATTAAAATTCCTTCAAAAACTACATTTTATTGTAGCATTAAAAAACAGTTAATGTGGTTAGGATTATAGAGATGAAACTAATCTCCCAGAATAGGAAAGTTTTCAAAGCTGTTAGGTAGTGGCAAATGCCTTTTAAGACTTAAAACTTACTCATGTATCAAGCACCTATCATAAGCTTCTTTGTTGCTGTCTAGTGATATGTAATTCAAGAAAAAAAGAAACTACAATAGAGAATATAGAAAAAATCTGGTATTCGACCATGGGAGTCAAACTTGTACAGTTACTCTAAAAGCTCTAAGGGGGTAAAAAATTGCAGTTCCTTAATTTGGCTGTTGGCAAACAATTCCCCATGACACATCTGCGCACTGTGTGTCATCACACAGAACATCAGCTTTTGTTCCAGACTGTATCTTTTCAAGGAAGTTAGTAGAGCACACAGCCTCGAAGATGGGCCCAGGGTCTCTTTCTGGAACAGAGGTCAGGTTTGTTTCCGGACCAGGATAATGAAGGTAATGTCTCCTTCCAGGGCAAAGAGTGGGTAGATCTCGCAGCAATCTCTTTAGAAGCCTGGGGACTCCCAAGTTCAGAGTTCCGCAGCTGTTGATGCAAAGTCAGTGTCCACCTGGGTCACTGGGCATCACCCAGGGCAATGTGAGGAGCTAGGGGAACCAATGAAACGTGAAGCCCAGGCTGGGGCTACAATGTGAGTGATGCAGTCCTTGGCCTCTGACCCAGCACCCTGAGCTTGTTAGCTTGCAAATATTGTGAAAATCTCAGAGCCTCTACAGTTCTCTATAATGACTGTGCTCCTGACAGGAAAGGCCACAATTGGATCCTAAGAATCTTGAGACTGCATGTGAAAAGGCTTAATTTAATTGTAATACTGATTTTAAAATGGGCATAATTATTTGCATAAATGTGCTTCTGTTCTTTAGCAAGAGAATGCTATGCATATTTTAACACAGTGATTCTTCCTCCCCACCCCCAATTAGCTGTAATTAAATTGACAGTTTGTCTTATAATAAAGAAGATATATTATTTGTATCCCATTTTCCAAAATGGATTTCTTCCCAGGATGCCAGAAATTGCAGAATCAAAGCTAGCAGCTAATCACAGAACCTTTACTAAGCTGGATTGTTTCTACCTTTCAATTTCCTCCTGATTTTTAAATTTCATAACTGTATTATTTATATGTCTGTTCTCATAAGCTGCTACAAAGAAAAACATCATAAGTACATAAGTCTCATTAATATAGGAGGAAGCTTTTAATTCACCAACAGAATATCAAGTTTTGGTTTTGGTTATAGGATACTTGACAAAATTTCTCATATGGGCCTTTCCAGGAGACACAGCACTGCCTGTCATTCACACACGACTTTGATGAGAGTTTTGTAAAAGTGGGAAACTGCTGTCTAGTTCTTAGTGAAAAACAGTTCTCTTAAGAGTTACCCAACAGACAAGTCACAGTTTTCCTCTGACACTTCATGTGGATGACAGGAGGTGGCTGTCAGCATTCTCACTCTCAAAAAACACAAATTAGCCATGGCTCTATTTTAAAAAGGCAAATAAGGAGAAATGACACTTACTTTACTGTCACCTGGGCATGTCCTGGGACTACAGGGCAAGACAGGAAATACTCTGGCCCAAGAAGTGCTTCAGGTGTGCCTGAGCGGGCCAGGCAGGAGTTGAGCTGGCGCCAGACGGCCAGGGCCCAGTCGGCTGTCTTGCACACAGGGTTGCAGGGGGAGGGCACCTGGCCTCTGAACTACAGACAGAGATGTGGAACATGAGGGCTTGATTTAGAACAGTGCTTCTTTCCCTTTTGTTTTTAACAGTCCAAAATTAAAAACATAAACATTTAAAACTACAAAACAAAAATGTAGCTGAATCTGATTTTATATTCACTTGAGGTATTTGAAGGAGCGATAATATCTCAAGTGTCAGCATGAGATACAGACCTGCATTTCCTTACATGAAATGAAAAGTTTCAGACACGATGGAGCAATAAGTAGGCTAAGAAGGAACCTTGGATGAATTCTTAAACATCAGTTCTGGAAGAAATCATAGTTCAGCTGTACTTAAAGGACCACATAGGGCCTTGCAAATAGGTGTTCATAAGAGGATTTTTGAATTAATAAAATAAAAAATATCTGCATATTTTGGGTGATAAGATCCACATGGTATATCTGGATCTGTGCATGTTCACCTGTATTGATTTAATTTCCTGAGCTAAAATGCTAACTTCCTTAAAATGTACAGAGCTCTGTTGATATAAAGAAATTTGTGTTTTGTGTTTTTTTTTGAATTTACTATTAGGAGAAATATCCCTCAATATATAGAAGTAGAATATAGCAATTAATCCAGTATTTTAAGAGAAAAGATTCACATAATCTTTGCTTTACCAAGTAATTATGGTATTAAGACTGGGGACAATCTGTGAAGGTTCATATGTCCTGCATAAAAGGATACAAATTGGCCAACGAAAAATGAAAGATCGACTCAGTGATACTGGCAGCTCTGTTAAAATATCATTGTGCTACAAGAGGCTTTGGGGTCTGTTATCACAATTTCCCTTCTCTTAAAAAGGGCAACAGTGATATTTATGTTATTTTCACTGATATTCTTCCAGCAAGAATGAGATTATGTATTATAATTAATGATGGTTCAATATTTATTTTCTACTAATAAAAGTGTATTTAAAAAAATACTTGTAGGGAGCCTGGTATTGTCCTGAAATATTTATTTACTTGTATCCTTTAAAGGAAATGAAAGAAGAAATTGTGATCAAGCATCGGTTGGGCTTCTAAGTGCCCCTAAAGATTTGGTTCTCTCCTGCAGTTACAAGATATCTGATGTTTTGCTCAAGTCATTCCTCCCCTTTGTACACTTATTCCAGAAATTGTTTCATTAACCTACTTGAAGTAATTCTTGGTAAATGAAAGCCATTATCCTTTTCTGCCCTTTCTGTTCTGCAAAGAGCACCCCACACTCACATTCTCAAACACAGTGGAGAAGAAAGGAGAGCTTGAAGCTTGGAACTTTCTTTTCAAAATAAGTAAAATCAGTCTTTTTCAAACTGTGTTTACCAGTGAGCAGGAATGCGGAGAGCGGAGGTGCATTTCACCTGAAATAGTACCATATCTATAGAGTAAAACTAGCACTCTTCAAAGATTAGCATGTCCCCTGTGCAGTATGACACAAATTTGTAAAGCATTCCATGTTTTCTCCTTGGGTAAACTATGGGTTTTGGGTGATTAAGATGTTCATTCTTGGTAAACAAATGTACCACTCTGGTGAATGATGCTGATAATAAGGGAGGCCGTTTATGTGTGAAGTAGTATATAAGAAATCTCTGTACCTTCCTCTCAATTGTAAACCTGAAACTGTTCTAAAATAAAGACTTTGAGATAAAAAAAAACGGGTACCTTGTGATTATGTGATTTTTGGCAAAGAAATATTAATAACGATGAGTTAATGGAAGTATCAGTGATTTGAAAGGCTAAAAATCTTTTATGAACTTTGAAGGAGAAGATGATGGTGAAGTAGGTGGGAGCTGAGCCCACTAGCTCATGCACCCAACTGGGACACTTAGCTGGTATTCCCAAAGACAAAGTGAACAGCCAACAGAATCTTAGCTCATATGAAGTTTGGAAGCCAAAGTGTGCAGAGGACGCTTCAAAATGGGCACATACAAGACAAGTTGGGAGTTGTGACTACCACTAAGCCTGCTGGAGGGGAGAACCCACCAACAAAGAAGTCACCAACAAGTAAAGCCCAGGTACAACAGGAGAGCCCACACAAACAGAAGAAAGGGCAGCCCTAGAGCATCCAGACTTGGAGATCAAAGAGATCACACCACTGAGTCCCCCAGAACTCCTACCATAGAAATCCACCCCAGGAGGACAGCTGGCAAAGCAGAGCATCCTGAGAAAGAGAAACAAACAAAGAGAGTCACCTAAAATGGGGAGACAAAGGAAGAACCCCCAATTAAAAGGAATGGAAGAATCCCTAATAAAAGAGCTAATGAAATAGAGGCAAGCAAACTATGAAACATGGAATTAAAAAAAAATGGTTATAAGGATGCTCAAGGAACTGAGTGGGAACTACAACAGCATGGAAAAGCTAATAGAAACTATAAATAAGAACCAGAAAGAAATGAAGAATACAAATTCTGAAATAAAAATACACTAGAAGGAATTAAAATCAGGCTGGATGAAGCAGAAGATGGAATTAATGAGCTGGAAGACCAGGTAGAAAGAAATACCCAGGTAGAGCAGCAGCATGAAAAAAGACTAAAAAAGTAAGAGGATAGCTTACAGGAACTTCAGGACAACATGAAATGCAACAACATATGAATTACAGGAATACCAGAAGGAGGAGAAAAGGAGCAAGAGATAGAAAACCTGTTTGAAAAAATAATGACAAAAAACTTACCTAACCTAGAGAGGTGAAAGGCCAATCAAAATGAACCCAAAGAGGCCTACTTCAATTCACATCATAATTAAAATGCCAATTTTTAAAGACAAAGAGAGAATCTTAAAGCAGCAAGAAAGAAACACACAGTAACATACAAGGGAACTACGATAAGGCTAGCAGCTGATTTCTCAACAGAAACACTATAAGCTAGAAGGAAAGGACAAGAAATATTCCAAGTAATGAAAAGCAAGGACCTGTAACCACGACTACTCTACCCAGCATGGCTGTCATTTAAAATGGAAGGTGATTAAGGAGGTTCCCAGACAAAAGAAAATTAAGAGCGTACATCTCTATCAAACCAGCATTGCAGATATGCTTAAAGGACTGCTTTAAGAAGATGAAGGAAAAGAGTAGGAGAGGAACATAGGTCCAAAAGGAAGAAAATGACAATGAATAAATACCTTTTTTTGTAATATGAAATGTAAATGGATTAAACACTCCAATCAAAAGACAAACAATAGCTGAATGGACAAGAAAACCTTATCCATATTTATGCTGCCTACAAGAGGCCCAACTGAGAACAAAAGACCTATATGGACTGAAAGTGAAGGGTTGGAAAAAAAATATTCAAAGCAAAAGAACAGGAAAAAAAGCTGGGGTAGCAATACTGATATCAGACAAAACAGACTTCAAAACAAAGGCCATAAAAATAGACAAAGAAGGTCACTTCATAATTCTAAAGCAAAGAATCCATAAGGAAGCTATGAACATTGTAAACACAATGCACCCAACATAGGAGCACCCAAATATATAAGGAAAATCTTAGAGGACTTCAAGAAAGATATAGATAGCAACATACTCATAGTAGGGGATTTTAATGCCCCACTGTCAACAATGGACAGATCTTCCAAACAAAATATCAACAGGGACATTGTGGCACTGAATGACATGCTAGATCACATGGGCTTAACTTATTATAAACAGAGCCTTTCACCCCAAAGAAGCAAAATATACATTCCTTTCATATGCACATGGAACGTCTTCAAAGACAGACCATGTGGTAGGACACAAAACAAGTCTCAACAAATTCAAAAAAACTGAAATCATATCAAGCACTTTCTCACACCATAAGGGCCTGAAACTAGAAACCAACCTCAAGGAAAAAACTCAAAAACATTCAAATACATGGAGTTTGATTAACATGTTATTAAACAATGAATGGGTGAACAATGAGATCAACAAAGAAATCAAATAAGCTCTGAAAATAAATGAAAAAGAACACACAACAACTAAAAGCCTATGGGTCACAGCAAAGGCAGTCCTGAGAGGGAGTTCATAGCATTACCGAAAAAAGATAGAAACGTTTCAAATAAACAACCTAACCCTACATCTACAAAAACTAGAGAACAATAACAAACAAAGCCCAGGGCAAGCAGAAGGAAGGAAATAAAGTCAGATCAGAATTAAATGACATAGAGACTAAAAGAACAATTCAAAGGATCAATAAATCTAGGAGCTGGTTCTTTGAAAAGATAAACAAAAATCGACAAGCCTTTAAGCAGACTCATCAAGAAAAAAAGGGAGAGGACCCATAAATAAAATCAGAAATGAATGAGGCGGAATTACAAGTGATACCTTTCTTTTGGAATTTCAAGAAATACAAACGATCATAAGAAATAACCATGAACAACTATATGCCAAGAAATTTGAAAACCTGGGCGAAATGGATAAATTTCTAGAAACATATAATCCTCCAAAACTGAGTCAAGAAGTAGAAATCCTGAACAGGCTGATACCAGTTAGTGAAATTCAAGCAGTAATCAAAACACTCCTGGCACACAAAAGCCCTGGGCCAGACGGATTCACAGAATTGTGCCAAACGTTTAAAGAAGAACTAAGCCCAATTCTTCTCAAACTATTCCAAGAAATCTAAGAAGAGGGAAGACTCCCAAACTCTTTTCATGAGGCCGGTATTATCCTAATTCCAAAACCAGATAAAGACACTACGAGAAAGAAAACTACAGGCTAATACACTGATGAACATAGATGCTAAAATCCTCAACAAAACATTGGCAATCTGGATCTTGCAATACATTAAAAAGATTGTACACGCTGATCAAGTGGAAGTCACCTTAGGGATGCAAGGTTGGCATATCTGTAAATCAATATATGTGCTACAACACATATACAATATAAAAGAGAAAAACCACATGATCATATCAATAGGCACTGAAAAAGCATTTGATAAAGAACAGTATCCATTTCTGATAAAAGCAGCAAAGTAGGAATACAGGGGGCATACCTCAACATAATAAAGGCCACATATGAGAAACCTATAGCCAACTTAGTATCAATGGTTAAAAACTAAAAGCTTTCCTCCTAAGATCGGGCACAAGACAAAGATGTTCACTTTCACCACTTTTATTCAACATAGTAATGGAAGATCTAGCTACAGCAGTCAGACAAAAGAAACAAAAGGCATCCAAATTGGAAAGGAGGAAGTAAAGTTGTCACTGTTTGCAGATGACATGACAGTGTACATAGAAAGTCCTATAGACTCCACCAAAAAAACTACTTGACCTAATAAGGGAATTTGGCAAAACATCAGGACACAAAGTCAACATTCAGAAATCAAAGGTATTTTTGTACACCAACAATGAAATATCAGAAACAGAAATTAGGGAAAAGATCCCATTTACTATAGAACAAGGAAAATAAAACACTTAGGAATAAACTTAACCAAGGAGGTAAAAGACCTGTACTGAGAAAACTACATAGCACTGAAGAAAGAAATTAAGGAAGACAAAATTGGAAGCATATACCATGTTCATGGATTGGAAGAATTAACATTATCACAATGTCCATACTTCCCAAAGCAATTATAGTTTCAATGCAATTCCTATGAAAATACCAATGACACATTTCACAGATATAGAATATTTTAAAAATTTATATGAAACCACAAATGACCCAGGATAGCCTCAGCAATTTTGAGAAAGAAGAACAAAGTAGGAGGGATACCTGATATCACAATACCTGATATCAAATTATATTACAAGGCCATATTAATCAAAACAGTTTGGTACTGGCATAAGAACACACACATAGACCAATGGAATGGAATAGAGAGCCCAGAAATAAACCCATGTCGATATGGTCAGTTAGTATTTGACAAAGGGGCAGGAACATAAAATGGAGTAAAAACTGCCTCTTCAATAAATGGTGTTGGGGAATCAGGACCAATATATGCAAAAAAATGAAACTAGACCACCAACACACACCATACACCAAAATAAACTCAAGGTCGGTAAAAAACTTAAATGTAAGTCATGACGCCATAAAACTCCTAGAGGAAAACATAGGTGGGAAAATTGCAGATATCCCACACAGCAATATTTTTACCTATACATTCCTTAGGGAAAGGGATAAAGGAAAGAATAAGCAAATGGGACTATATCAAATTAAAAAGCTTCTGCCTGGCTAAAGAAAACATGAACAAAATGGAAAGGGAACTAACTGTATGGGAAAATATATTTGCCAATGATACCTCAGACAAGGGTTTGATCTCCAAAATATATAAAGAACTCATATGATTCCACACCAGGAACACAAGCAATCCAATTAAAAATGGGCAAAGGACCTGAACACTTCTCTAAGGAGGACATACAGAGGGCCCAGAGACACATGAAAAAATGTTCAACATCACTAGCCATTAAAGAGATGTAAATTAAAACCACAATGAGATACCATCTCATACCAGTGAGAATGGCCATCATTAATAAATCATCAACAAATAACAAGTCCTGGCGAGAATGTGGAGAGAAGGGAACCCTAGTGCACTGTTGGTGGGAATGCAGACTGGTGCAGCCACTGTGGAGAATAGTATGGAATTTCCTCAAAAAACTAAAGATGAAACTGCCTTTTGATCCAGTGATCCCACTGCTAGGACTATACCCTAAGAATCCTAACTAACCAATTCAAAGAAACTATGCACCCCAATGTTCGTAGCAGCATTATTTACAATAGTCAAGTGCTGGAAACAGCCTAAGTGCCCATCAGTAAATGAATGGACCAAAAAACTGTGATACATTTACACAATGGAATACTAGACAGTAGAAAGAAAGAAGGAACTCCTACCCTTCGTGACAGCATGGATGGAACTGGAAAGCATTATGGTGGGTGAAATAAGCTAGGTGGTGAAATACAAATACCATATGATCTTACCCATAAGTGGAACCCAAACAACAAAACAAACAAATGAGCAAAACAGAACCAGGGACTTGGAAATAAAAAGAACAAACTGACAGAGACCAGAGTGGTGGGGTGAGGAGGATCATGGGGGATAAAAGGAGAAGGGCCAAGAAAAGGAACATGAAGAGAGGACTCATGGGCATGGAAAATGGGGTTGATAATGGTGAAAAAGGCGGGACAACTGTAACTGAACACAATACATTTAAAAATTAAAAAAAATTAAAACTATCTTTTATGATCTTTACCTCACCTTTTTGGCTACTGGTTGAGGTCATACAAGGGCTATGCTTTGTTCTAAAGTATATGTTTATGACCAGGCAACTGATTTTAACATAGTTTGGTTTAGAAGAATTCTCTGATTAAATTAATGATTCTAGAGATTAAATGACTAGTGGCAGGCACTGTTCATTGAATTACCAAAGCCATTCCCACCCCACATTCTTCCCTCCACCCACTTTCTCTGACCCCCACACCCACAAATGCATGCCCATTCACATCCTCTATATTGCACAACAGACACAATTTTGTTCAAGTACCTGGTGGAGAGCTTTTATCTAAGAAAGGTAGGTCTGGGATAGTCTGGACTGAAGGGGTGGGCATGAAACCAATTCTGGTTAATGGGACATTAAGGGAAGTCATGTTTGTGGGAGTTTCAGAAAAAGATGATTTCCTCCCTGAGAAGGAGACTGATAAAACTTTTCACCCCCACAGCACCCTGCTTCCTGCCTTTGAACATTATTGTATATGTGGTGCCTGAAGTCCTGCAGACAGGTATCTTGCAATCTGAAGGGGGAGGTCATGAGACTCCCCCAGACCTGGCACCTGATATCGTGAGGTGCTGAACTGATGCCAGCAAAGCCTACCTTATGACATTTGGTTATGGTGAGGGGAAAATGCCTCTTTTTGTGAAGCAGCTAGTGGTGGGGTGTTGTGTGATTCACAGCTTAAAATCTGTGCTGATCCAAATGGTTCCATTGTGCAGGAATAAATTTTTTAAAATCATGCCAAATCAAACTTTTATTTCAAATCCACCTGATACTCAGCTACTCACTGAACTTAAGATTATTAAATTAAATAGTAATGTACTAGGCTTTGTTAGCCTTAAGTTAATTTTGTATTTTGGGAGAGTACAGAATATTTATTTCAATATTCAGAAAAATCACTAAAAGTTATTGTTACTCTTGAAAATGTGTCAAAAGAGGCTCTGGTCAAGATTGCAGAGAAAGTAAATGTTATACTCACCTCTTTCTACGATCACATTAAAATTATGACTAAACTGCAGAACAACAATCATTCAGGATGCCTGAAGACTGGTTGAACAGAACTCATAACTAAGAATATACAGAAGAAGCCACACCGAGACTGGTAGGAGGGGTGGTGACACAGAATGGGCTGGTCCAACACTCGTGTGTGGTGGATAAAATTTGGAGGGGTATCTTAGCTGTGGAGGTCCTGCCTGAGGAGTGAGGGGTCCCAGCCACACACCAGACTCCCCGACCCTGGGTTCCAGTATTAGAAAGAGAAGTACTCACGACTTCTGGCTGTGAAAATCAGTGGGGATTGTGGCTGAGACAAAGGGCTGCTGGAGTCTCAGGTGTTCCTTTTACACAGCCTGCATATGGACTTACTTGCTGACAGACCCATTTGCTCTAGGCTCCAGTGCTAGGGCAGAAGCTCAAAAGGTACCACAGACACATAAAGAGGAACTGAATTGTCTGGCTTTGGCACAAAGGTTGGAGGGGCAGCTTTCTCCTACACAGAAGTGCGGTCAGAGGCCATTATTCCTTTGCTAAGCCCTCCCCCTGCACGCGAAGGCAGGTGGCTTATCTGAGTCTCCATTAATATGGCTAACACTGTTTGCCCTCCTTGGTGACTCCCAGAGACCCCACCTGACCCAAGTAGTAAGCCCACCCAAAAATTTCCAGTGGCTATAAATGGTCTGCCTTGGATTATTCTCTGGTCTTTCCTAAAATATCTCTCAAAGGTTCCCAAACCCCAAACAAGTAGCATCTGGCCTCGACATGCCTCATACCTCCTCTCACTAAGCAATTCCCAGCCAAGAATTAGTGGTAGCCAGCCTCAGTTCATGGCTTAGCCTCTCCCAGGCACCTCCAAGACCAGAACAAGTGGCAACCATTTTCAAATCACCTCATAGCTCATACCAAGCGGTCCCGGGGAAGGGAACAAGCAGCAGCTGACCTTGGCCTAAACCAGACCTCCTCCCAAGAAGCTCCAGAACTAACACACCAGGTGGCCAGCTACAGACCACACCAGAGTACCACCCAACCACCGCCACCAATGATACATCCAAAGGGCAAACTCGGCAGACACCGGACATCTACTGAAGAATATCCTGCTCCATAGGTTAAGCTTCTGCATAACAGCTCCTTCACTGTAGTCATGGCCAGTTCTCACTACCAGCCAGCCTGAGGGTCAGTCCTTCCCAATGATGTGCAAGCAGCAATCAAGGCTTAACAACAACAGGAGGACCCACACAAACCACACCAGGAACACACCTGGAGAGCACAGCTCATGTGACCAGGGTGACTATGTCACTGGGCCCCACAAGACACCTACTACATAAGAGCATTCTACCAAGACTGAGAGATATAGAAGTTCTACCCAGTTCATAGAAACAAACACAGGTAGGCAGCAAAAATGAGACAAAGAAACACGTCCCAAATAAAAGAAAAGAACAAAACTCCCAAAAAAGAGCTTAACAAAACGGAGATAAGCAATCTACTAGATAGAGTTCAAAACACTGGTTATAAGGGTGCTCAATGACTAAGTGAGAATGTCAACAAAGAGAAAGGAAACATAAATCATGGACATAGAAAACATAAAAAAGAACTAATCAGACATGAAGAATACAATAACTGAACTGAAGAATACATTAGAGGGAATCAGTAGAACATTAGATGAAGCAGAGGATCAAATCAGCAATTTGGAAGAGAAGGTAGCAGAACCCAACGAGAACGGCAAAAATAAAAAAGAATCTTAAAAAATGAGGATAGCTTAAAGGGCCTCTGAGACAACTTCAAGTATAAGAACATTCACATTACAGGGGTATCATAAGGTGGAGTACAAGGGATTGAAAACCTATTTGAAAAAAATAATGACGGAAAACTTCCCTAACCTGGTGAAGGAAATACAAGCCCAACATTTACGGAGTCCCAAACACGATGAACCCAAAGAGGCCCAAACAAACCAAGACATATCATAATTAAAATGCTGAAGTTTAAAGACAAAGAGAGAATCTTAAAAACAAGAGAAAAGTAGTTGCTTATCTACAAGGAAGCTCCCATGAGTGTAACCTGATTTCTCAACAGAAACGTTGCAGGTCAGAGGGGCTTGGAATGAAATCTTCAAAGTGATGAACAGCAGTACTTGGAACCAAGATTACTCTACCCAGCAAAGCTATCACTTAGAGATGAAGAATAAAGGACTTCCCAGATAAGAAAATGCTAAAGGAGTTCATCACCACCAAACCATTATTATATGAAATGTTAAAGGGACTCTTTAAGAAAAAGAAAAAAAGATAAAAAATATGAATAATAAAATGGCAAAAACTACATATTTAGCAACAATTACATTAAATGTAAATAGATTAAATGCACAATAAAAAGATGTATGGTGGCTGAATGGATAACAAAACAAGACCCTAACATATGTTGCCTACAGAAGACTCACTTCAGATTGAAAGCCACACATAGACTGAGAGTAAAGGGATGGAAAAAGTTATTTCATGAAAATGGCAACAAACAAAAAAGCTGGGGTAGCAATACTTATTATACCAGACAAAACAGACTTTAAAATGAAGGTTATAGTAAGAGACAAAGGACCTAGTAATTCCACTTATGGGTATTTTTCCAGAGAAATCCAAAACACTAATTTGAAAAGACATATGTGTCCATATGTTCATTGAAGCATTATTTATAATAGCCACACTATAGAAACAACCTAGGTGTCCATCAGTGGATAAATGCATAAAGAAGAAGTGGTACATAGGTACAACGTAATGACAGAGTCATAAAAAAGAATCAAATCTTGCCATCTACCACAACTTTGATGGACTTAGAGGGTATTATACTAAGTGAAATAAATCAGACAGAGACAAACAAATGCCATATGATTTCACTTACACGTAGATTCTAAAAAACAAAATATAGAAACAAGCAAAATGGAAACAGACTCATAGATAACAGAGAACATTTTGATGGTTTCCAGATGGGAGGGGGTAGGGGATAAATAAGAAAGGGGAAGGGATTAGTAAGTACAAATTGGTGGTTACAAAATAGTCACTGGGATATAAAGTACAGCATAGGGAATATGGTCAATCATACTGTAATAACTATATATGGTGCCAGGTGGGTACGAGATTTATTGGGGTAATCAATGTCTAAGTTTTATAAGTGTCTATGTTGTACACCTGAAATTAATATATTATTGTGTGTCGACTGTAATTGAAAAATAAAAAAGTACTTTAAAAAAGAAAATGTGCCAGAAGATAGAGTTCTAATTTTTCATGTGACCTTTTCATATTACTATAGCCAATTTAACAGTCATATATTAAAAGTAGCTTGAGTTGGTGGATAATGTTCTTAAGACCCCATAGTAGCACTGGTTTCTCCTTCAGAAGAGTGATTAATTTTCCAATCTAGTCTTCTACAGCATCTAGAACTTGGTTAGTTAATAATGGTAAACCTCTTTGCTTTTAGATAACATAATATACTTCAGAAACTGTTATGGATTTTATATGCCTTATCTTATTTAATCCTTGAATATGCAAATACTTACCCAAGGCCACAAGGTTAGTAAATGGTAGAACTAAACCCAGGTTTCCTGACACCAAATCCCCTCTCCTAAAAAGAGGCTGTAGCTATGGGCTGGTTACCTTGTTCACAACTTTCCTTCTTAAGGACCTCTGGAGCAGGCCCTGCATGGGCTCGCTGTCCCACCGCAGCTGCACCCAGCGGAAATGCTGCTGCACCAGCAAGTCGGGGCCCTGGAGACAGGCCTTGGCAACAGTGCCCATCAGAAAGCAGTTCTCATGAAAGTAGTAACATTCCGACGTTCCATTTCCTAAAATGAGCCATGTTATGGGACAAATGCAAATTAAAGTAAGTCAAAGAAAGAAGAACATGAAGTACAGCACGTACTCTGGGGACAGAAAGGGTAGAATGACCTCATAGGAGCTTGCTTCTCAGCTTGGTCTTGTCTTACCACGATCATTACCTTTTTGAAAAGTACAGGGGTTTTCCGTGCTGCGGTTTTCCAGAGGTTCCAAGAAGTCCCCCAGTAACTCAGACAATGACGATCTTTCCAAATTCTCTAAGATGATGATGATTTTCTTATTAACAGGAGAGTTTTTCACTGGGATCAGACAAGCTGTGGTCAGAAATGAAATTCAGTGATTCGACCTTTTACAACAATCTATATGAATTGGCAAAAATGACACAGTCTGAAGATATAAAGTATTAGCGAAGGTGTGACACAATGAGGATGCTCTTAAATTGTTGAGAGAGTAACAAACAGTTTGGCAAACAGTTTGGTAATATTCAATACAGTTGAAGATACACATATATAACCATCCAGTACAAGTTCCACAACAGATTCCAAACGGAATCAACACAACTGTCCACCAACAATGGAATGGATAAATAAATAGGAATATATATTTGTGCATAACCAGAAGCAACACCACAAAGGTTTATTACAATAAAGCAAGGCACAAAATACATAAAGATATATACAACATGATTTCATCATGTTAAGTTCAAACACAGGCAACACAACATATATAATTTAACGATTAACACATAGGTAGTAAAGCGATAAAGAAAAGCAAAGAAATGAATATCACAAAAGACAGATTAATGGTTACCTACAGAAGCAAGGGTTTGACAGGGACCTGTAGGCACATTTTGGAAGCTGGGAATATTCTATTACTTGGTCTGATCAGTGGTTAAATGGTTATCTTATTTTAAATTATTCATTGATCTGTAAATATGTAGGTAGTATGTATTTTATAGGTGTATATTTCACAAAAGGTCAAAACTCCTTACATGACCTTTAACTTGCAGATATGTAATACAATATTCATAAAATTATGGAGTCAGGACCTCAGAGAGATAATCAGACCCTTCCTTTTATTTTACAGGTTTCAGAGAGGTTGCTGTGATGTGACTAAAGCTTTAGAATAGCGGTAACAGAGGATTAAAATCCCTGGGACTTCTGAGTCTTGTTTTAGTGATCCTCTCATTAAAGACAAGGAGACTGTATTGAATATCAACCTCAAATAAGAGGAAAAGTATATGGAAGATTATTATATGTAGGAAACAAATAAGTCAGTTGACAAAACATAATTGAAACAGTGCCTCACACTTACCAAGAACTCAAATGTTAATCGTATTGTAGTTAAAATGCATGTAGTATTTTACTTCCTATATACCAATGAATTAATTAAAAAATTAAAGTCACTTTTTAATTGTTCATAAGAGTCTAATAGCCCCCAGTCTTAGCCAATTTAACCTTGAGAAAAAGATCAGTTTAAAAATACTTGAGTAATTTTTGTCAAATATTCCACTTTTCACAAATACTCCTGATAGTGTATTATACTCCCTTCCTCCGTTACTATAGATACAATGCATTTTCACTTTCAAAAGAACACCTTGAACATTGTAAATGAATCTCTTCTGAGACTGAAATAGCTTTTCTAGATGCTATGAAGATTTAAAATTAGAAGACTAGAAACACTAACACCCACCTCTCAATTTATTTGTATTTGTGGGGGCCGTTACACTAGAGTCTTGTGTGTGCTAGATCCCCTTCAACAAAGTTATTCAGTAAAAAGTGTTAAAATACTATGAGTCTCAGTGTTCAAATGTTCTCTCAGGAATAAGTGATTATGGAAGTATGATAAATCTACAGTTTGTTAAAACAACGATAAACCAACCAGTAATAAAAAGTACACCAGGTAGGATGGTTGATGCATATGCTTTCCTGTAACTAAGTACTAAAGGTTTCCAGTTTTCCTTGATTTGGGTTAAGTGTCTGGCTACTTCCTAGGGCCCTAAAGTTTCTGTATGCAGCCAGAGTCCCTCTGTAAGAACATGTAACTGCATTTCAACAAGTGTTTACCCAGTGCCCCTTCACTGCATGCCCTCTGCTAAGTGCTATATCATATTGGAGATGACTAATTCTAACTGGGGGATGTGGCATTTTAAACTGGATCTATTATAAGGAATGGCATCTCAGCAGGCGGAGAGGTTAGAAGTGTATAAAATGGCATAGGCAGAAAATGGAGGCTGAGCAGGACTCAGTCCTAGAGAGTCAGAACAGCTGCAAGAGTGGCGCAGTGACTGCCAAGTTTATGCCTCCCTCCAGTCAATACTTGTTGGAAGCTTGCTGAGGTGCCACACTGGTGCAGTGGGATCAAGTAGCCAGAGCGTGGGCAGCTGCACGGCAGGCTATGCCCTCTCCAGGGCTGCACGGTGCAATCACCCAGGATCCGTCCCCCAGAGACTCTGATTTAATTGTTCTGTGCTGGGCCTGAGCACTGTGTGCAGCCACGGGTGAGAACTACTATGATCACAACCCAACCACAAATAAAAAGTGGAAGACCCAGAATCTCATGTTGGGAGGGGGAAACTACCAGCTCTGGGAATCAGTGAACCTCTTTAAGAAGGGATTTGACTTCTGCTTTGAGATCTCACTTTGATGTGAAGAACTGACTGGAGAGGAAAGAAACAGAATACCCCTACAGGCTTTTATTGCTCAAATGAAGGCAGGAGGCGATGGGTACCTCATTGAGGGCCATGGCAAAGAATGCAAAGGTGTCTTGAGAGTCAGTAAGCCTTGGTGGTGGATATCTTGAGAAAGGGCCAGAGAGGAAATCTCAGTGACACTGGAGTTCCCACCCAAGAGGCTGTGGAGGGAAGGGAAGCAAAGCACATGAGCAAGAGCTTACTTGGGGCGGTGCACAGGTTGCTAGTTTACACCTCAGGCCTGATGTTCCTGGTGAGCAAGGCAGCCCCTCTAAGGTGTCCAGCAGGTGGTGGGACATGAAGATGGGAGCAGTGAGGGAGGATTCAGGAAGCAAATGCAATAAATGAGTTTATAGGAAAAGATACAGCAAAATCATTCTTCTGGGTCCACAAGTAAGGACTGTATTGCTAATAAAATAATCTCACTTTTAATGGACATTTTGTGCCCTAGACAGGGTTGCTGTTCATAACAGCCGGGTTGGGTTTTCATCTTTGTCTACCTTGGTCTCCTGTGAAGTACCAACAAGGGTCAAACAGACTGGGTTTCTCCAGTGAAAAGCTTTGTCTTCTACACCGCTAGCCTAACTTCTTCGATATTCAGTAACGCCTATTTCTCCCTCTAACCATTTAAGTTCAATATCCTCAAAGAAGTTAGTCCAAAGGCAAATTTTACCATAGTTGAGAAAAACCATGGGCCTAATTCAGGTTATTTAGCATAGTTTCAGGTCTACTATTTTTACCAACCACAGAAGCATGATGTCATTACAGTTTCCAGTTTGAAAGATTCAACAGCCTCTGATCAAGGTTTACGGAGAAGAAAGGAGGCCACAGGCCCCACGCTGGAGCTGCAGAATCCTTCTGGCATGGTTCCAGAAAGTTAACCATTTAGAATACCTGTCTGATGCTAGTTCATGGCCCTATTTATGGAACTTATCTACCCTTTTTGTCCTTTTTTTCTTCCAACTTTACAGGCTGTTGTCAGCCCTGCTCCTCTCCCATAGGCTGATAATCTCAATCAGACACCTGCCTTGGCTAGCTCAGGGTTACACTGCAGTTTTGAACAACCTTGTATTAAAAGTTCTGAACAGTCAGTCCTAGAGCAACACTCATTGGTTTAAAAGTATTTAACATATCACATTTATAGTTAAATTCAAACTCCTTTGTGGATAAGTGACCCCAAGTCTATATGCTCCCCCTTGGGAACAGAAAGCAGCTGTCTTTACACTGTTTGCTTAAGGGAAGGCCTTGCAGGGACAAGGCTCTGGGAGCCCCGATGACGAGCAAGGGGCAAGCCCCGGAAGAGCCTTCCGTATGTGATACAGGATCCAGGGAGGTGAACTCAGTCACATAGAAGCTAATGAGCATATTCTCCTCATGCTATTATAGTAATTCCATCTTTATTACTTCTAAAAAGGAATGTTCTCTCAGGAATTTGAAGTACTATTTTAAAATACTAATCTAGGGTTAATTGTTTTTTTTACTACTTACTGTCATATGTAACTTTAAAAAATATCTGCCTTGCTAACCTAACTCCATACCTTACACTGAGGTAAATTTTGACCCAATTCTAGTACATGTTCACACTCTCCTTACCAAATAACAGAGGCACAGGGCCATGGTTGTCTCTCGCAAAAGGAAGTATGAAAAGGAAGACGTGGTTTTAAATGGGTTTAAAATAGCCACAGAATAACTCTTGCTAGTATAAGTGCTATGTTTTTCTTTTTGAAGTGTTCTTTTGTCCTATCTTCTTTTCTTCACTGGTACAATTTTTAATCTCCATATAAATTTTAAATTCTTACAACTAATTATTTAAAGTACATTTGCTATTCTTCTTTATGTTTTTTGCTTGTACATTTTATTTATTCATTCTCTGTCCACTGGCTTTCTTCTACAGATTTGTAAAGAGGAACAAAGAAGGTTATATATGTGCTGTGCACAGAGGATGATAAAATTCAACATTCTAATCTCAGCCCAATCCAAGCAGTTTAAATCTCTTTCATTTGAGAAAATAGTTAGAACACCAGGAGTAAGCATAGAATGCCTTATGAATAAGTATATTCCTCACTTGTAGTAATGTAATTTGATCAATTTAATAAAGCAAGATAGTAACTGATAGATTAATTGCTATCCCCTTATTATTCTAAAAGCTTGACTGGAACAACCTAGAAATACCTTTTCTTCTCTACTCTCTTTTCCCAATACCTCTTGACCAAAAGAACATCCCTGCACTGTGCTTTCTGCACTCCAGAAGTGACACCACGCCATTGATGGATCTGACCCTCTTTCTCCCTTGAGCTTCCCCAGCATTCTCAGAAGCATTTGGCATCTCCATCTACAGTACTTGCAGTGTATGAGCTCTTCACTGGTCACATAGCAATGGGTTCTACTGAGAAAATGATGGTGATGGTGGAGGGAGTTTTAGGAGATAAGGATGGACAGCAGCAAGAACAACGTCAGACAGAGGTCAGACCATAATGTTCTTGACGTTAACATTCAGAGAACTTTACGTTTTATTGTGGAACCATTGCATTATAATAGCAGGGAACAGTTATGAGCAGTTTTGTCTTCTGGACTGAGCCCCATGGAAGCCCATGGAGGGAGGGAGTCCAGAACAAACAAGAATGGTTAGTGAGGAGGTCTCCTTAGTTTCTTGGGCAAGAAATGAGAGTTGGTAGGGGGAATGCAGAGCAGGAGGGAGGAATGAAAGATAGGAAGCAGATTCAATGGAACTCAGGACTGACCAGATGTGGAAAATGAGGCAAACTGAGGAACAGATGACAATGCTTAGGTAGCTAACTTGGACAATTGCATTCAAGGTCTTAGCAGATGAACTTTGTGTTTGTGTCTTAGTATTACTTTTGAAAAAAAGAAGGAAGATATTTGATGCTTATAAATGACTTATCTTTTACTTACTGATAATAATTACTTATTATCTCCAAAAATGGAACAAAAATCCTTTCATACTTGGAGATGACGCACCTACGTAAGAAAGTAAAGTGGAGATATTGGGGGCCTCATCTACTGCTTAAAAACTTTGTTTTTCATGTATTATACAGCATGGTGACTACAGCTAGTAATGTGGTATTACATATATGAAAGTTGCTAAGAAAGTGGATCTTAAAAGTTCTCATCACAAAAAAAATTTTTAAAAAAATTATGTATGGTGATAGGTGTTAACTAGACTTACTGTGGTGATCATTTTGCAATATGCACAAATACTGAATTGTTATGTTGTGTACCTGAAATTAATGTTATATAAAAATTATATTTCAATTAAAAAATAAATTTTACAAATACTTCATTTTTCAAAATGAACTCTATCTTTATGCCCTATCATCAACTACTGCCTTATCAGCCACTGCACTCTCTGATCTTTATTTATTTTATTATTTTTTTGGTACATTTTATTGATTATGCTATTACAGTTGTCTCATTTTTTTCACCCCTTTATCTTCTCTGCCCTGAGCCCCAACCCATCATCCCCATACCTGTTAGTTCATGTTTATGGGTAGTACATATCAGTTCTTTGAGTTCCCAATTTCTTATACTATTCTTAGCCTCCCTGCCTGTTTTTTTCTTTTTTTGTGAACATTCTTCTGTGACCACTTTCACTAGCCCCACCCCTCCCCACTGCCCACCCTCAATCCTTCCCCAATTTCATTTTGTCGATGGGTCCTTTATGCATGCTTCTTGATGACCCTTCCCCTCCTTTTCCTCTGTTATCCCGCACTCTCCTCCCCAATGGTTACTGTCAGTTTGTTTTTTATTTCAGTGTTGCTAGTTATATTTTGCTTGCTTGTTGATCAGGTTCCACTTATAGGCGAGATCATATGGTATCTGTCTTTCACCTCCTGGGTTATTTCACTTAGCATAACGCTCTCCAGTTCCATCCATGCTGTTGCGAACGGTAGTACTTTTTTCTTTCTTTCTGCTGTGTGGTATTCCATTGTGTAAATGTACCATACTTTTTTGATCCACTCATTTACTGTTAGGCACTTAGGCTGCTAACAATTATTGGCTATTGTAAATTGTACTGCTATGAACATTGGGAAGCACTGGTTCTTCTGAGTTGGTGTTTCAGGATTCTTAGGGTGCAATCCTAGCAGTGGAATTGCTAGTTCAAAAGGTAGTTCTGTTTTTTGTTTTTTGAGGAAATTCCCAACTGTTTCCACAGTGGCTGCACCTGTCTGCATTCCTGCCAACAGTGCACTAGGGTTCCCTTTTCTCCACATACTCGCCGGCACTTGTTGTTTGTGGATTTGTTTGTGATGGCCATTCTGGTTGGTGCGAAGTGGTATCTCATTGTGGTTTTAATTTGCATCTCTCTGATGGCTAGTGATGCTGAAAATCCTTTCATGTGTCTCTGGGCCCTGTGTATGTCTTCCACGGAGAAGTGTCTGTTCAGGTCCTTTGCCCATTTTTTAATTGAATTGTTTGTCTTCCTGGTGTAGAGTCATGTCAGTTCCTTACATATTTTGGAGACCAAAATCTTGTCCTAGGTATCACTGACAAATACATTTTCCCATACGGTTGGTTCCATTTTCATTTTGCTGGTGTTTTCTTTAGCTGTGCAGGAGTTTCTTCTTTTAAGGAAATCTCTTTTGTTTATTCTTTCCTTTATGTCGCTTGCTCTAGGGGACATTTCAGTGAAAAAATTGATGTGTGGAATATCTGAGATTTTCCTGCCTATGTTCTTCTCTAGGGCTTTTATGGTGCCATGACTTATATTTAAGTCTTTTATCCATTTTGCATTTATTTTTGTGTGTGGTGTAAGTGGGCAGTTGAATTTCATTCTTTTGCCATGTGGCTGTTCAGCTCTCCCAATACCATTTATTTTTGTGTGTGGTGTAAGTGGGCAGTCGAATTTCATTCTTTTGCCATGTGGCTGTTCAGCTCTCCCAATACCATTTGTTGAAGAGGATATTTTTACTCCATTTTATACTCCTGCCACTTTTGTCAAATATTAATTGGCTATAGAGACATGGGTTTATATCTGGGCTCTCTCCATTCTGGTCCATTGATCTATGTACCTGTTCTTATGCCAGTACCAGACTGTTTTGATCACAGTGGATTTATAATATAGTTTGATGTCAGGCATTGTGATTCCTGCTTTGTTCTTCTTTCTCAAAATTGCTGCAGGTATTAGGGCTTAAGATTCCAAATAAATTTTTGAAATGTTTGTTCTATATCTGTGAAATATGTCATTGGTATTTTAATAGGGATTGCACTGAACCTACAAATTGCTCTGGGCAGTATGCACATTTTGATGCTGTTAATTCTTCCAACCCATGAACATGGTATATGCTTCCATTTACTTGTGTCTTCCTTAATTTCTGTCTTCAGTGTTGTGTAGTTTTCTGAGTACAGGTCTTATACATCCTTGGTTAAGTTTATTCCTAGGTACTTTATTTTTCTTGTTGGTATAGTAAAAGGGAATTTTCCCCTGATTTGTGCTTCTGATATTTCATTGTTGGTGTACAAAAATTTGATTTCTGAATATTGACTATATATACTGCTGCTTTGCCAAATTCACTTATTAGGTTGAGTAGTTTTTTGGTGGAGTCTGTAGGGTTTTCTATATACACTATCATGTCATCTGCAAACAATAAGAGTTTCACTTCCTCCTTTCCAATTTGGATGACTTTTCTTGCTTTTTCTTGTCTGATGGCTGTGGCTAGGACTTCTAATATTATGTTGAATAGAAGCGGTAAAAGTGGACATCTTTGCCTTGTGCCCAATCTTAGTAGGAAAGGTTTTAGTTTTTGTCCGTTGCGTATAATACTGGATGTAGGTTTCTCATATATAGCCTTGATTATGTTGACATATTCCCCCTTTATTCCCACTTTGCTGAGTGTTTTTATTATAAATGGGTGCTGTACCTTATCAAATGCTTTTTCCGCATCTATTGATGTGATCATGTGCTTTTGTCTTTCTATCTGCTTATGTGATTTATTACATTTATTGATTTGGGAATCTTGTACCATCGTGCATCCCTGGGATGAATCCCATTTGATCATGATGGATGATCTTTTTAATGTATTGCTGGATGCGGTTTGCCAATATTTTCCTGAGGATTTTAGTGTCTATGTTAATCAGTGATATTGGCCTGTAGTTTTCTTTCTTTGTTGTGTGTTTATCTGGTTTTGGGATAAGGAGGATGCTGGCCTCATAAAAGGAGTTTGGGAGTCTTCCCTCTTCTTGGATTTTTTGGAATAATCTGAGAAGAACAGGAGTTAGCTCTTAAATGTTCTGTAAAATTCTCTTGTGAAACCATCTGGTCCAGGGCTTTTGTGGGCCTGGAGTTTTTTGATTACTGCTTCAATTTCACCAGCTGTTATCAGTCTATTTAGGCCTTCTATTTCTTTATTCAGTTTTGGAAGATTATATTTTTCCAGGAATTTGGCCATTTCACCCAGGTTTTCAAATTTCTTGGCATACAGTTGTTTGTAATAATTTCTTACAATCCTTTGCATTTCTGTGGTATCAGTTGTAATTTCTCCTCTTCCATTTCTGATTGTATTCATTTTTTCCCTCTTTTTTTTTTTTGATGAGTCTGTTCAAACATTTGTCAATTTTTTTTATCTTTCAAAGAACCAGTTCCTGGATTTACTGATGTTTTGAATTGTTCTTTTAATCTCTATGTCATTCAGTTCTGCTATGATCTTGATTATTTCTTTCCTTTGACTAGCTCTGGGCTTTGTTTGTTGTTGTTTCTCCAGTTCTTGTAGATGTAGGGTTAGGTTGGTTATTGGAAATGTTTCTATTTTTTTTTAGGTAGGCCTGCATTGCTATGAACCTTCCTCTAAGGACTGTCTTCACTGTGTCCCATAGATTTGGACTGTTGTCTGTTCATTGTCATTTGCTTCCAGAAACTCCTTGATTTCTTCCTTGATCTAATTAATGACCCATTCATTGTTTAATAGCATGCTCTTCAGTCTTCATGAGTTTGAATGTTTCTGAGTTTTTTCCTTGAGGTGGGTTTCTAGTTTTAAGCCCTTGTGGTCTGAGAAAACGGTTGATATGATATCAGTTTTCTTAAATTTGTTGAGGTTTGTTTTGTGTCCTATAATGTGGTCTATCTTTGAAAATGTTCCATATGCATTTGGAAAGAATGTGTAATCTGCTTCTTTGGAATGAACGGATATATATATATATATATATATATATATATATATACACACATCAGTTAAGTCCATTTTATCTAATGTGTCATTCTGTTCCACAATATCCTTGTAGATATTTCGTTTGGATGATCTATCCATTGTTGACAGTAGGGTATTAAAGTCCCCTACTATAATTGTGTTGCTGTCTATATCTTTCATGATATCCCCCAGAATTTTCTTTATATATTTGGGTGCTCCTATGTTGGGTGCATATAGGTTTACAATATTTATGTCTTCTTGATGGATTCATCCTTTGAATATGATGAAGTATCCTTCTGTGTCTCTTTTTATGGCCTTTGTTTCAGAGTCTATTTTGTTTGATATAAGTATTGCTACCCTGGCCTTTTTTCCTCTCCACTTGCTTGGAATATATTTTTCTGACCCTTTACTTTCAGTCTCTGCAGGTCTTTTGTTCTCAGGTGGGTCTCTTGTAGGCAGCATATATGTGGGTCCTGTTTTCTTATCCATTCAACTACTCTCTCTTTTAAATGGGGCATTAATCCATTTACATTTAAAGTTATTATTGATAGGTACTTATTCATTTTTTTCCCTTTGTACTTGTGTTCCTCTCTCCACTCTTTTTCTTCATCTTCTTAAACCAGTCTCTTTAGCATATCTTGCAATGCTGGTTTGGCAGAGGTATATTCTTTTAGCCTTCTTTTGTCTGGGAAACTCCTTATTTTGCCTTCCTTATTAATTGAGAGTCTTGCTGGGTAGACTAGTCTTGGTTGACGGCCTCTGCTTTTCATTACTCGGAATATTTCTTGCCATTCCCTTCTGGCTTATAGTGTTTCTGTGGAGAAGTCAGCTGCTAACCTTATCAGGGCTCCCTTGTAGGTTACTTCCTGCTTCTCCCTTGCTGTCTTTAAGATTCTCTCCTTGTCCTTGATATCTGCAATTTTAATAATGATGAGTTAGAGTGGGTCTATTTGGTAACTCTTGATTGGTATTCTCTGTGCTTCCTGGATTGTGTGACTCTCTCCTCAGATTAGAGAAGTTTTCCATCATTACTTTTTCTAACAGGTTTTCTATCCCTTGCTCTGCTTCTTCTACTTCTGGTATGCCTATTATATGGGTATTATTACATTCCATGTTATCCTGAATTTCCCTTAAACCCTCTTCATTCTTTTTGAGCCTTTTTTCATTTTCTTGTTCTTTCTGGGAGTTTTTTTTGACCATGTCCTCCAGCTTGCTGATTCGATCCTCTGCTTCATCTAGCCTGCTTTTGATTCCTTCTATTGTGTTCTTCAATTCAGAAATTGTATTCTTCATTTTGTCTTGGTTCTTGTTCATAGTTTCTAGGTCCTTTTTCATAGAATCAATGATATAGTTTGCAATAAGTTCTTCGCAGTTTCCCTGTATTTTTTTCTAATTCTCACTGAGCTCATTGAGTACAGATTCCTGATAACCACTGTTTTGAACTCAATATCTGACAGTTTACTCGCCTCTATTTCATTTAGTAGTCTTTCTCAGGATTTTATCTTTTCCTATGATTGTGGGTTGTTTCTTTGTCTTCCCTTTATTTGGCTGCCTGAGAAAAACCACAAAGTCCATGAAACAAACCCACAACCACAAAAATAACTCCCCCCTGCAATCCCACTATCCATAGCAAACGAACCAGTATTAATAATGCTGTAAACAGATTAAGACTATTATAAGAAAGGAGAGAAGTAAATTATAGTATGAAATCTAGTGAGTTACTTACTATGCACCACCTTGATGGACAAGAAATGAATGTTAAAAAGCTATGTAGTAAAGAAAATATCGCAAATCATGGAGAAGACCACAGTGGATTTCATCTCAGTAGCCTCTAGAATATACCGTTGTTTTTTCTTTCTGGATCCACCTCTGGTGATGTCAGATGTTAACCCCATTTGACCTTTGGCAGACGGTTTGAGTCTTCTGGGACCTACTGTCTCCTTCAGTTGTTAATCTAGTCACTCTGGGCTCAGCAGTCAGGTTTAAGCACCACAGGGCAGGGTGGAATCCCTCCTGGGGTCAGGGCTAATGTTTCCCCTCAGGCTGCTGCTGCCTGGAGGGGAGTGGTCTGTGTGAGCTCAGAGACTGCTGCCTTATGGGGGATCATTCAGCACCAGGTTCCCATAGGCTATGCTCTCATTTCTCTCCCCAAAGTCTCCATCCCCAGTCTCTCAAGCGTCTCTAGCCCACTCTGCCCTCCCTTTGCAGGGATCTACTGTCTGTGGCTGCCACTCTTCACTTAGCAGTGAGGCCTAAGCCCCACAGGGACAGGACAGAGTCCCTGCTGGGGCGGGGCTGCTGTTTCCTCTCAGGATGCTGCCACTCAGGGGAGTGGTCTGCCTGAGCTCGATGGCTGCTGCTGCATCGGGGCTGACTCAGCACCGGGATCCCGGTGGCTACTTTCTCAGTTCTCTCCCCAAAGCCTCTGTCCCCTGTCTCTCCTCAGGTGTGTCTAGCCCACTCTGCCCCCGCATTTCCCAGAGCCCAGGGTAAGTGGCTGCAGATCAAAATTTATGTGTTGGCCCTTTAAATGGCTTTCAGTCTCCAGCTGCCTGTCTCTGGCAGAGAGCAGCCCTGCTGCTTTTCACAGCTGGGTGTTATCTGTGTGTTTTTTGGGCTCTGGTGCTGTAGGCTGGGGATCCCCACTTATGGTTTAGATCCCGCTCTTCTCAGGGGAATCCAACTGGCCGCTTAAATATCCATCTGGTGCTGCCTCCTGAGGGTGCCCAGTCAGCCTTCTCGCGTCTCCACTGCACTCCTTACCAGTCAGGTGGTCCTGAACTGATTCTTCTGTCTGAGGTAATAAGGCTTCTCTCTTGCTATTGGTCAGTTGTTTCTTCTGGGTGATTTCTCCACAATTTAGTTGTAAGTCCAGATTAGTCCTGGAAGGAGGTCAGTGTGACTTCCTTCTTAATTCGATTTAATTCACTCCTTGCCATCTTAATCCTCCTCTAATCTTAGGTCTTACTGCCTCCACTCCATGCAGGTTCTACTTGCTGACAGCTGAATATGACTAGCATTTCTTTTTTCTTTTCCCATTCTATTTCCTGTATTAGAAAATCACCTGTTAATTCAACATACAATCATTGGCAATTAGTGTGCAAGGTAAAGTGGAAAAAAAAAAGCTACACGTTACTAGTCTTCAATGAGCTCACAATATAACATACGTTTGGGCCAAGGCAAAAGCCCAAATAATATCCTCACTGCATTAACCAATGGTTAGGTGGGAAACAGAGGTTTAAACAAAGTCTAATGCTGTTTATTAAAGGGAGCTGTCATATTGGCAGGGATCACAGAGGCTTTCATTTGAGGTGTCCTTAACAGCAATTTAACAGGGACTTTTCCTGTCATGGATAATATCTATTTTAATCAGTACTGTATAATATAATACACTGTGTAGTACCTGCCATGTGGTAGTCCTAGTGTGTGTCAGGGGATGGGAGGATTGTGTGTTCACTTTAAAATTCAAGGTGAAATCCACAGTATGAACAAACACACGGAGAGTGGAAAAAACAAAGAATGTGTAAGAAATAAACACCATGTTTTGCTGGAGGATATCTATTAAAAAAAAAAAAAGATATTCTAAAGAAGACTTACAAATGGCCAACAGGTAGATGAAAACTCAACATTATTAACCTTCAGAAAAATGCAAATCAAAATCACAATGAGATATCACCTCATATCAGAATAGCTATTATCAAAAAGACAAGAGGTAAGTGTTGGCAAGGATGTGGACAAAAGGGAACTATTGTATACTGTTGGTGGGGATTCATGCAGCTACTATGGAAAACAGTGTGGAGGGTCCATAAAAAACTCAAAATATAACTACCGTATGATCCAGCAATGTAGGTATATATTCCAAAAAGATGAAATCAGGGATATCTTAAAAAGATATCTGCTCCCTCATATTCACTGCAGCATCATTTACAATAGCCAAGATAAGGAAACAACTTAAGTGTTAAACAACAGACGAGTGGATAAAGAAAATGTCATTCTACACACAATGGAATACTACCTAGCCATAGTAAAGAAGAACAAAATCCTGCCATTTGTGACAACATGGAAGGACCCTGAGGGCATTATGCTAAGTGAGATAAATCAGGCAGAGAAAGACAAATATTGGATGGTATCACATATGTGGAATACGAAGAAACCAAACTCATAGAAACAGAGAGTAGAATGCTGGTTAGCAGCACCTGGGGAAATGGGGAGATATTGATCAAAGGGTACAAACTTTCAATCATAAAATAAACTTTGGGGATCTAATGTATAGCATGATGACTATGGTTAACAATATATTATTATACATATGAAAGTTGCTAAAATATGTTCTCACCACAAAAAAGAAATGGTAATTATGTGAGGTAATGATAGTAAACATTTTGCAATGTATAAGTGTATTAAATCAACACATTGTACACAATAATCATACATAATGTTATATGTAGATAAAAAATAAATAAGGTCAAATAAGCAAATTGGATGGATCAATGTCTCAGGACAGAAGGTCTTGAATGGCATCGACTTAATTCAGTGTGCAATGGAGAGATGTGGGGGTAGGAACCACAGAGGACTTTTAATCAGGGTCTCACCTCTGAGGGGCACTGAGGGGCACTGAGGGAGGAGAAGCAACAGGCAAAGCAGCCACTTACAGGAAAGCACACGAGAAACAGGAAAAGGGGACAGAAAGTAAGATGGTGCCAATGGTAATGGAGGAAAATGCACACTGACACCAATCTGGCAGGACATAACCGTGGCCTGGTCCAAGAACCTTGGGGTTCTATACGGGCCTCATATTGCTTAAAAAATTGAAATAGTTGGCAACACTGAAAGAACAAAACCCTACATTTTCACATAAATACCTAGATTTCTGACTTTTTCCTAGAAGTTACAAGACTTCAGGACACTGAACCTACACTTCTGCCAGCAACAAGTTGCTAGAGGTGAGAGTTACTTTCAAGGTAGAGGGAGATGTTCCCCCTCCCTTCAGCCCCATCCAGCCTGGTTCATCCATTAATGCAGCTTGTTGGCACTTGTAGTTATTTAGGTTTTCAAGCCTGTCAGTAAGACCTGAGTTTCAAGTGTGAAGGACCAAAAGACTTGTGCCACTCACTAAATTTGGAAATCGGTAAGAGGAGCTCTTTTTAAGAAGATGTTCCCCACAGATTTAGAAATGTGAGTCATCTACCTTAAGTCACCTCATGACCTAATTCACTGCTCTCCTATGTTTTTAGCTCTCTAAGCTTAAGTGGAATTCAGTCTGTAGTTGCATCTATCTAATAGGGAGAGAAAAACATATTTTAGCTTCTCACTTTGAGATGAAACAAGACAAAGCTGAAAAAGGTAGGGGGCCTTTGTTATATAACTAAGGGGAAACATAAATTTTGGCACAGGTGAGTTTTTAAGGAGCAGTGGCTACTAGCAGTGATTACGGTTGCGTTTGGGAGTCAGATGCTTGGGTTTGAGTCCTCATCTGTGTTTTAGCAAGGTACTTAACCTTTTTTATTTTTTTTTAAAGATTTTATTTATTTATTTCTAGAGAGAGAGGAAGGGAGGGAGAAAGAGAGGGAGAGAAACATCAGTGTGTGGTTGCCTCTTTTGTGCTCCCTACTGGGTAGCTGGCCTGCAACCCAGGCATGTGCCCTGGTTGGGAATCGAACTGGCGACCCTCTGGTTCTCAGGCCAGCACTCAAGCCACTGAAGCACCCTAGCCAGGGCCAAAGCACTTAACTAACCTCTTAAGTGTTTCATGTTTATAAATCAGGGTGTTTAGAATAGGGTCTACCAGAGTAAGAGTTTAATAAATGTTAGCTATTATTAAAAACATCTTCAGAGAAAATAGTTTTCTGTAGCGAAGTTTCACTAGTTTCTGGCCAAAGGCTGGCCTGGGTACTACAGCAACATTCAAATTCTAGTGGAATTTTCCTGTATCCAAAATATGTTTCTAGGTTTGAGACTCCTCAGTCCATCCCAAAATCTGACTCTTAATTTTATTTCTTGATTTAGGAACTATTGGTCATTTCCTTCTTCCTAAGCCTGGTCAACAGCTGCCCTAGCCACAAGATATTACACTTGATCACAGCTCCAAAGATGAGAAGCATCCCTCCCTCCAAAAGGGAGATTTGAATTTGGTTTTCAAGCCATCCTTCATGTATCTTGCAACTGCCTCCCTCCTTCAGCTGCTCCCCAGGGCTCTCTGTGGTTCTAATCCTGTGGAGACCAGAATCTGGTTCATTTAAGTTTTGCATCAGTCAGTAGTCATGCTCTGCTATGCAGGGCTATGCTAATCCCACCTGTGGTGAAGCTCAGGGTCTTAAACTCTGAAACCTAAGATATAAAATTCATGAAAATGTTATAGTATTAACAAACACATTTAATCCTCATTCTGCCCCTCTGTACTTGTGGCAACTTACTGACCTTCTCTGTGGCTATTTCCCTACCTTTGTAATGGAGATAATTGAACCTACTTGCATAGACAGTGCTGTCCCAGAGATTAAATGCGTGCAAGGCATTTAGCAAAGTGCCAGTCAATACCATTCAAAAGGTCATGTGGAGAAAGTAGTTGAATAATAAAGATTACCATAACCAATCACTCTCTCATTATCACTGTGCAATTCTAAACAGCAGCAGTGATGCGATACTCAGTCCCACTAGGCTAGGGTGCTCACAACACTTCCCCTTGGTATACTCTGGTGCCAGTAATACAGTATGCTCACAACAGATGAGTTATAAACACAAGATAAAAAAAGAAGGAAAGAAAATGCAGGATGTACAGTGAGTACAATGATGTATATAATTTTTTACAATTGTTGATATAATTTTTTGCAAATATTCACCTGAGTTCCCAATTTTCATCCCATAGCTGTTGAATAATTATAAAGGTGATTTAAATTTATTTCCAAGCAACAAGTTCATTGCCTTTAATGGCATCATTAAAGAGCGTGCCTTTGGTTACCACAATTCAGTTTGCTGAAATGGTCTTACCGCTACTGATGAACAGGTCTACTAGCTGTTCTTTAGAGAAACCAGCATCCACTTCGGCTCTCACTATTTCACAGGAGAATCCTGAAGCCATCTGCCTGTGCTGTGGTAAGGAAGCACACTGGTTAGTTCCATACATATTTGAGTTTTCAAAGAAAATGAGAGCGTGTGCAAGTAATCGATACCTTCATGCAGAGTGCAAGCTGATGTACTATGTAGTTCTGCAAGCTTCCTTCTGGGCCATGGAAAATGACAGTATGATATTGCTCAACCTATTAATAAACAAGAAGAGAATTTAGGTGAAAATTCTAGGTTCGGAAAAGAAAAAAAATTTTACACAAGTGTGAAATTCCCTTTCTGATTGTCCTCAGCCTTTCAAAATATTAAAAGTACTATTGTAATTACTTAGCTTTGTTCATTGGGCATGTTCTTTTTTTAATGTGAAACATTGGAAAATATTGTATTTATATATATTTTGTATAGTGTTTATATATTTAAAGCAAGAGATGGTATTTTATGAAAAAACACACCCCTTGTTCTATCATCTATAGCTGCAGTTCAGTCTATTAGCAGGGACAGGGTTCCTAGCATATGCAGATGTTCTATGATTTTTTTCCTTTATTATCACTTGTAGATGATCTTTAGTTTGTTTTTCCAGTGCTTATTTTACTTTTCAGTGAAATAAAACAGCAATGAATTTCATTAAGAGAATTTTGAAAAGTACGACGAAGCAGAGAAATCACTAAAGGAACCTTGCAAAGCTGATGTATTTATATTTTTAAGAATATGTGAGGGTTATCTTTTCACAGCTGTTGTACATCAGAGAATATCTTTGACTTTTTATGTAGAAGGTATCTTGATATATATCAAAATTCTTTGATCAACCAAGGGTGTCCAACCAGTGGCCCGTGGGCCACATGCGAGCCAGGATGGCTGTGAATGTGGCTCAACACAAAGTTGTAAATTTACTTAAAACACTGAGATTTTCTTTGTGATTACATGGCACAATGTATTTAACGTGTGGTCCAAGACAACTCTGCTTCTTCCAGTGTGGCCCAGAGATGCAAAAAGGTTGGACACCCCTCCTAGTAGTCCATCCTGAATTCAGTGTTTCAAAGCAATTTAGGTAGAAACTGATCATTTATCTTGTTAAAAAGAAAATCTCCTATCTGGATGCCCAAGGATTAAAAAAAAATATTTATCTTCACGAATAAGGATATTTCATCTGAGAACATGTAGCAATGTAGCATATGCTGAGATGGAAAGCCAATGACGTTCTACGCAGGGCAAAAGCAGTGATGTCTGGAGTGAGAGGTGGAGGGGAGGTCATTCTCCACCTCCATCATCCCAGAGCTGAGCTCCCACTCCCAGCCCACATTTGCAAGAGGTTTTCTTCTTGGAAAGGTCTTTCAGAAAAGGATGTGTGCAGGTAAAGTGCCAACCTCACCAGTACAGTTGGAGGTAGCTCATCTGCACAGACTGAGCCACTCACAGAAATGTTAAACATGAAAGGGTCTGTTTCTCTTTATAATTTGGAATGGGACAGTGTAAGCATACACATATATATGTATCTTTGTGCCGTTGTTGTTCTATCGTGCTCTGATGAGGCTGTCCCTTTGACATCATAAGGCAAAGCCACACCTTTGAGGGTGTCTGGGGTGGATTTTTATGAAGACAGTGACTGTGCCCCTGGCTCATCATTACAGGAAAAGACAGATTCTGGGATAGGAAAGGAAGGCTGGAGGGAAAGCCCTTAGCATGGAAGGAAGGAGGAACTCTCTCTTACCTGGGCCCTCCAAGGAAACCAAGACAAGCTTAGAGAAAGTCCTGGAAAGTGGAGAAAAAGTGGAGGCTGGACTACCAGATGTCAGACCATGAGCTAAACAGAAAGTGGCTCTTTAAAGGACTCTTTATGTTGTTGGCCTTGGGACTGGGTTTTAAGCTCTGAAAGACAACATATCTGGTAGCCACCAGTGGTTTTCTCTGGGTTTGAATACTCTTCCACTATTGCTAAGCCTATAATAGACAAGGAAATCGTTGGATTCACATTAGGACTAAGGCAGCAACAGGGAAAGTGGTGTGCCTGAAAGAAACATGACAATGACTGTAGCTGCCCAAGAAAAGTCAGCATCCTAGCTACAGGATGAACTCAGCAGTGGCTGCCCTGGGCTGTTTTCTGTGGTAGGGGGTCTGTGAGTCAAGCAATGGTAGACCTGCAGGCAAGGAAAAAGACATGGACAGGAACCCCCCCACAGACATGGGAGGGAGAATATCCTAGCAAGTTCCCCTGAGGTTCTGCTTCTAGGGAGTGAGGCTATGGAGCCACAAAACTACAGAGGTAAATTATTACTAAAAAATAAGTTTTAAAGAATAATCTGTTCTCATTTGTACCTATGAGATGGAGAAGCTTGGAGATAAATAAATTATACCTGTAACAAAAAAATGTAACCCAGATTTGTCCAGTTGTGGTCTCTCTCTCTCTCTGAATTTTAAATGAACATGGTAAATCTTTTAGATATGCATAGCCAGACCTTTTTTTGGCTTAGAAAATTTTTCTTCCATTGTTTTTGGTAACTTCTCCTTTTCTAGTTTTATTATCTCTAAGGAAAACCTATCATCCTATGTTAGAGTAGGCAGCCAGTTAGATATTAACAAGGAAAGAGGAGGCAAACAAAACAAAACATCTAACTAAGCAAGTAAATAGCCTTGCAGTCACAGATGGGGAGGAGGGCAGTAAATGACACAGTTCCACCAGCTCTATAGGTCTGGGAAAAACCACAGACATCCTGAGATGAGTGAGAAAGGGTCAAAGGGAAATTCCTATTATTAGCTCATGTGCAGACTTGTATGCAAGTCACCTTGAAGTGACCTCTCCTCAATTACACCCTGATTATAATAAACTAGCATTGTGTTTTTAACACCCTCCATTCCTCATTGTGGGAAGACCTAGAGAACTGTGGGTAGAAGCCAAAGTGTCAGGATACCACCCTAAAGAAAACAGAGGGCGACAGGATTGGTAAGCTTAAAAATAAGCCTGCTATTTTTTTAGTGATGGGATAGTTCGAAATAAACTCACACTTTTCCCAGCCCAAGAGAATAAAAGGATTATAACCCTGAAGGATTGGTGTAGTTGCACTTTGAGCTTACCGGCTCTTTCCCTCTCTGAAGGTGTACTTTTCCTTTAAGGGGCATTTACTCTTTCGGCTTGCCTACTCTCTCCCTCTGAGTGTACTTTCACTTTAATAAATCTTGCCACTGCTGCTTGAACCCCTCCTGTGTGTGTGTGTCCCTGAATTCTTTCCCGTAACACCTCGAAGAACCTTCTCCATCTGGTGATGTTATCATGCTTACTTATGTTCCCTTTCTGCGCTCTGTGAGGACATCTATCATCATCCTAACTCTGTCCTCTTCCACATTCTGGGAGAGCTCAAGTTAGCCTTTTCACAGCACCAACTATTCACTGTTTCATTTCTGCTCTTTATTGTCTTAACTGTATTTTAATGAAACCACTGCATTTTTAATTGTTGTTATAGCTCCTTATCTCTTCCACCTCCTTTCCAACACTTCTCTTTTTAATCTTAGCCTGCACTCTACCATGGCTTTATGGTCCTGCTTTCACAGTCTATCTCCTTGCATTCTCTAGAGAATAAACATAATTTTCCACTTTTTTTCCTAGTAATTTTTAAGGTGTGCTTTTCTTCTGAGTTTTGAAAATGATTAACTCTGCTCTTCTTCTGCACTATTCTTTCTAAATATAACGTTAACTTGTTATTAGTATGTACATACTTGTGAAATCACAGGAAGAATTCTGTAATAAAGCAGGATGTGTGGACTAGGACAGGCTTCATTCAGTGTCCACTAATTTCTTTGGCTGAATTCCTGCCTTTGGTCATTGGGTGGGTAGTGGGCTGGTGTCTATCGTTTATAGTTAAATTCCAGAATCCAGGACTAGCTGCTATGGGCTGAACTCTTGCTGTTCACCATGGCATACAAATGCATGAGGTAAAAGTACAGTCCCAGGGAGCAGGATGCTCTTGCATCCACTGCACTGACGGGGCTTATCTAATACATTATCCAGATGTGGCACAGCCTCCCCAAGCCCACCAACTTCCTGCCAGGTATTTCCAGGAGCTTTCATCTCTGAATGAATGTGGAAGGACTGGTACTGACAGAGGGTAAAGGAGAATATCACGGTGCTGCAAAAAGCAGAGACTATGAAATCAAGCTTGTATGTCCATTTTCTGACCAGTGTAAATCTTGCCTTTTTAAATATCAGTAAGATAATGATAGTGTAGTAGGTGGTTAGAGAGACATGAGCAAGGACAATAGGCCAGGTATGAAAGGTTACCCAGGGCAGAAAGCCCTGGGTACCCAGCAAACAGATAATTATAGGGTGGGACCTCACTGCCAGGGTGACCTTTCCTCCCCTAGCATATCACTGGTCATGTAGTTTAGACCCCCCTGAGCTTTCACATTTGTGATCATGTAGTCTGAGCACTCCCGGACCTTTCCTCCTCTGGGATGTCGCTAGTCATGTGGCAGACCCCCTTACGGGAAAATAAAGGTGACCAAAGAATGGTCTCATATGACTCCCATAGAAGTCCTTGCACAATTGCTGCCTTGGGCATTAAGCACCAGACGTAACAATTAGGCCTCAGTTGTGTTTCAGCCCTAGGCCCAGAAAAGCAGCAAGACCAGGTCGGGGCGACACCACGGCTGACATCAGGACTAACTGTAATGACTAATGACCTCGTGCCCTGCTGCCAACCAGTCCATGACCCTGAAAGGACACACGTGGGAAGTTGATAAATATTCTATCAAAATCCTCCCGAGACCTCCAGATAAAAGATAAAAACCCTCAAGATGAACAACTCAGCACGGTGTCTGTCTGTCTGTTTCTCTCTCTGTCTCTCTAGCATACCGATGCCTTTCTCCACTCCCTTCTTTCCCCAGGGGGCACCCTCTCTCTTTCTGGAGTATGTCTATGCCTTTCCCCTCTCGTTCCACCAGGCGCATTCTCTCTACTTTCTTTCTCTGAAGTTCCAAGGGGCCTTCTTTTGCCTCTGTAACTTGTTTCCTGAGCCCATGCAGCCCAGTTGGCTCGCTTCTTCCATGACTCACTCCTTCGACCTCTGTGACTTTCTACATAAAATTTGCTTATATTTACGTCTTGGCTCCAAATTCTTTCTTAGCCAGAACTCAAGTACTGAGGTTTCTGAACCAAAGTCCAGTTGCAGGTCGCATTCTGATGCCTTTTTGCTACTAACTTTAGAAGGGTTTTCCCTAAAGTGTTTTCCTACCTAATTTCCAGTTGGCCTCAAATAAGTAGGCCTAATACTCTCTTGTCCCTATAAAGGCAGTAGAAAGTTTTTCTAGATTATCATCAAAGAGAAAACTCAGTTCTATTTTTGTTAATGTCAGGTTTTGTAACTTTTCAAAAGTACTTTAGTCGGAAACAGCATGTTACGTACTGCAAGCCAGGTGCAACTTTAAACCGTAAGTCCTGAGCTCTCCAAGTTTATCTCAAACTGTCATGACTTATTGGGTAGAAGTTCTCTCACAAAGAATGGATTGTTTCACAACAGTGAACTGAATACAGAATTTTAAGATTTGCTGAATATTCCATCTCTGAGATTTTCAAGTAGCACTGCTATTCAATCTTGTCTCGCTTTTGAAAACAAGAGTGCTCTCTATTCATTACAGCCATCCTGTCAAATTGCCTATACTTTCTTAAGATCGATTTTGAAATCATGTAACAGTAAGAGACTCAGCTTCGCAGATATGCTATCTTCAATTTCACTACTTCATTTGTTCTCAGATTGTAGGGGTCTTACAAACTATGGGCAGGAAACATTCAATTTAAAATTTCATTGAAAAGGTTGTTCACTAGCAGTAAGCATTTTGGGTTCACATAGACTATTATCCTTTCTGAAAAAAGGTGAACTACAAATAAGTGAACTAAATTATGCAGAGAAAAACAAATGCATGCAACCAATAGTAGGTTTCTCCTCGTTTAGGATATTATCAATTTTTTTGTTAATGTTATTTTGTTCTATTTCATAAAATGATATAACTGTATTGGTTCCCATTTAAGTCCTGAACCAAAAAATTTAATTGCTGGGAGTGTGTTACTCTACTGGGGCTGGTGTAAACATGCAAAGCTATGACAACAAAACATATTTTGCTATTCTAGTATTCCTATTTACATTTCTCTAAATAGCAAGTTCTGAGGTATAATAATTATACATGCTATGTGCTTCCAGCAGAGGGCTCTAAAGAAAGGTAGGTAGGTAGACGGACAGACAGGCTAGCAGACAGATGTTTCGGAGCAGGAGGTAAGTATTTTTTTGTGTAAAAAGGAGATCTGTTCTTTGAAAAAGAAAATCAAAGTTAATGTCTAAAAAGGTGAACTGTAGTTGTCAGAATTATCCCCGAAGTGCATGCTTCCAGTGTAACATTTTTGCTTATTAGTGAAGGGACATGGGCCTCATCATCACAATTGGTACCAATGCCTTTTGTTCTTGTGTCTTCATAGCCTATTCAGGAAGTTGTTACCACATGTCAATTAGTGCTTTGTGAGGAAAATGAATTCTGGATTAAATGGGAACAATGACCTCAACAAAGGCCCTTCCGTGCCTTTACTTTTTCCCTGCACAGTGATTTTTTCTGCAGAATGGAGTTTACAAGAGGAGCTGTAGTCTCCACTATGGTCAATGTGGCACCTGTACTGTTGTTTCAGACTTGTGGTATTATTTCAGAATTGTGGCAATAAACTTCATCTTTTATTTGAAGTTTTATTTGTGAGAGTCTGAGGAATAGCTTCTATTGTCTCTAGACAGTTTTAGGTCAGATTATGGTGAGATGCTGAACTCAAAAAAGAATGAAAGATAAAAGGTCTTTACCAAGCCAATAAAGCTACCACTTAACCTGTCATGCTTTATAGTTAGAACTTTCATTCTGACCTCTTCTGACACTCAATTTTAAAGAAATAATTCATATATGACTTTAGGGCTACAAATGAGTTACTATCAATTTATTCATATAAAACCCCCCAAATATATTGGCATATCCAGCACAAAACTGGAATATACAAAACTGGAGTCCTTCTTGTTAGAGAGGGTTTTCACCATTTGTTGAGGTCCCTCTTAATAGAATGGGTATAAGAGAATAAAACTGAAGAGAAATTACAGTTCACAAATGGAGATACACATTTTCTATTTTTTAAAATTACCCCATTGAAACTGTAAAAGCCAAGTTCAGACTTGGTTACTAAATTCAAATAAAGCTAGGCCATCATTTACTAACACAAACATACTAACTTGAGTATTATAGCTATTTAGGGAGAAAGGCCTCATGGACAACAGTGTGGTGACTGCTGGGGGAAGGGGATATAAAGGGACTAAATGGTAATGGAAAAAACATAATAAAGATTATATATATATGCTTATATATGTATATACACACACGTGTGTGTGTGTGTGTGTGTGTGTGTGTGTGTGTGTATAAAACTGTAGACATGTTAAATATAGCCCCCCTTTGCACCCAGGCTCCAACACTTAGGAACTCGGCCTGCTCTAGGCCTCCTCTGCGATGACACTGGCCCAACTGGCCAGAATCTTCTTCCACTACAACCATGGGAACCTAAGGACCCACTAGTGTTGGGGGCACCTCTTCCTCACGCCAGGGAACTGGCCTTTTCCTTCACTGGGGCCTCGCCCAACCTTGATCCTCCAAACCCTGAAAAAGATCAGGCTGGACCTGTTCATCTGCTAAAGAGACTGATGGATATTTTGTGGGCTGTTTTAGGTACATAACCACTATTTATGACATTATTTTTATGGGAACATAGCAAATTTATTTTGGGATTTATGAAGAATAAATATAATCTCCCAGTGAGGACTGGAATGGATAACCAGCCAATAGGCAGAAGAATCTAAAGAATTATGTCCTGTTGGAATCAGAGTGCTACATTTTAAAAATAGGGCTCAGATTAGGGTGATCTATTTTTCTAATATAATAATCACTTATAGTCACTAAATTATTAAAATACAAAGTTATGAATAAGTTAATAAAAATCGCTAAGTGGCTAAGAGAAAAGATTGAGTTAATGCAAAAAGTTCAACTATAAATTATTAGTGATAAAACCTCAGATAAGTTAACTGTTTCCTTATTAACTCAAAGATGGAGATTTAAACTGTATTTGTACTAATTTAACTATTTAATGAAAGCATTTAAGAATAATAATTTATTTTAAAAATCTGATGTAAAATCTTCGTTCCATCTGGTTTTCTGCATAAAGGCTTTAATACATACATCTTATATAACACATTTACATACATAATAAAAACTGGTTACTACAATTCTTTCTTAACCAATAGGTTAATAAATACTATAAACTATGATTAAATGCATGTGAACAGAAGACAGCCTAGGTTCAACTCCTTATGTTCCACCACTTACTTGGTGGGGACCTTAGGCAAATTATTTTGAATCTTGATTTATTCACCTACAAAATGGGAGTAATTGGTGTAAGTACCTACCTCACAAAATGATTAAATGAGACACTTTATATACTTAGAACAGAGCTTGGCATATAATAAATACTCATTAAAGTTAGATATGACTAGGTCTGCATCTTTATTGTACAGATTTTCCACAATTCTAAAGCACAGCAGTGTGCCCATAGTTATTTTTGCACATGCTAATCCCTCCGCTTCAAATACCTGCCATAAGCCTTCACTTCATTTGGTCTTCTGTTTACATGTCACCACAGAGAGACCTTTCCTACTGACTCCATCTAAAAGCTCTTTCTGCCATCCCTTCCACTAGCTCTTTATTTCCTCACCTGCTTTATTTTTCTTTATACTTACAATTAGCACTGGCCTCACATTATTATATGTTTGTTTGTTTTTTATCTGTCTTTCCCACTAGACATGCATTTAGGGAATGTATCTTATTTATACATAGCTATATACATAGCTTATTTATACATAGCTATATCCTAAATTCATAGCTATATCCTAAATTCCTATCTGAATTTAGGAGACTTTCAATGAATAGTTGTCAAATAATTGACTTAAGTAACTACAAAAATAGAAAAATGCATAACACATGTTCTGTCTCCATAAAGGGTTTATAATCTTGTATGGAAGAAGAAATGCTGACAACCACTATAATATACTATTGCCTTAGTCATTTATATTTTGAAGCAATTGCTAAAATGAATGGTAGTTTTTATCTTCACCCACGAGTTGATAGTTAGACGAAAAAAGCCCTTGGGTGTGCTCATTAAGCTGAAAACAGAGTTGACAACAGTGTTCAGTCAGTGCCTGGTTTGCCGGTCACTGGTGCATGAAGGAGGTACATGCGTAACTGCAACCAGAACGTGACTATTGGGCATTTCACTTGACAGATCTACTCAGATACGGCAAAAATGCCATTGTGATTCAGCTTTCTATTCATTTTATTATCTAAGTAGGTGAATGGGAAGCTCTGAGTCATAACCTGGCCTGGTACAGAGATGCTGAGGAGAACGGGGAAGGAGAGAAGAAAGTAGTTGTAGGAACTGACTCCACTGAGAACCTGGGGGTCATATTCCTGAAAACGAGTTGGTGACACAACTTCAAGCTTCATTTAAGCAAAGGAGTGAGACAGATCTTCCCAGTTGTATAAAAACCACTAATGCTTACTTTGATGCATTAGAGAAGAGCAAATAGCAAATACAAAAAGTAAAAGTATCCAATTTAGAAGACACCATCTCTCCTAAACTGTAAGGCCTTTGAATGTTTTAGTGCTGCTGTGGCTGCTTTTACAAACGTCAATCCCAACTCTGAGCCGAACTAGATCAACGGTGTGGTTTTCAATACTTCTTTTCATAAGCGCTTCTGGCTAGTCTTGATGGTCAAAATGTAGGACTTTACCTGCTAATTATGTCACAATTTCTGGTAAAAGGAGAGGTAGAAAAACACTGGAATCCAGTAACATTTCCAAGCACCAACAGTCTTTGACCCACACCAAACTAATTAAAGCAGCCACAGCTGCTGATTTCTTTGAATGAACAGAAAGCTGCCTTTGAATCTGTTTTTGTTGCAACTAGTAAGAATCCACCTGATTCCACTGGGAAAAGTGGAGATAAACAAGATCTTTTCTATCTTTCATGTTTGCCTGCAGTTGAGCTATAGAGCACTTTTAAAAAATTACCTCTTACAAAGAAATTATTCTACAATCCAATGAACACACTCATTATTTGCTATACCAGATATTTTGCTGTTAGAAATTATTAGTTGTAAGCTAGTATGTTGGTCTAGTGATCTAGTTACATTTTATAAGTTACTAGACCACGAAGATGTTTGTTTCACCTAGATTTTAAGATTATGGAAACTGGTATCATTTTCATCTTACTTAAAACTCCGTATTTATTGAAGGGCTAAGAGTGACGAACTAGAGAATATACTGTTTGCTACAGGAGGGATTATTAATGCTTTTTAAAATTCTACATTAACTGTCTTGGAATTCTCAGAAATTGAGTGCTAACATATGAGAAAAGGAAAAAAGGTTAATTTTTACAACTTTAATTATATGGAATAAATATTTTCTCATCTGTATTAAAAAATACTTCTTTTCATCAGGAACAAAGATACCAATCCATAGTTAATAAAAACAATTTTTGTAAAGGGTCATACTCAAACACATTTACTTTTTCTTTTTTTTAAATCCTCACCCAAGGGTATTTTTAAAATTGATTTTAGAAAGGGAGGGAGGGAGGGAGAGAAACATCAATGTGAGAAACATGTGCCTAGACCAGGGACTGAGCCTGCAACCTAGGTGTGTGTCCTGACCAGGAACTGAACCTGCAACCTGTTGGTGTACGCGCTGACATTCCAACCAACTGATCCAAAAATGCTTGTTTTGTTAATGTTTTACACCATCAACATATATTAGTTTTACATAGATCTCACATACACAGACAAACATGTGTATCAGTGACTGCATAACACTGGTTTCATCACACTCTAGCTATGTGGCCTTGTAAATATTTTACCTCTCTTGGCTTCGGTTTCCTCATATACAAAATGGGTGATATTATCTACCTCAGAGGGATGTTTTCAGGAATAAATAAATAAGACCTATTGCCAGGCATGTAATAAGTACTGGACAAATACAAAGCATTACATTTATCCACTTTGTATTGAGGATTTGCTAATTTCTCTTGATAATCACACTCTCTACTTTTGCCCTTTAGTAACAGAACTGCCTAATATTTGCAGAGTTGCCCAGCAAAACACCACACTTGCTAGTCCCACCTGGACATGTGTCTAAATTCTGGTCAGTGGGATGTGATCAGGAATGGTGTGTGCAACTCCCCTGAAAGGAAGAGGCTTGTCCTCCAGGGTCTCCTCCCTCAGGCTGGAGCCTGGGGATACCGTGGTGACTCTGTCTGACAGGCCACACAAGCCACACCCCAGGGAATAGCGCAGCACTGACAGAAGGTCCTACAGGGGTCACCTGGCCCCTTCATCCTCCCTGGATCTCTCACCTGCCAGGGCTTCTATAGCTGTGGAAAATAAACTACACCATGTAAACTATAGTTTTCTAGTTTCTGTTACGTAGCCAAATCGATATTCAGATCAATGCTAATTTACTTGTTTTTCAATTATAAAAGTTTATGGTAAGGCATCTTGGTATTATTTACAGCCACTCTCTTCCAGGTTGATTAGTTATTTGATGTCAAGTCCTTATTAGGGAAAGACAATCTTCTCCTGTGTAAATTATAACACTCACAACTCACAGGTGGTCTCTGGCTCCAGGTAGTAATGCCTGGGTGGCAATGACAGAAATCCAAAACTAAGTGGCTCGCAGCCTCCCAAGGAGGGGGCTGCTGGGGAAGGTAATGGCGTCAGGGCACAGGGTGCAGGGTGGGAGGAGTTCACACTCTTCTAAACATAAAAACGGGACAGCCAGTATCGGGGTGGGAGTGGGAGGCTCCGCTTGGCAACGTCCACCTACCAGCCTGAGGTAGTTCTGCAGCATCTGAAGAGGAATCATAGATGCATAGGTCACACTACAGAGGCAGCCTTCTTGAGGACCTGTAGGAGAGAAAAGCACAGGAGAGATGCCGGCTCCGATCACTGCATTCACTATTTTACTGTTTATAAGCAAACATTATCAGAGCTTAGTTCTGGTCCTCGGAAAGTTCTAGTCTTGGTTAGCATTAATGCACAGGTCTGGGGTCTCCCTTTAGGCCTATTCCCCAACTCCATCATCCCAAACCCACATAAGTTTTGCTGTTCTCTCAATACACTGTTTGAGCCTAAAGGAACTTTCTAGGAGAATCTCACAAGTTTTTTAAACTACAGTTCAAACAATAAAACAAAACTTTATTAGAGAGAAAGGAGGGTAGAGAGAGAGAGAAACACTGATGTGAGGGAAACACTGACCAGTTGCCTCCCATACATGCCGTGACTGGGGATCGAACCTGCAACCTTTCTGCTGTATAGGATGATGCTCCAACCAACTCAGCCACCCATCCGGGGCATCAATTTACACTTTTTTAACGTGCAGTAAACAACAGAGCTTAGCACATAGTAGGTACTCACTAAACATCAGAGCATTCCACCATAATAATCATATAGATCATACAGTATACTTGACAGTAACAAATTTCTTTTAATGCCCTTTCTGTAATTTTCTTATCAGCGTGTCAGTTTGGCCTCTGGTTTGTTCCTAATGAAATGCAATCAAAATTGTAGGAATCCACAATCATCACCACAGGAGTCCTTCTTAATAGAAGGTTCCGACAAACACTAATTACTTATTAGTGGTAGTCATATGTGCACAGCTAGAGGATGCAGGACTAAAACATGCAGGTCTAAGAACTGGTACTTCGAATCAACCATGAAGCAAATGCTCTGTCAATGTTATCTCACTTTAGAATATCTTTACCTGACAAAAGCACAGTGACTTGCTCTGTTTTATTCTTCCTCATGAAGTCCCATGGGGGCAGGGTGGAGCTCTGACCTTCTGACCATGGCACACTTCCTAGTTCAAAAAAATTAAATAAAAAAATGTCAAAAGAGATTTATAAGTAATTTTTCTTATAAGGGTCAATGTATGATCTCCTCCATGAGCACCATAAGGAATCTAGAGCTTAAACTGTCAAAGGCATACACAGAATTTGTAAGGGTCAAAGGTGGTTAACTCTAGCACAACTTTTAATGAAGGTCAAGTGGAAGACCTTCAAACTACAAGCTTGTCCAATGATTTCGTGAGGAGGGACCGGGAGGAAACTTGAGCATGAAAACAACTAAAGCCTTCTAGGGTTAAGTTTTTAAGAGCTAAGCTGGTCCTAACCTTTCAGGTTCTTCCAGTGCCTGCCTCATAAAGGGCAAGCACTCTGAATGCACTCTGAATGAGGGAACAGGTCCTTTATGATCCAGTCCCTGCCTCCCTTTCCAGCAAATTTTTAGATTCCAGAAAAACCCCTAGACCCAGGTGCTCAGGAGCGTTCTCACCGTCTGGGCCTTTGCTACTCAGAAAGGGTCCCACTTCACTGGTGCCTTCTCTACAGAGGGATTAGTAGTAAGAACTTGTTTTCATCGCTTTCCTTCCACAGATTAATTTTTAAATACCTATTTACATCATTTCCCTAACATACATCCCTACCCCACCCGTAATGGGTAACTTTCTGTTATCCATTAGCCTAGTTCCTTTTAATCTGGTTTAGGTTATCAACACAGTAGAATCATGTATATACATAAATTAAGAACAATAATAATGTGGTTACCAATTTTAAGTGGTTACAGCCAGGCACTAGACTAAGTCCTATACCCACACAATGATTTCAGATCTAAAATTCTACTGGGGAGCCCCACTCTCAGTGATGAGCATGACACTGAAATCCATTGCTCAGAGGTCAATCTATCCGATGGTGGCGAATACCCACTTTCCTTCGCCAGTTCCCAGGGTCACTGGATGAGGGCTGATGGTGGAGGTCTGTTTCCTTCAAAGTGTGGCTGTGCTGACTTCGTCTATCAGACCCCTGGGGCTGACCCACACCTTTGATAACACCCTGCTGCATGGGCAAAACGCTCAGAATCATTTCCAACTTCTTTCAATGCAATTATTTAATTATATATATATATTTTTTGGTAATAATTATGGTAACTTTAATGATCATGCCAAAGAGCCATAAAATTAAGTTGTTGTGAATGATTTGTTTTAAAATCTAGCATTAATGTGAATTTTGAAAGTATATGTACAAACCATGGACATGAACAAAGGGGAGGAGGCTGCTAGTGGGAGGGGGGTGCAGAGAAGAGAAGGGGGGAAATGGGACAACTATAATAGCATAATCAATAAAATATAATTTTAAAAAGTAGATTAGCATATATGAGTGAAGAAAATAAAACACTTCTACTATAACAAGCCTATACGTTAACAGCATGGTGGGACCTGCCCTTCATCAGCCTGGGCCATGCTTTGGCAACATGGTGCTGTTGCGGGGTACAGGTTTTCCTATCAGGTAGGCTGGGGTTTGAGTCCTGACTGCTTTGCTCGTTAGCTGCACTTCAGACAGGTCATTGTGTAACTTGTCTAGTTATCTGCAGAATGAGCCTGCTGTAGGGACTTGCTAAAGGTGCCACTACCAGTGCCCAGCACAATTCTGGCATAGTGCCAACTGGGCCCTGTATGTTAGTTCTCCTGGTTTAAGAGAAAATATACTAACCAGGGATAACTGACATTTACAGAGCATTTACTATGCTCACAACAAAGCAAATCTTATCTTTATAAGGTCTTTTGAGGCTGTTTCATGGGGCCTATCAAACAGGAACAGTCAAACCTCAGTTCTCGAACATCTTGGTTCTCGAACAGTGCTGTTCTCCACTAAGTTGTTCATGGAAAAAATGTCTTGTTTGTTGAATAAAAGTTCAGGTCTCGATTTTCTACCCAACACTTTCATGCTGGTTCCTGTAGAATCAGTCAAGAATCTCTCAGGTGACAAATAAAAGAGATTCGGTTTTTGAACAAATTGTTTCTCAGTTTTCTGTAATGAATTAAGTGCGAGAGCCGAGGTTCCACTGTAACCAGTTACACCCTGATTCATCCCATGTGGGAGTTTTAAAAATATTTTCATTGAAGTGCTTCTTTCAACTCTGGGCTTCATTAGAACCCCGCCTTGGAGGTGAGGTGTTAATGAACATGCAGGGGTGTCCAACCCGTGGCTCACAGGCCACGTGTGGCCCAGGATGGTTGTGAATGTGGCTCAACACGAGATCATAAATTTACTTAAAACATTATGAGATTTTTTTTGTGATTGTGTCACAATGTATTTAATGTGTGGCCCAAGATAACTTTTCTTCTTCCAATGTGGCCCAGAGACATGAAAAGTCTGGACACCCCCCGAAGCGGATTTAATGGCAGGCGCGCACCGGGCACGCACCCTGGGCCCTGCCCTGACTTCTGAAGGCATGTATTTTTATTTTCCCCGTCTCTCTCTTTTTTTTAAGGGGCCCAATATTTTCTTCTGTGCTCGGGGCCTCAACTGACCTTAATCCACCTCTGGACACCCCTGGACAGCATCCCTGGAACTGTCCATGCACAAATTTGGAGCTGTGTTTAGTGCTTGTGCATTAGCAAGCAGTTGCAGTGTGGTTAGTTTCTTGCATTTATCTAGAATAGCAAGTGCAATCAAATATCCTCATCAAGGGTTTTCGTGTTCTCTACTCGCTGGGTATTATCTGAGGCATAAAAGCATTTTTATACTAACAGGCGACATTATGTAATAGCTGCACTGTGAATACTCAAGTTTCAGCACCAGTAGCTGCCACAAGTGAGCTTTGAATGTGTTTAATCAGTGAAGTAAGTCTCAGGTTGTGAAGCTCATAAACACAAATAAACCCGGAAATTTAACTTTCTCTTCATCACAGAACTGTTGATACCTAGGGTGATGGATTGCACACTGCCTGTACCGAGGCCAATGCTGGAGTCAGTGGTGTTATTAAACGTCACATCTTCCAGACTCCACCATTTATCAGAAGAGATGGCTTGGAAATGATTTGTCAGAGCCTGACTCACTGCTTTTGAAAAATCATCCCATGATGTCTGTTTGCGGATATTTAAAGCACATATTGTGTTTTCACATTCAAAGTCATCAGAACCATAGTTGCCTGGTTGAATCTCACCCACTGAAATCCTTAAGGGTATTTTAAGAGCATCTGTTGGAAGAATAAGAGAATTAGAAGTTAAAAAAAAATCCTGATAGAAAAACAGCAAAACTGTTATATAAAATAAGCAAATATAAACATTTTAAAAGTAGATATAAAGGCAGTTTTAATATTTCTAATATTTCTTTAAATAACATCAATTCAGTGTTCTTATACTGGAGTAAACTTTGGTCTTTCATCTCTTCATGGTTTCTTTGGAACCAAGGTTGCTTGAACTGTTAATCTTTCCTTGTATCTTTGCCCTTGTCTACTTTGCTGACTCTCCCTTCAGCATGACTCTCAAGTTCGTTAAAAAAATACCTGTGAAAATAAGGGCCCTCTCTGAACACTGAGTTCTCTGTATTTCCCTCTCTCCTTACCTTCATTGATAATGTCATGAATGAATCAGGTTATATGTACTTTATGTATACAAAAGCAACCATAGCATGAGTCTATAGGGGACTGTGGAGGACAGAACATTATGGGTATCACTCATTCACAGGGTGGCCAGGAGTCAGAGCTGGCTCAATGCCGTGTAACATACACATGACTCTACAGGTCAGTGTGCTTAGCAAACAGGTTCAGTCACACAATCTTGGTCTCAGCCTTAGGATTAGCGGTCTCTTAGCTGTGAGTACTTGGTAAATTGCTCTCATCTCTCTATACCCCAATTTCTCTTATAAAATGGAAGGAGTGTACAATCAAGTTGCTAGGGAGAATAAATGAATTCATATCTGGAATGAATTTAACACACTGTCTGTTACATGATAAGTACCAGTAAGAATCTGATAAATGGTCAACAGTATAGTAGAAACTTCTGAAATGGTATTTTCAGTATCTCTGTGGCACCAACTGACTAAGGCCCCACGTAGGCGGGCAGCAATCCCAAGCACTTCAGTTCATAGGAATTGATTTAGATGCTTACCAAGAATCACATGCGATTATTCCCAAATCCTGTCTGTTAACTCATCACTATAATTAGTAAATTAAATATTTCGTGAACTGACTAAATGAGTTACTATTCCTATGAAAACTAAGTTGAACACTTTAGAGGCACTGAACAAAGGAGTTTCTAAGAAAAAAGTCATCTAATGAAGTATATATGAAGCAATTACATAAAATTAGTAAACAATTTAATTATCTCTACACAGATACTATCATTTGTTTCACAAATATAAGATCTATCAGGAAAAAAGTCCAGCCATTTTAATAATGAGAATGGTTTCGTGACATCGATGTACCCTGGCAGCCAAGGAGGGCAGACTGGAATGTGCATGTGTGAAAAATGATGACTTCTCTGCACTAGTCAGTGAGGGCAGTAGACGCCACTGAGTGAGCGTGTGCACTGTGGGGCTATCGCATTCAAAATGACCGAGAGAGGATAGCAACAAATCTGCATCAAATTTTGTGTTAAGCTTAAACATTCCTCCACAAAAACTATTCAGATGGTTTACAAGGCTGCAGCTGTGGGCAACTGGTGATTGGCAGCTTCATTGCAATAACATGCACACTCATGCATCACATCTCGTGCAGACTTTTTTGGAGAAATATCAAATCACCCAGGTGACTCAGACCCTCTACAGCTCAGATTTGGCGCCCTGTGACTTCTGGTTTTTCCTCAAACTAAAATCACTTTTGAAGGGGAAGAGATTTCAAACCGTTGGTGAGGTTCAGGAAAATACAATAGGGCAGCTGATGGCGACTGGGAGAACTGTGTGAGGCCCCAAGGTGTCTACTTTGAAGGAGACTGAGGCATCACTGTCCTATGTACAATGTTTCTTTTTTTGGTATCTTCTTCAATAAATGTCTCTATTTTTCATATTACATGGCTGGATATGTCATATTACCTTCTGGACAGGCTTCATATATTTAAATCCTCTAACATTAGATATCATTGATGAAGCACTGAAGGTGTGGTTTGTTCAAACAAGAAAAGTAGTGGAACTTTAGTCAGTAGAGACATATTAAAATAAAGACTTCCACCTAAAATTAGTAAAAAATTACTTCAAATTAAAAGAAAATGTTTAAAAATGTGTATTTTAATGATCTCCTTCTTAAACTGGCTTCTTCCACAAACTGGCCAACTAATGGATTATTTTCTTTTCTGGTTGTTAATTCTCAGTCCTCATCTCAGTCCTCACCAGCATCTGACAGAACTGATGTCTCTGCTCTCTGATGTACACTCCTACTGGGTTTTCTCATACCTCAATAGCCACTCTTTCATATTGTTCTTTGTAGGCCCTTCCACATTTTCCCAGATTTCTTAATGACAGTGTTGCAAGGCTCATTTCTCTTATTTTTCTATCTGTGTTCACTTCCTTAGTGATCTCATCCAGTCCCATGACTTTAAATATCTAGAGACTGCTGACTCTCAGATTTACATACCCAGCTCAAACTCACCTCTGGAATTCCTGCTAACTTGACATCTCCATATAGTTCTAACAGACATGTCAGATTCTTACACCCCAAACCGAATTTTTGATCCTTATTAGCAAAATACGCTTGGCCTGCAGCCTTCCCCTTGCCAGTGAAGAGCAACTCCATCCTGCCAATTATTTACTCAGGCTGAAAATCTGGAGTTATCCACAAATCCCCTCTCCTACACACTTTATTTAAGTTTTATTTTTCAATTACAGTTTCACTCAGTGTCATTTTGTATTACTTTTGGGTATACAGCATTTCCCTCCCTCACACTTCAGTTTTAACCCAGCAGGAAGTTTGCTTGGCTCAGCCTTCAGCTATGTCCAGAACCAAATCTCTTCTCTCTACCTCACTGGCTACAATCCTAGACTGAGCCATCATTGTTGTCTCTTACCTAGAATACTACCACATCAATGGCCTAAGAAGTCCCTTGATTTTACCTGTGACTTCTTATAGTCTATTCTCAATAAAGCAGCCAGGGGACTATTAAAATATATTTCATATCCTGTCACTCCCACATTCGATCACTGACATGGTTCCTCCCTAAGTCCTAAGGATGCTGCAGATTTCAACAAGATCAGGCCCCCTAGCCCACTGCAGTTTCGAACTTCTCTGATCTCTCTTCTTTCTTCTCACCCCTTGCCCCTTCTAACCCAGTCACCCTGACAGTTCCTCAGACACACAGGTATGCCCCTGCCTTAGGGTTGCTGTCCACCTGATGTTCTGCCTGGAAAATTCTAACCTGAGATATCTACATAGCTGCCCTCCTCACCTCCTTGAAGTATTTGCTTGGATGTCTTGTCAGTGAGGCTACCCTGTCCATCATTTTAAAAACTGAAACTCCTAAACCCATTTTAAAAACTCCCATTCCCCATCCCACTTGATCTTTTCCATAGTGCATATTACCATCTCACACACCCTAGAATTAAATATATTATTTATGTTTATTCATTTTTTTCATCTGTTAACATTAAAATACAAACTGAAGTAGAATTACTTATACGGTTAGCTGATGGAATGGACTGAGTGATAATCTTGACATGAGAGGTCATACATATTATTTTGTATGATCTAGCACTTCATATTCATAAACCCACAAGTGAACCTTTCATATAATGTGCTGAAAGCATATATTTTTTGAGCTGGAAGACACCAAAAAGATCACCAATTATCTTCATAGACAGGTAGGCAAACAGATATGCAGAGTCAACCAACTTGCCTAGGTTCGTACAATCAGCTAATGGCAAAGTACCCAGTCATGATTCTCATACCCTCTTAGTTTCATGTCTATAAAGACAACCTAAGTCAGAAGGAAAGAATAATAATTACTTAGAAGGCTTTCCTGGGAAGATATTTCATTATCTGAATTATCAACTAAAACTGTAAAAAGGCCATTCTACAAGGACAAAATAATTACCACAGTTGTAATCAATAAAGGTTTTTTTTATAACAGCTAGGGTTCAAAGAAAGGTAAGCAGAGAATGAGAAAACTGAGTTGCATTAATATTTTCCCCATTGTCCCAGAGACCCCGCACTGGCTGAGGGATGAGCGGTGAGGCTGCCAAAGGCACTCACGCAGGTTCTCCAGCAGATGCTTGCAGTCATCAGTGGCAACGTCATGTGCAGTCCGGCCGCACTTGTCTCTCCTTTCTGGCTTGAGTCCTTCATGCCTACACAGGATTTCTAGGCAGTTCTGCAACGACAAGGGCTCTATTACTTCACATCCAAATGAATAAACTTGAGCTAAAACCCCAAGGGAAGGGTCTGTTGCCTGCAGCAAGCAAATCAGGAATTCTCAGCCAGAAATCTTGTTTCAATTCCAGCAACCCAAACCTGCAGACTATTCTTGACAATGTCACAAAGAGAAAAGCAAATAGTGCTTCATTTAACTGTGAATCATAGGATTGATCCATTGCTCCACAGAACAGCCTCTTAGGTTTCAAGAGAAAAAGAATTAGTTTACTAATCACTCAGCTTTCAGAGTGAAATTAGGAAAGAAATGGACTTCAGCAGACAGTATTTCTCTATGGTAATTTGGCAATATAAAACAAAAAGACTTATGCTAGGACTGGATGCTACTTGCTGTCTTTTAGACTATGAATTGCTTTCCTGGTGATGTAAGGTCAGAGCTCCAGTTTTTAACAATTCTGTCCCACAGTCCTCAAGAGCACTTTTATAGTAAGATCTTACACTGTCTGTTTTTCTTTTAAATTTAAAATACATAAAGACCATATTGGTTGAATTTTTAGAAAAACATTCCCAGTAGATATTAAAGTTACGTTCCCTCTCTTGTTCAGCTTTTCTTCTGTGCTGCTTAAGAAAAATCTCCACTCAAAAAAGATCAATAACCTACAAACTGACAAGTCTTATTTTTCAAAAATCTTCAAACCAATGTAGAAGTAAATGCAAACATTTTCTAATAAATAACTGCATGGCAGGATGTGACATCAGGATATTTACCAAAGAACACTACTAGCTCAACTTCTACCACTTCATGTTTTGTTTACTGATTTCCCACAAGAAGAAGCACAAAACTGAATAGACCAGAATCTATGAAAAGGAAATAACTACCAAAACTAGCAACATCCTTCTCATCACACACACACACACACACACACACACACACACACACACACAGACTTTGCTATAAAATGCCCTTTTTATGTTTGGCAAAATGCACTTTTTTTCTTTTTATTTTAATATTTTACTGAAGTAGAACATTTACATAGGAAGTACACAAATAAGTGTGCAGTTTGAAGAATGATCACAAAATGCAATACTTATACAAGGAGCACTGTGTGAGCTTCCATCTCAATCTCTAGCCCCTCCTTTCTCACCCCACAGGTATCAACAATTCTGATTTCTAGTATTAGAGACTGGCTAGACTGTTTATGAACTTTATATAAATGGAATCATAGTGTAGGCATGCTTTTATATTTGGTTTGTTTCAGTCAACATAATGTCTGTAAAATATTTCCATGTGTTGGGAGTACTTACAGTTCATCTTTTTGTTTTGTTCTTTTTTAAATTACTGTGTGGTATTCTATGATGTGAAAATATCACAATTTATAATCTCTTATTGATGGGCATTTGGGTCCTTCTACAAACATTCTAGTACAAGTCCTGTGGTAGACACATGTACACATTTCTGTTGAGTACATGTCCCTGGGCTAGACTGCTAGGTCCCAGGGTATGCATATATTCTAACTCAGAATATACAGCAAAGTGCTTTAAAAGTGGCTATACCAATTTATACTCCCACCAGGAGAACGTGTGAGTTCCAACTGCTTCATATTGCCCCCAAAACATACTTTAAATGCAGCCACAGGTTCACAAGGAAATATAGGAAATCCCTAACAGCCAGAAAGGAAACCAAGGAGTAAGCTAAAACCACCAATTAGTGAAATTCAAACAGTGCTGGTTTAAGGGCAAAACTGATATAGAGGCTCCTTTTCAATGCTGTGGGGATGGATGGGAGACTAGGCCTTGGGACCTAAAAATTGGAGAGACTGAGCCAGAGGAACCCTGGGTAAAGAAAATCTGCCTGTCTGCAAAGGGAATCAGGTAGCACATCTGTTTTTCACTGCCTCTGCTCAGGTTGGAGGTATAGTCCCTATAACTGAAATCAAAGTCTAGCTTCTCTGGGTCTAAATCTGGGGCTCAGATTTAAGAAATCACTAAGTCAAGAAATTAACAGAAAACAGTCAAATATATAAATAACAATTCTAATCAAACTGTTTCATGAATTTGCACAAAAGCAGTGAATGCATAAGGTAGTTAATGAGAAATTCAGAAATGTTGGCCTCGAGATTAACTCTAAAATGAGTATTAAGAAGAATGCAGTCTGAATACTAAACTTTGTGAATTCCCAGATGATGAGAGAAAAATAACACATTTATTATGCAAGTTAGCACCTGTAGCAAAGCAGGTAAGAGCCAAAACAAACATGGATTATATTCCTGTCAATATAAATTATTTTATCTATATCTTTGGTAAATCATTTAACATTTTTTGCTTCAGTTACCTTATCTGTGTTTCAAACGTCTATTTTCATAGGAGTTGTTATATCACTGACATGAAAAGATGCATAAAAAGCTCTTGTTCTTATATTCTTAGCACCTACTAAACTCTCAATATTTATCAGCTGCTGTTATTATTATAATCAAAATAATCATCACCAGTTAGAAAACAGCCTGAATATTCAGTTAAGTGGTAATGTATTACAGCACATCAACAAATGTCACTAATCTCAATATAATTCTAGGTGATGTTACATTAAATTACAAAGAGAACGGATAAAAGATGCAACCCCAAACTGCAAGATTCTTTTATGTCTGATCCTTACAGAATGTTCCATATAATGTGTATTGCACTCAGGTAGGCCAGTGGGCAATATAGATAAGTAGTGACTTTCTCTTTAAGAGAGCACAAAATGTCAGGAAGATGGCAGGATAATGCATGTCCAAACACTGCTACAGGTGTGAATTCTACAGAGCTACGCTGAGTTCAGTGTACTCAAAGGGGGACACAAAGAAGATGAAAATTTTACCCAACTGGCATACAACAACAACAGCGATGACTACTATTTGAGTGCATACTAAATGCCAGGTACAGTCCCAACACTTTTCAAGTATTTAGTGCTCATCTATCCACACAGGTGTTGTGTCAAAGCTGAGGACTGTGAGCATGAATAAGATAACAGTTCTGTTCCTCAGAAAGGAATGCAAAATGTAGTAAAGAGTTAGACATGGGGAAAATTTACATAGGAAAGGGAGCTGCTGCAATGATGAGCAAAGTTTTACTATGTAGAAAAGGGGGGGGGGAGGTGAAGAAAAGCATTTAGGCTCTCTCTGATGGGTTGGATTATGTAAAGAGGATAAATGCTGTGGTGTCAGTCACTGCTTCTGGAAATGGATTCCTAGGGGCCTTCATGGAGCAGGGTGTTCTGCCCAAGTGATGTAGAGCAAGAGACGTAGATGAATGAGTCCAAGCCAAAGTTCTATTAGTTACTGTACAGCTATATCCGAAATAACAGAGGCTTAAAAAACAGCGGCTTAGTCTTCACCTTTCACTTCTACTTATGTCCTATTCACCAGGACTTAAGTAGGTGGCTATAGTTACCTGCAATGGAGGTGAGAGAAGGTAACTCTTTATTTTGGGTGGTCAGGGCCCCCTCTGAAAGCTGAGGGATACATTATTGTAGAGGAAATATAGACGAGATGTTGAGGGCCAGTGAACCATCTCTACCATGGTCCTGTAAGGAGAGCTGAGCAGCAAGGTTCCAGTGCCAAGGGGACCAAGGAGAAACCCCACGCCCTAGGAGATAGAGATAAAATCAAAGTCAAGGCAGAGAATCGAGAGTTCAAGATTGGACAGAGGGAGTGAAAGCAAAAGCAGTTTGCAGACCCACAGGAGGTAAGGTCAAGTGCAGGTTTGGGTATGGGTGTACCCACTGTTTTGCAGGGCAGGGGAGATGAAGGCTGTTAAAATGGGAAATAAGGGCATAAGCAAAAAGGCAGATTTCGGGGTGAGCGGTAAGAAATGAAGATGGTTAGAGCCAGCTGTTAAGGACTGAGAGCTGAGAAGTTTAGATGCTTTTCTATTGGCATGAAGATATGTTCAGGTAGCAAAGTGTCACAATTGGCTCAGTTCTGAAAATCAGTTGGTGCATTTGGAAGGTATATTGGAAAGGAAGGGAGCTGTTAAAAAGAACTGTGATAATACTCCTTTTACTCATTGATTCAACAAACATTAGTACTTTTGGGCCAGAGACTCGGCTGGGCATATACAAAGATGGAAAAGTGATTTTGGGGAGGAGGCAGAAAAGGAGAGAGGCATGCAAACAATTACAGTTTTAAAGTACAAACTCACTAACTGAAGTGTGAAGAGGTGCCCTGGGAATATCTAACTCCTGGAAGCCAAGACTTAAACTGAGATGTTTTCCAGGCAGGGAAGAGCCAGGGCAGGAGAAGAGGCCATCTGAGGTAATGGGAACAGCAGATGCAAAGGCAGGGAGAAAAGAGAAAGCACAGGTTGTCTGCGCAGCAGCCGGTAGTGCAGGGTTAGAGCACAGGAGGCATTAGTGAAGGAGACAGGAAGTGTGCCTGAGGAGATAGACTGAGGCCAGGTCAGGAAGGGACTTGTCTGCCATGACCAAGGTCTGGCACTTATCCTGGAAGTGATAGAGCCTTGTAAAGACATTAAGCAGGCAAATGACATGACCTTTGCTCCCGTTTGCAAGGCCCCTCTGATGGCAGTGTCAAGGAGTGGGAGTGACTGGGTAGAGAGACTCCCGCTAGGTGCCTGCACGGCAGATGATAAGGGCAGTCCAAGGACAGTGCTCATGGGGCATGGGGGAGGCAACATACTCAAAATTCATTTATAAAAGAATACAATCTAGAATTAAATTGATCAGTTGAAATCATTAAGTTAGGAAGATGGAACGAGTAAACAGAAATGGCAGGTGATATTTTTGGATAAGGACAGGGAAAACAAGAGATGCGGCAGACTGGTGAAGGGGCATAAACATGGGGTCCCAATGAGTCACCCGCTTCGAGCTTTTGGTGGAAGCAAAAACGAATATGTTCATCAACAAGGTTACCATGTAATTTTCTAAACTGGGATACTTTTAAGAGTAAAAAGGAGGAACTGTTAATAATTACAGTGGTATGACAGGTATAAGCAAGAACTTTACTAGCCAGACTGGGAAGTTAGTTTCTCTGCTTATCAAGGAAAAGCCCTGTAAACTCTGGCCATGGATTTAGAAAATGGTAATTTGGGTAAAAGGTAACATTTTGGAATCTCAGATTACAACGGAGTTTCCAGCCAAGATGGAGCCATAGACAGATACACTTTGTCTCTCCGCAATGAAAAGAAGGACAAAAACAAATTTAAAAACAAAAAATAACCAGAACTGCCAGAAAATTGAACTATATGGAAATCCGACAACCAAGGAGTTGAAGAAACATTCACCCAGACCAGTAGGAGAGGGGACCCGTGGCAAGGCAGTGGCTGGCAAACCAGGCCGGGCAAGGCTGTGGCTGGAGGATCGGGTGGTCCCACATTTGCATGCGGATAAACTGGGAGGAACAAGTGGGAAATGAGAGAGGCCATACAACCTAGGGTTCCAGCATGGAAAAAAAAGCCTCAAAACTTCTATAGGTAAAAACTTATGGGGTTTGCGGCGGAGGGAGAAATGAGAGTTCATCTGAGAGACCCACATGGTCCTAGAACCAACCCATACCCACCCATCTGGGAATCAGCACCAGAAGGGCCCAATTTGCTTATAAGTAGCAGGGGAAGCAACTGAGAGCTGGCCAAGAGTCAAGCAAGTGGCATTTTCCCTCTTGGACCCCTCTCCCATGCACAGAGCCACAAGGCAGTGACATCGTTGCCCTACCCTGGTGAATACCTAAGGTCCTGCCCCTCACAACACAATAGGCACACTGAGAAAAAAAAAAAATGGCCCAAATGAAAGAACAGATCAAAGCTCCAGAAATAGAACTATGTGATGAAGAGATAGCCAACCTAACAGATGCAGAGTTCAAAACACTGGTAATCTGGGTGTTCACAGGAATGGTTGAGTATGATCTCAAAATAGCTGAAAAAGTGAAGGTTATGCAAATAAAGAAAAATACACAGGGAACCAACAGTGAAGGGAAGGAAACCGGGACTCAAATCAACAATTTGGAACAGAAGGGAAAAATAAACATTCGACCAGAACAGAATGAAGAAACAAGATTCAAAAAAATGAGGAGAGGCTTAGGAACCTCTGGGACAACTTTAAACATTCCAATATCCAAATCATTGGGGTGCCAGAAGGAGAAGAGGAAGAGCAAGAAATTGAAAACTTATTTGAAAAAATAATGAAGAACTTTCCCAATCTGGCAAAGAAAAAAGACTTCCAGGAAGTCCAGGAAGCTCAGAGAGTCCCAAAGAAGTTGGACCCAAGGAAGCACACACCAAGGCACATCATCATTACATTACCCAAGATTAACGATAAGACAAGAATCTTAAAAGCAGCAAGAGAACAGGAGACAGTTACCTACAAAGGAGTTTCCATAAGACTATCAGTTGATTTCTTCAAAGAAATCTTACAGGCAAGAAGGGGCTGGAAAGAAGTATTCAAAGTCATGACAGGCAAGGGCCTACATCCAAGATTACTCTATCCAGCAAAGCTGTCATTTAGAATGGAAGGGCAGATAAAGTGCTTCCCAGATACAGTCAAGTTAAAGGAATTCATCATCACCAAGTCCTTATTGCATGAAATGTTAAAGGGACTTATTTAAGAAAAAGAAGATAAAAAATATGAACAGTAAAATGACAACAAATTCACAACTATCAACAACTGAACCTAAAAAAATAAAAATGAAAACAAAAACAAACTAAGCAAACAACTAGAAGAGGAACAGAATCACAGAAATGGAGATCACATGGAGGGTTGCCATCGGGGGGGTGGTGGAGAATGGGGGAAAAGGTACAAGGAATAAGAAGCATAAATGGTAGGTACAAAATAGACAGGGGAAGGTTAAGAACAGTATAGGAAAGGGAGAATCCAAAGAACTTGTATGTCTGACTTATGGACATTAACTAAGGGAGGGAATGCAGGTGGCATGTGGGGGTGGGGTGCAGGGCAGAGGGGAATAAAGGGGAGAAAAAATGGGACAACTGTAATAGCATAATCAATAAAATATATTAAAAAATAAAAAATAAAATAAAATGACCCTGATTACAAAAAAAAAGATTTTGGAATCTCTAATAGATTATATTCTGAGGATCGATAAGATCACTCAATGGAGTAACTACAGAGTAGGAGGAGAAAAGGGTGAAAATCCAGATCAATGGAAGGTGTTGGTGGAAAACACTGGAAAGTCCATGAGCATGCTTGTTAGAAGTGTATTGTCAGAGTAATTTAGTTGGCTAAGTTCTTGTCTGAATCCTTTAGGATTCTGTCACTTAATCACTGCTGCTCAAATTAGGCAAGAATGCCACACTCGGCACTGAACATTGTGGAATGCATGTTAACAAAAATAGTCTTCCCTTTGTTTACTCAGCACTAAGTCAGTCTGGTCTTTCAAAAATAATTTTATAAAAATTAAGAGAAAAAGAAATAATAATGGAAAACCAAAAGCACAAGAAGAGATTTCTATTTATCACAATTAACCTCTAGTCCCAGAGACATGATTCAGCTTCATAGGTATCCTGTCTTTCTCCTCTCCTCTCTACCATGGTCCTTTAAGGAAAGTTGAGAAGCCAGGTACTGATTATCTTTTCTCCTTTCAGCCATGACCTAGGAGGAGGGAATCTAAATCTCAGGGCCCTAAGTGCACCTGTGCACTTGAGATACACTTCATCCAGAACAATCAGTTGGGGGAGATGGTACAGTGTGAACAGAAATGCCTGACACTCACTGGGCTAATAGCCAATGATGCATCAGGCAGACCACAACCCTAACACAATGCAAGAATGGCCTGAAAATGGCGACAAGAGGGCTACCATCTGACCAGAGGACAGTGGGCCTGCCCAGATGACTTCTAGGATGCTGGAAAAAATGTCTGGAAGATAGTTAAAATGTCAGATGTGGAGATTTGGGTTTGGGATTAGTTACTGCAGAAGCCATAGTTAAAGCTAAAAGTCTGGGTAAGTCCCTAAAAAGTAGGACTAGCAAGCTGTGAATGGGGCCTGGAAATTGCTTATGGTTAAACAGAAGAAAAAAAATCCAGAAAAACAAAGAGAAAGCTTGGCCATCAAAGTAGGAGGGGAAGCTAGGAAGGGAACAGTGTTCGGGGAGGAGTTTGCATTAAACAGTCAACCCAGAGCATAAGTGCGTGAGAGCACAAGTGGTAAGTGGTAAGAAGCCACTGGCTTTGGTAATACATTAACTAGAATTCTAATCTCCTCCCGCAGTAAAAAAGACACAGTCCTAAATATACAGAATTTCTCTTGTATGAGAGCTTCAACAGCAAAGATGCTCAGATCCACACCATGTCCCTAATATGATTCTGGTGCAGGAATATGAAATGCCAAAGTTCTCATGATAGAACAGAGAGTTTCGCTAAGAAACTCTTCTATCTACTCACAAAGTGATGAAAACAAAGGTTTATCCTCAATGACTAGTTCAGCTGTGGAGTCACAAGCTAGTTTTAGAGAAAGGTACTCCTAATACCAAACACAAAATAATGATTTGCATAAATCGCTTAACCATTGGGAAGAAGACCAAGGACAAAAATAGAAACAATACTGATTTGGGAATCTGATTTGCTATGATTTGACCTTGGGGAATTAGTTATGCTAATTTCTAAGACTTAATTTTTTCATCTGTAAGACGAGGGGGTTAGACTAGATGAGCTATGTCTCTTTGAAATCTGAAACCCCACAATTATTTATTGAAAAATGTGAAAACCGAGGTCACCTTGCATGACAGTACACTACCTTATGTAGACTGGACACATATATACTACTGCAGGGAGAAAAAACATTCATCTTTTAGGTCTACTTATGGTTAGTGCAGAACCTTTTTAATCATGATTACTTCGGAATTGTTTTCTATTTTTTCAAAAAACTGTTCTTTGCAACTTAATTGTAAATGGATTACCTCTCTGGAGAACTATCTCAGACAGAATATAAACTTTGTATTCGGCAAACGATGTAAAAATATTTTCCAATACCTGTGACTACGAGGGAAGGCAGCATGGTACAGTGTGAAGAATAATTAAATCAGACAATCAGGGCTTCATTCCCAACTTCTATCTATTAATCCCTTCAGGGTTTAAATGTCCTTATAATCATAATAATCATAAAATGAAGAAGTTAGACTGAAAGATTAAGTATCCACTCCAGGGCTAAAAATCTATTATTTTAATCTACTATTTTACTTAGAGGTGTGTGAATACTGCCAGTCATGCTCAGTTTTTAAAATCTTTCTCTTCTTATGAAAATCCATCTTATGCTTCTTAAAGTAAGAGAACACAGAGAGAGGTCACAGTTCCATGTGAGAAAGAGGTCACGGTTCCGTTTACGTAACAAGGACAGAGCACCCATATTTGCCAGGTGCCTGGGGGCCCATAAAGATACCATCCTTGATTATCAAAAGCACCTGGACTAATAAGGAATCATAACTAAAAAGCTGAGCTACAACACAAGAGTCCCACACTGTCGGGTGACTCACGCCAGGGAGCAGGTTCCTCTCTCTGCCTAGCATGAGAGGTTCAGTAGCTGAATATCCTAGATCAGTCATGTTCAGGTTTTGTTTTGCTCTGTTATTTCCTTTTGCCTTCAGGTTGAACACATGTACAACCACTCCTACCAGTAACATATTGCATTATACTCAGAGATTTTCTTTAGGGGGTTAAGACAGGTTGTAAACTACCCCTTCTGTGCTCCATTGCACCATTAAATGAGATTCACTGTCTTAGATTAACGGCATATTTTCAGATTTAAACTATTCACATTTCCCATCTTTGTCTCCTAAAAACTTTTATGTTAAATGCTATTAAATTCTATGTAAATCAATACATATTGTGCATATATATTAAGTTCACAAAAATTTTGTAGTTTTTTGTTAAAGAACAGAAGGAAAAAACTTCTAACGAGGAATACCTTACCATTAAACTGAATCATACCTTCTTCTCACTTAAAAAATAAAAAAACCACCAAAGTCTAAAATTAACAGATTCTTTTCTAGATCACAATAACAGGAAATTACCCAACCAGGAACTCCAAATGCATATTTTTAGGTATTCCCAGATTTAACTGGATGAACATATCATAGCACTTAAATTCAGCATGTCTAAACCCACTTTCTATCTTCTTGATCACAATGACACCTCTTCCTTCTTTCTGGCAACATCACTGTCATCCTTCTATTCTGCTTCCTCATTTCCCATATCTAATCAGTCTTCAACCCTTGGACATTTCTAGTCTGAAATCTCTCTTATTATTTCTACCATTCCCATCATCTTTAACCTAGCCTCTCTCCCCTGACACCCACTTTTTCATAATCCCAAATCTTCTTAATGTTTTTGCCAAATTAATCGATTTAAACTAGAGAAATGATTATTTTGCTCCTTTGTGCAAAACCTTTCAACGGCTTTACTCTGACTAGTAAATAAAGCCCAAACTCCTTAATATGTCACCAAAGGCCTGTGACATCCTATGAAACTCCCAGTCCAGTCTTATTTCTTCTTATTAGCTTATTAACTTGAGCTGTTACCCACCCACCTGCCCTTCCCATTCTCTGTTCTTATTGCCTCCTCCATCTGAACTACTCTTTTCCCCACTGACGATGGCAACCCTAGCCCAGTCTGCAAGGCTCCAAATGATACCTAGCACCTCTAGCATGAATCATTTCTGAGCGCCATACCCCTGCAAATCTGCTCTCTGAAATATGGGCATTCTCTCCTTTTTTTCCATAAAAGTATAAAGGTGCATTTTTGTACTGTTCTAACCATACACTTCTGTTTAATATAATGTCAACTGTAGTTGACATTCTATTACCTTGTTTTAGTTTTTCTGTACTTTTCTTATCCTAAAGTTGTCTTGTACTCCACACCCTTGCCACTGGACTAAAGAGTTACCTACTGGCATTAATGATTCCTGCAAATGACGGCATACCCAGTGCCATGCACTCAGAAATTTTCTAATAGCTTATTATTGCTAGAGCATATTATTTCCAAAATACCATAAGTAGAAAAAGAAGTATAAATGGATGTCCCACTATATCATTTCCTTAATAATCAGAATCTTTTCAACTCTAACTGATGAGTAAAATCCAGAGCTCCCTCTATTAACAGGACAACACAGGTAGGGCATAATGATGCTGTTCACATGAGAGGGTATGGGTTTGAGTCTGGCCCTCCCTCTAACTAGTATGATGGACTTGGTACTGAATCAAACAACCCAGCAGACTAAATCAACACCAAACTTTTTTCCCCCTAATTTTAGATGAGATATGTCTAAAATTACTCCCACATTTCTTGTTAACAAACTCCAAACATCTTTTATGAAAAGTCTCATATACTCTCAACCATAAATATCTGCTGGACAGAAAAAAAATTCAGTTCATATACGTAGATAAGTGATCCCCTACTGCAACGGTATCATTCAGTCTCCTATTATTCAACTGACATACACTCAGTCAACAGCAGACAACTTTGCCACTCATCAAATTACAATTGCATAATGAGGTCGGCTGTTCCAGACACACCTTAAAACCCTTTGAAGCAGCAATATGGGCAGCAGTCCAGCCTTCTCTGTCAGCATGGTTAATGAGGTCTGCAGGAATACCAGGTCCGGCTGTGCCTTCAGGACTCTCTTCTCCCTGATCCAAATCAAAAACATCCAACCCAGTCTCCTCCTCATGCATGGAATTTCCACGAGTCGGTGCCCTATGGTACATAAGAAGCTTGAGGCCGTCTACATTACCGGTGTCCACAGCTGCGTGAACTGGTGTCCAGCCATCCTGAAAATAAAATGACCAGGGAAAACAGTTGATTACATTAATGTTGAGAATAGTGTTACTTAGAGTTCACCTCTCAATGTTCCTGAGCCTGGACCACTGAGCTGGGAAAAGCAGGTATTCCAATCCTGAGTATCACTGATGAGTTGAGTCAAGTTCTCTGACTTCTGTCAATTAGTGTATTGCCACTGCTATGACTCATGTTTGCTATTTTGTAAGAATTTCCACTTAAAAGTTAACCTTTTGGAGTGAGTAGTTGTTGCCTGGGCCAGTAATTAAACATGGAGAACCAAAATCTCAATTTAATAGTACAAAAAAGAGTGAACTTTAGCATAAGGGGATTTTTAAAAATGCATATGTAGCTACAGTATTATTAATAATGTACTTAATAAATGTTATTATAAGCCAGTTTTATTTATAGGGCAGATAAATAAATTTAAATAAATTAAATTTAATTCTCGTGATCTTAAAATTTTATGTTAATGATTCCAGAAGATTCTAGATAATAGGGAAAAGGTAGGCATACAGGAAAAACCGAGCCAAATTACTTCATGGTGTGCCCATGGGTCTCTATTGAGCGTTCTGTGAAGGTAGTGGGTCATTGATACATACAAGCTTAGAATTATGTTCCAACTAAAATGATTGAGCCCATTTTCTAGAATATGTTATCTTGAAGCCTCAGTCATCCACTTAGCTGGTTTCTAAAGTAGATTCAACTCTTTTCTAGGGCAATGGTTCTCAGGTATGGTCCCAAGACCAGCAGCATCAGCATCACCTGGGAACTTGTTAGAAATGCAAATTCATGAGCATCACTCAAAACCTACAGAATCAGAAAATCTTCGGGTGCGTTGAGCAATCCAGGTGATCTGGATGCACTAAAGTCTGACAAGCACTATTCTAGGAAAAATCTTTGTCTCCCTAGAGTCTTATATTTTTTTTTATATAGTGATGGTTCTGCCTTCTACTCAGGGACTTATCGTCATTAGATTTTTTAAGACTTTCTTAAAAGAACTGAGCTTTATTGTGGTGATTTGTGTTTTGGCTTCATTTCATTTTACTACCTTTATTTTCCTTTTGGCATGTTTTTTCATGTGGTGTTGTTACTTTAGATGGTCTGTCCAGAGCTCTGGGGCCTTCCCCCATTGGCTAAGATGGCAGCAGGGGGAGGTTCTTAGACTGAAGGCCAAAAAGCTAGCAAGATAATTGGTAGGAAAAAGCTCCCCCTTCCAATACCAGATTGAGGGTGGGACCAAGGGAAGGCAGCTGCATGGACCACAGAAATCAAAATGGTGCAGGGGCAGGTACTGGACCAAAAAGGTCTATCAGTCTAGCCTGGGGAGAAGGGATTGGTTGGGAAGTGGGCCCACCCAAAGTGCTTAAAAGTTTGGGAAGCTTATTGGTCATTTTGAGAAAGCACCTGGCCTGTCTCACACCCAAGTTAACATAATCCCAGGGGAACAGAAAAAGTAGGCTTGCTTTCTCTGGCTCATGGCTCCCTGGCTCATGACCTGCACTGGCACAATGCACCCGCCTATTCTCTCCTTAGCAGCCATGTGGCCCATGGCCTCCAGGAGGGAGCCTCTCTCACTCTCTTGCCCACCTGGTGATGCTTTCACTGGTGCATGCATGTGCTTTCTCCCAGTGGGGCACGCAACCTTGCAGCCCTAGTAGCTGCGTGGCCCAGGGCCACATGGGCTCCACATGGAGGCTCCAAGAGGGAGCCTGAAATGGACAGCAGCTGGGAACAAGCTAAGCTACCTGGATAGCCACTTAGCAGCCACTGGTGGGCTTCAAAGGACTGTACTTTGAAATGTACTTTTGTCTTGGTTTTGCTGAGGAGATGAGCTTTGAGACAGTAGTCTGTCATTCTCACAGACTGCGGCACCTGAATAAAACCTCTTTCCTCTTATACCAGCATCTGCTTCATGAGTTTGGCTTCTGTGACTACAGGCAGCTGGACCCCCTTTTTTGGTTTGGTAACAGTGTTTCATATTGCTATACTAAGTATTTTTTAATGAGCTTTGGGACACTTTAAAAATATATAGGGTAAAAGACAGAGAGAAAACTAGACAATAAATGGTACCAATCTACATTTAGACTGAGTCATCCAATCATTTGCTAATGCTGTCCCTTGATAAAGTGGGTTTTTTGGTCTGTTTCTGTACCATATACCAATGAAGTCAACGTGGCAGAGATAAGACCATGAGCAGTAACTGGAATACCATACAGTGCATGGATGGGCTCTGGCAGGCTCCAGACAGGTGAAGCATTTTATGGCTTGTTCTTTGTTGGGCTGTGGACACCTTTACTTGGGTATCAGCCTTACCCAGCTACTGGAGTATAAGTGCTCTTAACCATCCCTAATTTATGTTATAAAGGTCATGTAGCCTTTACTGAAAAACTTTCCATCTTCCATTCCCCTTCTATTTTTTATTAAAAGTAACAAGAGAATTATTCCCTTAAAATCCTCTATCAATTATACTGTTTGCCTCTGTACTTTCAACAACTTGCTTGAGAGCATGGATTTCTGTGTTCTCCAACTTATAGGGATATGACAAATTTTTAATGTGGCACTGTTTATTTTTCATTCAGCTTAGTAATGTAAAATTCATTCACTTTTCACATTCAGGTAGAATTTCACAATTTCATAATGAAATCTGTGTGTGTAACATCCCAGATTTCTCAGATAAAGTATATGAAATAGCATGAATAAATATAACACTAGACTATTCTCTCAGATTTTCAAAAAATAAATAGAAAGATTTTTTAAAAAAATAGCTTTAACAATAAGATTTAATGGAAAATGTTTATATCTAACTATTTGTCTGGTTATACCCTTAAATGTTGGTTCTTTTGGGAAATCACTTAAGAAAGCCCAGATCAAAGAGTGACCTATAAAGCAGATAATGTACCTTTTCATCCTAAAAAAATTTAAGGATGTTTCCTGTGAAATGGATGCCCAGTATAGTCAATTCTCTATTAACAGAAGAAATCTATAGTACAGATAACCTTTGGAAATTAAAAAGTCTACATTTGTCTTTCATCAGGGATACGTTGGAGGGTGGTGATTACTACACAGCATTATGGGAAGCTGGAATAACGACAATAAAATAATGCCTAAGCCCAATGACAGGTGGATCATGACGGAAGCTCCTTAACTCCTCCAGCCCTTAGATGGGCCTCTGTCAGGGAAATGCCTGTCCGTGCACACAGGGCTGATGTCTTGATCTTCAAGTGCATCGTAATAACTTGACGAAGGCTAATTTTGGAGGGTTAATTGGGAAGTTTTATTTCAAATGCATTCCCATGTGGCTAAGCCAGAAGTACTACCCAAGGACTTTGTCAGCTTCCCCATCTCTCTTCACCTGTGCAGTTTATACAGGCAGTATCAGAACCATGCAGGGCGAAGCCAACAGTTACATCAGTGTGTTAGGTTTCATAGCGTATTTCCACATAGTGTTTCAGGTTCTCAGTCAAATTCGGCAGTGACCGTGAACTCTGTGAGGTGCTGCACAATATTAGCAGTAACAAACATCATTTTGGGAGAAGCGGTCATCACAAATAACCCTCCTCCAGTGCAGGGCAAAGGTCATCACAAAACTCCCTTCTGTTTACACATTACAACTCAATACTAACTACTATGATGATGGTTACGGTGGTGACGATGACGACGACGACTGCTAACGTCTGCTGAGTGCTTACAATTCCCAGGCAGTATACCAACCACCTTGTATAGACAGGCTCAATTCAATACCCCTAATAATGGCGACCAATATTAGCCTCATTTTGAGAGGGATCAACCAAAGAAAAGAGAAGTAAGATAAACTGCCCAAGGTCACACTACATTGTGGAGACAAGGTTCAAGCCACAAGGTCTGATTTTGGGCCCTGGTTTCTCAGTCATTACATAACACTTTCTCTTTCTACTACCATCAGTGCCACAGTTGCCAAAGTTGATGCTTCTGTAGTACTTCAAAAATATATATGATGTGCCTTGAAAATACATCCAGAATTAGACCATTCCTCACCCTACCCTTCAGTCTTGATCCAAACCATTACTTCTTCCCTCAGTTAAAACAACAGATTTCTGATAGGCCTCCTTTCATCTGTTCTGCGCCTTCCCACTTACAATTTATTCTTATCCCTGCAGCCAGAGTGATTCTTATTAAAAATGAGTTAGTTCATATAAACGTTCTGTTCAAAACCATCCAATCTCACCCCAAGTCCTCATCATGCCCCACGTCTCCCTGAAGTGCACCGAGAGTGTCATCTCTCTCCCACCTGAGGCATCTGTACTTATTGTTTGTAGCTCAGGCCTGGCACACAGCTCTCTTTTTCTCTTCATGGTCCATGCTCTCGCTTCCTTTGGGTCTTGGTTCAGTTGTCATATTTGCAACTGTCAGACTTTTCTGACCAGTTCTTGTAAAGTAACCCCCGCCCCAGGTACTCCTATCTCCTAAATATCCAACTGCTGTCTAGTCGCTTATTTCTTTACTGTTGCCCTCCCCCCAATAATGGAATATAAGATCAATGAGGGCAGGGGCTATTTTGGCTGCTGCTGTCTCTTTAGTCCCTAGGACGCATGGTACTCAGGAGACACTTATTGAATGAATAAAAACTTGTAACTCCATTATCTCACCTAATTCTGAAAAAAGTCAGGACACTTTTTGAATATACTGAGGTTCAGCGGTAAAGGTCTGGTTAGGCTAAGGCAAGGCTTTTAGTTAGTAGTGGCTCAGAAAACAGATACTGACCTTATCCAACATCCTGAAAGCCAAACAAAGCAAAGCAACCTCTAGCTTTTTAACGTATTTTACTTTTCTAGTTGTACAATTTATAGACACACTGTAAATTATAGGATGAAACCCCCTAAACTGGTACTCACTCTGGTTTTTACACTTCGATCACTTCCAGCTTCCAGCAAGAGCTTAACACATTCTTTATTGCCATTTTTACAGGCCAGGTATAGAGGTGTCTGTCCTCCATCAGCAGCATGATTAATGTCGGCATCACATGCAATTAAGAATTCTACACACCTAAACACAAGATTACGATTAATTACAGAGAATCTGGGTTCAATTTCTGAAGTGCCACCTGACCAAAATGTTAAATATTGATAATAATTATAAAGTAATTTTGCATCTTTATATACATGAAATATATAAATATATATTGTAAATTATTATGGGTCTTATTATATGGGAACTGTTTTTTAACAAGGTTAGAAGATGTATTTTAATCACAAAATTAATTACTCCCATGAAAATTTAAAATAGCAACCTTGATTAAGTGCTGAAATTTGGTTTATGACACTTTTCTGTAACCAACTTGTAAAAGTGGAGTCCTTGGAATATGTTTAACTTATTGGAATGAATGATTTAACTGTGCTTAACATACATATCATTAGTGGTTCAAAATAGTTTGAACCTGGAAAAAAGTCAGGCTGCTGAGTCATTCTGAGATTTTTTTCACTTGAGAAAATAACTATAAATAGCGCAGACAGGAGGGCACCATGTGCCTCCATTATAAAAAGTAGCAAGGAGAGAGAAAAAGGTTGCCTGGGGGAAAAAAAGACAGTAGAGACTGTCCTGTCTCCTAATGGGGTGCTAGTTTACGAGGAAAAAGACACAGGTAAGCAGGAACTCATTGCACTGATAATCAAGACGGCAAGGAATGAGGTAACTTCAAGATGCAGTATCACTTACTAACTAGTTAAACACTGAAGCTTGAGTTTATAAAATTATAAAATGAAAATAAACAGAAAATAGAACTAAATCACAGTCAAATTAAGAAGCAATTCATCTCTTTTTTTTTTTTGACTTCAGCTGCATGTTTTCTTGCGGATTCCCTTGCCATTTGATTTGTGTGAGTGTGTATCTATCTATATGTATATGTATATATCTGAAAAAAAAGTTACTTATTAATATGTGGACGTATAACATGCATGTTTAAATTAATCAGCTCCAGCATTCTTCCTTTTCGTAGAGCTATCCATGTCTCTATTCCCATGACTATTATACTATCTATCCAAGTGAGTGGCCCTACAGATTGCCTGGTAACAGTAAAGGCAAAAGTACAGCCCAGAAGAAATCCTCTTGGAGGACTGAAGACAGGCAAAGAGAGCAAAATCTATGGTCTTCAATAATAACTCAGGGTGATGACATGCAGAAAAAAATAAGTAATGTATATTTTAAGGATGCATTTTGAATTTTGAAATTTTTCCATTTATAATTTTTTAATTGAATTTATTGGGGTTACACTGGTTAATAAAATTATATAGGTTTAAGAAGTATAACTCTATAAGACATCATTTGTATACTGTATTGTGTGTTCACTACCCCAAGTCATGTTTCTTTCCATCACCATTTATCTCTTCACCCTGGCTTACCCTCTGGTAATGACCATACTGTTATCTGTCAGTGGGGTTTTGGGGGGTTTTGTTTGTTTGTCTGTTTGATTTTTGCTTAATCCCTTCACCTTTTTAAATAACATTAGTGTGAATCTTAAAATCCCTATTTTAAGAATTCTGAAATTTGTTAAAGAACATTTCTATCAGGACAGTGATGTAAAAAGTTGAAAACAGCTTGCAATCCCTGCAACCTGCTGTTTCAGCACAGGCAGAGAAAACGACTTAGCTACATTCTTTTTTAGTAAAATATGACACAATTAAAAAAAATTTTCTCTATGTTCAACTGCCTTAGTAATAAGCTACTGAAGGAATCATTGCTAAAGTTATGTATATTTTAATTGATAGGCTCTTTTGGCTTTGTGCTCTCATTACTTTTCAGTATGAATTCCTGCTTTATTTTTTTAAAAAGATGATAAAACAAGGTAAATAATTGAGATTTAATATTGAATAAATTGCTACTAGTAAGTTAAGATTATTATAAACAATATAGTCCTATGCTGTACTTTTAATGGCATTGTAAGTAAAAAAGTTTGTGTTGGGTGGTGGAAAATAGTGAAGAACAAAGTCTAGTGGCCCATTATATTACCACATATATGTTGCTGTGCTATCACAAGATTATCTTCTTCAGAATCAAGTTCATTCACATGAGCTTTGGATACTGCATATTTCTCTTCTTCACTTTCCTCATACACAGCTCCGTACCAATTACTAAGAGAAATTTTAGAGTCCTAATGTGTTTAAATCTTCAAAAATATTTAGTAAATTTACTTGACACTAGATTTTAAGCACTAGTTTACACATTCAGCCAGAATAAAAATATGTGCAAATTATAAAGAGCCTCTCCTTATAAGAAAAAAAAAGCATCACTTACTTGAAATGTCCCTGAGAAGCTGCAGCACACAAGGGTGTGAAGCCATTTTTATCAGCAGCATTGACTTGGGCTTCTGCATTCAGCAGCAATCTCACACAGTCTACGGGTAACAGAGAGCCACTTTAATTCCCCATTTAGAGTCTCAGTGAGCCAAGCTCTGTACAAGCTGTAGACAGATGCTGAACCCAAAGGACCTCTCCCGTGCAGTCCATCCGACAATTAATTCTATCATGGCGAATGTGAGACTCCACAGACTACTTACAGGGAAGCAGCCTCTCTTCCTGTGCATTATAATACCCCATACTCACCAACGAAGACGTGATCTTTATTTTCTTTTGGAGCTTTGGGAAGAGTTGCTGATGAGTGAGAGAACTGTCTGTCACGTGTCAGAAAACACTTTACCAGATTTTTCTACCAGACTACCCCAGAAAATAATGTTATTGGATGGAGAGCAAAATCTGTTCACTAAATTGAAATACCATTCCTTATATTTAGTAAACTCTTACTTTATGTTTTATTTAATCTTTAAAATGCTTTTGTCATGTCATCCTACACTTAACTCCATGAATGAGGGTAAAGGTGGACTCATAGAACGTCACCTGACTCAGGTGACATAAATAGCACCACCTACATCTCATGTTCCTCTTGTAATTCACTAGATTTAATTTCTCTATACTAAAGAAAATTCCCATAGTGCTTTCGAAGTAAAAATGAATTCCAAGCTATCTTTTAAAATAATGAGCTACTTTCTTAGCTCACTAGAACCTTCTATTTAATCCACCTGAACACAGTAAAAGTTCTGAAGACTTCCAAGGAAGCCACCTTATCTGAATTAATTGACAATCGTACAGCTACCATAGGCAATGCTATCTGACTTTGCATTTGCAGTCAAATCACCTTTTTCTTCACTAGCTTATATTTTAGTATATTTGACTAGGATTTGCATTTCAAGGAACAAAAGTAATTTCCAGACTTCATCAATATGTCGTTTACAATTTTACAACTTCTTAGCCTCTAAAACAATCCAAATAAACTGTAACATGCACTAAAGTTCAGGTGCTTTGACTTTGACACACGTCAGGTATTTCTAACAGACAAATTAGGGCTGTTTTGTCCTGACCAAAGTGATTACAGGTGGAGGGCTTTATTCTATAATGTGCATTGCAGTCACTAGACCTAAAATTTCTACACACAAAATACATTTCATTGTGCATAAAACACAGATTACTTTTCTCTAGCTGCTAAACATTTTACCTTATTATTATAAAGCTGTATGACTGGGATTGTTAAAAATGTTTACAAAAATCTTTAAATTGTAAAAAAAAAATTATCCAGTAATACCTATAAGGGGAAATTAAAATAAAAATGAAACTTCTGCTCATGACAGTGTTACAAATGCTTTTGACTCTCCACCCTTTTGCAAGCAGGTATTAGTATAAAGAGGTAATATCACCATCTTTACCTGTATGTCCATTCTTAGCAGCAGAATACAAGGCAGAATGGCCATCTTCACAGGAGTAATTAATATCCAGTCCTTCTTCATTAAGCAGCATAGATAATAAAGTGACATTTCCCTGGGCAGCAGCTTGCTGAAGAAGGGTGGGCCTGCCAGCCAGGGGGGCAGGACCACCACTCATTAGCAAAGGGGTTAGGGAGGGTGACCAGCCTGTGGGTTAAAGTGACCCTAGTTAGCAAGTAGGAGCAAGGACAAGTGACAGACATTACCCACTCCTTTCTGAATTACACACACACAGACACATGAACATGTTTTCTTAGAAGATTAAGTGGTTTCTAACGTTATCAATCTGTTAATAGTTACTTAGCACAAATCTGTACTGTTATTTCAATCTTATATCTACTAATTAACATATATGGTGACAAATTATTTTTAGACATCAGTCTTGCACAGATAAGGGTTAAAGTGGGGACTGGTTTTAGGAAACTATGATGACTGTCACATTTTGAAAGTTCAAATTCATCTTCAAGGTTTCAAAGCAATTTGAATTTTAAAATTATGTACAGGTTTTTTTCAATTTTAATATCAATCTAAAAAAGTGAACTGTTATCTTTAGGTATAAGACAGCAATAATTGTAAAAAAGAGATTTTCCTTTTTTGACAGGTACTTAATTTTACATAAACCATTGAGACAGACCAAATACTGTCAAGGAATTTACTTACACTCCTTTAATTTCCTTATTTGAGAATAAAAATAACAGGGGCAGGGGGCAACTACTATTCAGTATCAATATCTTATAGAAGCTCTACATATATAATTGAATCTAAAATCTATCAGCATAAATAATACAATTTTAAAGACTGTAGCATCTGGCCATCTTTATAGCATGTATTCCAGACATTTTTAATCAGCCAACAGAATAGGACACTGTACACAGAGATTTAACAAAATTATAAGAGTTATCATAGTTAGATATTTATCATCAGTATTTAGCAGCTTTAGAAGAGAATCTGTTAAGTGTGTAAAGTCGGCTGCATATAGCATGGAAAATTTTCTGAATTCTTCCTTGATCAAAAAGCTGTAAAAACAGTAAAGTAAAAATGTTTATTCAATATGACATAGGTATTTTGTGTATTTTAAGCTTAAATACAACTAAGTTTCAAAATACATCATTTTATTTTCTTCCTCATGGCGCCTTAAATACCTCTAGGCATTGCTGACATGAATATAAAGGCATGTGTGCACACTGTCACCCCTCAGGGTACAGTTTCTACATATATCTGGTAATATTCTATGTAGTAACATACGCTAGATGGATGTTGTATATTCTCTGCACATTCTAGATATACTGGTATTACACTACTATATATGGAACAGTCAATTCTTATAAACGAATCTTAATTATTGGTCTTAAATTATTTTAATAAATATTAAGAGCACATATCAAAGGATTTCTCAGTATTTAAAAAATTCTTTGTATACACAAAGCAGTTAATACAAATGAAACTAGAACTGCTTATTAAAAGCTGTATATCTTCATAATCAATTTATTTGGGCCCATAAATAATTTATTGCTTTCACCCTATTAGATTGCAATGACATACAGAATTAAAATGGTCATAAAATTAAATATTTATCTAAACTTTGTGATATTTTCCCACTGATAATCATTACTTCCTCTTACGGAAGTTATTATTTTTACTTCATACTTACAAGAAGGCTCTTCTCTGGTACATTTTTACCTTTTGTATTAAAACGAACAAAAACAAACCCACAAAAATTAAATCAGTACTTATCAGAAACGGATGATAAACAGAAAAATTGTAAACACCAAGGTATGAAACCTTGACTGCAAAGCAAACACAATGGCAACATGAAGGCATTGTACTGCGGTCCTCTGTAGAGCTGCAGGGGATGTGGCTCACACTCTGTTTCTCCCTCCCTCTTTCTCTTCTTTCTTTCCTTCCCTCCTTTTCTCTGTCTCTATTACCCAGTCTTTCTCCCTCTATTTCCCTCTATCTAATCCAAGGGTTCTTGGCTATTGATATCTCTGTAAGAATATAGCCCTGGCCAGGTGGCTCAGTTGGTTGGAGCATTGTCCTGTACATCAAAAGGTTTGATTTGATTCCTGGTATGGGCACACAGGTTGCGTGTTTGATCCCCAATTTGGGCGCACACGGAGGCAACTGATCCAGATTTCCAACCCTCTCTCCCTTCTTCCTCTACCTCCCCCTCTCCTTTCCTCTCTCTAAAATCAATAAAAACATATCCTCAGGTGAGGATTAAAAAAATGTCAACAGGTGTCTATTAAATGGTTTGCAATTATTTGGGTTTTGTTTCCATTTTCTTTTTCTATACAATTCTAAGCTTTGGAAGACAATTTAAATATAACTATATTTAATTGACATATATGGAAATAGTCAAGTATAGATAAAATTTCCTGAGAAATCCTATTTTTATTGAAAAGTTATCTGAAAAATATTTTTTTCAGAAATTTTCTTAATCCTTAGACCACTGAAGAGCCTTATAGTTAGTTCTGTTATACAAAACTACAGAAAAATATATATTAATTTTCTTATTATTTGGCAGTTTGCAACAGATTTTAAAATGATTTACAAACCGTTAAAGTTTAAGCAAATTTTGTATCGGTACTATCATTTCCAAATTTCTCTAGCACAAACTTAAGTTATTGTAATAAACCTTCTATAAGTATGAGAAAAAGAAAAGTTTACCATGAGAATTTACTAACTCATTTGAAATTCCCAACAATGATAAAAATGATCATTTTAGTTGACTTTTTAAGTAACGCTTAAGTAATGACAGAACAGATCTTTGGTCAAACAGCTACTTTAATGATGTTAGAAAAAGGTCTTCAGCATTGCCGTGTCACGTGCAAGCATCAGTAAAGGTAAGCATCTCACAGACATGCAGTGATGAAGGGAACAGACGGCACGTGCCACGGCAGTAGGAAGAGTTGCGAACAGCTTCTGGCATCAGCTTCAGAGTGTGGAGGAGGTTAATGTATAGCTCAGCTCAATCTTGCTTTCTGATTTAGCCTTTAAGCCAATCATACATGGAGGAGAGTAATTTTTAAAATATATGTTTAAATAAGGAAAAAGGTCTGAACCAAAATAAATTAAACATATCAAATTAAAAAGAAAAAAACAACAAAAAATATCCAAGGGTATGGAAACTCAGCTGCCTGGGGTGATTCCTGGTTTAGGCTTCTATTCATCTAACAATTAAAATGTGCTCATCTGACAAGTCCAGAAAGAACAAGAAAATCTAATTCATTTAGAATTTTAAATGTTATTTAAAAATTTAGTTTTTGGCCATAAAAATTGTTAATAGAGGTAAAGAGTAATTTACAACACAGTCCATTGAAATGGTATCTTTTGTCATTGTGATCTTCTCAGTGCTTTATTAATCATAATTGTTTATCATAGATATAAGCTAACATAGAAACCCATAATTTGAAAGATCATGAGGTCTGGTGAGAGGAGGGTGGAGAAGGTAGTGAGTTGTTCGAAAATTCAACAGGCAAGTTTCATACATCTTTTTGGTTTAGAATTATTATTACTTTCCGGTTCAATGCTTTCACTTTTAGATGGGAAAACTAATGGTTCAGAGTTTGCTCTTTAGGGTGATAGCTAGAAAGGGACAGAAATGGACTAACTCTGCCTTCTTACATTTAGTCTAGAGCTATTTTCATCACTGAAACTGGAAAAGACATCCACTGCGTATTTGGCAGATGTGCTCTGTCCCCATGCCCTGCTCTTACCAACTACAAAGGCCCTGGTGGCTTTTTAGAAGAATACTATCCTGCAACGAGCTTATGATCTGGACAGGCACAAGCTCACCCAGGCACAAATGGGTTAAGGAGCAGTATGGAGGGAGTTCTGGTGCTTCCTAGTTGCAAGGAGCAGGGCAGCACAAATGGGGCAATCTAAGTGGAAAACGGAGTCGAAATCCTACATCTCATTTAGAAAGTTTAGGTTGACCTACACCCATGGAGGAGTTATACACCCCCATTATGTAATAATAATATTTCCATCTTCTAAATATACTACATGTTCAGTAAACACATGCTGGGTAAGTAATGACCTCCACTTCCTCCATTTCTACTAATGCACCACATCTTCTAATCAAATGAAATAGAAATTTGTTAACCCACCAAAGGTAATCCTGAAGTTCTGAAAATATTTTGGACAAGTTACAAAATCAGAGAATGGAAAATAAGGGACCAGTTTCATATATCTTCAGTGGCTGCAATCACTTTGGTTTCACTATTTATTCTCTTAACTGTATAGACACAAACCGAGGGCATTTTTCAGATGGCTCTTTTATCTAAAATTCTGCTCTATCCTACGCAGGTCATTCTGGTGAATACGCTGTGGTGAGCAAGAGTAGATTTACAGTTGTTTGTATGGAAAATAATACAATAATTAATAAATAATAATACAAGAGTACACTGTTTCACATACTCACAACTATAAGCCTGCCTTTGCCCACCCTAATGACAAAATGTTCACCTGTCATGAATCCTGGTTTTACAGCTTTTCTACTGAACCCTGAAGCACAGCAATGACCAAAACAACTACTGGCAAAACACCAAGGTACAAGTTAAAGATAATTTTGTATTTTTTAAAAACTGACAGAATTTTTTATATCCCAGGAAGTGTTTTCTCTTGTATAGTTTATGCATTTATGTCAGTAACACTCCAGTGCTCTGAATATTTTTGGAAATCTGTTTTGCGACTTCCCTACAACCATACATTCTCTGATTCTCTGATTCTTCTGAATGCTAGCAAAGATTCCTTCTTGACAGGTGGATTTAACATGTGGGAAACAGCCAACATTGTTTCAGGCCAGAAGGAGGCCATCTAGCTCAGTAATACTATTTCAGATTATATATATAACGCTGAAAGCCCATAAAGAGGTAAAAAAGTAATACTGAAGTCAATTCTAAAGCAAATTTTCAAAAATGCTTTTGGTAATAATATCAATGAAGCAGCAATATCATCTTTAGTTATTCATCACTCATGCTGCTCTACACTCAATATTACGCTCTCTGTACATGTTATATTAAATCCTCCTAAGAGTCACCCTCCCCACATTAGCAGCATAAGGTCCAATGAGAAAGCTTGTTCAGTTCAAGAAAATGTATCCCAAACACAAAGCTGTAAATGGTAGGGCCCAGGTTCCAACACAGATGTGACTGACATCAAAGTGCCTGCTGTTTTCAATTTTGCCCCTAAAGTATAAAGATAACCTCTCAAGGACTTAATTTCAAGGAGACAGTTTATAATTGGGTAAATAAGCCCTGGGTGCTGCTCTCATTACCTAATAATTACTAACTACCTGTTTTTCTATGGAGAGCAGATGACAACTAGTAGGAGGGTAGTTAGGGGTGGAGGGACTGAGCCAAAAGGAAGGACTCATGGACGTGGACAACAATGTGGTGATCACTGCAGGTGGGGAGGATAAGGGGACTAAATGGTAATGGAAAAAATACAACAAACATTCAATCAAAAGAAAGAAAATAAAATCCTCAAAGTTTCCTCTCATCAGAGCAAATAGTCTCTGCTAAACACTAAGATCCTATGAAGAGCTAATCCAGTCATCTCGGTAAAAAAACAGTGCTTCCTCTAGTACTTTATAACAAAAGGGAACAATCCAGATCTTTATCAACTTCTTTGTTTAAGAGTCTCAGATTTTGTGACTTGGTAAATCACATCTGCAATGGACACCTTCTCAAATGTAGGCCACATGCTAACCACCTGTGCTCAAGTGTTGGAAGAAGACAGCTTCTTCTGGAAGACTTCTGAAATAAACTACACTTAAAACAGAGATTGATAAATATACACACTCAATTCTTGAGGTTAAAAAATGTTATTACCAAACTGATATTACAACTTAGAGCATACCAATTACAAAACAAATCTAATGAATTTGATAATCCAACTTGGACTGTAGTGTTAATAACTACTTGAAGGGATTGCTTTTATGTCATCTCAGATGGGGCAGAACTGAACACATACTGCCTGGTGATGACCCACTAAAATTGAAGTCTTGAGAGAGAAATATTTAATAAAAAGGAGCTGTCTTTCTTCCCATGGAAATGCTTTCATCTCTCTAAATCAATGGTATCCGTGTGCTCCAAACCACTATTTTGGGTTATTAAAAAGCATAAAAGAAAAGAAAGCACTTAACATAATCACAATTCATATAGCAAGATGAATCACCATACCCTGGAGACTTTAAAAAAAAGAGAGGAAAGAAATATATATTAAAAAGTATCAAATTAAAAAAAAAGTTTCAAGGCAATGTGAAAGAAATTAAGGCAAGTGAGAGGACAGGCCACATTCTTAAAAAGGGTATAATATTACAATCCCTTTACCTGATGCTGTTACCAGGAGGCTGTCTGAGGCACCTGTTCTACAGGATGAGGCACTAACAGGGTTTATGGAAGAGCAAAAGGCAATGGTGGTGGGAATGACAAGGGAATGTTCTGAACATGCAGGTTGGTTCAGTCCAGGGGTTTCAGTAGGCCAGGCACCCACCTGAGACGTGGCCAGGGCTGAAACGGCACAGCCTGCAGGTGCCACAGTTAAATCTATGGATGGTTTTGGTGGCAGCTGAGGGGAGGATGATTTAGGGAGATTCTCCTCATTTATTACCCTGTTCCCTTGGGGTAAACTGGAAGGAGGTGAAGCCACAGTTTTATTATCCACTTTGGCCCCAGCACTGGAGGCCCTGTTGCTATCCATAATAACCTTGAATTGGGGGTGGGGTGGAGAGGGAGCTTGGGAGAGCCCTGGCTTTTTTGGAGGGATAGGAGGAGGGTTTCCTCTGTCAACTCGTGCTACACCAGGGGTCTTTACGCTGGTCCGACCAACTGGAGGGTAGGTGCCAACATCCCCTGTGGGGGTCACTCCAGGCCTTGGGGGTGCTCCTGCTTGAGGGCCTGTAAATCTTGACAGTGCTTGGGTCACAGTATTCCGAGCCAGTTGTTTGGCCACAAGGTTGTCACGACTTGTAGGAGAGACATCTCTTGATGGAGGACTTTGAGTAGTATTTCCATTTTGGTCTGGGTCATTAGCATTGCCCTGGAATCTAAATCTAGCTGCTTGGATTCGCGGGTTTAGACCTGAATGCAGAGATGCATTGGCACACGGTGAATGTAAACTGTGCATAGGTGGAGCTTGTGCGTAGCTCTGGGGAGCTGTGCCTGGTGTTTGCATGGTGGGAGGGGCAGCATTACTGGGAAGTGGGGGTGTGCTACTTGTTAAATCTGGTGTTGAGCATGTGCTGGGTCCATTTTCCTCAATTCTGTTTGCACTTGGAAGTGGAACAGTGGGCAGAGAAGAGCCAGTCAAATCACCGTGGGAAGCCTGCCTGTCAATACCTGGTCTGACCAAGGTGGCATTGGTGCACACATTCCCTTTTGCATTTGCAGAAACTAGGGGGCTCCCTGTGGAAGGCTTTACGGGCACAGTCAAAGGCAACTTCTTCACGTGGTCAGGGCCTTCTATCACTAGGTCTGTCTGGCAAGCAACAGATCTTGTCATAGGTCCTTCTGTTCCCACAGATACGGAGACCAAACGCCTATCTTTTGTTTTCCGGGGGAGAGAGAGGCTTGGTTTGCTGTCATTTCCCCTTTTCAGTTGCTCAATCATTTTCTTCATCTTGTCTATCTCCTCTTTGAGATCAGTGGTGTGTGCTTCTTCTCGGTGCAACTTGGCACGAAGCTGTTCCCGTTCAGTATCAAACTCAGAGAGCTGTTTTTCCATCTGAGCTTCCATTTCTGTGCTTCTTTGTTTCTCAGCAGAGAGTTCCTCTTCTAATGCACTGGTCTTTTTCTTTTCCTCATCCAATTTGGCCATTACTTCCTCTAGCTTCTGGGCCTCCTCTATGACTTTGCCTGAGAGCTGTTTGCACTCCTTCACCAGCATCAGGACCACATGCTTGTTCTTGCCACGCTCTTCCTCCAGGCGAGAGGTGAGCTTCTTGTGTTCTTGCTCAAGGGTTTGTAGCTGAAGCTTTTCCATCTCCAGCTGAAAGAAATTCACAGGACAGCTCTATGAATGTGCAGAGAATTATTTTAGCCAAAAAGTGCTTCTTGTGAGACTTTTGTTAATTTATTTGCAATTATGTAGTTTAGGTTTGCTAAAATACATTTTAAAAATGGGCTATTATATGAAAGATATTATTTTAGGCTCATTAAAATGAGAAAATAGATGTAAATAATTTTATGAAAAACATCTCAGTTACAACAGTAGAGAATTTTCTTTAATCTACTAAAGTTAACTATAGAAAAGGAAAATAGTAATCTCATGCTTCAAATCACAGCACAGAGTGCAGTAAATTCTATTTTTTTGTAAAAATAGACCTCTGTTAGGAAACTGATTTTTTTAAGGTTTAATGCTTTAAAATTACTAACTAGTTCTTGAGGTAAGTATAAAGAAAAGTGCCAGTAAACAGCAGACTTCGGTTAAATTCTAAGTGCCTCCTATATTTTCTAATTGTATTACTTAGCATTTTTCTAAAAAACTTCAAGCTTTTTATGATGGGTCGCTGTAGAAATCATATAAAATTATATATGAAAGCTCTTTGAAAGAGCAAGAAAATGAAAAAAGACTTAAAAAGAATGAAGAGGGGGTAAGGGAAATGCAGGACAACATGAAACGTAATAATATCCATATAATAGGAATCCTAGAAGAAGAAAAAGAGGAGCAAGGGATAGAAAACCTGTTTGAAAAAGTAATGATGGGAAATTTACCTAATTTGAGGAGAGAAAAAGTCACACAACTCCAGGGAGCACAGAGGGTCCAAATCAAGAGGAATCCAAAGAGGTCCAATCCAAGACACATCATAATTAAAATAGCAGATATCAAGGACAAAGGATCTTAAAGGCAGCAAGGGAGAAGTAGGAAGTAACATATAAGGGAGCCCCAGTGAGGCTAGCGGGTGACTTCTTGATAGAAACACTATAAGCCAGAAGGGAATGGCAAGAAATATTCCAAGTAATGAAAAGCATAGACCTGCAACCAAGACTACTCTACCCAGCAAGACTCTCACTTAAAATGGAAGGTGAAATAAGGAGTTTTCCAGACAAAAGAAGGCTAAAAGAATATACCTCTACCAAAACAGCAAGATATGCTAAAGGGACTGCTTTAAGAAGATGAAGAAAAAGAGTGAGGGAGAGAGGAACACAGATACAAAGGGGAAAAAATGAATAAGTACTTATCAGTAATAACTTTAAATGTAAATGGATTAAATGCTCCAATTAAAAGACATAGAGTAGCTGAGTGGATAAGAAAACAGGACCCACATATATGCTGCCTACAAGAGACCCACCTGAGAACAAAAGACCTACACAGACTGAAAGTAAAGGGTCAGAAAAAAATATTCCAAGCAAGTGGAGAGGAAAAAAAGCTGGGGTAGCAATACTTATATCAGACAAAATAGACTCTGAAATAAAGGCCATAAACAGAGACCCAGAAGGACACTATAAAACTCAAGGGAAGAATACATCAAGAAGACATAAACATTTTAAACCTATATGCACCCAACACAGGAGTACCCAAACATACAAGGAAAATCCTGGAGGACTTCGAGGAAGATATAGACAGCAACACACATAAAGTAGGGGATTTTAACACCCCACTGCCAACAATAGCTAGACCTTCCAAACAAAATATCAACAAAAATATTGTGGAACTGAACAATGCATTAGATCAAATGGACATAACTGATAAATATATATAGAACCCTTCATTCCAAAGAAGCAGACTACCTATTCTTTTCAAATGCACATGGAACATTTTCAAAGAGAGGCCACATGATAGGACACAAAACAAGCCTCAACAAATTTAAGAAAACTGAAATCCTATCAACCATTTTCTCAGACCACAAGGGCTTAAAACTAGAACCCAACCTCAAGGAAAACACTCAAAAACATTCAAACTCATGGAGACTGAACAGCATGCTATTAAACAATGAATGGGTCAATACTGAGATCAAAGAAGAAGTCAAAAAGTTTCTGGAAACAAATGAAAATGAATATACAATAGTCTAAAATCTAGGGCACACAGAAAAGGCAGTCCTGAAAGTTCATAGCAATACACGCCTACCTAAAAAAGTAGAAACATTTCAAATGAACAACCTAACCCTACATCTATAAGAACTGGAGAAACAACAACAAACAAAGCCCAGAGTGACTAGAAGGAAGGAAATAATCAAGATCAGAGCAGAAGTGCATGACATAGCGACTAAAAGAACAATTCAAAGGACCAATAATTCCAGGAGCTGATTCTTTGAAAAGATAAACAAAATCGACAAGCCTTTAGGCAGATTCATCAAGGAAAAAAAGGGAGAGGACCCAAATAAAGAAAATCAGAAAGAGGAGAGATTACAACTGATACCACAGAAATACAAAGGATTTTAAGAAATTACTATGAATAACTATATGCCAAGAAATTTGAAAACCTGGGTGAAATGTTTCTAGACCAAATTTCTAGAAAATATAATCTTCCAAAACTGAATGAAGCCGAATGTCTGAACAGACCAATGACATTTGGTGAAATTGAAGCAGTAATCAAAAAACTCCTGGCACACAAAAGCCCTGGACCAGGTGATTTCACAGGAGAATTTTACGAAACATTTAAGGAAGAGCTAACCCCTGTCCTTCTCAGACTATTCCAAAAAATCCAAGATGAGGGAAGACTCCCAAACTCTTTTTATCAGGCCAGTATCATCCTAATCCCAAAACTAGATAAAGACAGAACAAAGAAAGAAAACTATGGGCCAATATCGCTGATGAACACAGATGCTAAAATCCTCAAGAAAATATTGGCAAACTGCATCCAGCAATACACTGAAGAGATCATACACCATGATCAAGTGGGATTCATCCCAGGGATGCAGGGATGGAGGGATGGTACAATATTCGCCAATCAATAAACGTAATATGTTGCATAAACAAAAGGAAAAACCAAAATCACAACATCATATGAATAGATGCAGAGAAAGCATTTTGTAAGGTCCAGCACCCACTGATGATAAAAACACTCAGGAAAATGGGAATAAAGGGGGCATACCTCAACATACTTAAGGCTGTATATGAAAAACCTACAGCCAACATCATACTGTGCAAAAACTAAAAGCTTTCCCACTAAGATCAGGCACAAGACAAGGCTGTTCACTTTCACCACTTCCATTCAACATAGTACTGGAAGTCCTAGCCATAGCCATCAGATAAAAAAAAAGAAATAAAAGCCATTCAAATTGGAAAGGAGGAAGTAAAACTCATTGTTTGCAGGTGACAGGATAGTGTACATAGAACACCCTACGGACTCCACCAAAAAGCTACTTGACCTAATAAGTGAATTTGGCAAAACAGCAGGATGCAAAGTCAACATTCAGAAATCGAAGGCACTTTTGTATACCAACAATGAAATATCAGAATCAGAAATCAGGAAAAAAAATCACATTTACTATAGCAATAAGAAAAATAAAGTACCTAGGAATAAACTCAGCCAAAGAGGTAAGAGACTTGTATTCACAAAACTACATAACCCTGAAGGAAGAAATTAAGGAAGACACAAATAAATGGAAGCATATACCATGTTCACAGACTGGAATAATTAGCATCATTAAAATATCCATACTACCCAAAGCAATTTATAGATTCAACACAATCCCTATTAAAATACCAATGACATTATTTCACAGATATAGAACAAACATTTCAAAAATTTATACAGAACCATAAATGACCCCAAATAGCTGCAGCAATTTTGAGAAAGAACAATGTGGGAGGGGTCACAATACTGACATCAAACTATATTACAAGGCCACTGTGATCAAAACAGTCTGGTACTGGCATAAGAACAGATACACAGATCAATAGAACTGAATAGAGAACCCAATAATAAACCCATGTCTCTGTGGTCAATTAATATTCGACAAAGGGAGCAGAAGTATAAAATGGAGTAAAAATAACCTCTTCAACAAATGGTGTGGGGAGAGCTGGACAGCTACATGCAAAAAAATGAAATTTGACTGCCCACTTACACCACACACAGAAATAAACTCAAGATAGATAAAATACTTAAATATAAGTCATGACACCATAAAGGTCCTAGATGAGAACATGGGCAAGAAAATCTCAGATATTCCACACAGCAATATTTTCACCGATATGTCCCCTAGAGCAAGGGACATAAAGGAAAGAATAAAAAATGGGACTTCATCAAAACAAGAAGCTTCTGCACGGCTAAAGAAAACATCAGCAAAATGAAAAGGGGACCAACCGGAAAGGAAAATATATTTGCCAATGATACCTCAGACATGGGTTTGATCTCCAAAATGTATAAAGAACTCACATGACTCTACTCTAGGGAGACAAACAATTAAATTAAAAAATAGGCAAAGGACCTGAACAGACAGTTCTCCAAGGAGGACAAACACAGGGCCCAGAGACACATGAAAGGATTTTCAGCATCACTAGCCATCAGAGTTGTAAATTAAAACCACAATGAGATACCACTTCACACCAGTCAGAATGGCCATCGTAAAGAAATCAACAAACAACAAGTGCTGTTGAGGATGTTGAGAAAAGGCAACCCAAATGCATTGCTGGTGGGAATGCAGACTGGTGCAGCCACTGTGGAAAAAGTTTGGAATTTCCTCAAGAAACTAAAAATGGAACAGCCTTTTCACCCAGAAACTCCACTGCTAGGATTATACCCTAAGAATCCTGAAACACCAATTCCAAAGAACCTATGCACCCCGATGTTCATAGCAGCACAATTTATAATAGCCAAGAATTGGAAGCAACCTCAGTGCCCGACAGTAAATGAGTGGATCAAAAAGCTATGGTACATTTATACAATGGAATACTACCTAGCAGAATAAAGACAGAGCTACTCCTCTTTGCGACAGCATGGATGGAACTGGGAGTATTATGCTAAGTGAGGTAAGCCAGGCAATGAAAGACAGATACCATATGAGCTCACCTATAAGTGGAACCTAAGCAACAAAACAAACAAGCAAGCAAAATATAAGCAGCGGTGTTGAAATAAAAAACAAACTGACAGTAACCAGAGGGAGGGAGGGAAGGGGATAATGGGGAACTGAAGGGGAAGAGTCATCAGGGAATATGCAGAAAGGACCCAGAGACAAAGCCAACTGGGGGAAGGACTGATTGTCAGGGGTCGGGGGAGGGGGATTGGGGCTGGGGAAAGTGGTGGTTGGAAAATGTTGACAAAACAAAACAAAACAAATAGATGGGTGTAGGTTAAGAATAGTATAGGAAATTGAGAAGCCAAAGAACTTTTATGTACGACCCATAGACATGAACTAAGGGGGGTGGATAATGGGATGGGGTGCAGCGCGAACGGGGAGGGGAGAAGGGGGAGAAAAAAATTGGATACCTGTAATAGCATAATGAGTAAAATATAACAAAATAAAAAAGTTCTTTGAAAACTATAAAGAGCTAAAGAAATATTTTATTCCAACTACAATCACTTTCAGTGAACCCAATTTCTGACCTCATCTCCTAGTTCAGTCTCACTTGCACACTTAGACCCCCCACTACACTTGCTTCTCTCGAGTATCTTGAACATGGTCTTGCCTCAGAGTCTTTGACCTTGCTCTTCTCTCTGCCTAGAATGCCACCACACATCTTCATGTAGGGCTCCTGCACTAGGTAATGACCAAAAGAAGAGAATGGCTCCCTGCCTAGGGAGGAGTCAGGCATATTATTCATTTACTTTGAGTGCTTCCTGCTTTGAAGAAGTTGTTGAATAGCATTGCAATGGGTCCTATAAAGAGGTGATCAGGAATACAGATAATTCCCCAAGAATAATTAGAAACCATTGTTTATTCACATACAGTCTATTCTACTATGTAAAAATTTGGGGGTGACTTCATAAGTAGATTAGGTAAGATTTGGAGAAAAACTATGCTGTCATATAGTATATTTATACATGCATATTTTATTCATCTAACACAGAAAATTTAATTTATTTGTAGTGAAAGCACATTTAAATTTTCTAAATGCATCAAATAATAGGTTGTTGTGGAAGGCATAGACAAAATTAGAAAAAAAATTTAAATATATTTTATATTTGCACCTCCTCTTCTTATCGCAATGCACGAAAGAGCAGAAACTACTTCAGTTTCAGATTATTTTTTAAATGTTTTATAATTTATCTGACATATGTCTTGCAGAACTCTTTATAGCTACCTTCATTTTGCAAAACAAGTAGTTACAAGCTTATTTGTGATTTCCCTAATGTAACCCTGTTAATCAGTGTCAGAGTCGTGAAACTCACTCAAGGTTCCACTTGTCTTAAGCTTTTCTCACATCACACATCTTGCCCACAGCATTTCTTCACTATGGGTCATCAAACTTTATTTTTGAAATGATAATTTTCATGTTAAATTTCAGAATCAAACTGAAGACAGGCTTCCAACAGGAGATGAACTCAAATATTTATGTAGAAAACTGTACTACTATAACTCTTCCATAATTCATTTGTATCTTTTCCTTGCATCTCTTGTGCCTTATAAATATTATCTCAGACTAACATGAGTCCTTTTTAATCTCACCACAGACAGAAGAACACAGGAGAAACCACATAATTGATGCACCTACAAACACATGGCTCCAAATTCAATTGAGCTCTCTGCCCCAATCATCTATCACTCCACCTAACTCTGTTCCCTTGCAAAGGTGTCTAAACTTTTGGTGTCTCTGGGCCACCCTGGAAGAAGAGTTGTCTTGGGCCACACATTAAATACACAAACATTAACAAAAACTGATGAGCAAAATAAAGGTTTTAAGTAAATTTACAAGTTTGTGTTGCGCTGCATTCACAAACATCTAGGGCCACGGGTTGGATACTCCTGCTACAGTTTACTTCATGGGATATTTAAACCTCTGCCTCTCTGCCATGACTGGTGTGGCTCAGTGCATTGGGCATTGTCCTGCAAACCGAAAGGTTTCCAGTTCAGTCCCCAGTCAGGGCACATGCTTGGTTTGCAGGATAGGTCTCTAGTTGGGAGCGTCTGAGAGGCAATGGATCGAATGTTTCTCTTCCTTTCTTCCTACCTTCCCCTCTCTCTAAAAATTTATTTTAAATAAAATCTTTTAAAAAACAAATAAATAAATGGAAAAACCCTTGCCATTCTCCCCAAAACTTCACCCAATGATACTCAACTGATCCTCAGTCTATTCTAATAGACTCTTTTAACAAGTTAATTCAGACTACATCACATCCTGTCTTCTACATCCCGTCTCCTGTGTTAACCATTTTTATAGCCATGCTAATTCATATGTTCTTCCCTTCACTCTTAAGAGAGAAAGGTTTCCATCTGTTGAAGGTCAGACGTTCTTCAGCAATTAATTTCATTCTCTCCTGCCACCTCTGAGACTTGCTGCATTACTTATCACACTGCTCTTTATAAATATTAAACATCCCCTTCTCTACCAGCTCCTTCCGATTGGTATAAACATACTCCCATACTTTAAAAAATAGTTTTTACATTAAAAAATTTTTTTTGACCATTCTGGCTCAGGCACAAAGTTTTTGTGCTTGAAAAAGGAAGAGACGAGGCCCTGGTCAGTTGGTTAGAGCATTGCCCCAGATGCCAAGGTTGTGGGTTTGATCCCCGGTCAGGAGTAAATTAAAGTCTCTCTCTCTCTCCCCCTTCCTCCCATCCTCTGAAATCAATCAATAATTTATAAGAAACAGCAAAAGATATAGTTGGCCAAAAAGTCCTTTTAGTTTTATCTGTAAAATAAAAGACACATTTTTCATCTTCACCAATAACTTTATTGATTTGGATATTTTGAGTATGCCGACTATCTCCAGAGTGGTATAACACTGATTATTCTCAATTAATGTCTTGATTTGATTGCTATGAACTTCAACTGGTCTACCCGACCTTGGAGCATCGTCCAACAAGAAATCTCCAACACCAAACTTCACGAACCACTTTTGACAAGTTTGATCAGTCACAGCACCTTCTCCATACGCTGCACAAATCTTTCTGTGTGTATGTTTCAGTTGTGTTTTCACCTTTCTTGAAATAATAAAGCATAACACACCAAAAATGTGGTCTATTTTCTTTCATGTTCAATATTAAAATAATTACACAAAAATTCACCGATTTTGATGTTTTTTTTAAATGCATGCTGACATGATAGCTGTCACAATACAATCTAACAAAATTATTTTGAATGAAGTTTTAAAGACAGTTAAGCACTACTAGAGACATCTAATGGACAAAACCAAACGAACTTTGTGTATAACAGGAAAAATAGTGATTAGCTTATAGATTAAATAAGGGAGTACATGTAAAGCATGCACCATTGTGGCTGGTACTAAAAAATGTTACGTTTTCAGTTTATAATAACAATTGGTGCTATTTAAAAATGTGTTACTTTTGCACAATGTTTTTCCTCCCAAGACCTATTTACAGGCAAACTAGGATCTAGAGAATTGTCCACATTAAATATATAGATGTTTTTGTAAGTTAGATAGCAGTTTTTATTCAACAATTACAAAGTACAACAGAGAAAGTTCCACTACCAGTAATGGTGAAATAACTTCTTTAGATTATCTTTCCTGCAAATAATTATGAACTTTTGAAAAATATAAAAAATAACTATTTGGAGGTTCTGAAGAGCAGTAGAAGTAGTAGAAATAAGAAAGGAGCCAACAGCACTGGATGAGATTTGCCCTTGTGCAGCTTTTCAAGTGAGGGCAATTCTCTGTCCTGGCAGCAGGAGCTCAAACACACAGTACCCCTTCCTTATTCTGGTCTGAGAAGGCAGAGGATGAAATTGAGGCTGCCACAATTAACCCACCAGCATCTTTGGCTGACCCTTGAATTATACATTCATCAGGGAGACTCTACACCAAATGACAGAGGTGGTTGCTGAGTGGCTGAGAGAACTCAGCAAATATTTTAGTATTGCCAATTGCAAGGAGACAGAGTGTGGAAATGAATCTTACCAGGTTCACTACTTCCTAGAACAAAATACATTCTTCAGAAGATAACAGAATCTAGGGTCTTTACCATATCATCCATATTGTAATGTATGCAATAACAAATTACTAGACAGGAGAAGAATTTATTTTTTTTAAGTGATCCATTGTCAAGAGAAATGTACCCAAATATAAACTGGGTCCAAGATGATCTATATTGGAATTAGAAAGCAAGGACTTAAAGCAGCTGTTGCCAAAGAAAATATGGTCACAATGATAGAACAAAAGGGGGATCTTGGCACAGAAATGGAAATAAACAAAAAAATCAAATTAATATCTAGAACTAGAAGACGAAGTATCTAAAATAAACTAGTTCACCAAATGGGCTTAATAACAGATTTGAGAGAGTAGAATTAAGAAAGGACAATGAATTTGAAAATAGTATCCAATCTAAGAGACATAGAAAAAAAAACTGACAAAAGTGAACAGTACCTCAGTAACCTGTAAGACAATATAAAGTGGTCTAAATGCCATGAAAGTGAAGTTTAAAAAAGAGCAGAAAATGAGGAGGAAAAATATATGAAAAGAAAAAATAGCAAAAAAATTACAAATAATTTTTTAAAAATTTACCATCCATGAAGATCAGCAACCCAAAGCAGGAGAAATATAAAGAAAATCATACTTAGGCACATTATAGTAAAACTGCTAAAAACAAAGACAAGAAACAATCTTGAAAACAGAGAAAAAAAGATGTATTACATACAGAGAAACTATAATATAAATGATGGCTAAATTATTATCTCTAAAATATATGAAGCCAAAACTGACACAATCAAAGGGAGAAATAGAAAAATATATGATAACAATCTTCTCTCATTAAAAAACCAGATTAAAAATCAGCTGAATAGCCCTGACTGGTGTGACTCAGTGGGCTGGGCATCATCCTTCAAACTGAAAGGTCACTGGTTCGATGCCTGGTCAGGGCACATGCCTACGTTGCAGGCCGGGTCCCCAGCTGGGAGCGTGCGAGAGGCAACTGATTGATGTTTCTCTCGCTCTTCGAAGTTTTTCTTCCTCTCTCTCTCCCCTTTGTTTCCCCCTCTCTAAAAATAAATAAAATCTTTTAAAATATCAACAAGAATATAGATCTTAATAATACTCTGAATATGCCATAGCCCAGTTGACATTATGGTCCAGGATACTCGAAGACTAAAGAAGATGTGGTTTTTTCAGATGCACTTACTAAGCTACTCAAAACCACCAAAAAAACTACAAGAGACTAAAATCTTACAGAATGCGTTCTCTGACCACAGTAAAATTAAATTATAAGTAAATCAGAATGAGATATTACAAAACCCCAAAATTCAAAAATAAAACAACATACTTCTAAATAGTAAACAAGTTTTAAAAGAAATCACAAAGGAAATTAGAATACATCTGGGGATGAATGAAAATAAAAATAGAACACACCAAAATTTGTGGGACGCTGTAAAAGAAGAGTATTTAAAGGTAGCTAGAGTAGAGCACAGAGGGAAATTTATATCTTTAATTGCTTATATTGGACAAGTTAAATCAATCATTTGAGTTTCACCTTAAGAAGCTATGAAAAGTTAAGTAAATTGTAGAAAGAAAGAAATAACAATGGTAAAAATTGAAATAAAAGAGATGAATGATAGAGAAATTAAGAAAGCCAAAAGTTTTTCTTCTAAATGATTGATAATATTGTTAAACATTCAGAACAAACAGGTTAATACAAAAAAACACATATTGGAAGTAACAGGCATAAAAAAGGTGATAATCACTACAGAATAAATATTAAAAGAATAATGAATAACTTTGTGTCAACAAATTTAACAAATCAAATTCCTCTAAACACATTTTTTGTTAGAATTTGCATAAAACATCAATTCTGACGTAAAATGCCACAGAAAATTAAATGGTTTTATATCTTTTAAAGATATTGAATTCACAAATAAAACCTTTTCCTCAAAAAGAATTCCTAGTTCATATGGCTTTCTAGTGACTTCTACCAAACATCAAAGAAATAATGCCAAACTTATACATACCTTTTCAGAAAACAAAGGAAATGCTTCTAATTAACTACATAAACCTAGAATTACCATCAATCAAAACAGTCCAGTATTTTTAATTTACAGAAAAATTATCACTCATGAACACAGACACAAAATTCCTTAGCAAAATATAGGCAGACTGAATCCAGCAATAAATAAAAAGAAAAAAAGGTGGCCCACTGAAATTTACCTCAAGAATCCAAGTTGCTTTAATATTTGAAAACCAATTAATGTTTTCACAAAATAAAAGAGAAAACTATGTAGGTGGTTGCAGAGCAGCAATGCAAAGGCGATTAGTTCTAATTCAGAGTGGAAAACAGAGAGGGAGGCGACTGTGGTGAATCGTAAAATGAGGTAGCAGGTTACACGTTTGTCACAATCACAAAATATTCTTATGACATTTAATTATGTCCATTACTGCCTCCCTGTATCTTTTAATACTCACTGCATCTTTGTCCTCTTTTGCAACTACACACCCCCACCCACCTGCCCAATGCTGGTAAACAAATAAATAACAAAATATATTACAATAACTTTTTTTTTCTGTACATGGGCTGAAGCTCCCAGTCAGTAGTTTGGGTTCTGCAGATGTCATCTGTCTCTTTCTCTTGATCTAGAGTTTCAGGAGAGGGAACACAAGACATGGATCAGGTGAACTACTCTCTACTTTTTTAAGCTTCTGCTCAGAGTCACAGACCTTAGTAGCCAGTTCCCCCTTAACACTCACTGCCATGTGCCTGGGGAGTCAAAATGCATGTTGAAATGTAGTAGTGAATCATACAAAAAAGATTCAGATATGTCTGACTCCCCAGGCACATGGACTCACTCATGTACAAAATGTCCTAAATACTCTTCCTAAAAATGCTATTTCAGATAATTTCCTACTATGTTGTCTTTCAATAGAAATCTAGAAAGCAACTTAAAATTAAATTATACATATATATTATAAACCATTATATAATAAAGTAGAGAGCACTGAATACAAGTGGCAGAAGAGTACAATTTGTTATAATAGGGAGAAAAGACACGAAAGAAATTAAACAAAATAATTTGATCATTCTTTTCTGGTCTAATTGTCATTTCTTTCACTGTCTAGCACCTGAAATTCCTTCCTGCGTTAGAATTCTCCACCTTATGATTCTCTCCTACAGAAGTGAAATATGTCCTATAGTAGCTTTCCCAGTCTTTCTTGTTGCCAAGTAGAGGCTGCGGGGCCGAAGTTTGACCAATCAAATGCACCTGTTCTTAGGCTTCAAGTGCGAAATGGGGAATGCAAGGAAGCAGGGCCAGGCAAGGCATCACTCAAGACCCAGAGCAGTGACAGCAGTGGTGCTGTCTGGAGTTTGCAACTTGCAGACTCTCGAGCATCACCACTTAAGACTGGATCTATAGCGAGAATTTGTTACTGGTGATGTTGGCTGGCAGGAGCTGGTCCCCTAACTGTCCCAGCTATGCTCTACCACACTGTAAACTAACCAACAGATGCTTTTTCTGCTTAACTCAATAAATACTGGCTTCATTAACTCAGAACTAAGAATCCTGCATGATATATCTATTACCATGCAACCAACCTCATTATGCTGAGCTGCCACCTAGAAGAAGGTATACCCAATACACAAAGCTACTTCTAGTTTTTACACTGGTGAAAAAAATTTTTGCCCCCTTCTAAATTTACTACTTATATTGGTTTCTTACTTTTTTATTTACTTATTTTTTAAAATATATTTTATTGATTATGCTATTACAGTTGTCCCATTTTCCCCCTTTATTCCCGTCCATCCTGCCCCACCCCTGCCAGCATTCCCCCACTTAGTTCATGTCCATGGGTGATACGTATAAGTTCTTTGGCTTCTCCCTTTCCTATACTATTCATAACCTCCCCCTGTCTATTTTGTGCTTACAGCTTATGCTTCTTATTCCCTGTACCTTTTTCCCTATCCTCCGCCTTCCCCCTCCCAATTGATAACCCTCCATGTGATCTCCATTTCTGTGATTCTTTCCTCTTCTAGTTGTTTGCTTAGTTTGGGTTTTTTATTTTTTTAGGTTCAGGAGTTGATAGTTGTGAGTTTGTTGTCACCTCACTGTTCATAGTTTTGATCTTATTCTTAGATAAGTTCCTTTAACATTTCATTTAATAAGGGCTTGGTGATGATGAACTCCTTTAACTTTATTTTATCTGGGAAGCACTTTGTCTGCCCTTCCATTCTAACTGATAGCTTTGCTGGAGAGAGTAATATTGGATGTAGGCCCTTGCCTTTCAGGACTTCAAATACTTCTTTCCAGCCCCTTCTTGCCTGTAGGGTTTCTTCGGAGAAATCAGCTGAGAGTCTTATGGGAACTTCTTTGGAAGGAACTATCTCCTTTTCTCTTGCTGCTTTTAAGATCCTCGCCTTATCTTTCATCTTGGGTAATGTAATTATGTTGTGCCTTGGTGTGTTTCTCCTTGGGTCCAACTTCTTTGGGACTCTCTGAGCTTCCTGGACTTCCTGGAAGTCTTTTTCCTTTGCCAGATTGGGAAAGTTCTCCTTCATTATTTTTTCAAAAAGTTTTCAATTTCTTGCTCTTCCTCTTCTCCTTCTGGCACCCCAGTGATTTGGATGTTGGAACATTTAAAGTTGTCCCAGAGGTTCCTAAGCCTCTCCTCATTTTTTTGAATTCTTGTTTCTTCATTCTGTTCTGGTTGAATGTTTATTTCTTCTTTCTGCTGCCAGTCTTTGATGTGAGTCCCAGTTTCCTTCCCTTCACTGTTGATTCCCTGTGTATTTTTCTTTATTTACTTTGCATAGCCTTCACTTTTTCCTCCATTTTATGACCATACTCCACCAATTCTGTGAGCATCCAGATTACTAGTGTTTTGAACTCTGCATCTGTTAGGTTGGCTATCTCTTCATTGCTTAGTTCTGTTTTGGGAGCTTTGCTCTGTTCTTTAGTTTGGGTCATATATATATATTTTTTTTCTCGGAGCACCTATTATGTTGTGAGGGGTGGAGCCTTAGGTGTTCACCAGGGTGGGGCAACCCACGTCACTGCCTTGTGGTGCTGTCTGTCGGGGAGGGGTCTGAGAGGGAACAATGACACTTGCTTGGCTCTTGGCCAGCTTTCAGTCACTTCCCCTGCTACCCACAAGCAAACTGGGACCTTCTGGTGCTGATCCCCACGTGGGTGAGTCTGTGTACATTCTAGGACCCTGTGGGTCTCTGGAATGAACTCTCATGTGAGACTGGCAGTTTCTCCTGCTGCTGCAAACCCTGCAGGTTTTTACCAGTAGAGGTTTTGAGGCTTTCTTTTCCCACGCTGGAACCCTGGGTTGCACGGTCTCTCTCATTCCCCAGTTGTTCCTCTCGGTTTATCCACATGCAAACGTGGGACTGCCCAGTCCTCCAGCCACAGCCTTGACTACCCTGGTCCGCCTGCCACAGCGTTGTCACGTATCCTCTCTATCCCGGCTGCCTGTCTCTACCCCTTCTATGTGTCTGAATGGATGTTTCTTCTTTAACTCCTTGGCTGTCAGACTTCCATACAGTTCGATTTTCTGGCAGTTCTGGTTATTTTTTGTTTTTAAATTTGTTGTTGTCCTTCTTTTGGTTGTGCGAGGAGACAAAGTGTATCTACCTACGCCTCCACGTTGGCCAGAAGTCTGGCTTCTTACTTTCAAAGTCTCTGCTCAAATTAAAAGCTCTTTCCTGTTTCAGGGTTAGAAATTATACTTTCTAACTATGAATAAAATGACTGAATATAAATTAGGGTAGAAAATCTATTAACAGATGATGTACAAGATAATAAAAACCCAAATATCATTCAACCCTAGGTTACTGGCTGTAAACGAGGAGTAGATTACTGGATGCGAAGTTCCCCATGATGACTACTCATTAGCTTATTCAAAGCGGCTTTAAGGGCTCAGTCCATTTGCCAAATTGATTCTTGCCCAAATTTTCCTGGCACACAAACTACCAGTTAACCCTCCTATTAGTAGTCTCAGTAGGAACCAACACATGAATGAGCACGGAGCCTCTTCTCTCTCCTGGAGTGGCCAACCAGAGCAGCATTCAGGCCAAATGTCTTAGAATTACTCAAGAGCTGTGCCCAGTGTCAGATAATAAATACTAGAATTGTAGATAATGAGGCCCTTGCTTTCCCTGACTCTTCCTCTGGCAGTGATTTGAAAGGCCTGGACTCATTGAAAATAATGGACATTTTTGTCTTAATGCTTTTAGGTTTCTAAAGCTAAAATTTATTCTACATGCAAGGGAACTGAAGGTATCTGGTTAAAATATTTACTTTCAGGACTATAGGTGACAGGTAATTTTGTTGCTAAAAAGATAACTTTGGTGTTTCTGGCCTTATCAGCTGATGTGGTATTTTCTTTTTATGATTCAGAATAAGAGTACAAACTGTAAATTTTCTTACATGCTACAATCTACCAGAACACAGTATTCTTTAGGGGCAGGGTAGCACTGCCTATCAGAAAGGGCCTTCACTGAGACTACACAGCCAATTAATTTGTCCATAAAGGACCACTGTATCCCCGTTATATGGGAGACAGATCACTCGCTCATTTCATGTTATTCTATCAGGACCCATAGGACAGAAGCAATTTCCTTTCATTCCCGGCCAGGTTGGAAAAGACCCAGCCATTCAGAAACAAACAGGATGTAAGTTGATTTTTAAAAAATCAGCTAGATAATGAAATCTTTGATTTAAGTCAAAACGAGTTTCTTCTTTTTCTACAAGAGAAATGGTAGATAAAATGCACAACTGAAGCAAAATTTAGGAAAGCATGCATTTTTATATATTAAATGAAAACTGTAATGAAAACCAAATATTTCTTGATTTTTGATAGCACAGCATAAAATCCATCAGAAATACTTTATTATGAATAGCTCATCTGACATGTTAAGAATATAATTGAAAAGTGTCCCATCCAAGAAATACAAATGAGCTTCAGTGACATCAGTTAAAACACACTGGATCTTGCTTATGTGGTTTGTGGGGAGTTTTGACAATCTTTGGAGACCCCAGTGGTTGTCTGCTGGGCTTTGCAGAGGGTTTGCAACATCCAAAGTAAAACTGTTTGATCCCACCTCACATCCATGGAAAGCCTTCAATCCTTTCTTCTTTAATATATTACCCAGTGCTTTAGTTTTCTGCCATGTGATATACTGATGAAAATGTTTGCTTTTATTCAACACCCATACCAGAACACTGACATACATATGTTAACACAAAGATATAATTACAGGGAAAAGACATACACATTAAATGACAGTATCATAAATATTTACAATATAGTGCATTCAGGTTAATGTCAAGCAGGTGTTACATGTAAGCTATAACAAAAGACAAATAGAAACAGTTTAATTTATGCTTTAATAATGGTAGGAAGAACATATTGCTCTTAATTCTAATTATACTACACATCATTAGCTTCTATGATTTCCTCACTCTCCTTTCGAATAAAGGGAATTTGCAGTCTTGGCTGCATATCAGGAGGACAAAATTTAAACTTTTATTTCCTCAAGGCTGATGATAGTAAGCTTTTATCACTCAGGGTTCTTTGAACCATCTACTCATGCACAATAAATAAGTGTGTGTTGGTCGGGGAGGCAAGGAGTGGGGAGGAAGTCAGTTTAAATGAAACACATGTGAGTGGGAGCCTGGAGGTCTGCAGTGAACAGAGCTATCAGGCCCCAGAGGCAAGTCTGAGACTAACCAGGACTTCAAGATGACATGAAGTGAGGTTGCATGCAAACTTTCATTCTAATTCTTCTCATGCTAGTTTCCTTTTCCAAAGAAATAATTTAAACAATTTTTAGTTTTAAAGAAATATCTGAGACAGCTGGGTAACGTAAGTTGGGAATGCCACCATATGATCAGAGACATGGTTGCATGACTGGATCACCCACCTCGTATTTAGGCATGTCTTATGGCACTAGAAAAGGGAAATTAAAAAGAAAAAATTCATATTTCAAAGAAAGTATTTAAGTTACCATTATGGAAAACATAATTAATTTCTTTGTCAAACATCTTTTCTGGTTTAGTGTTCTTTTTTTTTTTTTAATTTTGAGTGACATTTGATAAAAATCACCAGAATCTGTCAGAATTTACCCTAAGTATTTACCCCAAATTTTTTTGAAAATAGAATATTTAAGAACAAAAGATAAACCTCGGAGATGGTCTCTGCATTCTACACTGTATTATAGGAAAAAAAAGTTTGAAAGTCTCAATACCTTCTTTTGTCTGCTCTCAGCAGCAGCTAGTTGTGTGGACATCCTCTCTTGCATTTTTCTGCAGTGGGCCATGACTGCTTCAAGGATGGAGAGGGGGTTGGTACAAACTGGCTTCTTGTCTTTATCGCCGGCACCTGCTTCATAGTCTCTCTGCAGTGCCAAGAATGGGTCGTTTAAATTAAATCTTCCATATCGTTCCTGGATAAATACCTCCTTCCTGCGAGCCTAGAACAAAATCAGAGGAATGTACTGAGGAAAGAAATGAAAAGTTAAGATATTTATAAGAAGGTTTTGTGATTACTTTTCCAAATGGTATTTGCAGCTCTTTTGAGTAGTGGCTTGTGCATGATATTAGGCAGCAAGCAAGGAGCAAGCGGAGTTTGACCCCAATCCCTGACTAGCCTGGCATGTCATTGCATCTACTTTTAATTAAGTTTTTTTCCTTTAAGAATATTGACTTTTAAATTACAAATGATACAGATATATTTTTCTCTTGATGCCCACTCCTTCAAGGATATGTTTTCTAGAGTAAAATCAGAAGGATCAACAATTAAAATAAGTTTTAGCAAGAGTTCAAAAATAAAACTATCTCTATGTTGGTAGAATTTACATACTTCTCATAATACTTATGAAGTCACAAAATACAAATCTCCTACAAGTTTTGTATAGCCAAAAAGAATTTATAAGGATATTTGCCAAGGAAAACACTTCATGAAATTTTTTAGTCAAAAATTTACGACATTCTCATTTTGTGAAGTTTGAACAACTATAAAAAAACCTTTGGAAAATTGAAGAAGATATAAATATCTCATCATTGAAGGGCATTAAAATATAGTTCACAGAATCCCAGGTAAGAATGTAACTGCATTTTACTCTAAATGTCAGTCCATCAGCGTCAAAGTTAATTGTACATCCACATGGCACTAAATGCAATTTTTGATAATTAGCCTACTACATACAGTCTTTGCATAAAATGGAAAATGGCAGTAGAGATATATTGAAAACTAGCAACATTCTTCTAACTCAGGTCATTTGGAAGAGCCCCTAGAAAAAAATTATTCTATGTCACTGCAAGTGGAAAAATGAAATTACTTTATTATAAATCAAGTTTAATTGTTCCAAATGTTAAGTGTGTTTTCTAAAGATACATTACATACTTTTCCTCACTTTAAAAAGCAACCACACTGAGCTAAACTTTTCCATTTTTAGACCACTGTCAGCAAGCCAACAACTAAATAAACACAAGTGCAAATGACAAATGGGAAAATGTAACTTTTTTTCCTATTACCAAATTAGATCAATTTGGAGATGCAATTTACAAAAAGTCCAATTTCACCATTAAATTTAAGCTAGTGTTCTGGGCATCATTTGAAACTTAAAAGTTAACATGGTTTATGAATCAAAAAGCATTTGATATTTCTAGATTCTTATGTAATAATACACTGAAAAAATATCACTTTAGAGGTGTAATTTCAAAAGCAGCTTCATTTTGTCCTTGACTTGTCTCTCAACTTTTCTTGAATGTAGTAGTTCATCCTCCACCCCTGGATGAAATCTTAGAAAAGCCCCATGGTTTTTCTAATTACTTTTATCTAATACAAGTCCTACAGTCACTTTAAAACATAAAAGAGTCTCCACCTGGCTATTGGAATATCCGGCTTCAGTGGTATGACAGCTTACCTGCCCCAGCTAGGACCTGCTTCAGGGTAACATGCACCACCTGGGAAAGAAGTGTTTATGAAAACCTCTCTTTTTATCCAAATCTTCTCCCCCTTCATAAGCTGTTTCTGGCCCTCTCTGGGTTGGAAGGGACTGGATGCAGATGATGAAAATGGAGGTCAGAGAAGCCAGAACCTTCTACCTGACTGGTTCACTAGCCTTATCAACAAGTGTGGTGAATATTTAAAGCGTACTCTTTCCCACTTTAGAGCAGCGGTCCCCAACCTTCTAGGCATGAGGGACTAGTTTTGTGGAAAACAATTTTCCCATGGACCTGAGGGGTGGGGGAGTGCAAGCAGTGGGGAGGGGATGGTTTCAGGATGATTCAGGTGCATTAAATTAAAGCTCACCACCTGCTGTGTGGCTGGGTTCCTAACAGGCCATGGACCAGTACAGGTGCATGGTCTGGGGGGTTGGGGGCCCTGCTTTAGAGGACCACCCCTTCTCCCATGGCTGAGACCCCTTCATTATAGTTTCCTCAAGGCAGGTAATAAATTTAGGGCAGATTATACATGGTAATCAGTGGGATTCCAGTAAAAAATGAAAACATAAGGCTGTTTATTTAAAAAATTAAGAATTTCAAGATGGTAGCAGCACCCTCCTTAACCAAGTATGGGCTCTTCTTAAGGTCGGTCTTTCTGCCACTGCACAGGCTGCACATCCATGAAGCTAGCCCTGCATACACTTCTTACGAAGTATTTAGAAAGCAGTGTTTGTGGGTTAAGGTCCCATGTTCTCTGGGCTTCTTTATTAAATAAGACCTGAAAACCAATTTCATTCCCACTCTTTGATGTCCATGGCCCAACACAGTCCATAGGAAACACTCATGGGTCTTCATCTAAACAAAATCTGGCAGTGCCAAATGACTCTTGAAACCACCATTCTGTCATTTCCACAGGATCCCAGCTTTTCCATCTCCACCTATATTCAGCCCACTAAGGGCCTTCTTCAGGAGAACTTACTAAGTCATTACTTTGTGTCCTTGAAGCCTATTTCTCTTGACTTGAGATGAAGGGAGAAGCAACTGGGTGGGGCAGGACTCAGCACAAGTCTCTCCAGAGACTTTATCAAAGAACATTTACTCTTTGATTAAAAAAACTAACAAACAAAACAAAATAAAACCTTTCTCTTTAATCTCTAACAACTAGATTGTTTTATAGCCTCAATGTGGGCAAGGAGTTTAAAAATTAAAACTGGATTTCAAAATTTCTTCACAAAATTTTGTATCTTCATCCTCACTTTAGTATCCAATATTTATCATTATGGGTTTCCTGTTGAAACTTATGTTTTAACAACCAATTATAATTACTTGATGTCTACTCACACATCCAACATATTTTATGTCATACAGTAGTACTATAACACACTTAAACCATTTCTTAATCACACAGGTTATTCTAAAATCAAAGTGAACTTCTGATAAATGAGTTAAAATTAATTTTTATAGTTATATAATGTAGGAAGTAAATAATGTAGGAGGTAAATATAGTAATATAATGTAGGAAGTAATATAATGTAGGAAGTAAATTATATAGTAATATAATGTAGGAAGTAAATTTATTCTTAAATCAAAGTGAACTTTTGATAAATGAGTTAAAATTAATTTTCATAGTAATATAATGTAGGAAGTAAATACATGTATCACTGACCTATTTCCAGTTTAAATAGATTTTATGGTCAGAAAATATTTAATACATATTTGTTACAAGTGTGAAGCAGTTTTGTGTTTTTTGTTGTGTTTGGTTTTGTTTTAAAATTACTATGTTAACTGACAGTCCCACTGGGATACTGTTAAATGTGGGCAATTTTTTTTTCTCCTGAAAATGTTGTACAATTTTATCCAGGATCATCAACAAAAAACAGCCAGTGATTTTCTTTGCAAATACAGACTCACATTTAGCTTTTGTGACAAAGTGCAAGATACATGCATTCAGTTCTTTAAGAGTAGCAATGGTGGCTCTATATTTGCTGCCATTCATTTCAAATTATTTTCTAAGTTCCTTGTGATTTTGTCTTTGCTATATGAATTACAGCGAATTTTTTTCAAAAATTTTCAGATATTTATAGTTTTCCTATATAGCTCATTGTTACTGAGTTCTCATATAATTCTGTTGAGGTCACTGAATACATTCTACAAATACAAATGTCAACTAATTAAGGTGATTGATAGTAGTATTCACATTTTCATTTTTACTGCTTTTTCCTATCAACTACTTGTTGTTTATCAACTCCTGATAGAGGTATTAAAATTTATGATTATGAAATCATCTGTTTCTCTCTTCAATTCTGTCCATTTTTGCCTCAGTTTCATATATTTTGAGGTTCATAAGCATTTATAATTACATCTTTGTGATGAACTATCCCTTCTATCTCTATAATACTGGGTCTGTTTCTGAATCTTCCATTCTGTTTCCTTTTTCATTCTATTCATAATTCTCCAGTACAATTGCTTTAATTTGTATTAAGTGCCACCAACCAGTAGGACAAGCCTCCTTCACAAAAACCAGTTTCTAAAAATGTCCTTGCAATGTTACCAGTTCATTCTTCCAGATAAAATTTCAGTTTATCAACTTCTAAAAAATCAATTATAATTTTGACTGGAATTATGCACACACTAGACACACACTGGAAGAAGACATTTTCATGAAACTGAATCCTGCCTTTGGAAAATAACCTTTTTTATTAAAATTTGCTTTTATCTTGTAAAAGTTCGATATTTTCCAATCAATTAGCATAAATTTAAGAATAATGGGATCTTTGTTACATATCCTTGGCAATATTCCAAGCTTTCTTAATTACCTGTGTACAGTACATATTTTATCTTGATTAAAATTGGTAAAGGGGTTCTCAGTGCTGGCTGCTTGTCAGAATCACACTCAGCTTTGCCCCAATACTCAATTGGTAAGTCTGTCAAGTCCCCTAAGTACTTAATGCCCCAGCCAAACGGAAGAACTAAAAACCAATTTTTTGTTCCTTTTTGCACTTTCGTAACATTACTTATTTTTATGCTGATTTCTAACTAGGTAAATCTCTAGGTCATTTATTTTTCAAGTAGCTTACGGAAGGGAATATTGTATATCGTTGTCAATCTCAGGATGACTTTTATTTTCTTCTTACATGACCACCACCTTGTCTAGATAAAAAGATTCTTAGGTGGTATCCTTCAGCAGGGATACTGTGTTACCACTTCCGGCATTCTGTAGTGCACAAGGGCAAGTCTAACACCAGGCAGGGTTTTCTCCCTTTCAGGTAAACCTTCTGCTTTTCTGCCTGATTAAATTAATTGTTCCTCTCCCCTTAAAATTAATAAATAACATTTAAGATTATTCCTAGTGTCGGCTGGTATAGTCCTGGCATGTAGCCTTTTTAATCTAAAGATTCTGCTACATTTTGTTCACAGCATCAATTCCATTTGTTCCAGTCTTTTTAAAAAACATGAATTTCTCTCCTACTGAATCTCCATTCTCTATGGTCCGCATACATATATCTTTTCTACCTTATCACTTTATTCCCTTCCTCTGGGTTCTGAGAGATCTTCATTTTGTTACGGGTTCAAAGTTTCAATAGTGTTGACTTTTCACTGTTTCTTTAATATGTGCTTGATTCTCCTAGTTCATCTTAAATTCTTATAACAACCATATTAAGTAGGTAGCCTCGTATTATAGATAAGAACACTGAAGCACAGAGGGCAAGGGGCTTGTCCAAGGTTGTACAACTAGAATTGGTAGGCCTAGGACTCACTCCCAAATTCTTGTCTCCAAGATCTATGCCCCATTCTCTGCTCTTTTTTTTTTTTTAAGATTTTATTTATTCATTTTTAGAGAGGGTAAGGGAGGGAGAAAGAGAGGGAGAGAAACATTAATGTGCGGTTGCCTGTTGAGCGCCCCCTACAGGGGACCTGGCCAGGTAACCCAGGCATGTGCCCTGACTGGCAATCAAACCCTCGACCCTTTGATTCACAGGCCATTGCTCAATCCATTGAGCCACACCGGCCAGGGTTATTTTCTGTTCTTTTCCCTAGCTTTGCAGATGTGCTCTCTCTTCATCACAATCTGGCTTACCTACCACTCAGTCACTTCAAAGCCTATGTTTCCATGAATTTTAAGATGCAAAACAGATGCTATCTAAAAATTACTTTCTAAAATTTACTCTTCTCATAATTTTATCAGCTATATGTTGTTCCCTTGCATTTAAATGTTATCTTCCTTTTTTTTACACTATGCTGCAAAATCTTTCATAAGCTTTTCTTTTCTTTTTTCTGTTTACTCCATCTTTGGACAGTAGGAGTCAACCACTATCTGGCGTTTATCCTAAGTAGGGCAGGTAGAGTCTCCTCAAATATCTTTATTTCAGAGGGCTGCCACCAATACGCATCTCTAATGTGGGAGGATCAGTGGGCAGAATGATGCACATTGACATCACTGTGCTCCTTTCGGCTGACAGCAAGAGAAGTCCGAGCCATAGCCCCTGCAAAGGACTGGAGTGCAGACTCTGCCACTATGCAGTTATGTATATTAGGGCTGATTATTTTACTGCCCTGGGTCTTCACCAGTCCCATGAAGTAAGAGTTACCTAACCCATGCAATAATGCATGTAAGGAACTTAGCAGTGCCTGGACAATCATGAACATGTAATAACTGCCAGCTAAAATTTCAGTAATGATGACACTCTTTTAGGCTTGTTTTTGCCTATTTTTATATCCTTAGCTGATGTCACAAATGGGAGGCTGGGGGTCAGATGCCAATGCTGGTCTCCATGTTATTCAGAGCTTCCAGGAGAAGTCTGTCAAGTGTCCAGTGTGCTGGGTGACTGTTTTCATGTGTGTGCCCACGTGTGTACAACTATTTTGTCTCTCCTATTGCATCATATACCTTAAGGGAAAAGCCTGTGCTTCTGAAGTCCATTATTCTAGAGCCCCCTCAGTGTGTGTGGGAAGCCATGCACTGAGGGTGCGCTCATGAAATGCTACACATAAACAGAATCAACATGCCCATGGGCAGAAATAAACTCATCACCATCCCACAGTTACAGAGACACACGCGAATATGACACTCCATGGATAGAGAATATATAAATAATAAATTCTTTTGAGAGACTTTTTAAAGAATTACAGAGCAAAAATGCAAAGACTTCGAACAAAAGACTACAGAACACTATTTCAATACTACTCTTTAATACATAAAATCAAATGTTCTAATGCAAATCAAAGGATGGGTTCTGAAGCACCACATTTAGAGAAAGGAGGTACTGTTATGTCATTAACTTCAGAAGCTTTGCTACTATGAATGGAATTTAGATATCACATGTAAATATTCTATTTGTGGCCCTAAAATAACAAATTGTACTTCATGTTGTAAATGCTATTCTTCATGCTAAGTTTTCTAAACCTTCTAGATACTGAGTAAACTGGTAGAATTTTCCAACAAAATAAGTAACCCCATCAAAAAAAATGTATGAAAGTTTGCAACATTAGAGTGAAGCAGCAAAATAAAAGTTCCTGCTAAAGAGGTGACTTAGAACAAGTGTTTGAAAATATGTTTCCAATGATTAAAAAGAGAGTAGATTTGACTTGACCTTTGATTTTTAAAACAAATGTCTGGAAAACAGGCTTTTGTTGAGTAGCCAGACACTGTCTAGGATGCAATGACCACTGCTGGGGACTGAACAGCTGTGTGCCAAGCACACCAGCTGGGATCCTGCAGGTACCTCACTTCACATGTGCTGGACCAAATTCATGTTCTAAAAATCACTATAGAGGCTTTTCTCCCACTTGTATATTATTCACATCATCATGACTGCACAGAAATATTTTTTCAATTGGCTTTAATCACCTAGATCTTTTAACTCTTAACGAGAGGAAAAAAAGCAGCAATAAACATCTGTCCTAAAAATGAACATATAAGCAGTTATCCAAACAACCAAACAAACCAAGAAAATGCAAGGTAGCTTCCTTGAAATGTTTCAACATTTTGGGAATAATGTAATTAGCCAATATGATAATTTCAGAAATATCTACTTATTTATAACTTGAGGAAAAATATGTGGAAACAGTGTTAACATAAGCATGCTCACACAAAATTTTTTAAAAATGAAAAACGAAGAAATAAAGACAGTGTCTTGTCTATTGGGAATAATATAACATAATTTCTGTAGACAGAGGTTGTGATTAAAAATTTAAAATACCCTCCCTTTTATAGCTGCAGGAAACATAACTTGGCTTGGTTAAAAATAAAAGTCCCCAAGACAGAGAGAGAGAATGATAGAGACAGTTTTGTTCTTGGTGCTGTGCCCTTGCCCAACTCAGTACAGAACCCCTTTGGCCACTGAGGAGTAACTTATCACAAGAGCTGTTGAGCATCTGCAAAACATAAACAAAAAGAGCTTAACATTCTCACCTTCTACCAGCTGAAATGACTCTCTTGTTATCAACAACAATCAAGGGAAAAGGAAGGTCAAAGGTCTGAAAGCAGTCTTTATTTAAACTCTGCCAGTAATTTTACCACCATTAAATGTGCCCCAGTTCCTGAAAGAATATATACCTGCTGCTTCTCCCCGCAGCAAACCAGAAAATGGCTGCAGTTGCCAGAAAAAATTCACCCCACACGTCACAGGGCAGCCCTGGGAGAAAGCAGAGTGAGACCCTGGAGGGTAACTTCATCATATGCCTCCATTACGATGTGTGCCCCTCGGGCAGGTTGCAGATGTGCAAACTGTGCATTGGACACTCCTGGTCACTCTTAAGTCAGAGGCACAGGGACCTAAGAGGCAAAAGGTGAGGAAAAGAGCTGATCGTTTTAAGGGGACAGGTATATCTCTCAGCAGAACAAGTGTCACTTGCAAGAACAAAGTAAATGCTCCATTTCAGATCATGGAATTTTTTATCCCTTCATCGCATCTGACACCAGGACAGCTGAGAAAATGCTTTATAAACCATCAAATGTTCCTGGCTGGTGTGGCTCAGTGGACTGAGTGCCAGACTACAAAGCAAAGGGTCACCGGTTCGATTTCCAGTCACGGCGCATGCCTGGGTTGTGGGCCAGGTCCTCAGTGGGGGACGCGTGAGAGGCAACCACACATTCATGTTTCTCTTCCCTCCTTCTCCCTCCCTTCCTCTCTCTCTAAAAAAAAATAAATAAAAAATTTTAAAAACCATCAAATGTGGTTCATAGGTTGGTTGGTATTATTAACATAAAACTGACCATTTATCACAGGCCTGTTTGTGTTGGTTCACATCAGTAAAAATGTTCAACTATTTATTCAAGCAAAGTCTTTGCATAGGCCATTTTTCTCCAGCAACCAGCTGCCCTTCTCTTCTTTATTCTGCTGGGCATCTGTGAGCAGAATGGGAAGGGGTAGTTAACTAGTCTGCAATATAGAATAAATTATAGAATACTGTAAACATGTGTTATACATTATGAAACACCGGAATGTGGAGTATCCTCCAAAGGAGTTTAGGCCAAGATGAATGGTAATCATTTCCTGAGTCTCCAACATGATTTATGACGGTCTGTGATCAATTTCTGAAGAGTAAACCTGAACTATAGTTTTAAAGTTTATTATTGTAAGAATCCGATTTCTCTTCACCAAGCTATGCCACCCACTTTCTTACTGAAAGACTTAGTGGCCTTAGACCAGATGACACCACTCTTCTGTGTAGGTGGCACATTACAGTGCTTGCAGGAATTTGCTGCAGGAGGCAGACCAGGGCCCTGCCATTCCCAGCCCCTCTATTCTGGAGCAGCCACCGAAGGCATCTGTTTTTGTCCTCTAATACCCTTAGTCTCCTGTTAATATTCTTAGAGAACACAAGGACAGTAAAATAGTCAGGATGGGATTAAGGTCACCACCTTTTGCCAAAATCAGGTCAGCTCTCAAAACTCTGGTCAGTTATAGGGAATTGTTACATGTAACTAAAGCCCGTGGTCACAGTCCCTCAGCCAGGGTAAATAAGACTACGGTTCATATGAAAGGTAAGAATTTCCTTTTTATCCAAATGTCTTTGCTTTGTATACAGATTATGCTATGAAATGTCCCAGAAGACATACATCCCTAGAAGCAACAGGACTAGGAATGGGGTATCCAGACACACTTGTCACCCATTCCTGTGAGTGAGTGACTGTCCCCCCATGGGGCTAGCCAGCAGGAAAAGACTCATGTATAATTTTACTGCCTCTGTGCTATAGTAAATGCCCTAAATAGGAATCACATCCAAAGTCCTGGTCACAGTCCCACAGTCATAACAACTGACCTAACTGCACATCAGAATTTTTAAAAAAGGATCTGTCAGAGTACACATAAGACATCATGAGAGTTGTTTGAGCTGACTCGGTATAACCATGCATTTAGAAGATCCCTCTAAAATAATATCGTGCTTGGAAGTGAATGTACAGACTGTTTTTTTTTTCTTTTTTTTTGCCTGTATAATCTATTTTTAAATATTGCTACCAGGCACATGGATACTTACAGGTAGCTGTGTTCAAGAAGTAAAGGATAAATGTACTTTCTTGAAATTAAGCCTGGCATCCATAGAAACAATTCCTACTCCATTTTTGTGGAAAAATCCACAAAAATGACTAAAAATGACAAAAAAAAGAACCCAAACCATTTTATCGAAGGAAAAATCTTAACAGCCCATTTCCAAATAATTCTTCCTGAAGTTGATTTAGTAATTAGTAGCAGTCTTAATTTCATTAGTATTTCCTAGTATTAAAATGACCCTAACAAAAGATTTTTTTTAAGCACACGACACATACGAAGTATTTAACAGGCAATCAAATTCTCCTTATACCATAAAGTATAATGATCAAATAAATGCACCCTTAAAAGTGATCTCTGTTACAGAGCTTTTGCTATGATCCTGTTGAGCCACAGGGTCACACTAGAAGTCCGGCATCAAGGGCTCCATGGGTATCTTCTAAGGTCAAGAAATTCATCAGCACTGTAACATACTAAGAATCTATCCTACGATTAATAAGCCTATTAGCCAACATCTGAATGAAAGGGCCAGAGACACATTCTCTCACTTTTCAAATGTGAAGATTCTGAAATTAAGATTTGGAAATGAGAGTTACAAATTAGAAATCCAAATACACAACCACTGAGTGAAATGTTGTCCTCATCGCTGAAACATGATTCGGAGGGAGAAGAGCCCCAGAAAGGCACGAAAGCTGATAAACAGCTACGGTTTTGCTACAGCACTGGACTGCTTTTTCCTTCATTACGAAGGATTCATTGGTAGAATGAACCACACTCTTGCCTGAATATGTGGCCCTGGAGACTGCCTGCTCCTCACAGGAAATAAACACCTCTCGGCCTGAATTAATTGAAAAAGTAATGATTGTTTTTGTTTCACAAGGTCATAACTGGAATTTATATTTGAACTACCCTTTGGGGATGAATAGCCCAGATTACTAAATGGTCGAAGAATCCTATTGGCTATAAAAAGGCTAATGATGTTTCCACATGTAAGCTTTTTTTTTTTAAGTAATGAATGTTAAGGTAAGGTATAATCCTAACTGTGGATAAAATATTTACTGGTTATTTTATTTTCATATCAAACACTTGGGGAAAAATAAAACAAAAACAGCTTATCTAGGAGTTTAATGTCCCCCACACCCCACTTCACTGAAATTTTCTACAATCCAGGAGACCCTGAATTATGTGGATAAACAAAAGGAACAGAGCTTACAATTATTAATGTCCTTGGCCTCAACAGCCTCCACTAGAGCTCTCCTCGATATTCACGTGTTCTGGTGCTACCAGAGACAGTCGGGGAGTGTCAGGGAGTCTTCCCTACAGGCCCAGATGGTACAGGGGGAGGTTCTTACACTGAGTGCACCAAAAACTAGGAAGTTGAATGGACAGGACCCAAGCACACCAAAAGCTAACCAGATAATAGAATAGAAAAAAAGGCCTGCCCTCCATGTCCCTATAAGAACCTTGGGCTTGAGCAGGAAGGGGTTAGTCTTTGACACAGGGGTCCACCATTGTCCCAGGTCACGGCACCTGAATAAACCTCTTTCCTTCTGTACCATCACCTCTGTCATGAGTTTGGCTTTCACTGCAGCAAGCACCTGAACCTGTGTTTTGGTTTCGGTTTTTGGTGACTCCACTGGGATAGTATGGACCTTGGTAAGTCCTGGAGAGCCTGAGCTGGGGTCCCAATTGCCTGTGGCAGGCCAATCCCAGGAATGGGACGATGGGGACTTCCAGCAGGTGCTGAGAGCTTTTTTCGGGGAATTTCCCGGCACTTGTCAAGGTGTCAGCCACATGAAACGCTTGGCTGATGAAAGAAAACAGTTTTCTAGGGATCAGGTAGACTCCAAGACTGGGAAGTTGGACTGGTATGCACACTGGGGGTCCTCTATCCGTGCCAATTGGGCTTTGTGTTACTTGGAGTTCATGCCACCTGGGCTTTATGCTACTTGGGCTTTATGCCACTTGGGTCTGGTTAGGACCATTTGGGGCACCAGTTGGTAGGCTGTCCGTGACGATTGAGCTTCATGCCACTCAGGCTTTGTGCCACTTAGGAACAGTTGGGACCATTTGCAGTACTGGCTGGTAGGCTATCCCTGCTGTTTGGGCTTCATGCAACTTGGGCTTCGTGCCACTTGAGTCTGGTCAGGAATGCCTGCAGTATCGGCTGGCATGAGATAAGATGCTATGACTTGCTTGTGAATGCTCATTTGAACTAACGGAATCAATAGATCCAAGTTCTGTTCATATTTTCCCACTTAGTCTAGGGTCTTCCTATGCTTATCATTTTGGATTTGTACTTTCATGCCATCAGGGGTTGTTCTGTTTCAACTCCTGAAAGCCCACTGGGCCAAATTTTAGCAAAGCAGTCAATGTACAGCTATGATCCAATGACTAAGAAGGAACTGGTTTTCTATTATAACACTACTTGGCATATGCATACTTTAGACTGTGGGGGAAAATGGCCCCTAAATCATTCCTTAAGTTAGTTTATCATGATACAATTGAAATTGTTTTTCCAATAGTCAGGGAAATGAGACAAAATCCCTTATGTCCAAGCATTTGTTCTTCCACAGTAAGGATTCGGCAAAGAAAAGGAACAACCTAATGATGCAGAGAAGAGAGTTGGACTCAAACGCCGCCCCCCCCCCCCATAGTAAGATACAGTAAGAAAAAGAAAATGGGGAGTTGAGTCTCTTTAATGCCCTAAATGCAGGAGATCCAGGATTAGCAGCAGGAAGATTTCTCCCATCACCACCACAGCTGCTAGATACCTCTGAAATAGGGTCCGGAGGGGGCACAGCACAACCTTTGTATGATGAAGGAATGGTCTCTCCCTCGAAGACCTTGCAGGGGACCCAATTTGCCCAGGGTGCATCCCATCCAGAGCAGGACAACTCGCTTCAAAGCAACACCCTATAGGCAAAATAAACCAGCCCTGTGGCCACTACTGGAACCATACTCCATTTTTCCACATCAGGTTTATTAAGTCAGAAAAATTCCCACCTCTCTTCTAGAAAGGATTCCCAGAAAATGGCAGATCTTATCCCCTACATTTTTGCCACTCATCGTCCCAACTAGGCAGATGGACAGGCTCTCCTTAATATCCTGCTAATGGCAGATAAAAGGCAGCTAGTAAGAAATAAGGGTCATTGCCTTCATCAAGAGAATCCCAATGTGACCCCAACCCAACTGGGGTGCTTCCCTTGATAGAGCCAAACTGGGACCAAAATAGCAGGGACCTAGTCTTTCTAGAACATTACAAAGGTGTATATTAGAAGGGTTGACAAAGGGGTGCCTGAACAAAAGAGCCTGAGTATGATATGTGCCATTCAACATAAAACAGATGAAGACCCTTCTGAATTTTTAGAAAGGATCTATCAGGCCTATCAAAAGCCCACTGATGCTGACCCACAGGCACCAGAAAATGTCTACATGGTAAACATGACTTTTATTGGGCTAAATGCCCCAGACATCAGCAGGTAGCTCCAAAGTTCAGGTGGGGTGTTGGGAATGAATCCCTCCCAGCTGGTGGACACAGTCTTTAAAGTTTACCATGGCCGAGAAACAAGGAAATAAAAGTAGGCCACCATTTTCAAAGAAACAGTATGCGGAAGCCAGGAGAGATGGGGCCCAAAAGAAAAACGTAAAGACCCACCAGGTGCCAATCAATGAACCTACTGCAAACAGGAAGGGTATTGAAGGAAGGACTACCTGGAACTCAAACAGAAAAATATTGATAGAAAGGATAGAAACTCTTGCCAGGAAATGTTAGGAAGGAATGATGAATCTGATAATGCCAGAGGAGACCCAGGGACTCCCCTTTTATTTCTCGACCTATTATTATTTCCACACAGGTAACCTGGGCACAAGTGACAGTGGGGAACAAGCCAAATGACTTCCTTATAGGTGTGGGAGGTTACATACTCAGCACTCAATATAAAACTAACCAGGAAAAGTTCAGCTGTGTGTCAGTTATTGGAATGACTGGACAATTACAAAAACAGGTGTTCCTTCAACCTCTAAATGCCAGCTTAGGAATAAAAAACTTTTGCATAGTTTTCTTTACATGCCAGACTGCCCCATTCCATTGGTAGGCCAAGATTTACTTTGTAAACTGCCTGAGAAGCAGCAATTCATGTTTAGGAGACCCGCTGGAACATGCTCTCCAGCTCCAGAAGCTCCAAACTTGCCCAGAAGGACCCAGAGATGAACTCTTCCCACCTGAAATCTACAAGCAGGTTGCTTGAGCCATGTGGGCTGATGGAAGCCCAGATAGGGCAATTAACACCCAACCCGTAAAAACTGACCCAAAGAAGGGCACGGATCCCATTAAGAAACAATACCCTCTTTAAAAAAGAAGCTTTAGAGGGAGGGAGTTAAACCAATATTGCAGAAATTCTTAACATCAGGATTAATTTGTCCATGCCAGTCTCCCTGTAATACGCCCATTTTGCCAGTCAAAAAGCCTCACTCTGAAGAATATCAATTTGTATAGGGTCTTAGGGCCATAAACAACATTGTCCAGGATATTTATCCTACGGTGCCTAACCCTTATACTTCGTTGACCACGGTGCCTAGGGATAGCAAGTGGTTTTCAGTACTAGACTTGAAGGATGCCTTTTTCTGCATCCCAATAGATGAACTGGCTCAAATATTATTTGCCTTTGAATGGCAGGACACAGAAACTAAAGCCACACTCTGATACTGTTGGGAGTATGTCACCAGAAGGATCTAGGAATTCCCCCACCATGTTTAAGGAAATATTAGCAGAATATTTAAGAGACATTCAATAGAAATCAGGAATTCTTCTACAAAATGTAGATGACTTAACACCTATACTGACTCTACGTATGTCTTCAAGGTAATCCATGTCATTGGGGCAATATGGAAAGAAGACTCAATCTCAGGGAATTAGGACATCAAACCTGCAAAAGAGATTTTAAATTTCTAGAAGCTGTGGATCTACCGAACCAGGCTGCCATAATGCACTCCCCAGGACATGAGAAGGACAGTTCCCAGAGAAGTCAGGGAAACCAAAATGCCAACAAAGCAGCAAGACAAGGCATCCAAGGGCCACCATTTCTTGGGGTTTTAATTCCCCACCTGGACTAGTGAGAATTTAACCTCCATTACACCAAATAAGATGAGGAATAGGCCAGTGAATGAGGATTCTCTAACACAGACCCTAATTCTATACAGAAGGTCAACATTCATGATGTGATCTTACTCCCTGAAGCTCTAGCATATCCCATCTTCAAACACGCACATGAAGGGGCCCATTACGGAAGGGATGCTTTAAGGGACCTCACTAGACCACTTTTGAAGAGCCCTCATTTACAAAGGACCATTCAGAAGATTATCCAAGACTGTTGGACATGCAACAACAAAAACAATTCTAAGACAGAATGTGCCCCAACAGGAAAGAGAGTACAATATAAAGGGATATGCCCATTTGAGGATGAGCAAGTTGACTTTACACAGATGCTGAAACCATGGGAAGCTTTAAATTTTTCTTAGTGTTTACAGACACCTTTTCTGGATGGTAGAGGCATATCCCACTGGAACTGAGAAGGCAACTGAGGTAGTAAAGCTTCTACTCAAATAATTCTTTGGTTTGGACTTCCTTACAGCCTTCAAAGTGACAATGGGCTGTTGTTCACTTCAGGAACCTCCCAAGAGACAGGACAGGCACTACAGACTCAAGAGGAAATACATGCATCTTGGAGACTCCAGTCTAATGGAAGACTGAGAACATGAGCCACCCACTAAGGAAGACATACCAGGAAATACATTTGAAATGGGGCCAGGCACTCCCTATTGCCTTGCTTTAGAGTAGGGTAGTGCCCCAAAGCAGGCTTAAATTAAGCCCTTTTGAAATAGTTTATGTGAGACCCTTCTAGTTTCCATTTTAGGAACACCCCCTTTAAAAATGGACAGCGTCTCCCAAAGCTAAGTGACAATGTTATGTTTTACTTATATTTTTGACAGTTGCTACTGATAATGTCTTTGTCTGTATTTCCCAGAGGGTGGCTTTCCTGGCAAACTTATCCTGCTGTTGGGTATGTCACCCGAAGCCCCACTCAGGATTAGATCATGGGGATCCTTTAGTCTTTCCAGTTTCTGATTTCACTACGATTCCCCCTGCACTACTAGGCATACCCCTCACTAAATACCTGATTCCATATCTATACAATAGGTCTCACTTTGGAAGCCCATCTGCAATACCACCTCTTGAAATATGAAGCAGTCTTCCAGCTTCGCTTGTTCAGCAGTGCCATCCTCTAGACATTGCAAAGTCAGCAATCCTTCTTTCTCACATAAGGGCATCCTTCTATTATTGACCCCCTTCTTCCTTTAGTAGCCAGGACAGCAAGAATCTCTGAACCCAGGGATAGATAAGACTATGCCCCTTGACTGCAGGAAGAAACTATAGAAGATAAAACCTCTATCTATTTATCCTTGTAAAATTACAAGGGTCCAGAGTTTTGAAGGGGAGAATTGTTACTGTAGATAGTCAAGGAGCACTGGGGAGTCTCTCCATCAGCAAAAACTGCGCAGGGGTAGGTTCTTATACTGAGTTCATCAAAAGCTAGAAAGGTGAATGAACAGGGCCTGAGTGCATCAAAAGCTGGAGAGATAAATGGACAGCACCTGACAGTGCCAAAACCTAGCAAGATAATTGGATAGCAGAAAATGTCCTCCCTTCCCTATTCCTATAAGAACTGCGAACTTGAGCAGGAAGGGTGATGGTTTATGACATGAGAGTCCACCGTTCTCCCAGGTCATGACACCTGAATAAACCTCTCTCCTTTTGCATTAGTACTTGTCTCACAAGTTTGGTTTTCATTGAGGAAGGCAGTTGAACCTACATTTCGGTTTCTTTTGGGCTCCATCATGGCTACACAAAGATCTCAGTGCCGTCCTTTCCCCTCAGGGAATCTCTCACTCAAACACTTCTTCTCTCCATCCAGTGTAGAGCTCACATTTTTCCAGTTGCTATTTCTTCAAACCATTATTTCTCCATATTGTACACCTGCGTCCATCCAGAATATTCCATCTGTGCTTTCTCAGGAGGCTGAGCAGTGTTAAAGCACACAACAGCATATTTCAAAGCCAACACACATCTGAAGTCTACAAACTCATCTGAGCTCAATGAGCCAAGAATTCTACAGGTCTAGATGATACTGGCTAAAGGAGTCTTATCCTCCCACAGGGACCTGGTTACATGATAGACATTCCAAAACTTCTCTATGTTCCTAACTCATCTTTAGCCTTCTCATGACATTCAACCTTGCTTCCCTCTGCTGCTGGTAATCACTTTTTTTTAGTATTCTCAATAGTCTGTTTCTTCCCTTATTATCTTTCTGAAGGGAAAATGGCTCTAAGGTTAATTAATTCTATCTATGCTTCACCTTCCCTCCCTACTTCCTTTTATCTCAAAGCTGCTACAAATAGTACTCTGTGACCAAAACTACTTTTTTCAGGCCCTTAAACTGAACTGCCTGCTAAATTACTTACCCTGTATGTTTCAACGAGACCAGAAAACTCAGTAAGTACCAAAATGAACTCTTCCTCTTCCCCACCACACACCTTTTACCTTGTATATTCCCTGCTTTGGCTGTGACACCACCACCCTACAGCTCACCTGAAACCTGAGTCTCAACAGAGATTTCAACCCTCTCAAGCCCACGGTTAATCAGTAAAGGCTTATCACTGCTACATCCTAAAGGTTGTGCATATGTATCCCCTCCTCTTTATTCCAGCCGTATTGTTTTACTCTAGCCCCTTGTCATCTTTCCACTAACTCCTGCGTGGTCTCCACATCTCCAGACCTGACACCCCTCCAATCAATGTTCCTCTTTATTGATAAGAAAGATTACCCTGCAAGACAGGTCTAAGGTATTACTGCATTGTTCAAAATCTGTCAAGAGCTTTTTTTTACTTCCAATGCTGTTGTAAAACCATCAGCTATTCAGTGGTTCTAATGCCTTCCTAGTGCTCTTTTCCCTCCAATTAATTTGTCAGCCATGAGGACAACATTCCTATCCATAACTGTATGTGTGGATTTCTAATTCTTTGCTCTCATTTCCAATTCTTATTTCCAAGTTCTTCACACTTGAAGGATGACAGAGAAGAAATGGAGATGCCATGCATACTGTGTTCTGAATGTGTCTGCTTCACTCAGACATGGGTTAACAGGTTTATTAATCCTGGAGTAGATTTTAGTATAACAAGGTGCTGATGAATTTCTTGACCTTTTATCTTGATCTTTTATCTTGATCTTGAAGATACCCATGGAGCCTTTGATGTTGGCCTCCTAGTTGTAACTTTGTGGCTCAAGAGGATCTTAGCAAAACAACACCCTCAAGGGGCCAGCTAATGATTAGAGATAGCAAATGACTCTCTGGCAAGTGTGGCTTTCATAGGCAAACCAACCAATCTAGAGCCCATGGCCCCCTTTATCAAACTCTCGCACCTCAAGCCACTATTCCCCTGCCCTCGTCACCCTAGAGCCAGGTATCAGACAACGAGGGGCAGTCACTATATCCTGGAGCTTCTGAAATTATTCATACTCACCGAACTATGCCTTCTTACCTCAGCTTGTCCATTCCTTCACAGAGAAACCACAGTAAAGGCTTTGCCTCACTCCTCCAACCTCCCAACTGACCCTGGTGCTTCCCTATGTGGCCCTGCAGGGCAATGCTGCGCTTCCTGTTTCTAGGTGTATGAGTATAAAATCTTCAGCCTTTAAAAAAGTTATTTTCAGTCCTGGTTGGTGTGGCTCAGTGGACTGAGTGCTGGCCTGTGAACCAAAGAGTCGCTTCTTCAATTCCCAGTCAGGGTACATGCCTGGGTTGCAGGTCAGGTCCCCGGTAGGGGGTGCGCAAGGGGCAACCACACATTGATGCTTCTCTTTTTCTCTCCCCCTCTAAAAATAAATAAATAAACCTTTAAAAAAAGTCATTTTCACGTTTGTGTGCCTTACCATATCTAATTAAAACAAATCTTGTTTTACATCGTAAAACAAGGTTAAACTTGTTACAAATGGTTACAAAACCATTTACAAGGCCCTGAGCTCACCATGCTGCTGCATAACCATGCGTGTCGCTGGTTGCATTCTTCTTATGAGACTCAACTTCAAGTTTGTTCTTCTCTGGAAAGCCTTTTCTGACCAGCACAACACTGAACCACGTCTCTTCCTGCCACCGCTGCATTCTGCACGTAGCCTTGGCTGAACATTTGCTATTCCACCACAAAACAGTTATTTGCTTGAAAGTCCACCTCTCTTCTCTTCTAAAAAAGCTAGGCTGTAAACTCTAAGAGAGATACTAGGTATACTCATGTTTATTATGAGCACTGAGCCTAATGCACAATAAGAGCTCAGTGTATTCTTTATAAACTAATTTAAATGTACATAAATAGTATTAATATTGAGTAGTGCTGATGACCAGCTTTGCTGCTTTGAAATAGAGCTTTCCGATTAAGAATTTCCAGCTGGAATTTGATCAGTAATAACCTTATACAGGTTATTCTCAATCATTTCAACTATCTAAATAAATAAATAAATAAATAAATAAGGATAGCATCTTCATGGTGGCTCAACCAGTCAGATATATTGACTGACTTCAGAATGTATTTTTATACATATTATTTGGCTAAGGGTATGTTATATAACTTGAGATTCCACAATACAATGCCTTAAAAAATCAGAGAAGACAATCTGATTCTGACCTAACTTGGGAAATTGAGTTAATTTCCTTTTTATCTCAGTATGTAAGATTTTTTTTATCATTCACTCTGCTTAGGAAATGATATAAAACACACATCTAAACAAACTTATCTCTTTTCCTCATCATGAAAGGCAATTTAAAATTCCAATGTTAAGCTGCTAGACTTCAACGCAAGTACACAGTTTGGGGAAAATAATATTTACCTATGTCAATTTATTAAATAACTTTGATAAAGTTAACATTAAAAATAAACAAACATTACTTTTTAAAGTGTTGATCATAAATTTATCCATCTTAACTTTTGGAGAAATCTCATTTAAGGCAGTCGGTCTATTGCTTTCAAGAAGTAATGAGCTTTTATAATTTGTTCACTTTTTTTTGTGAACACAGGAAGAGGAATATGCAGACTAATTATCTGGTATAGGAGGAATGCACTAAGTTGGTTTTACCTATGTTCTCAAAACAAAAGAATTCTGGTCCTTCAAAAGCTACACAAAGCCAAAAAGTTCAGGCTTTTCTTGTTTATTTAGAGGTGCTTCCTGAAAATGCCTGGAAGTTATGCAACAGTGTTCCAGTTTTCCCACTCCCCTTAGATAATTGCCAGCATCAATAAAAGGGAAACAGCTTACAATGCTCAAGTCGTTTGGTGGATTTCTGAACCCACATAAGCCAGCTACCACGTGTGGATGGATGCTCTGACCAAGCTTCCAGCAGGGGACGGCTAAAGTTGCCTTGGAAAAGTGTCTGCAGGAGCAGTCTCTCTATGAGCCCCAAGGACATCATGATGAGTTATCAGTGTGTCCTGTCCACATGAAAGATAAGCACATTAATTCACAGGGCTCACTCATCTTGCCTAAAGCCAGAGGGTCTGGTTGAGCATCTGAAAAGAGACAGATTCTGGAGATGCAAAACCACACAATTCATTCCAGAATGAAGGCTCTAGTTTCCAGCTGCCTGGATTTGAATCTTGGCTCTAAAATTTCCTAGGTCTGTGACTTTTGTCGAATTGCTAACCACTCCAAACCTCAGTTTCTTATGTGTAAAATACAGATAATAATACCCAACTCATAGGATTGTTTTAAGGCTTACAGAGATAACTACTGTACAGTACACAGATGTTTCCTGACACAAGTGTTCAATTCTGTCACTCTCAGTAAGACAGCATAAGAAAACTTATACACTACTTACAAACTACTAGACTAAGAAGTCTGGGCTGGAGGGTAGGTTATAGGAGGCATTTCATTACCAAGGCTGATGTTCCTACTTCCTCCTGCTACTTCAAATTTTAAACACAGGCAATGTTCTTGGGTTAACAAGCTAAGACCTGCTGTAATTTTTCAAAGACTACTTTTTAGAGCAGTTTGAAAGTCAAGAAGAAGGTACAGAGATTTCCCATACACCTCCTGTCCCTATAACTGCAGAGCCTGCCCCCATTATCAATACCCACTACCAGAGCAGTACGTTTGTTACAACTGATGAACCTACGCCGGCAAATCATCATCACCCGAAGTCCACAGTTTACCTCAGGATTCATTCTTGGCCTTGTACATTCTGTGGGTTTGGACAAACATTAATTATATATCCTTTCTTATCATACAGAGTAGATCTGCTGTCCTCAAAATAGTCTGTGCTCCACCTCTTCATTCTTCTCCCCCTCTTCATTCCTGTCACAACCACTGATCTTTTGACAGGGTCTATTTTGCCTATTCTGGAATGTCATATAGGTGGAATCATGCAGTGGGTAGCTTTTCAGATTGGCTTCTTTTACGAAGCAATATGCATTTCAGGTTCCTGCATGCCTTCTCAAGGCTTGACAGCTCATTTCATTTTAGCACTGATTAATATTTCATTGTCTGGATGTACCACTGTATATTTATCCAGTCACCTACCGAAGGACATATTGGTAGTATCCGAGTTTGGGCAGTTATGAAAAAAAGCTTCTATAAACATCCATATGCAGGTTTTTGTGTGGATATAAGTTTTCAAGTCCTCTGACTAAATATCAAGGAGCACCACTGCTAGATTGTATAGTGAGAGTACGTTTAGTTTACTTTTGTTTTTTTTCTCTCACCCAAGGGCATTTTTCATTTCTTTTTAGAGAGAGGAAGGAAGAGAAGAAGGGAGCGAGGAAAGAAACATCGATGCGAGAGAGAAGCATTGATGGGTGGCCTCACATATGCGCTGGAACTTGGTATTGCACGTACACAGTCCGGGGATCATGTGCACCTGGACCTGGGACAGAACCCGCAACCTAAGCATGTGCCCTGACCGGGAACTGAACATGCAATGTTTCAGTCACAGGACAATGGGCCAACCAACTGAACCACACCAGCCAGGGCAAAAGAGTATGTTTAGTTTTATAAGAAACCTCCGAACTGTCTTCCAAAGTGGCTGTATCATTTTATATTCCTCTCTGTAATGAGTGAGAGTTCCTGTTGCTCTATATCCTCACCAGCTTTTGGTACTACCAGTGTTTGGATTTTGGCCATTCTAATTAAGTGTGGAGTGCTGCTAAATATTTTATCATTTCATGTTTTCCCCCCCTCATGTTTCTCTTTAAGAGTGGTCTTTATGAATACTGACCGAGAGGATTAATAAATGTAAGTCTTATAGAAGGTACTGTTAGATAGGACAAGGGTCTCAAGGTCTGGACCATTCTTACTAAATGCTATTCTTGCTAAATGTTAAAATGTAACACAGTATTTTGAAGGCCAGCTTTAAACAGGATGAGCATCACAGGAACCCAACCCAGGAAGTCTAGCCAACAGAAATCCACATACAATTGACTAAATAGTGTATTTAAGCAACAGCTAAGTCCCCTTTCATGGAGGCAGAGCTCTGGATATAAATCCTGTCTCCTTTACTTGCTGCAAGAAAGTGAAACTACCTTGTGACAACCATGTCTCATTTTTGAATAGAGCATTCCAAGTGGCAAACTCCTTGAGTTCAGTAACAATACCCTAATGCTCCAGACCTGCCAACGCTGCACTTTTCAGAGAAACCAGGGCCATTTTTGGTGATACTGAGTTCTGACTGACATCATTTGAGTCCTTGGGTTTAGCCATACCTACAGTACAGACTTATTCCTGTGATTTTTTTCAGTTACATGAACCAATATATTCCTTGGGGGGTGTTTGGTTTCTGTCAATTGCAACCAAAAAAATTCTTAATAACAGTGACACTTAATTGCACAGTTTGTAGCAGTAACGCCAGTAACAACAAATGTTCACTTGTTAACATCCACCAGCCTAAGAAACTTTAACTGCTCTCTCACCACCACTTACTGACAGCATCCTTTTCAGATTCTTTCTGATTTCCACTTTTCCTCTCTTGGTGTACCCTGGCTACCATCTTTGATCTTATATTCTTCTCATCATTTGCCCTAACCAATCTCTTCCAGTGAAGGAAATACAAAACTACCTGCATTAAAACAATGGCCTAGAGGTCCCAGAAAGGTGGTATCCACCTGAAACTGAGACCTACAAGGTCCTTCTCTGCCTCACCTCCCACTGCACCACCTCACCCAGTAGTCCATTTGAGCCCAACCAACCCACAAAGACCACAACAGAAAGAAATCACTGTTTAAAATAAAAAATGTTGGGTTATTATTTATGTGGCAATAGATAACTAAAATATTGGCTTAAGGGGTACAATCTTTGGAGAGGAGATAAATAGGCTTCACAAAGAGGTTAAGTATCACACTCAGTAGCACTGAATAGTTCAATGCTTTCTATAAGTCTTCCTACACATCAGAGCCCATCTTTGGTGTTAGAAATCACCAGGGTAAAGTGGAAAAAAAATGTAGATTCTGCTGCTAAGACCAGTGCAGTTAACTGGTTGAGCTGCAGCTTCCCGTTATAAAATGGAGCCCATTGCACAGAACGCATGGCACAAAACATCAGCATATTCTCTATTGCAAGTATTATTAAAGGGTCTAACATAATATATGACACTGTAATGGGAGTGGGAATCCCCCTGCCCAGAAATGGGGAGGGGTGAAGCCCTGAAGACAGTACATCTGTGTGTCACCCCAGCAACCAGTGCACATGACACAACAAAAAGCGCCAAAAGCTGGGGAAGTAATCAGAAGGGAGGGACACACCCTCCCATCTATTCCGCTGTGCAGGGGAGTATGGGGTTAGTTTTAAAAATCGGAGGACATGGAAACTGGATGCTTTTGCTCCTCCATCCCCAGCTTGGTTGGTCTGTGGCTGGGAGATGAGGTTCCTGGGCTGGCAGGCCTTGCCAGGATAATACCTCATGCCCCTGCCCAAGTGCTCCAGGACCTGCCTGGCCAGGAGTGCAGCAGGCTGGTGGGCTCAGTAAGGGAGTCTGGCTGGGAAGCCCCACGCCCTTCCCCAGACAGGAAGCTGTGGCCCCTGCCTGCCCAAGGGTCCATGCCAGTGGAGGCCTGTCAGGACAGGCCTCACGCCCCTCCCCAAGAGCTCTGGATGCTAGGCTCTTAAGAAGTGGGGGGAGGTGTATAGGCAAGGAGTTTCCCAGAGGTGCCACAGCCAGGCTGCGAGCCCTGCACCCCTCCCCCAGGCACCAAGTCACAGGAAGCTGCCTCAGCAGCCTGTCAAGGGACAGCAGCCTGCGCACTCCTCTCCCACCTCGCCCTCCTCACACTCCACGGGCTGGAGGTGGGTCCCATCAAGAAACCTGCTGTGCACATTTTAAATTAAAAAATTCCTTTTTCTTTCATCTCTGTCTCTGGAGTTTTTGCCTACAGGAGGTTAGCAGCAGGACCCCTGTGGGTGTTTGGTTATAACAATGGTGCTCAATGTGGGGCCTCAGCTGCTTGTGGCAGGTTAACCCCCCTCCAAAGGAGTGGGATTGTGGGGCTTCCCAGTTACTGGGAAGTTCTCTGCATGCCCCTCTACAGGCATTGGCCACTTGAACATGCATGGCAGATGGAAAGAAAACGGGTCTGGGAAGGGAACAGATTCTGGGAAGGGGGAAGGATCACCTGAGCTTTAGGGCTGTGAATCGGGATCTGGGTGAGAACAGGTCAAGTTTTGGGGAGGCCACTGCTTGGGGTCACTGTTAGCATAATTGGTGGGCAGGAAAACTTCCTTATGAGCATTTGTTAGAATAAAGGAGTCATGCATGTAAGCTTTCTCTGTATGTTCCCAGGTTGCCTGGCTTCTTATGGTCACAGGGTTGGGCCTGTTGTGTTTCTGGACCAGCAGGAGCCATTCTGGGTTGGCTCCTGGAGGGAGCCTACTGGGTAAAATTTTAGTGGACTGGGGTATATACAGCCACTATCCAAGGCCCAAGGAAGTATTGGTTTATTACTGTAATACTGTGTGGGCTATGTACATTTTGGATTGTGGGCAAAGGGGGCCCATGGATGGTTCCCTAGATTACTGTAATATTATGCAACTGGAACAGTGTTGCCAACAGTTCCATAAATGGGATGGAATTGGTTATGTCAAGGCATTTATACTGTTGCGTAATGGGATTTCACCAGAGACAAAGACCCACATGATGGTACAGGGAAGGGAAAGCAGCTTGAAACCTCTTCCTGAGAGCACACAGGAAGAAAAAGAGGATGAGGAGCTAGGCCTCATTAATGTCCTGAACCCAAGGGACCCAAGGTTCGCAGCACCTCCTCCATCACCACCCCCACTGCTAGCTATCCCTGAAGTGGGGCCTACAAGGCCAATGGTTCCACCCCTGTATGACAAGGGTTGGGTTTGCCCCTCAAAGACCCATCAGGGCACCCAGTCTGACCAGGGAGCATCCTGACCCAGAGCAAGGAGCTCCCTTTGAGGCAGTACCCCACAGGTGGACTAATGCGGGAAGGCCAGCCCGCTGACTACTATGGGGGCCATACTCCGTTCTCTGCTTCAGGCTTACTGAATTGGGAAAATTCCAAACTCTCCATAGGGAGGATCCTTAGAGAATGGCAGAACTTATCTCCTCCATTTCTGCCACTCATCATCAAAACAGGGCAGATGTACAGGCTCTCCTTAACATCCTAACCGTGGATGTGAGATGGCTGGTTACAAACAAGGCTAATGAAGAGGCTCAATGCCTCCACCAAGAGAACCTCATGGGGACTCAGGTGAGGCAATTTCCTTGACAGAGCCTGCCTGGAACCCAAATGGTGGGGGTCTAACCTTCCTGGAACATTACAGAAAGTGCACACAGAAAGGGCTTAAGAAAGGAGAGCCCAAGCAAAGGGGCCTGAATATGATGCAGGCCCTTCAGCAAAAGCCAGATGAGGACCCTTCTGAATTTTTGGAAAGGATCTATCAGGCCTATAGAAGGCACACTGATGCTGATCCCAGGCACCAGAGAATGTGTGCATGGTGAACACGACTTTCATTGGGCAAGGTGCCCTGGATATCAGAAAGAAACTCCAGATTTGAGATGGGGCATTGGGCATGAATCCTTCTCAGCTGGTGGATATAGCCTTTAAAGCCTACAATGGCCAGGAACCAAGGAAGGTAAAGTGGGCCACAGTGTTCTTAGAAACGGTGGCAAGACCGGCAAAAGAGGCAGGATCCTGAAGAGAAAAGAGAGGCCCACGAGGCACCAATCAATGTGCCCATTGTAAAGAGCAGGGTCACTAGAGACAGGAGTGCCCGAAATTCAAAAAGGAAAGTAGGGATAGAAACCTTGCTGGGAAATGCTATAAAGGTGAGGGAGTCTGATGACAAATGAGAAGGTCCTGGTGCTCCCTCAAACATCTCTTGACCTATTACTCTTTCCCTACAGGAGCCCCAGGTACAGTTGATTGTGAGGAACAAGCCAATTGATTTTCTTGTAGATACAGGAGCTACACGCTCAGTGCTGAATACAAAAGTAACCAAGGAAAGTTAGGATATAGTAACGGTTACTAGAGTGACTAGACAATTACAAACACAGGCATTCCTCCAACCCCTACAATGGTAGCTTGGGGAACAAAGGACTGCACGTAGTTTTCTCTACATGCCAGACTGTCCTATTCCACTGCTGGGACAAGATTTACTTTGCAAATTGCACGCACAAATAACTTTTTCTCCTCAAAAGCAGCAACTATGTATAGAGGTGCTCTTTACTCACCCGGAAGGTCTCAGAGGTAAACTCTCCCCACCTGAGATCTATGAACAGGTCAATCAAACTGTCTGGGCTGATGGAACCCCAGGTAAAGCAGTTAATGTGCAACCCATAAAAGTCACCTTAAAAGAAAGGGCATGGACCCCATGGAAGAAACAGTACCCACTCAAAAAGGAGGCTTTAGAGGGGATTCAGCTAATATATACGTAAGTTCTTAAAATGGGGATTAATTCGGTCATGCCAGTTTCCCTACAACACTCCCATTTCTCCAGTCAAAAAGCCTCACTCTAATGATTTGTACAGGGTCTTAGAGCCATAAATGACAATATGCAAGGCAGTCATCCTATGGAGCCCAATCGCTATACTCTGTTGACCATGGTGCCTGGAGACAGCAAATGAGTTTCAGTCCCAGACTTGAAGGCTGCCTTTTTCTGCATCCCAATAGATGAATAGGTTCAACTACTGTTCGCCTCTGAATGGCAGGACCCAGAAACTAAAGCCACGCTCCAACACTGCTGGACTGTGCTGCCAGAAGGATTTAAGAAGTCTCCGACTATATCTGGTGAATTATAATCAAGGACTTAAGGAATACTCAGTTGAGATCGGGAGTTCTTTTGCAATATGTAGATGACATACAGATACTTCACAATATTTATAAGGTTTGTTCACTCAACACCATCACAGTCCTAAATCATTTGGTAAAAGGGGCATATAAGATATTACCTCACGAGGCCCAGATTTGAAAACAGGGGTGACATACCTGGGATTTCAACGGAAACAGGGCACTAGGAGCCTGATGGTTGATATAAAACTAGCCATTGCTATACTAAAAATCCCAATCCCAGAGAACTGAAGGAAGCTTTGTTGGTTCTTAGGGATCACAGAGTTCTGCCAAATTTGGATTCCAAACTTTCGACTTACAGCAAAATCACTGTACAATTCCTTGAAAGGACTGGACCCTGAACTTTTAGAATGGACAAGGGATTGTCAGGTAGTAGTTGATACCTTGAAGGGAAAGCATGCTAGGACTGCCCAATTTACAGAAGCCTTTCAAATTCTACATTCATATAGGTAGGGGATCGGACTGGGTTTACTAACTCAAACTGTGGGAAACATCCCCAGACTCATGGTCTATCTCTCTAAGAAGCTGGATCATATGACAAAGGGATGCCCATCATGTCTTCGAGCAGTGGCAGCTGTGGCATCTTAAAGGAAGCAGAGAAGTTCACATTGGGACAGTATACTATGGTATTGGTACTGCACCAGATCCTAACTCTATTGGAACAGAAAGGAGGGAATTGGCTGACAGTAGGGTACATGGGAAAATACCAGAACATTTTGTTAGACAACCCAAATGTTACTCTGAGAACTACAACTTTGAACCTGGCCACTCTGCTCCCAGACTCAGAGGAGACTCAGCCCGCCAGCATGCCTGCTTGGAAATCATAGACCAAACTTATTCTAGCAGCCCAGATCTACTGGACAAGTCACTGGCAGCCCCAGCCTGGGAGGTATATTCAGAGGGGAGCAGTTTCATGGACAATGGCCAGTGATGAACAGTGTATGCAGTAGTCACCACAGACAAGGTAAGAGAAGCCCAAGTCCTTGTACCGGGAACCTCAGCACATACCACTGAGTTGATAGCCCTCAAGAAAGGATTATTACTGTCCCAGAGAAAGAAGGTTAACATCTACACGGACTCCATATATGCCTTCATTGGCAGTCCATACCCACCCATGGAGCAATATGGAAGGAGAGAGGACTCTTTACCTCAAGGAACAAGGATGTCAGATGTATAGAGGAGATTTTATAATTGATTATGGCAATGAATCTTCTGGACCAGGTTGCCATTATGCACAGCCCAGGACGCCAAAGGGACAGTTCTCAATGAGCCAGGTAAACCAAACTGCTGATAAAGCAGCAAGACAAGTAGCCAGAGGGCTGCCACACTTAAGAGTATTGATCCCCTGCTTGTACTTGTCAAAATTTAAACCCCATTACAAAGAACAAGATGAGGAATGGGCCTGTGAATGAGGACTAACACTGAGCCCAATCCCATAGGCAAAATCAACACCCATGGAAGGATCTTACTCTGAGGCTCTAGTGCATCCCATCCTCAAACACCTACATGAAGGCATCCATTATGGAAGGGATGCTTTGAGGGACCTCATTAGCCCACATTTGAAGGGCCCCCCATTTGCAAAGGACTGTTCAGAGGATTACCCAAGCCTGTCAGATATGTGCCAAAAACAATCCTAAGACAGAACACACCCCAGCAAAAAAGGGAGTACAATATAAATGTGAGTAGATTTTACACAAATGCCTAAAACCAGAGGGAATTTCAAATTTAATTTTTTTCCAGATGGGCAGAGGCATGCCCCTCTAGAACTAACCCGTTGACTGAGGTAGTAAAACTTCTACTTAAAGACATAATTCCCAGGTTTGGACTTCCTCACAGTACCAAGAATGACAATTGACCATCATTCACTATGGAGATCTCCCAGAAGGTTGGACAGGCACTGCAAATAAATGGAAACTACATGCATCTTGGAGACCTCAACGTATGGGAAAGACTGAGAAAATGACTCACCATAAAGAAGACCCTGGCAAAAATATTCCAGGAAAAGCATTTGAAATGGGACCAGGCACTTCCCATTGCTTTGCTCCAGACTATGGTAGTGTCCAGAAGTGGGCTTAAGTTAAGCCCTTTTTAAATATAAATAGTCTATGGGAGATCCTTCTAAATCTCAGTTCTGGGAGAACCCCCCTCAGATATGGAACATGTGTCAAAAATGAAGCAATATGTGCAACATTTAGGGCAAACTTTAACCATTCTGCACATTTGTTCATTGAAGGTCCATCTATACATCTGACAAGCCCTTATACCCACTGCAGCCTGGGGAGTGAGTCTTACTTAAGACTAGGAACACTGAAGGACCTAATAGCAGTTAGCCAAGCAAGGGACTGGTCCCTATGATGTGGGACTAACAACGCACTCTTCTCTAAAACTCGTGGGAATTAAGCCCTGGATCCACCACACACGAATAAAATGGGCACCACCTGAGGAGAATTCAAACGCTGCTGCTGTGGTTGATACTGAAAAGAAAAGCTAGACCTGCACTCCAGAAGATTTAAAATTTCTCTTTTGGAAGAAGACAGCAGGCCCCAATGCAAAGTGACAATGTTCCTTTATTTTCTTTATGTGTTTACAGATTTAGGGGCTTTTAGCTGCCACGTACTGTGTCTGAGTGTGGTCCTTTCCATTGTTAAAAAAGAAAAGAATTGAAAGTGTGTCATGGTTATTCCTTAGCGAGTAAGAACGTCTATGAAGGTTACAGAAGGTGTGTAGAAAGTTGTGTGCGTATAGAAAGCTAAAGAAGAGGTTTGTGAAGGCTGTAGAGGCCATAGAAGTGTCTGAATTTTGTTTTGTTTTTTTGTTTTTGAAAGGAAAGAAACCTCAGTGCTTGGGTTTAGTTATTCTTTGCTTTATGTTTTATTTTGTTTCTTGTTTTCTGATCTCTGGGGACTTGGGGAACACTGCTGTTCTGTGTGTATTGGGAATCTTCCGTCTCTGCCATTTGGGGTTTGGTGCCACTTGGACCTCATAAAAGTTGTTTGCGGTACCAGTTTGCATGAGAACATGTCTCTGCCATTTGGGACTTTGTGTGATTCGGACCTAAGAAAGGTTGTCCAGTGCCAGGGCCTGCTGGGGTGAGAAAGCATGTCTCTGCCATGATGCCAGTTGGTCAGGCCTCATGTCTGTGCCAGACCAGTGAACACAATGGTAAGTGAGAGAATGTCTTGAGGCTCTGTGCCATTGGTGCCGGGTAGTCCCTGTGGTTTGGGGCTTCAAACCATTGGGAGCTAGGAAAGGTCATCTGGTACCGGTTAGAGCTGGCTTAGGCAAGAGAATGTCTCAACCATTGGCGCTTTGTGCCATCTGGACCTGGGAAAAGTAGTCTGTATGACTGGTTAGTGTGACTGGTGGGTAGGGAATAGGAGTCTAAGGCTAGTTTCAGTACCCCCCCGCCCTTTTTTTCAAACTCTGTCTTTGCTTTGGATTTTTTGTTTCTGTTTTTAAAAAGAAATCAAGGTTTCTAAGGGTTAAAACTTCACATTAAATTAAGAAGTAATGAAAGATATAAGGCATGAAATGCAATTTTGGTGGATATTGGAAGGACAAGAATTTTCCTTTTTGATTTGTATTTTTCACCCTACCTGATCCCTCTAGCATTAGGTATTCTTAATGATGAGTAATGATATAAAATTTCTTTTATATGAAATCAGTAAGACCAGTTACAAATTATGGTTTAAATAACCAAAACTTTGATTGGAGTGTTATGCCTCAAGGAGGCATGCCTTGGCTCAGGTTGTTACCAGAAAGCCTTGAGGAACTAAGGTTGACTTTGGAAGCTAACAAAAGCCCATTGGAGAAATGGCCTGGTACCTTGTTTGATCATGTGGTTCATGGCAGTCTTTCCAGGAAAGGAATGAAGGTTGCTTTCATAAAAGATGGCAAGAAGGCAACTTAAGTCTTTGATGGGAACCTCAAAGACTTGAGGAATACAGGTACTGCTGGCAAAGCTGAATGGCAGGCATAGGGGCTTGGCTTTTGTGCCCTGAAGTGTTGACTAAGGGTCAATCTAAAGGTTCCTTGTGTAAGTTCCAGAAAGCAGATTTGAACAGTCAGTGTGATCAATTGTTGCTCTTGTTTTTATGCAAATAATGAGGCAAAATTGAAAAGTGACAGTCTTTTTTATGACAACGAGGATGATCTTAGGGAGAGGAATCAGGGTATAAGGAAAATCACAATGGTCAGTCATGAACATCTGACTCCAGTGTCCCTGTCTTCAAAGTTTGTTCTCACTTGAGAGTGGAACTGGTTTCACCTGATGATATCAAATTGTCGCTGCTTAGTATCATTCCAGCAAAGACCTTGCAACTAAACGCCTTCTCAAAAAACAGTCTTGCACACTCAGAGATGGTGTAGGCCTCACTTAAGGAGCCAATCTGCATCATCGCCTCCTGGGACTCAATGGTTTGGCTGGACTAAATGGTTGAGTTGGTGAAGTATGGGGCAGTTTATCGGCTTCACTTTAAATCTGCTTTTGTTTTCTGCCATAATGGTTCAAGTAGAAGGGGTCCAGAGGTGTTAATGGGAGGAAATCTCAGAACGGCCTCCTCAATCTAGTTTAAGTAGTAGGCAACAGGTCTTCAGACAGGTGTGACACTCTTTGCACCCCTTCCTCCAAGGAAGCCACTTTTTCTTAATTAGGGACACTGTAGAATTAGTTCCTACCTTTTGTTAGTTAGTTGTTACAATTTTGGTTGTGCCTTCTAACCTTCTTGCCAAATTTGTCACCTCCAGAATAAGACAAGGATGCCAACTCATCTAGTAATGCTATCTTGGGACATTGCATACACCACTTTCCAGGGACACCACTGACCTGGACTTGGCAAGATCCTTCTCCCTTGCATAAAGGCTCCTCTCCACTCCAGGTCCCCTTTTGTTAGGGACCTCTTGACCAGGGGATAGATAGGACTATGCTCCATAACTGGCAGGAAGTAGTTACAGAAGAATGAGACCTTCCTCCATCACCCTAGCAACTAGGATGACAGGCTCATGACACAGCAAAAAGAGGCATGTAGGGCTGGTGCCAAAAGCTGGGTAGGTAATAGGACGGGAAGAACGTACCCTCCCATCTACTTCTGCTGCATAGGGGATTAGGGGACATTTTTAAAAGAGGAGCACAGGGAAAACCTGTGCTTTTGCTCCTCCATCCCTTGGCTGGTGGGTCCACAGCTGCACAGCTGGGAGATAAAGTTCCTGAGCTGGTGGGCCTTGCCAGGGAGATTCCCTGTGACCCTGCCGGAATGCTCCAGGACCTGCCTGGCCAGGAACACACCAGGTTCTGTAAGAGGGCAGCAGCAAAGCTTACGCTGGTGGGCTCAGGGAGAATGGGTGGCCAGCAAGCCCCACACCCATTCCCCAGATGGGAAGCGGTTGTGGCTGCTGCCTGCCCACAGCCCATGACAGTGCATTCCTGTTGGGTACAGCCCCAACTCAGCCAGGGGACAGGCCCTGTACCCATCCCCCAGTGCTCTGGGCCTGACCAGGAGCACTGCAGGATCTAGGCTGGTAAGAAGAGGGGGAAAGAGTCTTGGGCTAGTGAGTCCTGGGAAGCAGTGCAACTGGGCAGCGAGCCCCATGCCCCTCCCCCACGTGCAAAGCCATAGGAAGCCACTGCTGCAGCCACATGCCAACCACCTGCACACTCCTCTGGCAGAGGGGGGCCATCAAGAAACCTAGTATGCATATTTTAAATAAAAAATTCATTTTTCCTTTCCACTGGACTCTGTTCTCAGAATTTTGTCTGTGGGCGGTGTGTGGTAGGACCCCACTGGCTGTTCAGTTACAATGCCTTGCTTGGGGGCACAACTTAGAAAACTACAGGCAACTCTTCTCTTGAGACACTAATCATTATGTAAGAACAGAAAGAGGAATTTTTAAAATTCATTAACATATATTAATTGCAGTATTACAGGCCCAATCTTTGAAAACTCCCCTAGCTATTAAACAAATTTAGAGATCTGAATCGTCTTTTTTTTTTCCTTTTTTTTTTTTAAACGAATGATCAGCTTTTTAACAAGTGATCCAACTTGGAAGGTTTGGAGCAGAAATTCACCAAAATCTACTATTTAATTTACAGGGTCCAATTCTTATATATCACCTTTGTGCATTTACAAAAATAGTAATTACATAGTGGTATATAAAATACTGAAAGAAAGCTTCACAAAAATAAAGAGTTTAGGACTTAATATAGTCCTGCAGGCTTGTTCCTAAAAAATCTTTTTCATAATAAGCATTATGTGTCATCTGGGAATCACAGCATTATTTCATTATTTAGAATTTCTTTAGCTTTTTAAAGTGTTTTCTATATTTTTGTTTAACAATGTATATGAATGTTCCAAATGGGATTTTAAAAAAATCCTCCAAAATGCAATTTCCACAAGTTCATGGTCATTTCCCAGAGAAATATATTGAAATTAACTTTAAGGCCTCCCTCTCCATCCTATTCAAAGTAGGAACCTACCTTTTATTTTTTTAATACAAAATCTTGCCACAAGTACTAATATTTTTCCACAGTTTGTTCTCATCTTCCTATCTGGCACATCACAAGGGCTGTTACTACTAGAATTTGCTTATGCAGCCTCATTAAGTCCTGATAACCACATTAAGATAACTATTTATACACCATTTGTCAAAATGGTAAACTGAGATTTAAGGTGTGGGAATAATCTTCCTAGAAGTCACAGAGCTAAACAGGCAAAGAGTGGACTCAGTTCTAAAGCCCTGATTAGTACCACAGAACAGCCTTAAAAATGCATCTAGTAGCTGATAAAATCCTTTAGTAATCGCTAAAGGGATCACAATAAATGAAAAACTTCAACACACTTGTAAGGGGACAAATCATTGTATTTACTATACTATTGGGTTGGCCTAATAGTTCATTCGGGTATTTCTGTAAGATGGCTCTAATAGCATTTAATTGTCTTTAATTTTATTCAAAACAAGTTTGTTAGATTCTATTGTGACAGCTGTAATATCAGCGTGCATTTAAAAAAATTATCAAAATTGGTGAATTTTTGTGCAGTCATTTTAATACTGAAGATTATTAAATGTGCTTATTTTCTTAATAATAAGCACATTTTCAGCATATTATGCTGTACTATTTCAAGAAAGGTAAACACACAACTGAAACAAAAAAGATTTGTGCAGTGTATGGAGAAGGTGGTGCAACTAAATCAAACAAATCACAAGTGTTTTGCCAAGTTTTATGCTGGAAATTTTTCACTGGACAATGCTTCATGGTCAGGTAGACCAGCTGAAGTTGACAGCGATCAAATCAAGACATTAGTTCAGAACAATCAACGTTATGACATGAGGGAGATAGCTGACATACTCAAAATATTCAAATCAGTAAAGTTATTGGTGAAGATGAAAAATGTGTCTTTTAGTTTACAGATAAAGCTAAACAGACTTTTTGGCCAACCCAATAGATGATTCACTTTAATAGTATCCAAACACTGACTCTTGTTAATTGTCCTTATGAGCATTTTGGCCACAAGGTTAATTTAATAAAAGTGCTACTTCTATCTAAAGAAAAAGCAAGGTCAGGCCTCTGACTTCAGGAGCAACATAGCAGAGTGGTAGGCGCCTGGCGCCATGTCCCAGTTCAGCCCCGATCGCTGCCGGCCAGCTGCAGGAGCTGACCCGCAGACCCAGCCCCACCCTCGGCTTCATTCTGTAGCATGATTACCTCAGGGTCCCATGGAGTAACACATTTTACATCCATAAAATTCCCCCAAAATGGTTTTTAAAACAGGCTTTATTCATTAAATGTCTTTTTATAACCATCAACTATTCTCTATAATAATAAAGAATTACCAAATAATCAAAGCTGATTAACCTAAACTTTTAAACTTATAACTCAAATTATTTTCATGACTAAAGATTCATTAATTTACATGGAGTGTAGAAATTAATAAACATGATCACATACTTACATCTGTGTATGTACACAAAACACACACACACATATAAACACCTGCTCAAACATCCCATATTTAGGGCATACAGGTTTTTGAAGGCTGAAAAGTACAAAAACCGTAACTAAATATCACAGCTTTATTGAACCCATTGGTGTCTAAAACATTTCTAGGTCCAGAAATAAGCTAGAAGAGAAAAAAAGTCATCTTTTGAGCAAAGTAGGACAACTCAGCAATAACTAGCACTTCTGTCAAAGCCAGAGGAAGGGGTATTTCTAATTCTTGTCAGCATCTCCAGCATCAAACTGAAGTCAGGCATATCACAGGCTCAAAAAATAAAATGCATTTCCCTGTCCCACCAACGTCCTCCCCACATACATGAACTATTATCACACAGGTACATCATTTATAAGCACATGTCTGGGACGCCGTGCAGTCATCTCACAGAAGTGGTTTTTGGCAGTTGCAAGGAGTATAATTCTATCTCTTTGGAAAGGAGTCTGGGCTTCTCTTGCAGGCAATTATTTCCAGTATCGCTGGGAAAAGGTTTGTTTTCCAGCAGGAAATCTAAATTGTGAGGGGAAACCCCATGTAATCAAGATAGAGGAGTCCCCTGAAAGGCCTTTCTCTTTTACTCAGAGATTGCCGTGAAAAAGTTGTGAACTGAAGGATGACATGATCTGACTCTTCTATTAATTGGAGCACTTTGACTGCTCTGGAGAATATAGACTATAGTGCAGTTATTGCAGAAGTGGATGGGACTAGTTAGGAGGAAAGAGGGTTTCCATAGGGAGAGTAATTGCCCAAGATATCCATGTCCTGATCTCTGCAACCTGTGAATACATTACCTTACTTGGCAAAGGAGACTTTGCAGGTGTGATTAAGGATCTTGAGATACAAAGATTATCCCAGATTACATGGGTGAGCTGAATATAATCACATGGGTCCTCGTAAAAGTGATTAACAGAAGGAGAGAAGAAAGAGGTGGGGATAGAAAGGGAAGGATACATAATCACAGCTGTATTTGAAGCTGAAGAAAGGGATCACAAGCTAAAAAATGCAGCCAGCCTCTAGAAGCTAGAAAAGCTCCTTCAGAAGGAACAGAGCCCTGACAATCCATTTTAGACTTCTAGCCTCCAGAACTGTGAAGTAGTACATTTATATTGTTTTTAAGCCACTAAATTTGTGATAACTTGTTATAGCAGTGCTATAGGCTGAATGTTTTTGTTCTCCTAAAATTCATACATTGAAACCTAATCCCTTGGCATTGGGCAATGAGGTCTTTGGAAAATGATTAGGTCATGAGGATGGAATCTTCATGAATGGGGTTAATATGCCCTTATAAAAGAGACCCCGGAGATTCCCTTGTCCCTCCCACCATGTCAGAACATGAACCAGGAAGTGGTTCTCACCAGACATTGAATCTTGACCCAGTCTTGGACTTCCCAGCCTCTAGAATGATAATAAATAAATGTCTGCTGTTAAAGTCACTCAGGCTATGACATTTTGTCATAGCAGCCCAAATGTACTAAGACAGCAAAAGGAAATTTAATACAGAGAAATGTCAGCAGAGATGGTGAAGAGTCATATCATGCATTTATCTTACAGTTAGAGCCAACAGAGATTTACAGAGATGGGATGTGGGGGTGTGGAAGAAAAAGAGGAAACCAAGTCTTACTCCAGGATTTTTTATTTTATTTTGTCTTTTACCCCTGGCAATTATAAAAATGGATGGACTTTTGGATAGTGTTAGAAAAAGCCTGATTAGAGTAGGTCCAAGGGAGAATGGAAGAAAAGGTATGGCGCCAGCTAGTGGACAATCATTTGAAGGAGTTTTGCTATAGCAGGGCAAAAGGAAATGTAGCAACACAGAGAGCCAGAGTCAATCTGAGGGTAAATTTGATGATCTAAGAGGTGTGGAAAATTGCATAAGAGATGCCCCTGAATATGTGAGAGGGCACAGAACCGGGAACACAATGGCCAGCTGACCCTGAGCCAAGAACATAAACAGTCTGCCCACAGTGAGAGGAGGAAAGGTGAGAACATGGGTACAGAAGCCATTTTGTGATGTGATGGTGAGAGAGTAGGGAGGTTCTTTCCGATTGCTTCCATGCTCTCAGTAAAATTGAAACAGCTGACAGTAAAGCAAATGAAGGAAGGCTAAATGAAGGAAGGTGCTAAAGGAAGGTCTCAAAAGACACAGTGTTAAAAAAATCTAGAGTAAATCTCTAGAAATGTGATACAACTGCCAACCAGCACAAAGGACCAACAAGAGGAAGTGGTCGCGAATTTAAAATGAGACCAGTCAGTAAGGTTGGATGGTTTTTCTCCAAACTATACAATCCTGTAGGTGTGGGCAGGAGGTAGACAAAGTTGAGTTTAATAAGCAGTGGAATTTTTCCAAGTGAACAAAGGCAAACTGACAGCACTGAGGAAATCGGGGATACCTGCGAAGGAGGAACTGCAGCAATAGTTCATGTGATCTAAGATGGGTAAGGAGATTTCCAATGAAACTGAGGTTTCATTAAATAAGATGCAGTGATGAAAAGTCACAATGTTGAAGAAAATTCAGTGACATATTGACAATATACTGAGAAAATAAACAGGTTGCACAAATTACTATGTATAGTATGATCCCGTTTTGAGAGAGATATATTATGTATGTTCATTAAGAGAGAGAAAAATGGTTACTTCTGAAAGGTGGGAATTTCCTTTTTCATGATCTTTTAAGATATTCCACAAAGAACACTTATTACTTTAATAATAAATCCTAGGAGAGTATTATGCATGTTATTTTAAATAGCACAGCTGTTAAAATTCTTTGTGAATTATGCCATTTAAAACTGTACCCACTTAAATTATAGGTTTAATCTGTATGAGTAGGTTATCCTAAAATCATTAACAAGTGCTACCGATTGGCATTAAGATGACAAAGATTTTTACAAGCAAATGCGTGTGATTGGACTGTGCATCTTCTTGGAAGGCTTACCAAGCTGAAACATTTCAAAAAGATACATGCAGCAAAGGCTCTTGTTCAGACAGTTCGCATCAAGATGGTGTAATGGATGCCATCTGTCCTGGTTAGTTAGCGATCCTTTTCGATACACTGGTGTCTACGTGGTTTCTGCTGTGAAATATTTTGAACATGATCCCTGCCCACAGCTAACAGAAAAAGAGCAGATGAGAGAATATAGAGGAATAATTAGGTTTTAGTTCTTAAACCACACGAAATACAGCTTAGTCGATAAGGCTATAGTTTACAAACACTAGAAACACAGAAAATATTTAAAATGCTTGATAAAAAATGGAGAATGTGGAATAACCTGGTTACAAACTATGTTATAGTAGTAAGATTATAGGTGAATTTTTAAGTCAGTAATTTAACAATTAAATGACATATGTTTCCATTAAGAAAAGGTAGTAGAACTTTCTGGTACATGAAGAATTAAAACACAGTTATTATTAATGAAAACAGAGCCATGAAGAAAGACTGATTCTACGTGGGTCCTGTAGATAAAGTACAAAAAATTTTTTAAAAGGCTATAAAGTATCACACAGTGCTGTTTATCCAGTTAACATGAAAATTAATGAAAAGACATTTAAATATCCTGTAGAATAAATTGTTCCATTTTACAAAGCTGATATAAATTTTCAATTCTCATAAATAATTATCTTTACTAATAAAAATGTTAAAATTCTGTCCCATTATTACTGTTATCTGGTAATATTCATTCCTTACCTCTTAAGCACAGTGTCTTTTTTAAAACAGATATTTATATGATTCAATATTATTTCATAACTAAAATATTTTCATTTTAAAGAGGCTTACAGCCTAGCTTAGTTATAGCATAACTTAGTATGATTTAAAAACAAACTAACTATTTTGAGACACCACAGAAAGTAGCAACAAGGCTCTATAAAAATCAATATACAATTCACTGGCAGGAAGTAACAAATGAGTAACATTTTGGATTATAGGGTTACCAAGGTACTTGCAACATTTTAAATCATTTGAGGTGTACCATGGTTGGGGGGGAGCAAAAAGAAAAACGTGGCATAAACTGGTTTTCAAAGTGTGGAAAATAGAATAAAGGGAGATGAAAAGTCCAAAACTAAGCATGTGGAAAACTGGTACGCTTTCAAACTGATGAACTTCCAAATTGAACTAAGTTGATTAGAGGATATATTTAGTAAAATTATTACAGTGCTATAAGAAATGTTGTTTAATGTCAATTAACAGTACTTAAACTGTAATGTATATGCATAAACCCATAACATAAAAATATTGATGTTATAGGCAATCATCATACATTCTTAGAAAAAATGTTATAAATCAAAATTATCTGACATCAACTCTTGTTTTCTTTTGGAAACCCTGATATAACTGTTTCCATGCTTTTGCCCCATGTTCAAATTTTTATAGCTACTGCTTTGTCTAACTACATTTGAATAAAATGATATACTGCTCCGTCTGGAAAACACGTACATAAAGTGATTAACCAAGGAACATTAGCAAATTATATGAGATTATACTGGAAAATGGTTTGAAGGTCACCCAGCCCATCTGTTTTTTAGAGGATCTACCTGAATGTCTAATTCACAGAAGGCTATTGAAAAGCTGTGCTTTTAAACCCCTTACTGTCTTGCCCACCCCTTAACACCACCCTCCCTTCACCCTACCCCAGCTACTTCAGCTAAGCATCTGCCTCTCACTTATGTCCATGGATGATATGCAAACACACCCATTTACAGTCAACTCTTGTATTTTTGTGGATAATATTGAAAACAAGGCTGGACCACATTACCAAATGCCTCTGATTTGAAGAAGCGTTAAAGAGAGTTTAGGCCTCGGTGCCGGGAGGAGCTTGCCTACCCTGAGGAAGTAACTGCCATGGCCTTCCCCACTAGATTATAGAGGAGAGTGGTTAAGATGATGCATTTGGAGTTATAAAGGCCTGGCTCCAAGTTCTGGGGCCACACTTGTTATCTGTGACACAACAGATTACTTAACCATGAGCCTTAAAGTGAGAAAGTGAGATAGCAGTAGTACCTTCTTCAATGGAGAATGGTGAGGATTAAAGGAGACGATCCACATAAAGTGCTAACTAGCACTCCTGGTAGACAGGTCTCAGTAAATAACAGCAGCAGTTTTCTAGAGTTTTAAACACATTAGTCCCAAATTCTTTAATATTCCTCCCAGGTGATCAGACCTATGTATCTTTCCCTCGAGTCAGAGCCCCCTGACTACTTGATACATGGAATATAGTGGAAACTGATTTTGTGACTGAGGCTTTAAAGAACTGGCAGATTCTACTTTTTGTGTCCTGCGATATTCACTAACGGATCCCAGCCATTTTGTGGCAAGGAAGCCCAAGCAGTCTATGGAAAGGAACCTAAGCCCCCAGCCCACAGTGCCCACTGACATCTTAGCAAACAGCCAGCCATGAGGGAGCCAGCCACCTTGGAGGCATACCCTCTAACACTCACGGACATATGAGGTGCAGGTAGTGAGCTGTCCCCACCGGGCCCAGCCTAAATTGCAGATTTGTGAGCACAAAGAATGATTATTGCTGTTTAAAACCATTATGTCTTGGGGTGGTTTGTCGCATAGCAACACATGACAAGCAGGAACATGTTATTATCTTTGCATCCTTTTTACTTTCTAGCAGAGCGGATCACAGGTTAGGACCTTAAAGAGTGTTCATAATAAGATTCAGACATCTCCAGAGGGAAAAATCCTCCCAGGAGATTTCTTTCTATAAGTAAACAGAGAGCTCCCTGCAATAGAATTTATTTTAACCTAAGAAAACACAATCTTAGTCCTCATCTCACCTAACCTACACCAGAGCTTGGCAGAACCCTAAGAAATTGAGGCTTCTATAAATATAATGGAGCTTAAAAAAAATTCTCTATAAAGCCAGTTCCATTCTGCAATAATCTCAAATAACCCAGTGAATGCTAAATAGGGGAGACGAACATCCACTTTGAAAAACAAGGAATCACGAGGCCACCATCTGCATCTAAGGAAAAGAGCAGATGGAGACAGAGCACAGCAGCTGATACACACACAAAAATAACTTTTGGGGCTATTGCGCAAAATCTAGAGACACACGGTGAGTAGGGATCAAAACAGAGGAACATGGTTATTTTCCTTTTATTATATATATTTAAAATGTTAATATTTTACTAAGTTACTAGTATTCTTCCAGACATTTTTACATGATTCTCCACAGTGAGTCTTAGAAACATATCCATTATGGTACGTAATGATAATGTAGAAGAGCATCATTGATCTTGTAATTACGGTACATATCGTGATGCCCAGTGCCTCTTTGGGGCACTTATCACAAATAAAACCTATTAATCATGGTTAGTCTCCTTTAGACAGTAAGTCCAGTGACTACAGGGACTGTCTAGTTTACACTCTCTTCCCAGGGCCCGGCACCAGGCATGACAGAATACATTCAGTAAATATCTGTTGGGTGAATGTTGAATGACTAGCATTCAAAAGGTTATTGAAGGACCTGAAGTTCATGATGCCTGAATTAAGTATGAATTCACATGGGGCAGAAACATAATATTCTTAAAGAAAAGTTTATACCCCAATACTTAAATTGCTTTAGAAATAACTGGTTGCTGTCACCAGTTAGAAATTAATGCATTCTTATGCTGGAGAAGTTATTTTTATTCACACTCTCCTCTCCATCTATTCATGTCCTTTTATTACTCCCTAACAGGATGTCACCTATATTTAGAACCATCACCCACAATTCAGAGTTTTATAGAACCTATATTTTAATAAATGTCAATTGTAATTGCGTCCTCAGATCCATTCTCCCCCTTTTTCTGTCAATCTACTTCCAAAAGTAGTTAACATAATCTCCCTTAAACACTGTTTTTATCATATCCTTTACCACCTCAGAGCCTACAGTGAACCTCAATTGTCAACTGTTTGAAATTTAAGTTCATTAGGAGTTTGACACATTAGCAATCTCCATTAAGGGTTTCTAAAACTCTTCCATTAATTCTACCTCCTATCCCTCCAAACCAAACTCCTATCTTATTCCCATTCCCCAAATCAGCACAAAGATGCATAGAACCTCTGATACAGCTGAGCAGAGTTGATGAAAGATGTCTTCTCAATTACACCAGTGAGGTCTCATTATTTTGTCAAGACACTCCAGAAGGAAGCCCAATGTACTTTTCAGAGTGTTGATGACAGATTTAACCCCCATGACTCATGGAAAGAGACTCATCAGTAGAACATCATTATCAATTATAAGTTAACTTTTAGGGATTACTCAGATGTTTATATAAAATAATCTAATATAAGACTATGTTGAATTAGCCTTTGTGAAGGAAAGCCTGAACTTTCTAACAAGACCAATGATACATCACTATACTAAGTATTAGGAATATTAAATGTTTCATTGGTAGCAAATCTACCATTACCCTAACTACATAATCTGCTCTTCCAAATTTTCTGCAACTACTACTGATTGGAAAAAAAAAATCAAAGAATTGTATAACTCAAGAAAATCAGTACAACAGGCTTTCATGGAAATGAAAGTAAATTCCTATTTGATGACTCAATTTACCACCTGCCAATTTTTAGATGCAAGCAGAAGCAGAAAAACAAATTGGTCAAATATCAAAGAAATGAAAATATGAAATATAACTATAACAGATAGATTTAATGACTGAAATGTGGAAAGATGATCAGGATAATAACAGCAGTTCCTTAGCTATTGCATCCTTGTCCATTTCAAAAAATCTCCTTCATTTCCTTAAACTTGGGTCACGCAGCATTCACACATGTGCCAACACATCTGCATCCAGGGGATGAGAATATCCTAATTACAAAAAACTACAAACCTTTCTGTACTTTGTATGATAATTACTGAGGAGAAAACACTGAAAGATCAATGATGCTCTTCTATATTATCATAATAGTCTTTCAATAAGATCTTAGAAGTCTTTCAAGATTTACTTCTGTTTATAATTACCTGCAGTCAATGGGAGGGAACAGCAAATGAATGATTAAACACAAAAGACTAACAAATAATTCCTGTGTTGCTTCAATTTCTGTGCAGCTTTTGATATTTACAATTGATTACAGGTGTGCGGGAAATGTTCTGGGAATTCACAGCATTTAAAGTAAAATAAAGAATCTAGGAATGACAACCTCCAGCTCTAGGGAAATGCTTAATTTCATTAACAATGCCTTTGAAGCAGAGGCATGGTAAGAGTCAAGGGTAGGAGTCAGACAGAAAATGGCTTATTATTCTGAGTCTGTTTCTCCTTTCCTAAAGTGAGGTACTATCATTGTTCTCAAAGGATTTCATAGCGATGCCAGGAGATAATGTATATAAAGTGCCCGGCACACAGTAAAAGTCCAACCGTGTTAAGTCCCATGCCAGCTCCATGTCCTGCTCCGACATCAGCCTGCTGGAAACAGCAGAAAGCCTCAGCACTCCTGAGCACATGTGCCAAATGGCATCACCCCTTTTCTTTTTAAAAAATTTTTTTTAGATTTTATTTATTTATTTTTAGAGAGATGGGGAAGGGAGGAAGAGAGGGAGAGAATCAGTGTGTGATTGCCTATCGTGCGCCCCCTACTGGTGAGCTGGCCGGCAACCCACACATATGTGCCCTGACTGGGGATCAAACCAGTGACCACTTGGTTCACAGTCTAGCACTCAATCCACTGTGCAACAGCAGCCAGGGCGACAATCGCCCCGTTTCTTGTTTTCAGTTTATCTACTGCCTAACCCATAATCATGGGGTGGAGGAAGGAGGCTGAAGAAAAATAGTTTTGGTTTAAAAGAACTGAATTGCCTCCCTCCTCACTTTTAGAAGTTGTGATAGAGGTCATTGTAAACAATTATTTATGCAAAATTTAAAATAATATCACAGAATATCAAAGATCCAACATCATCAAGAATATGCTGTCTAAACATAAAGATGAAGGGAATGGCCCGGCATGAAGATAACCGTTTACAACAATTCATAGGTCTAATTTTTATCATGACATTCCTACACACATAAAGTCACTTTTGAGAACAGTTAATACATATCATATTCCCAATACACTTTAGAAGTTTCCAAAATTCCTAAGCCCTCCTTGGGGTCGGGGTCGGGGTCGGGGTGGGGGTAGGGAGGAACACGTAGTTTTGTTTTAGAGGATGTTATCTGGACAACATCTGACAAGTCACTTCTCTCTCTCCAAGACATTCTTACAACTAACCATTCAGAACCCAAAGTGGCCACTTGAACCTACATGAAAAATGTTGACCCTAGCTCTTTCCAGCCTATGATCTTATTATCCAAAAAATCCATCTGATTTCACTTTACTGCTTATTTCCCACTTGCTGTAGACTTGCTGTGAGAATAAATTAACAGAGGAGCTCAGTCGTGTTTTCCATCTGGCACCCCCCAACTTGAGGAGTGTGAGATCCACCCTGGGGAATAAGAAGCAATGCCTACTGTTTGAGACAGGAAGCAGGCGACTAGGATCTGTCCTGTAACTTTCAAAGTGTGAGAAGGAGAAAGTTCAAGGGGAAATCTTTCTACTAAAACAGACTGGAATTCCACAACAAATATTTTCTCAAGCATCTACTATGTACCAGACCCTATCTTGTCTGATCCTTATAATGCAAACAAAACTGTGACTGTGTATTAAGGCCAGAGCAGTGAAACAACAAAGCATCCACTGAACCTCATTTAACTAGGGATTTAAAGGCCACCTTAAAGGCAGAATGGGTGCAGTGCCTGACATCAGCAAATAGACAGTTCATTTGCCCGTAACTGGTGAATCTCAACTTCTATGTGCATAAAAATTATTACTTAAATAGACAAAACCATGTTTGAAGTACTTTATGGATAAGTTTAGAGCTTCCCAAGGGTTTATCATCTGCAATGTTTTAACCATTAAAACATAAAGCCCACGGGAGCCTCAACTCCACTCTGATACAGGGAAGGTGCCTAGTACAGCAGCACCTGGCACCAAGACGAGGCTGTCCACTGTCTAATTCCGTAGAAGAATTTCATGAGAAGAGTTCAAAGCTGTTGAAGAGCTTATCAGCTCTATCATTTTTATTCCTGTAGGCGATAATTATATGAACATAACACCTGCAATTGTCCACTTAAAATAGGCCAGCATGCCTGTACTGGAGCATAACAAAGTCAGATGGCTGTTGAAATATATTTTATACTCTTGCCAGGTCACTTTTAGCATTATGTGAAGCAATGTTCTTCTACTGTACCTAATCCTATGAGAAAAAGATTTTTTAAAATTGATTTTATAACAGATAATAAGCCTTTAGAAATGTATAGTAATCTTAAAGTCTAAAAGAAAAGGGCTTTTAAAAATAAAGTTCATTCAACTTAAAAATCTAAATTGAAGAGATGAATTGGACTGGAAAAATAAAACAATATAGAGTTTTGCCTTGTAAAAAATTCGAGTGGAAAATTACCTTATACATCTTATTTTAGGTACACAACACCTTAACTAAAAACTAGAGGCAGCTCATCTTAACAGTATGAGGAAAGACACTGGTCACAGCTAAATGACACATTTTACATGAGGAGGCACATTTTCCATGCCTTTAAGGCAGTAATTATAAACATTTGAGATATTTACCTTTCTCAGACAACCACTATGACTTTCTGCCTTCACTTTGGCTTTCCTGCAAACTTTTGTCTGCCTAGCAGTTAGTGTGGTCTTTGTCAATTGTGATAAATTTTAAATATTTACATTTAATAAATTAAAACTCTTAATGCAAAAGATAAAATACAATATAATTATGCTATATGAGTGTGGTATTTTAGAAGATGCATGTCAAATCACTGGCACTCTTGAGCTTAAACACTTCAAATGGCTATCCACCTGATACAGGGTGAAATCCAGCTTTCCCGTGGCCTTTATAAACCTTCCGCACAGTTGGGTGTCAGCCTAGCTCTGCACCTGATCTTGTGCCATTCTCTCTCTAAGTCTGGCTTCTCACAGTTCCTGCAAGTTACCAAACTCCTTCCTCTCTCAGGGTTCTTTGCATAAGTGCTCCCCTTGCCTCAGCACTCTTTTTCTAACTGGGTTTACAATATCCCTCCTTCCAGTCTCAGGCAGGGGTGTCTGCTCCTCAGAGAAGCCTTTCCTGTCCCAGTCTAGAGTATCACACCTCTTAATCCCTCTCATAGCATTCTTTCCTTTTCTTCCGTAAAATAATTTGTACTTAAATGGTTTGTTTATTGGTTTCATATCAATCTCGCCCCTAGCATCTACTTCCATAAGGAAGAAATGCCCCATGTTCACCACCCTTGAAGTCAAGGACAATAAACATCAGTTGAATAAATGAATCCATGGATCACTACTCTGTTCTAATACCACCTGAAATATAGGATATAGCCTTTCCTTTCTTATTTCATTTGTACAACAATTATTAATATTTTGACTCAGAATACTGGAAGGGCGGGGGATCAAAGATGGCTGCAGAGTAGGTGGAAACTCCATCCACTTGCTCCCAGACCTCGAACAGTCTTGCAGCTAAACCACTGAGCAATCAACTTGAAAATCCAACCGAGAGTGAGTGTGTATGCACAGGAGTGTGCGGAATGTGTGTGTGAGTGGGCAAGAGCCTGCCCACCTGCAGGGCACTAGGAAGTGGGTGGTCTGGGCTCTCCTAGTGCAGGAGCTGCTACCACCACTGCCCAATCCAGCACCTCTGGATGTGCAGATATGTGGTAGGAGACACTCTGAGGATTTTAAAATATCCACCTCGGGAAGAAGCCCCCGGAGTGCGGGTGCCTGCACCTTGGCACGCAGATGTATCTCTGTAACCCCTGCCTTGGCAGGGCCATGCAACCCGCTGCTGCCAGGAAAGATCCCGGCCTACAGTACTTACTGGAGAAGGGGCTGTCGCCTCCCTGACCCTGGGCACCACGGGAACTGCAAACGGGACAGAATCTGACAGAGAAGGCTGCGGTTCGGCTTAGGAGTCACGAGCTCTGGGGCGGTGAAAGATGGCTGGGGCAGTGTTGACTGCAGAAACAACACAGTGGGAGCAGGTCCACCCGAGGCTGAGCATCACTGGAGAGAACGGCAAGAGCACCCCTCCGCTGCCCCATGTTAGAGCATCGCTGTGGACTCTTCGCAGCGCCATCTGGGAGAGATCTAGGGAGAAACTTTATCTAAAACTGTTGCAGGCTCTGGGAGGCTCTGGCCAGTCCTGACAAAGAGAGGCTTTTGGCTTTCTGGGGAGGGGAAGCATGTGGAGAACAGGCTCCCAAGGACTTGGTGCTACAGTGCGGGGCCACACAGAAACTTTTAAAAGAGGAGCTGAGGCCAGACAAGAGGCTCAGCAGGGACCCCGTGCTCAGATGCACAAGGACGGCCAGGAGCTGAACGCCTGAGTCAGGGCAGCCAGGCCGGTCCCTTCACAGGTAGGCGTGCCCAGTCACCACCACAGGCTCTGCAAATCAGTGAGGCCAGGTTCAGGTTCTTTTTGCCTGCTGGGCATATGTCCGCAAGGGAAAACTAAAAGTTCTGAAAGGGCCCCTTCTACCACACACTACAAAGCTACGCTGTTCCTCAGGCCACGATCCACTGAAACCCAGGGTGGAGAGATTACAGACAGGTAGAAGGGGTATTCTGGGCCCCGCCCAGCCCTGTACCTAGACAGAGCTGATGTCTGTACCAAGGAGGAAAGAAGAAAGGAGAAAAGGGGCTGTCTGCTCCTTTTACACAGATTGACCCCTCAGAGGAAATGGACAGCTAATTCACCAGAAATCATACATTACTGGAAAGAGTCTGGGACAGACCAGGTCCTGTGGCAAGGGAGTGGGGATAAACTCCCGCCACCTTCCCTAAAAACTGAACAGCACCCCCCTGGGGGTTTCCTCCGGGGTTCCCACCCTCCCAGCTGTACCAGAGGCCCCTCTGGTGAAAGTGGAAAAGATACTGGCAGTCCTCTTGGGTCATTAAAGGAACCACTCCTGGGCCCTGGGTAGAGGGACAGCCAGCAGGGCAGAACAGTGGGGACAAGCCAAATGTGAAGGAGACAGCCACAGACTGTGGATCACTTGTGGTTCTGAACCAGGTTGCCTAGGGCCCAGACTAGGATACCATCTGACATTACCAAGGGCGGATCCAGAAAGGGAAGACAGTGGTAAATACTGGGTTCTACAGAGACAAATTCCACCATGGTCTTCTTCATTACTTGTGTTTTCTCTCATGAATAGCTTTTTAACATTCATTTATTTTCCTTCAAGTTTGTGCTTATTTCATTAGTTTGTTTATTTTAGTTTATTTCAAATCTTGTATTTTGCTCCTCCATTCTCTTATTCATTTTACCTTCTTACTTGCTCTTCTTTTCATTTTAAATTTTTTTCCTCCTCTGGCTATGTCTTGTTTCTATTCCTCACTCTTACTTTTTCTACCCTCTCCATCCTCTCAAAATCATTATTCTTATCATTAGTCATTTCACATTCTTTTACCTGTTCTTAAAATACACTTATTCTCTTTCCAATTTATCAATCTTCACTCATTGGTTGTTGCATTTCTCCCATTTAATTCCTAGATTAGAAAACTTCCCTAACTTGATGACAGAAAAAGTCACTCAAGTTCAGGAAGCACAGAGGTCCCAATCAAGATGAACCCAAAGGGGTCCACTCCAAGACAGATCATAATTAAAATGGCAAAATTTAAAGATGAAGAACAAATATCAAAGGCAGCAAGGGATAAACAGTTAGTACTATAAAAGGAACATCTGATAAGACTATCAGCAATTTCTCAACAGAAACACTGCAAGGCAGAAGGGAAGGACAAGAAGAATTCCAAGTAAGGAAAAGCCAAGGCCTGCAACCAAGACTACTCTATCCAGCAAGGCTCTTATTTAAAGCGAAAGGCAAAATAAAGAGTATCCCAGACAAAAAAAGAAAGGCTAAAGGACATATTTCCACCAAACCAGCATTGCAAGATATGCCAAAGGACTTCTTTAAGAAGATGAAGAAAATGAGGGAGAGAGAAATAGATACACAGGTACAAAGGGAAAAAAATGACAATGAGTAAGTACCTATCAATAATAACCTTAAATGTAAATTGATTAAATGCTCCAATTAAAAGATATACAGCAGCTGAATGGGTAAGAAAATACGACCCACATATACGCTATCTTCAACAGACTCATCTCAGAACAAAAGGTCTACAGACTGAAAGTGAAGGGATGGAAAAAAAATTTCAAGCAAATGGACATAAATAAAAAAGCTGGGGTAGCAATACGATATCAAACAAAACAGACTTCAAAACAAAGGCCATAAATTAAAACAAAGAAGGTCACTACACAATACTTAAGAGAAAAGTCCATCAAGAAGATATTACCCTTGTAAACATATATGCACCCAACATAGGAGCACCTAAACATATAAGGAAAATCTAGGAGGACTTCAAGAAAGACATAGACAGCAATACAACTCATCATAGGGGGTTTTAACACCCCACTGTCAACAATGGACAGATCTTCCAAACAAGGAATCAAAAAATATATTACGGTACTGAACAATACTCTAGATCAAACATACTTAATTGATATATATAGAACCTTCCACACAAAGAAGCAAAATGTACATTCTTTTCAAATGCACATGGAACACTTTCAAAGATAGACCACATGGCAGGACAATAAACAAGCCTAAAAAATTCAAGAAAATTGAAATCATATCAAGCATCTTCTCACATCACAATGTCTTAAAACTAGAAACCAACATCAAGGAAAAAACTCAAAAATATTCAAATACAAACAGACTGAATGCCATGCCATTAAATAATGAATGAGTCAACAATGAGATCAAGGAAGAAATCAAAAAGTATCTGGCAAGAAATGAACACAAAGTAGCCCCAAACCTATGAGACACAGGGAATGTGGTCGTGAGAGGGTAGTTCATAGCAATACAGGTCTCACCGCCCAAAAAAGGAAAAATCCCAAATAAACAGCCTAACCCTCCATCGAACTAGAGGAAGAACAACAAACAAATCCCAGAGTGGGTAGAAGGAGGGAAACAATCAAGATCAGAGCGGAATTAAATGACACCTAGAATTTAAAAAAAAAAAATCAAAGGATCAATAAATCCAGGAGCTGATTCTCTGAATATACAAACAAAATTGACAAGCCTTTAACCAGACTCATCAAGGAAAAAAAGAGAAAAAATAAAAACAGAAACAAAAGAGAAGTTAGCTGATACCACAGAAATACAAAGGATTGCAAGAAATTATATGAACAACTATATATGAAGAAATTCGACAACCAGAGCAAAATGGAAAATTTCTAGACACATACAATCTTCCAAAACTAAATCAAGAACAAGCAGAAAGCCTGAATGGACTAATAACAACTAGTGAAATTAAAGCAATAATCAAAAAACTCCTGGCACACAAAAGCCCTATCCACCTTCACCATTTTTATTCAACATAGTATTGGAACTTCTAGTCAAAACAATCAGACAAGAAAAAGAAATGAAAGGCATGGAAATTTGAAAGGAGAAAGTAAAACTGTCATTATTTGCAGATGACATGACAGTGTACATAGAACACCCTATAGTCTCCACCAAACAACTACTCGACATAAGTGAAGTTGGCACAAGTGAATTTTATCAAACATTTAAAGAAGAACTAACTCCTCAAACTGTTCCAAAACATTCAGGAAGAGGGAAGGCTCTCAAACTCTTTTTATGAGGCCCGTATTACCCTAATTCCAAAACCGGTAAAGACACAACAAAGAAAGAAAACTTCAGGTCAATATTGCTGATGAACATAGATGCTAAAATCCTCAACAAAATATTGGCAAACTGCATCCAGCAAAACATTAAAATGATCATACACCGTGATTCAGTGGGATTCATCCCAGGGATGCAAAGATGGTACAATATTCACAAATCATAAACATAATTCACTACATAAACAAAATAAAAGACAAAAACCACATGATCATACCTTAGATGCTGAAAAGTTTTGATAAAGTACAGCACCCATTTATGATAAAAAACACTCAGCGAAGTGGAAACAGAAGGAACATACCTCAACAAAATATAAGCCATATACGAGAAACCTACAGTCAACATCATACTCAATGGGCAAAAACTGAAAGCTTTCCCCATAAAATCAGGCACAAGACAAGGATATTCACCTTTTACCACTTCTATTCAACATAGTATTCAAAGTTCAAGCCACAGCGATCAGACAAGACAAGGAAATAAAAGGCATCCAAAATGGAAAAAAGGAAGTAAAACTGTCACTGTTTACAGATGATATGATAGTGTACATAGAAAACCCTATGGTCTCCACCAAAACACTACTTGACCTGATAGGTGAATTTGGCAAAACAACAGGATACAAAAGTCAATATTCAGATTTCAAAGTCATTTTTGTACACCAATAATTAAATATCAGAAAGAGAAACTAGAGAGAAAAATCCCATCTGCTATAGCAACAAGAAACACAGTACCTAGGAATAAACTTACCTGAGGAGGTAAAAGACTTGTACTCAGAAAACTATACAACACTGAATAAAGAAACTGAGGAAGAGACAAATAAATGGAAGCATATACCATGTTCATGGATTAGAAGAATTAACATCATTAATATGTGCATACTACCCAAAGCAATCTATGTATTCAACACAATCCCTATTAAAATACCAATGGCATATTTCATAGCCAGAACAAATATTTCAAATATTTACATGGAACCAAGCAAGACCCCAAACAGTCTCAGCAATCTTGAGGAAGAAGAACAAAATAGGAAGTATCACAATACCTGGTATCAAACTACACTAAAAGGCCACTGTAATAAAACAGTCTGGTACTGGTCTATGAATAGACACACAGATCAATGGAACAGAATAGAGAGCCCAGAAATAAATCCATGTCTTTATGGTCAATTAACATTTGACAAGGGAGGCAGGAGCATAGAAAGGCATAAAAATAGCCTCTTCAATAAATGCACTGGGAGATCTGGACAGTGACATGTAAAAAAATGAAACTAGACCAGCAACTTACACCATACACCAGAATAAACTCAAGACGGGTAAAAGACTGAAAATTAAGTAGTGACACCATAAAAGTCAGAGGAAAACATTGGCAGTAAAATTTCAGATTTCCTGAGCAACAATATTTTTGCCAATATAGCTCCTAGGGCAAGGAAATAAAGGAAAAAATAAACAAATGGGACTACATTAAATTAAAAAGCTTCTACATGGCTACAGAAACCATCATCAAAATGAAAAGTGAGCCAACAATGTGGTAAAACATATTTGCCATTGATACGTCAGACAAGGGTTTCATCTCCAAACTATATAAAGAATTCATACAACTCCACACCAGGAAGACAAACAATCCAATTAAAAAATGGGCAAAGGCCTTGAACAGACAACTTTTCCAAGGGGGACATACAGAGGGCCCAGAGACATATGAAAAAATGCTTAACATCACTAGTGTTCAGAGAGATGCAAATGAGATACCACATCATACCATTAGGAGTGGCCATAATTAATAAATCAACAAACAAGTACTGGCAAGGATGTGGAGAAGAGGGAACCCTAGGGCACTGTTGGTGGGAATGCAGACTGGTGCAGTCACTGTGGAAAACAGTATGGAATTTCCTCAAAAAACTAAAAATGGAACTACCTTTTGACCCAGCAATTCCACCACTGGGATTATATCCTAAGAATCCTGAAACACCCGTTCAAATGAACCCATGCACCCCTATTTTCATAGCAGCACAATTTACAATAGCCAAGAATTGGAAGCAGCCTAAGTGCCCAGGAGCAAAAGACTGGATCAAAAAGCTGTGGTACATTTACACAATGGAATACTATCCAGCAGAAAGGAAGAAGGAACCCCTGCCCTTCGCAATGGAATGGATGGAACTGGAGAGTATTATGCTAAGTGAAATAAGCCAGGCAGTGAAAGACAAATACTGTAAGATCTCATCTATAAGAGGAGCCTAATGAACAAAACAAAGAAACCAGAGGCACAGAAACAAGGAACAGGCTGACAGTGACCAGAAGGGAGGGAGGAGGGGGATAAGGTTGCAAAGAAGTGGAAGGGAATACTAAAAGAATATGTATGAATGACCCATGGACATGGACAACAGTGTGGGGACTGATTGTGGGAGTGGGGGTTGGGCTCAGTGGAGGAGAGCAAAGGGGGAAAAATTAGGACAATAGTAACAGAAAAACAGTAAAATATTTAATACAAAAAAAGAGGCTTCTGGCAAAGATGGAGGTGTAGGTAGATATGCTTCTCTTCCTTGCACAACCAATTTAAAAATAAAAAACAACCTGAACCGCCAGAAAATCGAGCTGTATGGAAGTCTGACAACCAAGGAGTTAAAGAAGAAACATTGATCCAGACTGGTAGGAGGGGTGAGACAAGCAGCGAGGGCAGAGAGGATGCGCAGCAAGACGACAGTTGGTGGAGCAGGCAGTTCCACGTTCGTGTGCGGATAAACCAGGAGAACAACTGGGGAGAGAGACAGACTGTATAACCTAGGGTTCCAGCACTGGGAAATAAAGCCTCAAAACCTCTGGCTGTAAAAATATGAGGGGGCTGCGGCAGCAGGAGGTACTGCCAGTCTCACAGGAGTGTCTGTTGGAGGGACCCATGGGGTCCTAGAATGTATACAAGCCCACCCACCCAGGAATCAGCACAAGGGCAGCACCTAGAAAGGCACAATTCACTTGTGGGAAGTGAGGGAAGTGACAGAAAGCTGGGCAAGAGCCAAGCAAGCGGCATCGTTCCCTCCATGACACCTCCCCTACATACAGCACCACAACATAGCGAAGTGGGTTGCCCCACCCTGGCCAATACTTAAGGCTCCACCCCTTATAATGTAACAGGTGCACCAAGACAAAGAAACATAGCCCAAATGAAAGAACAGAGTAAAACTCCAGAAAAAGATCTAAGTGACGAACAGATAGTTAACCTATCAGATGCAGAGTTCAAAACACTGGTAATCAGGGTGCTCACAGAAATGACTGCATATGGTTGCAAAATAAAGGAATAAGTGAAAGCAATACAAAGCGAAATTTAAAAAAATATACAGGGAACCAACAGTGAAGGGAAGGAAATTGAGACTCAAATCAACAATTTGGAATAAAAGGAAGAAATAAACATTCAACTGGAACAGAAAGAAAAAAGAAGAATTTTAAAAAACTGAGGAGAGGCTTAGGGACCTTTGGGATAACTTTAAATGTTCCAAAACCCAAATCATAGGGGTACCAGAGGAGGAGAGGAAGAGCAAAAAATTGAAAACTTATTTGAAAAAATAATGAAAGAAAACTTCCACAATATGGCAAAGGAAATAAGCATAAAAGTCCAGGAAGCCCAGGGTCCCAAACAAGTTGGACCCAAAGAGCAATGCACTAATGTATATCATAATTAAATTGCCAAAGATTAAAGATAAGGAGAGAATCTTAAAAGCAAAAAGAGAAAAGAGCATTACCTGCAAAGGAGTTCCCATAAGACTACCAGCTGATTTCACAAAGGAAACCTTGCGGGAAAGAATGGACTGGAAAGAAGTATTCAAGGTCATGAAAGCAAAGGACCTACATCCAAGATTACTCTCTCCAGCAAAGCTATCATTCAGAATGGAAGGGCAGATAAAGTGCTTCCTAGCTAAGATAAAGTTAAAGGAGTTCATCATCACCAAGGCCTATTACATGAAATGTTAAAGGGACGTATCCAAAAAAAAGATTAAAACTATGAACAGTAAAATGAGAACAAACAACTATCAACAATAGAACCTAAAAAAACAGAAACAAAAATATAAACTAAGCAAACTAGAACAGGAACAGAATCACAGAAATGGAGATCATTTGAAGGGCTATCAGGAGGGAGGGGGAAGGGAAAGAATGAGGGGAAAGGTACAGGGAATAAGAAGCATAACTGGTAGGTACAAAATAGACAGGGGGAGGTTAGGAATAGTACAGGAAAGGGAGAAGCCAAAGAATTTACATGTACTACTCATGGACATGAACTAAGGAGGGAGGGATGCTGGAGGGAATGGGGGTACCAGGAGGAGGGGGACAAAGGGGAGAAAAAAAATGGGACAACTGTGATAGCATACTCAATAAAATATACTTAGAAAAAAAAGAAAACTGAAAAGGCAGATGAGTGCTCTTAATTTTTCTTTCCAAAACAATAACCAAAGACAGGAAAGGCAGACTTTTAGAGTACTGCTTCAAACCCTTGTTTCCTCTTCTTTTTCCCCCCAGGAAAAGCATTTTCATTTTATTTAAAAATTATTTACAATTCATTAAGCCTTCATAAATGCTTTATTTTAAAATTATAATCCTCTTTTTTTTTAAACTGATTTTTCAATCTGAAGAAAATTTGGGGTGGGGGATTTGGAGAATAGGGAAGGGAGTGGTGACAGGCTTCTTGGGGAATTTAGCAAAGGGATAGATGTAATACAAGAGCAGTGGCCTGAGTGGTAATTTCAAGAAGAGTAGCCAGACAGGCCCCCTTGGACCAATGGCCAGCTGGGCAAGAAGAATGCTGACAACATCTCTTGCTTGAAATTCACAGTTCGCTAATTTGTCAGACCCTTGTTTCCTCTTATAATGAAGACACACAATCAGCAACCTTGGCAAAGGAAATTCTCACAAGGTGGTTAAAATGTTATCAAAATGCCTCAAAGGAACACCTGGTGTTTTCAGATCAGAAGGAGCTAATTCTAAAATGGAACTGTTAATTAAACTGACGGTTCCCCAAAATATGATAATCTTCAAAGTGTACAAAAATATATTCCTGGTGTCATCCCTTTTGTAATCCTGAATCTATCCTACACCCAGTGTGGATCAAATGGTACATCACTGAGCTGGGAAACCTTCATCTTTAGTTTGTTCTCACAATATCCTGATGATTTATTAATAAAAATCGGCATGATAATGTTGCTGAAGTAACTTCAGTTGCTTATCAAATGGTAGTGATCGACGTCTTGCTTTCACAGCATCATCACCTTCACTTCCTAATCTATGAAAAAGCATTATTTTGTCTGGCATTCTTTTTTTTTTTCTTTACTTCACTAGCAGTAAATGTTCATCAGAAAAAAAGGAAATTTCTTAGAAAATCAAAATTGATATTTCCTGTGTCTGACCTGCTAGACAAAATACAATGTTATTTAAAAATCATCAGATATTTATATTTTATGAAAACTGATTTGCTTACAGAAACAACACAATATTTTGTCAGTTCTCCTCTTCCTTTCTGTAGACATGAAATAAAGGCATTATCTTGGCAGACAGGGATAGAAATAATTTATGTTTTCATGAATTCAACTCTGTTTAGCAAATTAATTCATTCATTAAATAAAATGAACAACACAAAAAGGTATGTTTTGGTCAATCAATTGCCTGCAATCATAAGAGAATTTTGAAATGCAAGGGGCTGTGTGTTTTACTTAGCTGAAACAAGAATATTATTTTTTTTTTCATTATTTAGCAGACATGTCATATGAGGAATAACCTCATAATACTCGGTAGTATACCAGAAGCTGCTTTCAACATTACTCTATCTAATGCTTTTATCTTAGTTAAAGAGATTTCCTTTGTTCTATATAAAAATTCCAGCAATAAGTTATTTTTAATTTGAAAAATAAAGCATTTAAGTTCTGCTTTAAAAACTAATGCAATTTAAATATGTGGAGTTCATGAAACTAAAAAAAGTATGTTAAAATGAGCATTTTCAGATTAATTTAACTTTGAGGAAAAATATTTCACAAAAAAATATGGTATCATAGTGATATATATTTGAATAGAGTTCTTACACTTTGTCAACAGATATAATTTTAAAAGTGGTATTCTCTTGACCACCATTACTTTACATCACAGTTTCCCAAGTGGGGGCTACGGCTGTTCCCCATGGGAACACAACCGGGGAGGTGCCACTGGCCTGCAATGAGCAGACAGAGGCCAGGGCTGCCGCTAGGCTTCCTACAATGGGCAAGACAGCGCCTCTCCCTGCAACAACAGCAACAAACAGCCAGTCCCAAATGTCAATAGTGCAAATCTGCTTTAAAACAGCACTGTTAAAAACATTTCTTTAAGAAAATGAGTTTTGAAACCAGTAACAAATCAGATTTTCAAAAATACTATGGAAAACAGTATGGAATTTCCTCAAAAAACTGAAAAAGGAACTGCCTTTCAATCCAGCAATCCCACTGTTCGGACTATACCCTAGGAATCCTGAACCACCAATTCAAAAGAATCTATGCACCCCAATGTTCACAGCAGCGTTATTTACAATAGCAAAGCACTGAATACAGCTAAGTGCCCAACAGTAAATGAGTGGATCAAAAAACTGTGGTACATTTACGCAATGGAATACTACGCAGCAGAAAAGAAGGAGCTCCTACTTTCGCAACAACATGGATGGAACTGGAAAGTATTATGCTAAGTGAAAAAGGCCAGGTGATGAAAGACAAATATATGCTCACCTATAAGTGGAACCTAATCAACAAAACAAACAAATGAGCAAAACAGAACCAGAGACTTGGAAATAAAGAACAAGCGGACTGAGCAGAAGGGAGGGAGGAGGGGCAAGCAACGGAACACAAATAGAGGACTCACCGGCATGGACAATGGGAGGGGGTTGACTGTGGGAGTGCTGGGGGACAGGGCAGGGGAGAGTAATGGGGAAAAGGTGGGACAACTGTAACTGAACAACAATAAATAAAAAATGTTTTAAAAAAGAAAAAAATCATTTCAGGCAAAATTTGAACATACTGAGTTTCAGTCTGAGAAAAGTAAATATAAAGTCAAGATACATAATTTTCTAAATGGACACAATTTTGGCATAATAATAAACCTCCACTTACATTCACTTCAAACTTTTTTTTTGTGCCTGATACTTAGTAGGTACTCAACAAACATTTGAGGAAAGGCCAGAATCTATATTCTTATAATATATGCCAAAACATGTTATGAGAACTTGAAACTAAGATAATGGACTGCGCTAGGTTGTTTAGATGCCTTCTAAAGTCCTCCCTTTCTCCTTAACACTAGCACTTTCCCAGGAGTGAGTGAGTTCCCAGTCTCCTCTGCAGCCAGGTGTGTCCACAAGAGTTCTCACCAATGCACATGTGTGCACTGCTCAGAAGCTGCTGGTCCTTCATTTCCTCTCTTGCCCCTTTTACCAGAGTTTGGGATATGGAGGTGGCACTGACCCAGCTTCAACCATGCAGGTGAGGCAATCTCCTAAGGAGAGCAGTAAGACAGAAAAACCTACGTTGTAGAATAACCACTTGGCATAGAGCTGCCTCTCAGGCAGAGATCACTCACCTCCAGGATGATATTGAGAAATAAACTTCTTAATCAATCTGTCATACTTTGGGTCTTTTTGTTGCAGCCACTAACACAAGGCAAATCTATAATTTGACATTCCCTGTGATACAAGTGCTATAAATGCATTCTACCTCAAGAAATGTTAAACTGGCTAACTTTTTAAAAAAGTTTCAATGCAAATAATAATTGAAAATCTGGATTACATAGTCACTGATATCTGAGGAGGAAAAATGGCCAGGTCTACAATACTGAATTCTCAACTACCTAATTTAAAAGGAAAAAAGAATGCAAGAAATCTTCAGGTAATTACTTAAACAATTCATTGTTGCAATGATATATTTACATAAACTCATGCTAATAACAGTAGGCAAGACCATGTAAAATGTAGCTGAAAACACAACTTTGACTCTTAAAATTCTATGATTACAGCATTTTTTCTTGCTCTTTTCTCTCCACTAAAATACTGATAAAAAAATACTAGTAGCAAGAGGGAAAAAGAAGTGAAGGCCAGAAGATTCCACAAACAAAACAATTAGCACTGAATAAATAATTACTGGATAAATTACATATTTAAATTTTGAATATTCAATTAAATTTAATTCAGAAGGTTTTGTGTCTGTCTTGGATTTCAGAAAATGTAGCTGCTTCTTCAAAGTACTTTCCTATAGACTTCATTTGAACACATATATTATTCAAAGATTTACTCCTATTTTGTGCCAATGAGGGGGAATTGTTGAAAAACATAGTATTTCTCATTCAGTTCAATTAAAAGATATTTCAATTACACAGCTTTGTGCAATTCACATTTCCATCAATATTTCTCTTTTAAAATACAATGCTCCCATAAAAATTAAATATCCTGAATACTACATCAATTATAAAGCCATGGAGTTGTTTTATTGGGAAATACTTTTACCTTAAACATACAAAAATACTAAAAGTACCAAGACACATATTGTAGTTTCAGAACACCCTCCTCCCAAAATCACATTGATGGACTGTACTGAAAAGTGTATTGCCATTAATTCAATTATCTGTGCAATTTTTAATGGTAATTAGAAGATCAAATGCATCAAGTTAGCATGATTGAAAAAGTAAAATACCTTGGTATAGAAATATGTTTTTAAAGTTTCTAAAATTCTAAAGGATTTGAATGCCTCACAAGAAAATGATTTCTAAATTTTAGAAAGTTCAGGGTACAAATTAGGTATCTTTATATCTAAAAAAAAATCACAATTTACATATTAAGTTCAAAAAAATGTACTATATGCAGAAAAATACTACTTTTGCCTTACTTTAAGAAAATAAAATGCACTGAATATCAGCATACTTATTACTCATTAAGTAGATTTTGACTTTTAATTGAGGAATAAATTTATCTCTTAATATGAAATAAAAATATAAATTTCAAATTCTCTCTATTTCCCAATTTCTTTCTGGGACATTCACAAGTCACTAAATATATTCTATTATTAAAGGGAAAGGCAACTAAGTAACATATCTGGACCCAAGGATTTCATTAGTTTCACTGGCTCCAGTGAATACCCCCGAGGGAACTGTAGTAAATCACAGTGAGACTACGGCATCTATGACAGGTATATAATAATGACATTATTACCTACTCTTAAAATATAATCATCTAAATAAATCAATCACAATTATCTATTTAAAAAAATGACAATAAGCTTTACGAATCTCCAACACACCCAGTTTGTGCATGCCACATTTTAACCTGAAATAAGTTATAATCTCTTCAGGCTTCTTTTAGTTTGTTTGATTTTAGTCTATAAACAAAGGAGACTGGTATCACCCACTGGTCCTCCATACAGGCAATACCCTAGCAAATACATGGGCATTCTGGAAACAGGTGACAGCATTTTTAGTTTTTACAGTGATTGGCACTAGGGGGCAGGGCCAGGGGTCTGTCACACATCCAGGTACAGTCAGTCCCATGTCCCCAACAACTTTCAAATGTCCTTTTGTTCATTCCTTTCATCTGAACCTTTAGTGTGACTATCTGAGCCTAGAGAGTAACTTCTTTTACATATTTCAGTTTTAACGAACACTGAATTTTCCAGGGATTCAGCCCCCATGTAAATATGCACTTTGGTTTGGAACTTTATCAAGAATTATCCCCGTTTCAGAAAAATCACTTCACCCACCACAAATCTGCTCACTGTATGTGAGTTGACAATATGGCACACCAGGGTCAGAATTCTTTTGCAAAGATTACATTCATGGCAATGCTATGAATCGGTGCAAATAGCCACATACTTTATCATGTCTTCCAGTAGAGCTATAACTGAGCTCTTATACACTGAAATGTACTATGTTTTCTTATAAATTTCTTTCCTGTTATTTTATTTCACAATTAGGGCAATATATTGGTTATTTTTAACAGAACCTACTTACACATAAAATTATCCATAAATTTCATTGCAGGATAGCAAGAGTAATAAAAAGTATTTTAATGAAATGAAACATTAGCTCTGATAGGGATGTAAACCGTTGACCTAAATATCAGGTAAGGCTCTGTGCATCTCCAACATCCCTTCATTCTGTGAAAAGCTTTCAATTTGGTAAGCCCTGATCATTAGTAAAGACTTACCTCTACTTTTACATTTGAAAATGTTTCAATTAAGTTAAAAAGAGAAATACATGTGGTTGCTGAAATGATACATTAAAAAAGACTCCAATAAACTCTTAAACATTTGTGTGAGCAGTGGGAAATGCCATATGTCATAAAGATGATACCTTTTACAGTTAATATAGAGGGATAGAAAAATACCTAAGGTAGAACAGGAGCCTTCACACCCGTTTTGTCTCAAGAGGCTACACTACTGATCTCACAAGCGATGTGCCCCGGTCTCTGCTGGAACCGAGGGTTACACATTTTAGTGATATACTGTCTTAGCATTTCTTCCATAAAGTTCATTTAAGAAAACAGTCATTGGTAAGCAAGGTAAGTGTTCCAAATGTGGAGAAGGATGAAAACCTCTCACAACCAAACTGCAAAATCTACTTGGCAAAGCTTGTCATTTAAGCAACACCTTCAACTGAACACTGGTTTAGTTATACTGGTATAACTATACTCCCATTTTTCTGAAGCAATCATTCTTTGTCATCAGACTGAGGAATAATCAATATCCCCATTATATTAATTTTTAGTTTGTGAAAATGTACTGAAGTCATTATTTCAGGGACTATATCATCCCTTCTCCACACAAATGGATTCTCAGCCACATCTACCTTCTCCCTTATGTCTGACCATCCATTATTATTACCTCTTTCTCTCACCATATTAGTACCCATTGGGGGCAACAATTTTTTGATATGCCATAGGCTTGTATATTAAAATAAACTCCCTAAAACAAAGTGTGAGGACATACTCCCTGGTCAAAAAAGATATCCATACTTCATGTATAATAAACATATCCATCTTAACCAAATGACTTAAGTTTGGCTCACAAGCCAAAATACATGAAAGATGAGGAACAACCGATTAGAAAATTCTGCATTAATAAAGTTTAACAACATTATTTTATTTTAAAAAAAACTGTATTTGAGGTATTTAAGTAATATATTAGAAGGTTATTCTTCACAAGTTTCAAAATAACTATAATATCAGACAAAAAAGTAATATTTGAAGATATACAAAAGGCATAAGGCATAAACATTTAGTTTTTAACTCTAAGTTTCTGAAAATAAGAAATAATTAATAATTTATATAGAAAGAAAAAAGCTCTACTATCAACAATATCTTTTATCAGTGATTCTTTCAATTTTTCTTCACCGAACATACATACCAATTTTCTGAAAACTATGTCTTTAATGAAATAAACTCATGAAATATGAAATGATTTGGGAATTAAAAGCACTTAATTCTCCAGTTTCCCATATTAGTCAGTATTTGGATTTATTATGATTATGGGTTGATGTCCGGAATAAGGGACACATTTTAACATGATGAAACACTTTAAAGCTACACAACTGAAAAATTAAGAAAAAGCAGCTTCATCACTAGCCCTCTGAAGAAAGAAAATGACATAGCAATGGGACTCAGCCCTGGAAAGCTCTTACCCGCAGGGCCTCGATGACGAGGTCTCTGGCCTCCAGCTCCCCTTCCAGCACACTGAGGAGCATCCGGAGCTCAGATTTACTGAGGGTGTCCACATCAAACTCTTTTTTCTGTAAAACAAATTTTTAAAAAGCCATGAAAAACTATTTCTAGGAATAATACACATGTCTATGTATGCAACCCTTTTAGAAGGACCATGTTCTTTACTTTGCTACCCCTGCCCCCGCCCCCGCCACCCACACACAGACATAGAGACACAGACAGAGAGCTTGTATGCAATGCATCATCTTTATTCCAGTGGCTCAGTAAATCCAAGAAGCACTGGGGCCCTGCTCGGCAGCAGACAATCTTCCCTGACCTTGAAAAGGAGGGGTAAAAACCATAACGCCAACATCATAAATCTCTCCATTAGGCAGACCTATCTGCCCAGCCTGTCCGGACACTTGGATTCAGAATCTCTTCAGATTGTGACACAAATTAAAAAGTATTTAGCGTCTGCATCAAAACAGGCCCAGAGTATGTTGGGGAGGAGTTGTGAGGGTAGCCAAGAAAGCACAGAATGTATTCCTAGAATGGCCCCAATGTAAAGCCTCCTGGAAGGCTGTCATAAATTTCAGAACACCCAATGATAACAGGTCATGTTTTTAGAACACTCTGCAGTGGAGGCCACCAGCTGGTAGCCTACAGCCAAACCTACCCCACAGATAACTGTTAGCAGGATCATGAAGTGTTTTGATTTTTTTATTCAGCCAGCATTAAAAAAACCTGAAGATGTCACCAAAAAAATCCAGACCTCTGGCTTCCCTCCAAACTTTAGATGACTGGGTAACCCCAGATGCACATTCCCATGGGGTGAGATGCAGAGCCAAGTAGTAGCAGCTCCTTCGGAAGGAACATGCTCTTTACTTCGAGACGCGCACACACACAGCCGGCAACATGCCCTTTAGAAAGCCCTGGCCCGCCACCCACGTTTCATTATCTGGGCCTATGGTGAGGTTAGTCTGGGACCCCTGCTGTATGGTTATCAAATGCTTTCTGATACAATGCCTCTGCAGCTTCTTGCTATTCCAAGGTGGCTGAGGCTGGAATAAAAGAGCCTCCCAGAGACCCAGCTACACCACGACACGCTGGCTCCCGGGCCCTGGGGGTCATAATCCTTACCCACCACTCTTCCAGCCATGCTGTCTTCTCTGCATTTCTTCTCTGGTGACTGCATCCAATACCACCACTTTAAATCCCACTGATCTACCACTGATTCCCATTTCTTTAGTCTCTAACTCTGCCCGCTATCCTCACAGCAAGTTTCAGGAGCAGGTCTTTGGGCAGTCATGCTCAAAGGATCACTGTTCCTTTGAGCCCAGAGAATCACTGTTCATAGCTCCGCCTGCAGAGCTTTCCACAGCCTTGCTTCCTCCACAGCACAGGCTCTGCTGCGCCTGTCTGGGGAGAGACTCATTAGATAAACCCAGTCACCATCAGAGTGCGGGGAACACACATTCACCCCCAAATGCCTCAAACTCATAGCCAATCTCAGAAGCCATACTTTGGGACATTCCAGAATAACTCTTCGCATTTGCATAGCACCCAATGGTTTCTAGAGTATTCTCAAAAAACCAAATCTAATCTGGAAGACACCATCTTGTCTGTTTCAGTTAAGAAAACCACAACTCAGAGAAGTTGGATAATGTGCCCGGACCATGAAACCAGGAAATGGCAGAACTACAACTAAGTTCTTGACTTGTCTATACACTTTATCAATGCAAACATTCTAAGATGAAAAATAGTGTCACTCTCCATCATAAACAAATCAACAAACAACAAGTGCTGGCGAGGTTGTGGAGAAAAGGGGACCCTAGTGCACTGTTGGTGGGAATGCAGACTGGTGCAGTCACTGTGGAAAATGGTATGCAATTTCCTCAGAAAAACTAAAAATGGAACTGCCTTTTGACCCAGCAATTCCACCACTAGGATTATACCCTAAGAATCCTGAAACACCAATTCGAAAGAACCTTTGCACCCCAATGTTCATAGCAGCACAATTTACAATAGCCAAGTGCTGGAAACAGCCTAAGTGCCCATGAGTGAATGAGTGGATCAAAAAGCTGTGGTACATTTACACAATGGAATACTATGCAACAGAAAGAAAGAAGGAACTCCTACCCTTCACAACAACATGGATGGAACTGGAGAGCATTATGCTAAGTGAAATAAGCCAGGTGATGAAAGATAAATACCATACACTCTCACCTATAAGTGGAACCTAATCAAGAAAACAAACAAGTGAGTAAAATAGAACCAGAGGCATAGAAATAAAAAACAAACTGATAGTGACCAGAGAGAAGGGGGCAGGGGAATAATGGGGGAAAGAAGGGGAAGGGTCAAGTCAAGGAACATGTATAAAGGACTTATGGACAAAGACAATGGGGGGGGGGAGGACTGAATGTGGGAGGTGGGGGGTGGGTAGGGCAGGGGAGAGTAATGGGGGAACATGGGGACAATTGTAATTAATCAATAATAAAAATACTACACAGACAAAAAAAGAAAGAAAGAAAAATAGTGCCATTCTAGCAGTGAGCTAATGAGAAGTAGGTTAGCAGCTCTGTAACTGACCCTACACTACCCCTCTGACACAGAAGTAACCATGGCAAGCGCAGAAACGACTCCAGGGGCCTTCAAACAGGCAGTGATCAGAACCTAGTCACCTCTCGGTTTCAAAGGAAACTTCTAAAAGGTTATAATAATAGTATAAAGGGGAAAGAGACCAGAGGTTGTGGTTCCTGGAAGATTTTAAAAGGGTCTCCTCTTAAAATTGTTTCTTTTTGCACATAATTAGACAGAGCAGTTGTTTGGAAAGGCAGGGACTGAAAAAGACAAAGAAAGAAATGAAAAAGCTGTAGCAAGCCTAAAGCATGGGTAGTTGTAGGAGGTTTAAAAGTTTAACTTAGAGATATTTCTTGTGACTAGTAAAGTCCAATATAGTAGGGCTCAAATTCTGCTTGCACTGTATACTGGCGTCACATAGCTCTTATAACCCAAATGTTCTCAAATTCAGACACAGAGAACAATCACCTGGAGACCTCCTTAACACAGACTGCTTGGGCTCCACAACTGGAACTTCCGGTTGAGGTATGCCTGAGGTGGCGCCCTGAAACTGCCTTTCCACTAGGCTCCTGCTGCTGCTGCGGCTCCACTTGCAGACCCGTTCCTACAGCTTACCCTGGTCTCTATTTTCTCAGCTATATAACAGAAAACTTAACATCTACCTCACAAAGTTCTTGGGAGGATTAAACAAAAACATAAATTAAGTGCTAAATAAAGATGTATGATTGTTATTACACCTGAGCACCCAGGTGCTTTACTTAGAGAGGAGTGAGATATTGACTATAAGCCTAATTTTTTGAAAATCTACTGGCCCAAGTCCAAAAAATTCAGTTTATTGTCTATGACAAAAGAAAAACTCTTTTATCCTCATTTTTCCCACTAAGATGGGAGAGCAAGTTGCAATTCTTATGTGTTTTAGAGCAGCAATTTTCAACCAGTGTGCCACAAGAATTTTTAAAACATGCAGTACCTATTTAGTCAGGGGCACTGACCTCTCTTCCCTTATACTGTAACATTTAAAAAAAGGACAACAGCCAACACAACAACAGCTGTCCAATGTAAATGAATCAAAATTATACCTATTTGTTTTTTGTCAGGTCAGCAAAAAATATATTTTTTGGTGGGTCATAGAATTTTAGTCATCAGTTTAGGTGTGCCATGAGATGAAAAAGGTTGAAGATCACCCCTTTAGAGGGCAGTGTTTTATTAATGCTGTTGCTAGTTGTTCTAAGGTTTTTTATTAACTGTGCATTTTATTGTCCTTGTTTCCCCAAAGCTTCATAAGTAAAGCACTCTATTTTAAAAACTAATACATTATGAAAGACATCGCCAAGATTCTTAATCATAATAAGAGTTAGCAGAGCTTGTCCTGATTCCATCATCGTCACCATCACCCCACCACATGTGACCCACAACCAACACTTCTGTTTTTTAACATAGCAGTAGAAAGGGAAATTCATTAAAATAAAAAACACAGTTTTAAGGGTTCTTGCTAAACCATAGGTGATCACACAGAATATTTAAAAAAAAAAAAATTTCTGTCTCTCATCACAATATACAGGGTTGGCCAAAACGTTTGCCTGTTTTTTCCCATGAGATGTCTCCAGTAGCACTTAGTTGTCTTTATAACTTCAAAACAATTTTGTTAGATTGTACTGTGACAACTGTCATACCAGTGTGCATTTTAAAAAAAACCTTATGAAAATTGGTGAATTTTTGTGTAGCCACTTTAATCTTGAAGATGGAAGAAAATGAGCAACATTTTAGCATATTGTGCCTTATTATTTCAAGAAAGGCAAAGGTAAAAACGCAACTGAAACACACAAAAAAATGATTTGTGTAGTGTATGGAGAAGGTGCTGTGATTGATCGAATGTGTCAAAAGTGGTTAGTGAAGTTTTGTGCTGGAGATTTCTTGCTGGATGTTGCTCTCAGTCGGGCAGACCAGTTTAAATTGATAGCAATCAAATCGAGACTTTAGTTGAGAACGATCAACATTATACCGCACGGGAGATAGCCAACGTTCTCAAAATATCCAAATCAATAAAGTTATTGGTGAAAATGAAAAATGTGTCTTTTATTTTATGGAAAAAATCCATACGGACATTTTGGCCAACCCAATGTTAAGTGATATGTTATTTTTTTACAAAAAAACGAATAATACTTTCTGGCCTGCAATAATAAAAATATAAACTTTTCAAATTGTCAAACTCCAATCTTGATGTTTCATCCCCTATTCTGTCAGAACAGAGTACAAGAAAGCACATGAAATTATCACAAGGCATAAGACTTTGGTTACTTTACAAATAAATTCAAAGCATTTTGGTATTTTTAGAAAAATAAAGATGCCCAAAAGCAAAAATCCAAATTAAAAAAATATTATTATGGTTTCATAAGAAGTGGCATTTATCTGATCATATGTATACACATGGTACAAAGTATTTAAATATAGGCAAAGTAATGAAGTTTTCTTGGTTTATGAACAAAATAATTGTTCTAAATCTTATTATATTTTTAAACCACTTTGTTGAGGTGTGAATGACATACAAAATGTTTACATATTTAATGTATACAACTTGATGAGTTTGGAGAGAGGTACACAGCCATGAAACCATCACTATGCTATAAACAAGTCTGTCACCTCCAAAAGTTTCCTGTATCCTTTTTTTTTTTAAATCCTCACCCCAGAATATATTTACTGATTTAAGGGAGAGGAGGAAAAGGGGGGAGGGGGAGGATGGGGAGAGGGAGAGGGAAAGGGAGATGGAGTGGGAGATGGAGGGAGGGAGAAACAGCAATGTAAGAAAGAAACATCAGTTGGCTGCTTCCTTTTAGCGCCCTGACTGGTGATCGAACCCTCAACCTAGTATGTGCCCTGACTGGAATAGAATCCATAACCTTTTGGTGTATGGGGTGACGCTCTAACCAACTGAGCCACCAAGACATGGCTCAACCTCTTCTTTTGATAAATTTTATATTAAAAAAAAAACAAATGAATTTGATAACCTAATTTGCAAAAGTGAGATACAACAAGACAAGATCCAAATGCCATGCTCACATAAAAAATTAAGAACTGCACTGGGGCACCCGTGAAAACATCAAACCCCTCCAAAAAAAAGTCACAGAAGACATGTTCACAGACTAAGCTTTATTATTACTGTACTTGCTCATTCTAATTAACAAAAGATGATCCAGATCTCATCTTTTAGTGATGGCACCGCACTCAAAAAACACTCCCACACCCCTGCTAGATTTCACCTCTGCAGGCCTCTCCTCTGCCCATCATATTTTCTGCATGCCAGAAAAAGTACTCTAGGAAAAGTGCTTCTTAGCACCAAATTCTACAAATTTGGCATGGGAAACTTAAACTAATCAAGAATCTAGTCATCATATAGACAGAAAACCTTCTTTTGGACATAAACAAATTATATATAAAGACGAGACACAATCACAAACTCTTACTGTTCGACACAGCAGTTTTCAACAGCTCTGAATTAGTAGACATGGGTATGGGGAGGGCATTCTTTTCTAGTTTCTCAGGGTGAAACAGAAAGACAGAAAAGGAGGGAGGGAGTGAGTGGGGGAGAGGGAGAGAGGAAGAATAGAACCTAGATGAACTGTCATCTTAAATTGTCAGAACTGAACAGAGACCAATACCGAGTTTCCTTCAAAACCACTCCCCCACCCTGTACACAAACTAAAAACTGCTGGGTTTATGTATGCAATTCAACAGTCACAGACAAATAGGGCCAGAAGACCCATATTCTTTAAGAATTAATGGAGTCAGCAAGTAAATGATGTGTAAATAATAGGGGCAACTAAATAACTAATAGTTCCATCATTACCATTCATTGTTTCAAAAACCATTCAAAAAAATATAACAGGACAACTTTGTGTGTGCCTTTAAAGCAACATACTAAAAACTTAGGGCCAGCTCTCTGTGGTCATAGACCTCAAATCAACCAAGCTGCTTGGGATCTTTCATGCAACAGAAGCAACTCGGTATATTGGAAGGAGGTAAAACTGACAAGTAAATAGACTGTCAGAAAGGAATCCTGGTAATGGATGTAACTAATTTTAAGTACAAGAAAACTGGGGTGAAAAGGAGAAAAGTGGCTCAGTCAGGGATGGCAGCCTCTGATTATTAAGGATAGCTATCATCCTTTCCTCCTTTCAGGTGTCCCATCAGTCCCTATTTTCTCTTTAGAATAAAAGGACCAGATCTCAGATCAAATAAATGTCTATTTCTATCCCAACTCAGCTTTTCAATGTTACGTCAGTCCCATGTGAGACATGGATCAACTCCATAGGCGAGCTGGTGTCCAGATCCAATTGTATGTTAAAAAGCTTATAATGCACTGAAGAAGATGTCTGGGTTAATTGCAGGTGGCAAATGTCAGCATGCTGATTTTCCAAAGAAGGGGTTGAGACATGGATGGATAAAGGATATTCTTACAGTTACAAAGCCCTTCTGTGGAAGAGCTCAGGCCTTTGGAATCACCTTGTTGCCTTTTCAATGAAATATAAAAAGGTCAAAACCAAATTGTTTGAAAAAAAGTATATACTCCACAGAGCAAAGTTAACACACTTCCTTACCAAAAAACAAAACAAAAGAAAAAAACCCAAAAACCTACATTCTATTCTGAAATAGCTCACTGCCTAGTGAGATTTATAAGTATGAATAATTTTAAAAAGCCGTCAACAAACAACTGTGACAGACTATGGTATAAGATACTGAAATTCACATTTTCAAGTAGGAAGTGATTAAATGCTAATATCTCAAAAAACTGTCACTTGAGGATATATAATAATAAAATGACACAGAAACGTTAAAAATGACTATTTAGACTCATCCTCAACCGATTCAGTTATTGACTAACAATTTATTCCAAGACATCACTTTTTTCCCTTAAAATCAGGATTTCTACATGGATGACATCATATTGCACATGGCATTAATACCACAATCTCATTTTTGTGTAAGTTATTTATAACTAATTAAACTACAAACTTAAAAATCCCTTGCTATCAATGTCATCATCATCTCTCTTATAACTGGTCTCTATTTCATTACATAATTGTCAAAGACAAAAGACAAGTTTCCTCTTCCGTGTTATATAAATCTTGCAAAGGAGTGCCAATAGAGAATACAATTAAGTACATTTAAATAAATTCTTCTAAAGCAATACTCAGATGTGCTTAGTGCTTCAGTGGCAAAGTATGAGGGCATGGAAGGGGGGCAGTGCTCCGACCTTCCTAGGCACATTCAAAGTGTAATTCTAGTCCCATATTTCTGGGTGTTTGCAGATGAGTCCAAAGCCTTGCCTAACCTTCTTCCTGCCCAGTCTTGTCTTTTCTTCCCTTTTCCTGTTTCCAAACTTCCCTGTTTTCATCTTGATACCCTGTGGGTGATTGGGTCTTGACTCTATTACAGGAAGAATTCAGGATGGGGAGGGGTGCAGTTACCATCTCCCACATTCCCAGCCTCAATCAGTGTTTTGAAGAGGAAAAATCTAAATGAAAAGCTAATAGTGTTGGATATTAAATTAATTTTTTAAAAATATGTAAAGTATCTGAAACATTATTGAGAAAAGCAGCTTGGAAAGGGACCACATACAAATGAAAATCAAAAAAGAGTAAGGGTCATCCTTCTGAAACAAGATCTGTGATATCTACAATGTTAATCATTACAAATCACAGGCCAAGAGATTCATTACAATCTGGTAACACACAAAGTAAGTTTTCCAATTAGCCAATCAATATTAAGTATTATGACACAGCTTCTCAGTGAATGTTCATTTTTCTTCATTCAATAAATATTGGTGAAACACCTACCATGTTCCTGACACTGTGCTAAGCAACCTTTGCTTTCTTTTAAAAATAAAACCCACACAGCTCTTCTTGAAGGAGGAAGCTGTCCCCCCCCAGCCAGACTTGCTCTCCAAATGATAAACGGCAGATATTTGTAAGTGGTTCAGTACTAAGTCTGTGAAACATTTTCTCACCTCACAAAGTTACCTAAAACACAAGAGAATAGAACCAACTGGATTCAAGTACAGAGAGGATAAATGCTTTTCTCTAAACAAAATTGCTCCTGTGAGAAATATAATAACAACAATGATACCAACAACAATAATAAAGTCTAAACAACAGGTGCAAAGAGAAATATACACTCTGTTATGTAAGAGGGAAAAACTAATAGAGTGAAAAGCATCATACTGAAAGCAGTTATGTTCTAATCTAATAAGGGAATATTTTAGTCTATTTAGTCTATACTCTAAGCAAATAAGGGAATATTTTAGTCTATTTCCTCAACTTCTAGGCTATTTTCCTAAAGCACGTAATTGATACTGAAATTAAAACTTATGTGCTCATCTTTGTAAACCCCTCACATGTGTTCTGGGTTACCTCTCAAGGAATCCTAGAAAAACCCCAGCCAACACCTGGACACAGCTTCCTGTGGTCTGTCAAGTCCTTCTTATTTCTCAAGGCCCAGTTCAAATGCCATCCTTCTGTGGAATGTTTCCAGATACTTCCACCAGTAATCCTCTCCATGATTCTTCCTGCCCAAACTCCTAATGCAAATTATTTGTGCCTCTCATGACACCATCATTTCTGATTTGATTCCTGGTATATGTCAGGTTCTACAAACACTGGAATGTGGTACTTTAGGACAGCAAGTATGTCGCTCATGATGCCTCCATCTCACTAAGTGCTTGGAGTAAGGTATATCCAATCTAGATTATTTTCTACTTAAAAATTATGCTGTGAAATTTTCAATATTCTACAGCTGCCATATAACCAAAGAAAGCTTAACAAAATTGCTAAGAAGGCTCTTTTCATTGCATCTACGTCTAATACTGTGTCTGGAAACAAAAATTTCAAGGTGCTATCTGTTTATTTAACATCACTTGTACATTTTTAACAAAATCATTGCTGAAGTTGTTTTTCTTGTCACCATCACCATGACAACAAAATTTATATCTACTTTTTGCATAGTAGCTGCTCTAGAAAAGCCCAGCATGACAACCATGTTGTTCTAGCCCTGACTGGGTTGGGCATCATACGACAAACCAAAAAATTGCCTGCTGGATTCCAGGTCAGGCCATGAGCCTGGGTGTAGGCCAGGTCCCTGGTTGGGGACATTAGAGAGACAACTGATAGATGTTTCCCTTGAACTTTGAAGTTTCTCTTCCTCCCTCCCCCCACCCCTTCTCCTCTAAAAAATAAATAAAATCTTTAAAAAATAGAATGTTGATATGCTTCCTAAACATAGCTCTAAAAAGGTCTCCCTTTTCCTTTCACTCTTAAATTCTTTGGTGATAATAAAAAACAGAAAGAGTTCTGTTTTCCATACTGCCTTATCCATTAGGAGTTATTTTCAGAGTAGAAATAGCAATACAGGCTATAAAAGTCATCACATTTGGCTAAGGTGCTGAAAATAACCCAGGTCTCTCAGCATGGTTCACAGCAAAAAAACTATTATTGTGATCCTATTGAATAATGTAGCTGTTACACAGCTTTACACTTGGGATGCTTTCAGGATTTAAACAGCTAAGAACAAGGATCACAAACTAAATTTAAAACACTCCACTGAAAATTGTATTAAGCTGAAAACTATAAATTAAACTCGTCTCTAAGCAACAATCTAAATAGTCAAAACTTACTGAAAACACTTACTTTCAAAAATAGCCTACTGCTTTGGAGTCTCCACTGGCTTATTACTGTCAAACATACATATAAAAATCCATTGTATGTAAACTGAAATAAAATGAAAAGGAATTATTCAGAAAAAACAAAAGAGTCAGTCCGCAGATTCCACAAACCCAAATGCATAAAAATGTCTTTGATTTTTTTAATCATTAGATAAGGAACAGTTATAATGACAAATATCATTCCTCAACCTAGACTTTCCTTCATTTAAATGTCAGTCTACAGGACAAGCGCTGATATGAGAGGATCGTGCCTTTTTAAGTGAAAAAATAAAATGCTCAGTTTACCACACAGAAGGCATCAACATTTTGCTATAAACTAAAGTTATTTAAAAATAAAAAAACTATTAGATTAAGAATCCTTACTGTGTCTCCTCACAACTCTAAAGAATTCTACGGAAATAACAAAGGACTTTGACTTTCACGGATTTTCCGCGGCTATTCTCATTACCAGGCCGAAATGATCAAATCCCCACCTATACAGTCTGAAAATTAGACTCCTGGAAATTTTCAACATCAGAAAGGGAATACTGACCTGGTTAACACAAAAATCTGCCCGGCGTCCAAGGTTCTGTTTACAATCTAACCAAATAAAACTACAAATCAGCTACAGACCATAAATCAGATGTTTTTCTTTGGTTTAATTGTCAAGTGATTAAAATACTGAGGCTAGCAGAAAGAAGCCTGTTCTAAGTAGATTAAACAAACAAATTCAACCTTCCTGGGAAACAAGAAAACACACACAAACAGCTCTTTTTCCTCTCACTCCCTCCCCTTGCCATCTCTTGGGGGTGAAGGTACCAAAGCATTTCAACTTCCCAGAGAGGCTTGTATTAACAGCAAGCTTCCGTACTGTACTTCGCAGAGGGGAACTGATTCACTGCATCACCGGTAGACAGAGTTAATTTGAAATCTTAATAAAGTTCGCATTTTCCGGGCAAAAAAAATGAAAAATCAATTTTCCTTTAAGTTTCTAATCTAAACTTGCCAGTTTCACAAGTGGAAATCAGCAACCCTCCTCCTTCTCCGGTTTTCCTGCTCTCCCTCTCTGTTTTCTTTTCCTTCCCAGTCTTGGCTCCTCTCACGCCCCAATAGCTTCCTCCACATCCCTCCCCTCCCGTTCCAGAAAGCCTTACCTCCAAGCTGAGAGGGAGGAAGTTAAAGCAGCCCTGGCTATTTACACCTGGCCCCTGCCCTCTGCTGCTTCTGCACCGATTACGCTCAGGTCACGGGAAGAACTGAGGGACGTCCACGCTACTCTCACTCCATCCCACCCGGAATCTGGCGAGTGGGATCGCTCCATGGGTGGGAGGCGCTCCCACAGTTGCCTTTCTTTGCAGATCCTTGCAGCTTTCGTGAAGCTCCTTCCCAAACCCCGAGAACGTTGTTTTCCCAGGAAATGTGGGTCCAGCTCTCCCTCAAGGTAGAGCTGGAAACCACCACTGAGACTGTGCGCGCGGATATTCTGGGGGTGAAAGTGGAGACCAGTGATGAGTAGAAGCTCATTCGGTTTCCAGACCCCAGAGAAGAACACTGTTGATACCAGGTGCTGAACCTCCACCTCTCCCGGGTACCTTCTCAGGAACAACGAGGACCCACCCGCAACAACCACCACCACCACCAAGTGATGGGGCAGGCAAACAGCTAGGACCCAAAGCGCCGGCGATCGGCGGCAGCAGTGCCCACAGCTGGGCACCGGGCCTCTCCCAAGGGGCCTCAGCACACAATAGGCATCCCCGCACCTGCATGGTGATGACCCGCGCCCCCCTCGTTGCTTTCCTGTGTACGTTAAGAGGTGCCAGGCACCCCTAAGGCACGCGCCCACAGCCACGCGAGCAGTGAGAGGTGAACAATGGGAGGGGGTGTCAAGTTCACCGGGAAACACACCCCAACCCTCACCCCTGGCCAAAGGCAACCGCAGCGGAGGGAATGGGCGGAGGGGGCGGAGGGGGCGGAGGGGTCGCACGGGACGCACGCAGGAAGCCCCGAAAAACGGGCGGTCGAGGCTGCTGTACGCAGGGCTCGGAAAGGACGAGGGGGTCCCCAGCCCAGGCAGCCGCCTCGCCCCATAGGATCCGGTCTCTGGCCATGAGGACACCCCGAGGAAAGGCACCTCGGGAAAGGGGCACACCGCGGAGCCCGGGCTTAAGGAGCGCCCCGGGTCGCAAGCCGGGTCCAGCCGGGACTCTGGCCCCCGCCTACACTCTCCCCGCGCCCACCCGGGGACCTCGGTTACCGCCGCCTCCGCCGCGGCCCCCGCCGCGTCCTCCGGAGCGCGGGAGAAGTCGGGCTCGCAGCTCGCGCCGTCAGTCGCCATCTTTCTGCTCTAGCGGGTCCACACGCGAGCTCGGAGCGGCAGCTCCAGGTTCAGCCCTCTCCGCGCGGGCGGCGCTTAACCCGCTGCGGTCCCGGGGCGCGGGCTCTCGCAGCCCTGCCGCCGCCGCCGCGCTCCCTCCGCCCCTCGGTGCCGCCTCCGCCCCCGCCGCCTTAACCCGCTGAGCGCCAGAGCGCAGCCCGCGCCGCCGGGTTGGGGCCCCCGCGCCCAGCGCCCGGCCGCCGGCAATCAGCGGGCCAGTCCTTGGAGGTACCAGAAATGGGCGCACGCCCAGCCACCGCTGTGGCCCAGAGCGCAGATGGGGAATCTCAACCCCCGGGTGCGGTGAAGGAAAGAAAGAGCCCAAAAGGTGATTCGCCCAGCACTGTCCGCGCCAAGACGGCGGCGCACAGCCCTGAAGAAATGTCAGGCCTCCTGATCTGAATTCTCTGTAACATAAGGAAAACCCTCTACTTCAGCCCCACTGTCCCACCGCTAGGAATCATATAAGGATCCCGTTTAAGTTTTTTGTTTGTTTGTTTGTGCAAGACTGGCGCCAGGGCGTTTTCGTCTTCTTGGTGTATCTACCTGGCTTTGTTTTACTGTACTGTTGCCTTGTGTCCTTCTCCAAAAAACCATCAACTCCCAAATCAAAGTGCTTCCTGCTACCCGTTATTTCGTTGCACCTGGCCCCTCAGCCCATACCTTTCTATACAATGTCTGTTTCAGAGAATTTGAAGCAGGGCCCCTTTGACCCCAAATGTAAGATATTTTATGAAAGGCTAAGCAAGAAATATTAAGTGCCATTGCTTATAAAAGGAAGGTCTCCATTTTTAAGACAATTTAAAAGAATTGCCTTTATGCAGTGGATACACCCACCCCCGCCAAAAAAAAAAAATTCCTAAAAATTGATTTAACAAGAATTACAGGTCTTAAAAGACACTTCATGAGATTCATGAGTTAGGCCCAAATTCTCAATTTTCCCTTCTCACATCTGATTCAATTTGTATCTTTTTCTGCCAATTCCCGGAAAATCTATCACCTTATCAAGACTGTATGGTACAAGCCTTCCCAAATCACCAGATCGCAAAAATGTGTTGAGGGCACAAAATCAAATGGAGGCGTTCAGGCTGTGTCTCAAAAAAGTAAAATCAAACCACAACCAAATCCTGGACTTGAAATACTGGAAGATGAATGCCTGGAATGTTGAGTCCAAGGGTTACAAATCAAACATTTTTTTTTAAATGGCAGACTCCTGTAGAAAGGTTTTGGCACTTTTAACTGCTTCACTTCCCAAATTGGATCTAAATATGACACAAACTAGAGCAGACAAAATCTCTTCTGCAAATGCTCTGACAGCGTTGATCAATAAGTTGTACAAAATTTCTTCCCAGAAGAGGTCTACATCAAGAAAGAGCTTTCACCTGGAACCTTGGGGTTAAGGGTCCACAGGTTTAGAAATCAACTCAGGTTTATCCTATAAGCAGAAGTGCTCAATGATTTATTTTCTTTGACTTTACAGCTATTCCCTCTCTTAGCACTATGGTTTTTATCCCTGTTCATTATACCACTTTCTTTTATCAAACATTTTCTCTGAAAATGCTCAGTATTGGAATAGCTAGAGTCCTTATAAGATGAAAGAAAAGCATTTGACAGTTACATGCTGAACTGATAATAAAAATTTGAAATTGGAGACAAAAGCATTGTTATTTTCAGAATGCATAGTCGCATATTTACAAGGCAATGAATTTTCTCATACTGATACTTGACACTGGTGTTGAATTGCTATTCGAAAAGCTAACTGACTCACTTTGAGGGGGAAGAAAAGAATAAAATAATAAACTTCACTTGGGAGTTAAGAACTAAGAATATGACATGACAATATTTCTGGGAAGCAAATCTCAATTATTTTATACAAGCAGCTCAATTTTTAAAAAATCATTATTGGGGAGAAATAGCTTCTGTTAGTTTAAATACAGTTAAAGAAGAATCAAAACACAAATCAATCAATCAATCCCTGAGTAGTTTCTCTCCTCTCACTTTAAAAAAAAAATTATTATTTTATTTTTTTGTAAAATAAAAAATAAACAGGTGGAAAAAAGTCAGGACAGTGCATTTTTTAAGTGCCAAAAGCCAGGACCTTGGAAGGAAAATACAGTTTTTATATCTAACTTAAAGCTGCTGCTGCCCACTGGCCAGAGTTTGAAGGAATGTCCCACCCTACTGCACAGAAGTAGCACACTAGGAATTAATTCTAAAGGTAGGACACTTGCTGGTTTAAATTCTCTCCTGAGAATTAGTCTTGTTGAGGTTGAGATTGCAAATTAACTCTTTCTGAAAGACTCTCTTTGCACAAAGTTAGGCTGTATTAGAGTCAAATCAAATATACCTGAAAGGGTAGTGACTTGATGGTTTTAGAAATTAAATCTTTTGAAGTTTCATTAAACAGCTTAAAAAAAAAAAAAAGGACATCCCAGGGCTAAGATGAAAATTTCTAAAGGTGGGGGAAAAACTGAAAGTATAAACAGGAAGAAAAGAAATCCCTGTAACAAAATCGAATATGATTTTTAATCAGTAAATTACTTGCAGCCTTTAAAATGGAAGGAAAGATACTGAATACATTGCAAGCAGAAAAAGCCAGTTACATTGTTTTCTCCTTTGAACTAGTGAAGTAGATGACCTGACAAATGAATTTAGACAAATTATTTTCTACCCCCTGAAATGAAAGTGTTTGTGCTGAGCCATCGCACACTCTTCAAAATTGTCTTTTAAGACCCACGAAATGGGTTGCTGCAGCTAGGAATGCAGACTGTAGGGAGGGCAGGGGTTGGGGGGTGGGGGGATGGAGGAGGGAAGGCAGCAAGTGGTTTTCTGATTAAACCATGGCCTTGGCCACATCAGCCACATTCTCCAATCCACTAAACCCAAAACCCAGAGAGTTATACGTAATGATGCAATAGGATGCTTCCTCCCATGTGAAAAGATAAAGGAACATACACATATCCTAAAACAGTTTCCTTGTGGAATAAAAGAACTATTTATTTCAGTCAAATAACAACATTTATGTTAACTCCAGAGAGCAAACCATATGTTATCATGTCTTAGTATTGCCAAATGACAAAATTATGGAGTAGCAAATCACTTCTGACTATATCCACAAGGCTGTAGTTATGCAATTTAGATATTCCAGACCACGTTTATGCCTGTCTACACCGCTGCGACCAATTTAAGCCCCAAGTCTTGACACAGGGAACTAACAAAAAGCACAGAGGAGCATGAGTGCCTTGTATCTATAACATGTTTTTGAAACCAAGACATTGCCAGAAATGACTTTTCATATGACCTAACTACATTCCCTCATAGTTAACTTGTCATTATCTACATGTGCTTAGGTTTTTTGTGGATTTTACTCAGTAAATTTAGCCCTAATTTAGTTAGCCACTCTTGTCAACAACCTATGGTTTGAAAGGCCTCCTCCACCAACTGTACTTGGTTTGTGCCAAGGGAATGCAAGCTAATTTTACCAAGTTAAAGCAAAACGTAATTAGGAAATTAAATCTGCTAGGTAGGAAGCAAGCCAAAGCTTAACATAAATATATATTTATAATCACTTCCAGCCCCTTTTAGCACTACCTCTAGCTGGAAACTTAATTTGGCCATTCAATGCTAAAGTGATGTCCAAATATAGAGTTTTATTGAAGAGTTAAAATACAGCAATAACACTCTTCTCCAGTCTAGTCACTCTAAGAACAGAACTAGAACTGATATAGAACAATAAAGTAGTGCTGGTTTGGCTCTATTAAGTGTTTTTTTAAAAAAACCATTGTTTTTTAGTTTGGATTCTTATCAGCATAAATCACTTACAAGAGTGAGTTTGAATGCAGAAGGATGTTTTAGTGAAAAAAAAACATTATGAAAAACCAATTTTAATAAAGGACTTAGGCCTAGTGCTGTCCCTCATCCACCTGAATTGGAAATAGATCTGAATATTTCCATGTATCCAGCCTCTTTAGCAACCCCACCAGCCTGCAGAATGTAGTTACTAGGCAACCACTAATGCAGAGGTGTTTATAGCATTAGACATTAATTATAGCAAGCTTTATTTTTCTTAGAAAGTTTTAAAACTATATAAATAGGTTGTGAGATCAGACCCTTTTTCTCCTTTGATTAAGGATGAAGAGATAGCTCAGCTATAGAACCAAAGCGGACATTTCCTTTTCATTACGTGTATGTATTGTTCAGATCAAAAGGAAATACTATGTTTGAAACTAAAGAGTATACCCTTCGATTTTAATAAATAAGGAGATGACATGTATGATTAATTCAGTGATGATTTACTTATGATACAAAAAGCAGGAGAAAAACCATAAATGTATAGCTGTCCCATGTAAAATTTTGAAATAAATCAAAACACAAAACATTTCCCAGACAATCATAATCATTAGACATATACCAAGTTAATTCAGTTCGAAATATCTTTGGAATTTTTGTAACATGAATTCCACCTTATACTGCCCGAAAGCTCCCTTGAAGACATTTTTTGATTGATTCAAATCGTTGGGTTAATTTAAAATCACCTGGAAATAGGATGTCATTATTTGAAAAGAAATAATATAAATATATACAGCAAAAGATGTTCAGTTAATCAATAAATAAAAAACAATGTAATTCACAATGCTTATAAAACAATGTCATGACTGGGCTTAATTATATTTGTGATTCAAGAACTGAAAGGAAAAAACGCATTGGTGGTGTTATTTTCTTTCTGGGGAAGAAGAAGTCATTTTGGAGAATAATAAAGAAAGAATTTGGACAAATCAACATTAAGGTTTAATGAAATGGAATGTTTTATTCTGGCAATTAAAGAAATATTTAACCACTAAAGTGGTTTCATGCTAGCAATACAATGCTTTTTCCTTATGGAAAAACAGAAATAGCCACATACTAATCATTACAATCAGAATCAACATCCCTTTATCATTACATCATCACTTAATGCTCATGATTTATCACTTCCGGCATCAATGTCTTCTTTGTTAAGAGTCAATTCAGTTGAGATGTATTTTACCGCTACTATTTCCTGTCTTCAATATCTGCAAAAGATGTCATTTTATTTGCTTTCAGTCTTCACCTCCCGGTCATTGGCCATCCAAAGGCATAGTGCCATCTGGATCACAGGACACCTCTATTTGACACTTTCTGCTTGGATAAACACTCCACCTCTACCCAATATGGCCATAGATACCCATGGGAACAGTGGTGGGAACCCTGTCCTCAGAATTTAAAATATGAGGTGGTGGTTGGGAGTTGGACTGAATCTGCTCAAGAAACCTGAGCTTGAGCAATGGGTAAAGGCACCCTGTTTACAAACACCATGTTGTATGGTTCTATTCCTTGTAACAATCATTTTAGAGATATAGAAACAAACAAAAATGGAATCATAGATTCATACTTGAGTAGTCAAGCAATAACTTTTAAAAAGAAAATATTTTCATGAACCTATAAGTCAGGTCATAAATTCTCACTTATAATGCAATCTAACTTATCAATCTTTTTCTTGTATGGTTAATGTTTTGAGCCCTGTTCGTGAAATCTTTGCTCAGCTTCTTACTTTTGTAGATGCTGTTTTCTACTGGCTTTCTTAAAGTCTAACCCTGCTTGGTTTAGAATGCAGCCTAAAATTTGAAATGAAATTGTGTACAGAGTTTTTAACATTTTCTCTTAAATTTCTTCCTTTACAGCACTTTGTCCTTCAAATCCTGAGTTCTTAGGTAACCCTGAAATCCTGACCTCTATCTCCTTAGCTCAGCAAACTCATATTCATTGCCCAATTGTGCCCCACCCACCTCCTAGCCCTTCTGTGCTTACTTTTAGAGAGAGTGTGTATAACTAAGGAAACTTCCTAATGTTCCCTTGTTGAATTGGATTGTATTGGGCTGTATTCCACCCTGGAATACAGGGCTGTATTGTTTGTATCTAGGGATGGGCGTAAACCTGCCTAGACTCTCCAGTTGCCATTGACAAACAAAATCCAGGCACTGATCTGCTAATTCATGAAAAACCATGTTGGCAATAAAGGATGCCATTGCAATAATAGAGCATAATGCCATGATGGACAAACTATTGCCAGTCTTACAAATTTAGCAATATTTCTTTAATTTCTAGGGAGTGGCATCCCTGCATGTTTTTCAGAAAATGGGAGAAAAGTTAGCAATTGAAAAGCAGAGAAGAGGAAATAGTGTGAGGCTGGCCTTAGGTTTCTCTCAGTGAAGAGACTGAGGTTTACATAGATGTCTTTTAAAGAACAAAGATATCTTGAATGTGAAGACTCTGGCACATTCTGGAAACTTTTGGTAGATTTTCTGAACTTCAAGGTCAAATGAAGTCCGGAAGGTCTATGAGAACATTAACTCCAAACAAATAGGCAATACCTAACACATCACAAGCAATCAATAAATATTTAATCAATTTAATTCAATGGAACAACTGGGTGGATAGTAGGAAAGAGACATGAATAAATGGATGAAGTAAATGTAATTATTTAATTTTTTATGTCATTGATACCTTTGGTATTGTAGTGAGGCTTATAGATTCCTTCTCAAAAAAAATTAAATAATTTTTATGTTTTGCTTTATCCATTTAAATAAATGCATAAAACAAAACATAAGATTATAAAGAAAACTAGTTACATGCAAATCCAATGATCAAAATTCTGAATATAAAAATAGATTTCTAATGTAGCAGTAGATGTGCTTTTTCATTATCACAATAAGTAACATGATATAATGGTGGGTCCCATAATTAAAGTAATTTTGAAGTTTCTGTGACTGTAAATGATATTTTGTGATCTCTATAACAATTGTATTGGGATTATAAAATATCTGTGATTTCTATTGTGACGAAGTCACAGGCACTGCCAGGCCTATTGTGGTCTGTTGCCTAAATTCATAATTGAAGTAAATTCTAATTGTTGAAGGTTAGGGAACCTGAAAATATAATTTATTCATTTTTTATTGTCATGGAGTTGCTATGGAGTTCTATCTATGAACCCCATTGTTTAAGAACCTTATAATATAGATCATACTTATTAAAATGAAAATTTTAGGCATTTAGTGACACATGTTATTATGTATATAATATGGAATGTATATTTATATAAAATGTGTGTATATAAATATATTTTTATTTTTAGGGGAGAGATTAACATTTATATGTGATAGGCAAAGTAGGGTATGCAGAGAAGAGAGATTCAAGATTCTCAAATATCACACTCCCTTCACCCCAAAACAAAACAACTCAGATCCCATACTGTAGATTAATAGCTAAATACAAGGTTACATGATTAAGATCCTATTTCTAGCTGTGTGACCTTAGGTAAGTGCTTCTTTCAGTTGTCAATTAAGTGGCCATCATAATGGCTATTGCCTCCACAGAGCTGAAAAGATTAAATCAATTAATTCATTTAAAGCACTTAGAATAGTGTCTGAATGAGTTGAAACCCAGAAAAGTTTCAACTCATTACTATTTTCATGATCTGCACACACCTATTAAAAAGTGAACAGTCACCCTAATGTACACAGAATTTCAGAAATAATTTAATGAATTTAAAATAATTCTACAATTACACAACAGTCTTAACTAAGTTATTTGTGTATTTTTTAAACCACATATTCCAAGATTTTAGAGTAAGTAGTAAAAATTTTTCGTATGTGCTTGTAAAAGTCATAATAGAGAAGTGTGGGAGAGGTCATAGAAATCAGTTTCAGTCAAATTGTTGCTACATTTAGGGCATGCTTCTTTTTATCAAGTGAGGAAATAAATTTTAATTAAATAGTGCATAATATTTGTTCAAAAATATATCTAGCAGTTATGAAGAGCTAAGATCACAAACTCTGATCTAGTCCAGTTCATTAGATTCAAAACTAGCCTAATTCAAGCCAACAGGCTAAATTACATAAGCAGCAAGATAGAGGCATAGGTACATATGTTTTTCCCCATCACATAACCAAAGGACAACAGCAAATTTAAAAACAGAAAACAACCAGAACTGACAGAAAATCAAACTATATGGAAGTCCAACAACTAAGGAATTAAAGAAGAAACATTTATCCAGACTGGTAGGAGGGGTGGAGAGAGACAGGGAAGCCAGGGTGGAGGGGACACGGCAAGGCGGCAAGACAGTGGCTGGAGGACCAGGTGGGTGAGACAGAAGCTGGCAGTCCCACATTTGCATGGGGTAAACCTGGAGGAACAACAGGGGAGCAGAGTGAGACAGACTGTGCAATGCAGGGTTCCAGCGCAGGAAAAGAAAGCCTCAAAATCTCTGGCTGTGAAAACCTGTGAGGGTTGCAGCAGTGGGAGAAACCCCCAGCCTCACAGGAGGATTTTTTGGAGGAGTCCCCAGGGGCATAGAACATACACAAACCCACCCACCCAGGAAGCAGCACAAAAAGGGCCCAATTTGCTTGTGGGTAGCGGGTAAAGTGACTGAAAGCTGTGGAGAACTAAGCAGCATTGTTCCTTCTGGGGCCCCTCCCCCACATACAGCGCCACAACATATTGAGGTGGGTTGCCCTGCTCTGGTGAATACCTAAGGCTCCACCCCTTACAACATAACAGGAGCTCCAGAGACAAAAAAAATATGACCCAAACGAAAGAACAGGTCAAAGCTCCAAAAATGGAATTAAGTGATGAAAAGATGGCCAACCTATCAGATGCAGAGTTCAAAACACTGGTAATAAGGATACGCACAGAAATGGTTGAGTATGGTTGCAAAATAGAGAAAAAAGTGAAGGCTATGCAAAGTGAAATAAATAAAAATACACAGGGAACCAACAGCGAAGGGAAGGGAACTGGGACTCAAATCAATGATTTGGAGCAGAAGAAAGAAACAAAGATTCAACTGGAATGGAATGAAGAAACAAGAATTCAAAAAAATTAGGAGAGGCTTAGGAACCTCTTGGACAACTTCAAATGTTCCAACATCTGAATCATAAGGGTGCCAGACGGAGAAAAGGAAGAGAAAGAAATTGAAAACTTACTTGAAAAAACAATGAAGGAGAACTTTCCCGATCTGACAAAGGAAATAGACTTCCAGGAAGTCCAGGAAGCTCAGAGAGTCCCAAAGAAGTTGGACCCAAGGAAGCACACACCAAGGCACATCATCATTACATTACTCAAGATTAACGATAAGACGAGAATCTTAAAAGTAGCAAGAGAAAAGGAGAGAGTTACCTACAAAGGAGTTCCCATAAGACTATCAGCTGATTTCACAAAAGAAACCTTACAGGCAAGAAGGGGCTGGAAAGAAGTATTCAAAGTCCTGAAAGGCAAGGACCTACATCCAAGATTACTCTGTTCAGCAAAGCTATCATTTAAGTTGGAAGGGCAGATAAAGTGCTTTCCAGATAAGGTCAAGTTAAAGGAGTTCATCATCACCAAGCCCTTTTTGTATGAAATGTTAAAGGGACTTATCTAAGAAAAAGAAGATCAAAACTATGAACAGTAAAATGACAGCAAACTCACAACTATCAACAACTGAATCTAAAAACAAAAACAAACTAAGCAAACAACTAGAAGAGGAACAGAATCACAGAAATGGAGATCATATGGAGGGTTATCAACTGGGAGGGGTTGGGGGAGAAAGGGAGAAAAAGTACAGGGAATAAGAAGCATAATTGGTAGGTACAAAATGGACAAGGAGAGGTTAAGAATAGTATAGGAAATGAAGAAGCCAAAGAACTTACATGTATGACCCATGGACATGAGCTAAAGGAGGGGAGCATGCTGCTGGGAAGGGGGTGCAGGGTGGAGGGGAATAAAGGGGAGAAAATAATGGGACAACTGCAATAGCATAATCAATAAAATATGCTTAAAAAAAGAAAAAATCACATAAGCAGACATGTTTTTGTTTTACTCATATGTTTCTTAAAAAAAAAACACACAACCAACTAAATGGCCAACACTTAAAAAATAAGGAATTTCACATAAAATTTCAGCTTTCCATATCTCAAAAATTCAGACGATGATGCCACTGGGCTCACACAGAGTCCCACTGAGGCTGAGACATGCTCTTTCCAGCTGGCTGGATTTCCATCTGCCCTGTTTTATTTTACTTCACTTTAGTGTTTCCCATTATATGCTACCTGCTTGTCTTCCATAGGGTTTTAATGTTTTATAATCCTTAATGCGAAACATTGTAGTTTATGTGATTAGTAAGGTTTAACATATCTTATTCATTTCAATGAGAAAAGGTAGAAGAAACTTGAACTTAAAAACATGTTTGAGTCCTGGTGATGCGAGTAGCTTGCCATTTACCATCAAAATGCATGCTAACAATTCCTATATCCTCTGTATATGCATATTATGGACTGAATTGTGTCCTCCTCAAAATTCATGTGTTGAAGCCCTAACCTCCAGAACCTCAGAATGCAAGTGTATTTGGAGAAATTTTGCAGTGGTAATTATGGTACAATGAGTTCTTTAAGGTGGGCCCTAATCCAATAGTGCTGGTGTCCATACAAAAAGAGATTAGGACACAGATACACAGAGGGAAGACCAACTGTGAGAGGAGAATAGGGCCACATACAAACAAAGTAGAGAGGCCTCAGAAGAAACCAACATGCCAGTACCTTGATTTTGGACTTTTAGCTTCCAAAACCATGAAAAAATAAATTCCTGTTGTTTGAGCCACCCAGTCAGTGGTACTTCATTACATCAGCCTTAGCAAATCAATATAGCATCTGTTCTGAATGAACTCATTCTTCCTCTGCTCTCCCACAAGAGACTTTTTTACAAACCAGCTAGGGCAAGAAGTTATGGACAGGTTTGAGGCAGTGTGGGGTGCCTTGGTGCTTCTCAGTGCAAGTATTTTGACATAGGGGCTTGTTATGGGGAATCTCAAATTATGTCACAAGCAATTTGTTCTCAATAATAGGCATACTGAAGTTTCCTCACTGCTATATTATCTCATTCACTTAATTTTGAATATGCTTTAATGAGCCTGAGAAAAACAGAATTTACAGCCAGCCCACCATGAGTTGCATAAAGCTTGTTACATGTCTTATTTATGCCTGCAGTGTACCTCACATGCAAACATTTTCCATCGATGTGCCAGGACTCAGAACCACCCACATCGCACAGCTCCGGGGGGTTCCACTTGTCTGGTGGTCTATGTAAATAGCACCCCCATCCATGCTCCACAGAAGACTGTGAAGGCTAAATAACATTAAAAAAACACTGATTGTAGTTTAAAATGTAGGGATTTTGTATTAGAAGACCTCTTTGACCTGAAGCAAGTGACACATCTTCAGTGAATCTGTTTTCGTCTCTATAAAATGGGAATGGTCACTTCAATAGTTAATTCACAGGGTTGTTGTGAGGATTAAATAAGATTTACAAGCAAAAGTGCCTGAAATGCTGAAAACAGCTACACAGGGTGTATTAATGACTTTGGGTTACCTTCCAGTCCTTAGATTTAAGGATTCTTTCATCTGGACATCTGTAGCCTCATCATTAAGAAACACTGCCAGCCCTTGGTTAGGTCAGACTATGATGGAACTTCTGTCCTAAATACTCACGTATTCTGAACTCTTCATTAAGGAAATGTCTCTGGGGTTAAAGCATGGAAGGGGTTTCTCATTCCCTCATTACCACTTTTTTTATATGTCAAATTTCCCCTGTGAGAAATACATCAAGATAACCATGGTGACAATTGCTATAGAAATGCTAGATTTAGAAAGAATTAAGTGATTTCAATTGTTTCCTGCTACCCATGTTCAACAGCCTAAACCAAACCAACGTCAGCCAGATGACTGAAAGTGATCACCTGCCCTAAATATCTTGATCACTTTCTGCTCTAGAACCTAAAACTCCCACTTCCTAAGACCTTTCAGAGGTTGTGCATAGAATTAAGTCCTAGCCTAATGTTATCTGGAACACAAGTAAACTGGTAAACACAATTAACAGAGTTGATTCTTTAAAAATATGTAATTTCCAATTGAATCTAAATCACAGGTTATTAAATCAAATGATTACAAGGTATTCAGGCTACTCAATAATGATAGCCGGGTGTATAAGACAACAGAGAATGACAGGGCCTTGAGCTATCCGGAATGCAGAAACTCTATTCAACTGAAGTTGAAAAATTCCTTGAATTGAGTTGAGTTTAAATCCATGATATCATAGCTTCAAATATTTGAAGAAAAGAAAGAAATCAACTGTTTATGTGAAATTTCCTATATCTGCAAGTCAAATCTGACCATGGCTGTGAGAGCTCTGATCGGTGAACGACCTGAATCGACAGAAAAAGGCAGCATGCTAAAAATGTGGATTCTAAGTGGTTTTCCCAGATAGCCCCACTTAGTAAACCCCTTTTGCAACCTAAGCAATGGCATATTTTAAAAAGCAGTCCAGAAGGTGCAGCTGGAGATCACCAAGGAATAACCTTTTGGGGCAGAAAGTAGCAAGCTACTCAAAAGCTCTTACTTACCTTTGTGTTCAGCACAATACCAGGCATAGGAAGTTTTAGGGGTGAATGAATTCTTCCATATCCTAGGTCTGTATCATAACCCTGTATACTAATTCACTAATAGTTGTGTTAACTCATTTTCATCTAATGGTCTTCAAGTAGCTAGCAAGACCCCCAATATATAAGATACTGAGCAAATACAGGAACATAAATTTCAACCAGGGAAGGAGAGAAGAGCAAGGAAAATTCTGGGATGGGGCATTGTCTGGGGAGCACAAGCCTGGGTAAGAGGTCTTCATGTGTAACCCCACAGCATTTAAAGGGCTTGAGGCACTGAGAAACATTTAAAGGCATCAAAATAAACTCAACTGTTTTTCCACAATAGCAAAGTTTGATACAGTAGAAAATAATTAGGCCCTGAATCTGTGACAATTACCATTTATCATCAGGTATTTTTATTTGTCAGAGTTTTGATGGTTAATAAAATAGATCTATAAATTAAGAACAGATAATAATAGAAATCTCTGAAAAAAATACTATAAATAATTGATATTGGGTTGGTCAAAAGTCCATTTAGATTTTTTCCATAAAATAAAAGACACATTTTTTATTTTTACCAATAACTATTGATTTGGGTATTTTGAGTATGTCAGCTATTTCCTGCTGTTGGCTTCTACTGGGTAGAGAGCAGGGGTGCTACTAAACATCTTCCAATGCATAAGACACGTTCACAGCAAAGAATTACTTGGCCAAAATGTCAATATTCCCAAGAAACTTCACAAACTACTTTTGACACATTTGATCAATCACAGCACCTTCTCCATACATTGCACAAATCTTTTGTTGTATTTCAGTTGCATTTTTACCTTTCTTGAAATAATAAAGCATAATACACTGAAAATGTCATGTCTTCTTCCATCTTCAATATTAAAACAGCTGCACAAAAATTTACCAATCTTTATTTTTAAAAAAAAAATGCAAGCTGATATGACAGCTGTTACAATGCAATCTAACAAAATTGTTTGGAATGAAGTTAAAGACAACTAAGCACTATTAAAGCCATCATACAGAAAAAACTAAATGGACTTTTTGACCAACCCAATATTTTAACTGGAACTTCAGATTTTCTACCTTAATTTCCCTCTAAACTTATTTATATATTCCTCTTTAGAGCAAATCACAAATTTTCAATTATTAAAAGTATCTATGCAGCAATGTTTCTTGTTTCTCAGGAGAGGGGTGGTGAATTTTTAATCAATGTTGATTTTGGAACAACATTGTGAAGAATATTGAAAAGGATTAGAGTTTTTCCAAATTATTTTCAGGGCTAATATAGTAAAAATAATAAGAAAAAGATATAACAAAAACAAAATGCATTTACATCAACATTTCCTACAAATTATAAGGATCCCCTGTTTCCACCTTCTTCTTCTGCAGAAACTACCTGGAGTCTCCTTACTCAAGGATACAGATGCCTCGAAGCTTTCCAAGGCTGGGCCTCTTACCTCAATTCCAATAGCTTTGTCCTCTCTGTTATCCACTTGGAATAAATTCCATTTTACTTTGTGACATTATTTGGTTATGCCAACATAAGTATTGGTGATTTTTTTTCTATAAAGTGCCTGATAATAAATATTTAGGCCTGTGGGCCTTGTAGTTTGTCATAGTGTCTTAACCGTGCTGTATGCAATGTGAGAGCAGCTATAGGTTTGCTAGATTTGCCCCGCAAGCCATATTTTGCTTACTCCTGTTCTAATAGAAAACTATGTACATTTTATACTATTTACAATTAAATCTTGTTTTCACAAATAGATTGTGAATTCCTTGCAAACAGGAAATTCTATATCTTACTTTGCAACACCTGTAAGACTTTGGCCTACAAAGTTTTGATCACTGTATGGGTTGATGAATGCTTATTTGTTGACTGTTGGCTAATTGGTTGTTTTATGTGTGTGTTTGGGGGCAGAAGGTGCCTCAGAAAATGATAGAATCTTTGAATGGAAGAGACCTTGCCTGTCATCCATCCTCTAACTTTATAGATGAAACTAAGCCCAGATGGACTTGATTTTGGCCATAGAGGAGGTCGCCTTTTATGCTTCAAATATAAATGCAATTGTAGTGAGCAAACTGTGTCAGCCTTTCTTTAACATCTAAATGAAATAATGTGAGCTCTGGCCCCGCACAACCCTATGTCTGGTGCCCACCTTTTTATTTCTAAGGACTTCCTGAAAGTGTTTTCAGTCCCCTGGTGTTAGTCTCTTCCCTACTGTTCTGAATCCTTACCTTTGACCTGCTCACCCTCAGATTGCCCAATAATGCCACAGTTTACTTTTTTCTGCACAGCAGAGGATCTATTCTTAGCTTTTTCCACCATGAAATAGCTTCTCTACATTTTAAACCCAATGCGCCTTTTAATAAATATAAAACTCCAGTTCCCTGCTGATTCAGAAACACATTCTCCCAACTGTCCTGAAAGTCACCAATATTTGTGTATTTCCAGCAGTAAAGAAACTCTCTGCAATAGCTGGTTAAGTTTTACTTCCAGGAGTTTGAATCCTAAAAACAATTACTCTCAAAACACAAAACTGCATCGTTATGTTATGTACGATTTTCCTTACTATACATACACTGCCTGTACCTCCAGAGATTCTAATTCCCACCTCCAAAATCAGAAATCCATGCCCTTCTGTTGAGAATCATTGTGCTTTAAAAGAACTGAATATAGCTCTAACTCTGGCAGAAAACCTAGGGCACATTTACAGAGTAACAGTGTTCAGATTAGATTATGGCAACATTCTACCACTTCTGGAGTCATACACAAAGCAGGCAGCCAATTTCTCATAGTTCACTGGAGGGAAGTAAGACATCCTTTCCCACCTTATGGACAAAGATTTTATGCTTACAAGTGATTTCAGAATATGTGCATAATCAAAGACTTAAGTTATCTAAAAAATAGAAATACAGGGCTCTCATCTAAAGAAATAATGCTAGAGTGCAGATCAGTAATAACAATAATGGTGGGAGACTCCCAGCTGGATTAATGGAGTTGAGAGAGAAAACAAAATGGTGGCCCAAAACAAAGGGTATGGTCTGAACTATGCCTGGCAAAGGATGATCATTACATCTTTATAGGGAATAAACTGGAAAAAATATTAGTACCCTACTACCTATCATTTGTGGTTGTCAAGAAAATGGCATCTGAATAGAAATCTCACTCTGAGTGTAATGCTCATCTAATCCTTCTGATGATTCATCAAGGTGTTATATTTACACCAGGGAACAAAACTGGGTAATAACCTTTGACATTTTACAGGGTTTATTATGTGTCTATGTGCTATTATATAGTATGTTGGGTATTTTGCCTAAATTTAAAACTTCAACCAAGTCACTATAGATTGGTTCTTTTAAGGTCTTTTACACAATAGAATAAAACTGTGGCAGAGGTAATGCTATGTTTTTGTTATGGTCCATTCAGTTACACAGGAATTTGGCATTTCTCAGCCTTCCAGGCAGTTTGATTAGGATCAGGTAATTAATTCTGGTAACCTGGCTGTAAACAGAAGTGACACATATAACTTCCTGGCTGAAGAATAGAGAATGGCTGTGATCACTTTTCTCTTGCTCAGAGATCTAGAAGTCAACAACTGTACATGGCATAGGTACAAGGTGTATCCTTGAGTCACCACCTGGATGGCAAGTGACTCAGAGATATGCTGGGTGTGAGAAACAATGCTCATTTTGTTATACCACTAAGATGTGGGCAATAATTATTACCACAGTGTCACCTGCCCCATTGTGACAAATAAAAAAAAATTAAAAAGAAAAAGAAAATTACTATTTTGACCTTTAAATTACTGGGAAAAATTGTAAAAATGAAATAAAATTAAAAGTTTGAATTAGAGCCCTGGTGGGGTAGTTCAGTTGTTTGGAGCATCATCCCATACACCAAAAAGTTGCGGTTGATCCCAGATCGGGGCATATACAAGAGGCCACCAATAAATATTTCTCTCTCACATTGGTGTTTCTCTCTTTCTCTCCCTCCCCCCACACCACCTTCTTTCTCTCTTTCTAAAATCAGTGAATATATCCTTGGGCAAGGATTTTTTTAAAGTTTGAATTAGAAAATAATTTAAAAGAAATATGATTTTGTGGAATTCTATAGTATTCATTACTTGGAGATAATGAACTATGTTATTGAGAAAAATCACAACTTTAGATTGCATAAAAATTTATACAGAAAATGAATTTTTAGAAGTTTGATAGATTTGCTGAATCTAAAATATAAGAACTTCTGGTTTAAAAGGTTACTGATCCTAGATAAAATCTATTCTAAATCTATTCTATTCAAAGTCTATCATACCCCCAAAATTACAGAAAATACATAAAACTACTTACTACATTGTAAAAGTAGAGTTGTTTTCATGTATATTTATATTATGCAAATTAAACTATATAGCCTTCACCTTTAATTTATTCATGGACCTCTTCCTTTAAAGAAGACTAGTTTCCAATGCTTTAGGTCAGGTCTTTAAACTATGACTTGCAACCTAAATCCAGCCTTAATAAACATTTACTGGATCACGACCACAACCATTAACTTATATACTACTTATGACAGTTTTTTCTCTGCAATAGCTGAATCAAATAGTTGCAATGGAGACTGTACAAGTCCGCAAAGCCTAACATTTTAGTCTCTAGACCCATTTTAGAAAAAGTTTGCTGTGCACTTCACTAGGGAAAGCAAGACCACAGAAAAAAATGTAAAAACAAACATAAAATGTTTTGTCCTTTAAATCTTAAGGAATCCTTCATGGCGTTTTTAACTATGTGCAATTTTCATCTTACCACACTTACTTTAGAACCTATATCATGCTGAAATGGACTGAATGTCTGTGTCCCCCTGCCCCCACACCCAAATTCACACGTTGAAACCCTTATTCCAATGTGATTGATGGTACTGGAGATGGAGCCTTTGGAAGGTAATTAGGTCATGAGGGTGGAACCCTCATGAATGGTATTAGTGTTCTTATAAGAACAGGCCAGGGAGCTAGATAACTCTTTTTTTTTTTTTTTTTTTTTTGCCATGTGAGGGCACAGAGAGAAGATAGCCATCTACAAGTCAGAAAGAGGTTGCTCACCAAGAACCCAGCCATGCTGCTTCCCCGATCTCAGGATTCCAGCTTCCAGAACTGTGAGAAATAATTTTCTGTTGTTTATAAGTCATCCAGTCTTTGGTATTTTGTTATAGCAGCCTAAACTGACTAAGACACACGTGTAGGATGTAAAAATCACAACGCCCAGTCTGGTTATCTCAGATTCTGAACGACATTAGTAAAAAGTAGTTTAAATGCACAACATGTGTGGTTCATCTTCAATATATGGCTGTGTTACTTTTAATTCTTTTTCCAAATTATCTTGCACTTCTTTAAGACAATCTTATTTTCTATCACTCCATAACATTCTTTTTGTGTTAATTCAGATAAATTTCTTTACCCCTTCTCTTAGATCCTGTATCAGGGAGAATAGCATTTGCTTATAAGTGACAGAAAACTTGACTAAAATGGCTTAAGCAAATAAGTATTAATTTTTTCCTCCCTTACAGTAAGAAATTGGGAAGTATCTACTGGTGTTGTCTTAGCAATTCAACAAATTCAAGGCTTGTATTTCTTGAATGCTCTAGACTTTTCCCTCACGGTCAGAAGGTAACTATTGCAGCACCATCCATCACATTATTTAAGACAGAAAGAAAAAAGGAAAGGTTAATGTAAACCATAGCTGTCCCTTTTACAGAGGAAGCAAAAACTTTATCAGAAATTCCAAGCAGAATTTTATTCCAACAACTGTTACGTACACATTAAGCTCGTTTCTGCCTCCATGTTCTTTTGCTGTGTAAAATGCTCCCTTCATCTCTGCTTCTTCCAAACCCTATTCTTTTTTTTCCAATGTCCAAGTTTACATTCATCTCCTTCATTACACATATTCTGAAGCTTCCAACAACCAAGATCTTTCCTTTCACAGAACATGTTTTTCATACACAAAACATATAAAATTTCAGTTTTCAGAAAACCAAATTTTGCTGTACTGATTTTACATATTTTCCTCCTAATAAGATACTTAAGCTCTTGATGGCAAGACTGTTTTCAGTGTCCTCTACATGAGACCGTCTCTTTAGGTAAGGGTATATGGTATAAAAAAAATACACTCTTTTTATTTAACTAGTTGGTGGTTATGTTTCAAAGGACCTCGTAGAATTTATTAATAATTGTTTTTTAAAACCATTACATGAATTATGTCTTTACAATAAAGAAACCAAGCCCTTAAATCAAACACAAGTGTAACTTTAAAGTTACCTCTTATACATACTGATACCTTTAACATTGTTAATAAGATAGAGATACTGACTTTAAAATGCAATGTATTTTTACATAATGAAAATTATTTTATTGGATATTTGGAGGCTGATTACTTTGCTTATTGGGATGCGAATAAGAACTCTAATTCACATATATTACACAGGAGGCCACCATACTGATACTTTCTAAAAAGATGGATTAGTCAGGAATTTAAGCAGGAGTTTGGATTCTTAAGTAACTCAAGAGGTTGGAACATTTTTTTAAAAAACTCTTTTCCAGGTTCCCTAAGCACCTTTTTAAAAGCTCTAGTTTGGTTTTTTTTAGTACCCCATTCCTCACAAGGTAAACCTTATTTTTCTCCTTATTCTTTGTTAGGCCTTTGCATTTTCCTGTCTGAACTAAGTATTTTTAGATTTGGTTTTTCATATGAAATACATGCCTTTCCTTCACAATGGAATAATTCTCTCTCCAAACAAATTACCAAATTACCTGCAAATTGTTTTAATTCTTGGGTGGAGATTTGAATGACAGAGTATAATTTATAATAATAACTCACTAGCAAATGTGGGGACGTTTTTGAAAAAAAGATAAAAGAGGAATTAATGAAAGAAATTCCTAGCTGATTTAAAGTGAGTCTAAATACAGGCGTACCTGATTTTGTTGTGCTTTGCTTTATTATACTTCACAGATGTTGCATTTTTTTACAAATCGAAGGCAGGGCGCTCCACCAGCAAAACGATTATGACTCGCTTTATTGTGGAGGTCTGGAACTGAACCCTCAATTTAGCCAAGGTATCTCAGAACAAGCTTCCTCACCAACACAAACATGCTCTAAAGAGGACACTGAGAATCTGAAGTAGAAGAAGCTGTAGGGCTATATGGTAATGTACAGATGATTTGATGTTAGAAGAACCAGGCAGGCCAAAGAAGAGATGAGAGAATGTGGCCTTCACGAGCTCCACACTTGGCCTCCTCAGGGAGTAGGCTTTCACGTTGAGAAAACCACGCACCTTTTGATGTTATGCCACATCAATCACATGCTTTTATATCCTGATTAACTGCCTCTCTCAGCAAGAGGGAAGAGCCAGCCAGCTTTCTCAGCACAAAAGACACCAGTTTTGCAGCTCATGAATTAACCCTTTTATTTCCAGATAAACTATTTTTCAGGATAATGAAAACAAAAAAATAACATGTTTCAAATAATTGGATGGCAAAAATAAGTAGTGATTATCTCCTGGCTAAACTTATGCTGGAAAATCTAATCTCATTACCTAATAATCTAGAATGGCTTCTAAAAACCAGAGGTGGCCAAGGATAGAAGAATTAACAAACTGAAAACATTTGTAGCATGCATTCAGCAGCGTTGTGCATCCAGTTCAGAAGTGCAAGGGACCTGGTAGACATGGATTCACCGAGGATTAGTGTGTGCTTGATGTTTGTGAGAACTGAGGAGTCTAATTTTCCATAAAGAATTTTCTAAAGTAATGCTTCTATAACCAAAATACAGGTATTGATAGATTCAATACATCTGGGTGGGTCCTAAGACTCTATATTTCTAACAATCCCCCACTTGTGGCTACCACTGGTCTATGGTCCATCCTACGAAGTAACATGGTACTTGAGGACTCTTAGCCTTAACTCATCAATCTCAACCCATACTCCAAAGCAATGATGTGACCTTCATTCTCCTTAGACATGTGGGGTCTCTGTAGGTCTACAGCCTCTTCTGCTCTAAGCCCTGACTTTAGCTGGACAAGATTAGTGGTAGCCTTTTCAGCTATGGTCTGTCACTTGATGTAGGTAGATAACTGGTGGACTATAGGTTAAATAGCATTATTATCAAACATTTTAGGGTTTGCTTTATTAAAACATTATATAAATTAAAACATAAAATAGAATGAAACAGAGAGAGGGGGAGAAGACTGTTCATTACATAAAATAGGTAATTTGCTTAAGCCCATGGGTTTTCTGACTACTTTGGTCTATGTAAAACATATTTCAGGAAAAAAAATACAAGAATGTATCTGTGGTGTTAAACAAGTAACTTACCCAGTTCTGCCATTGGATCAATGCCCAAACAGGGAGTAGTAATGATACCTTACTTTTGTATATTTAGTTACAGGGCACCTTCATTTGCATTAGCTCTTTAATCCCTATAATAACCCTTTGATGTAGGTGTTATTATTATTTTACAGATGAAGAAACAAACTGAGAGGCTCTGGGCCTAAATTCCCAATGAATAGGTGGCAAACCTCAGACTTAAAACCAGGTTCCTGGGTCCACTTATCTTACTAGCATCCTATATACTCAGCGGTAGTTTTCAGCCTCAGTTGCGTACTGAGATCCCTGAAAGAGCTCAAAAAGTGCTGATGCATGGATCTCACCTTCAGACATTCAAAGACAACTGGTCTAGAAAAGAATTTTTAAAAGCTTCCAGGTAAACTTTCAGGGTTTCTCAACCTCAATGCTATTTACATTTGGGGACAGATAATTATTTGTTGAGGAGGCTGTCCTGTGCATTGTAGGATGTTCAGCAGCATCCCTGGCCTCTACGTTCCATTCGTGACAACCAAATGTTTCCAAACACTGCCAGACATTCCCTGGGGGATGGTGGTGGTGCAAGATCACCCAGTCACAAAGCACTGTTTAAAGTACAAAGTGTGAATGGATAACTGATAAATAGCTACATTATCAGCAGCAACTTGTCAGTTTATTTGTTCATTTCTTAATTTGCTCCACTCACATCCAGAGGTGAAATAATTCATCATATTTGTCTTTTCCCAATTTCATCAAAATTGTGTGCCAAACCTGACAAATAATTTTGGAAGACTATATTTATGTGATGACTCTCTGATCTAAAGGAAAATTGATAGTTCTGTTCATGTGTAGTTTTTAATTCACTCAATTATATTTTGTTAGTGTTCCTACGTGATGGGTCAGTATTTCCCAGTCTTGCCTGATGATATGAATCACCTTATTTGCTTGTTCAAACAATAGATTTGTAGGTACTAACCCAGAACTACTGAACCAGAATTTCCAGGGAGAGGCCAGATAATTTCCAGATAATTTCTCAAGTGCCCTCAGGTAATTCTTATCTCTAGGAAACTTTGGGAAAAACTGAATAAGGCATGGGGGATACAGAGATGAATAAGACACAAGGCAACGAGTAATCAAATAGTTATAATTCATGCTACTAAGAGCAGAAATGCAAGTCTGTAGAAACCTACAATGTAGTAGTGTACATGGGGAAGTAATGGATTGGGAAGCATTGCTCAGAGAGGGCATACGTAAGAGATGATACCTGTCTTACAGTTTGTAGCATATATAGAGCTAGCCAGGTATACAAGGTATAAAATTACATTTCAAGTGGTAAAAAATAACAGGAGAAAAAAAAACCCTCCTGGTTCCAGTTCCTAGTCACCTAGTCTATAGCCATGCATGTAGTAGATGCTCAATAAATATCTGTTCTTTGACCAACCTTAAATTTACTGTTCATTTATCATAGCAATCTCTTGCCAGTTATTCCACATACTGAGTATTATCCTTAAATGGTATGAGAAAAATTTGCCTAGGCTAGAAAGTTGCCAATAGATGAACATTTTCATCTCATTTAAGCCCTCCATATATTTAGATTTAATTCTTATTATCTCCTCCAAATTAACTTCCCTGTCTTGTTTAATAGCTGTTGATTTTTAAAATCTTATCCCATAGCTCTTTGTAGCAGTTAAATTACTATGTGACTATTGTGCAGGCATAAAAGGACTCAGCAAGCTCCTAGAGAATATTAATGAGAACATTAGTAGTATTTCTGAGTTGTGCAGAAGACCTATCTTCAGTGGGTAATGGAACTGGCAGTGCAAGTCAACTTGAAAATCTGGGGACATCTCTGTCCCTCCTATTTTGAAAGCTGCTTTCCATGAAGCCTGAGAAGACAGGGCTGGTTCCATTATATCTGGCCAACTCAGATATAATCTTCTCAAAATGGCTTTCTATAACTACCCACTCACTATTTCCTTCATCCTTCTCTTTACCTTTTTCTTCATAGTATTTATCATTGCCAAACATTATGTTATTTATCTGTTTATAAATGTTGGTAGCTAGTGGGGAGGTTGAGGTTTGGATGTTCAGTGTAAGTGTTCAGAGTAAACCCTGAAACCCAGTGGAAGCCATGGGTTGGGTCCTCTCTCTTGAGTTACTGTCAGCAGAAGGCATTCTACTCTAGAAAGTCACTCGCAACCTCAAAATGGATTCCACGTTAAAAGTGGGCTATCTATTGACGTCATCTTCAAACCGAATCCTGCTTCATGCTCAATATACAATTGCGTTCTGGAATTATTGGCTCCCAGTGCCTGGAACTCTCCTCTCCTGTTGTCTTTGGGGCATTCCTGCACCTTTTTTGAGGATTGTTACTCAAATGTCACCTTATCAGAGATTTTTGCAGGATAGTCATTGTTGATGCTCTCAAATACGCCTTATAAAGTCCTTATCCGTTATGCCACATGTAGAAGACAATATTATCTGAATGGTACACTTAAATAAATAGACAAGGTTGCTCCACCTGCCAGAGGGCCCAGAAGAGCAGCATGTCAGGCACACTTGGAACTCCTTCCTCTGAGAGGTAGCAGTAAGCCCTGGCAGACGTGTTATCAATTTCCAATAATCATGGAGGGATTACTTCATGCTAGGTTCTTTATTCATTTAAACGATGTTTATGTTCCAGGCACTTTTTAAATTAAAGGACAAAAGAATGAGTAAAGGAAAGACCCTTCTGTCATGAAGGCTACATTCTAGTAAGGTGAGACATAAAACAGAAAATTAAGCCTTTGTCAGCTGGTGACCAAGTGCTATGAAAGTGAATTCAGCAGGATAAACAGATTAGAAAGTAATGGGTGTGGGGCAGACATGTGAACAATTTTATGTGGAGTGAGAAAATGTCTTTTTGTTTCCTACTTCTGCTGTAACAAGTTTCCACAAACTTAGTGGAAAAACAACACAAATTTATTATCTTTCAGTTCTGGAGGTCAGAAATCTAAAATGGACCAGTGGGGCTGTATTCCTTCTAGGTGCTCCAGGGAAGAACCCATGTCCTTGCCTTTTTCAGCTTCTGGAGACTGTCTGCGTTCCTTGGTTCATGACCCAATTCTCCACATTCAAAGCCAGCGGTGCAACATCTTCCAGTGTCCCTCCTCTCAGTCTCACTATCTCTAAAAAGACCCAAGTGATTATATTGTGCCCAGCTAGAGAGTCCTGGATAATCTCCCCAACATGACATTCTAAATCACAATAATATACTCACAGGTTCCCAGGAATAGGACGTCGACATCTTTGGTGGTGGTGGTAGGGGACATTATTCTACCTACCACAGTAGGAGTCTCTGATAAGGTGACGTTTGAGCAACAGCCCTCAAAAGAGGGGCAGGAATGCCATGTACACATCAGGGAACAAGGGTTCCAGGCACTGGGAGCTGCAAATGCAAAGGGCGAGTGGACTTGGCACCCTCGAGGACTGCTAAGGAGCTGAGGGGAGAGAGAGCAAGGTGAGAGAGGGGAGTTTTGGGAGAACATACCAGAGGGGTAGCAACGGGATGAGTCAGGTGTGTAGGACCTGGTAGGCTGTGTCACGACCACATCTAATTTAATTAATTAATGGATAATCTCGCTCACTCTTCACAACAGCTAGATAAAGTAGCAGCTATTATTTTTCTTTTTAAGGTTAAGAAACCAAGGCTTAGACAAGTTAAGTACACAGCTTAAAAGTGTTTTTTTCCTGGGCTATCTGATTCCAGAGCTTTCACTCATGACTCCTCCACCACACTGCCTCATCACTTTCTGAAATTTGAGGAGCCTTCACTGAACTGGAGCTCACAATCCTGGTTTAGAGGAGTGAGAAGGTTCACCAATGTGGAGAATGTATCCATATCCTCTGAATCGCTACTTCAACTGGGACTCAGAAGCCAAATCGATGGGACAGAAAGCACAGAGCAAGGCCCAAATAGCTGTCCTCTTACCAATTCCCCACATGACAACAAAATTAAGGGCTGAGGTTGCTGGTATGTAATTAATATTAAGCCAGGTAACCTTTTTTGTCCTTCAGGTTTTCTATATGTAAAATGGTAACGCAAAGCTGCAAATTTACCTTGTTACTAAAAATAAAAGAGAGATTCAGACTAATATAAATTTTCAAAACAGAAAAGAAAGGGACTTTGTGTCATCAGAAGACATGGTATTAACAAATGATTATCCAAAGCTTTCTCTCTAATAGTAAGTTCTGGTGCACAGATACTCTTTCATTCTCTCTCTTTTTCTGATATTTGATTGACAACATTTTGGTTTTTTCTTTTAGAAAAGCACCAATTACCAGAAGTGCCTTTATCTTGCATTGCATATATTCGCCTCTTTCCTCTGCATCAAAGTTTTTGCTATAAGCTCTGGTAAAAGATGAGGAGCCTTGGGGTGATTTTGCAGGTTGTATCCCTGAGGGGCTCCTGGAAAGAACAGAAGGCTTCTGGAAGACTTTTAGTCACAAAGAAGTGTTTCCTCCTCCTCCCTGAGTTCTGTGCCCAGTGAGAACAGTGCATTTATGGAGGAGAGTCAGGTTCAGTGTGGTTGGCATTGTTGTTAGAACAGTCTAGCCATGTGGATGATTAATTAAATTAGATGTTTATAGAAAATTGGGCAATTTAGAAGCAGAGCTATGTGTTCTGTTCCAAACACCTTCTTGATTGTTTAGAATAGAATTGTTAAGCATGCCAGTTGATTCTTTAGTTTCTGGTATTCATAGCTCCCACTCACGGCTTGGAAATTCCTTTGTGGCATCTACTTACAGTAGTCAAATTACAAAAGTTAAATGGTACACATTAAGATAAAATGGGTCCCCACGGCTGATTGTGTTTTTGTTGTCCTGTCAGGAGTCAGGGACCCTAGAGGGACCTGTATTGTTCACATAGCCCCGAGCTTGCGGAAACAACACGTGGTCCACAGTGCTGGAAATCATAACGCATCCGCCTTAATGTGAGCCATATCGTAGCTCCCTGCTCCGCCACACGGTGCTGCCCACGGGCTCCTGCCACCACACCTCCCCCGTGTTCCTTTACATCTCATAGCTCTGGAGAAGGGGGTCCGAGTCCCTGCATTGTGTTCCACCTCCCACGTCATTCTCCCCACCTCATCCTGCCCCAGGTGAAGGTTTTCGGAACCACAAAGCTGCCAATAAAGAACAGATCTGAACAACCAGGACAAGTTTAGGTGAGGTCTGAGAAGTTCAGGTGAGGTCCCAAACAGGTAAGTTTGCCTCATGGGTGTGTGGTGAACTTGTACAATGGAGCAGGAAGCATCACAGCAGGCCCAGAGAAAAATGGACCTTTGTGCACATGGAAATACAGGGTATGTTAAAAGTAGACTTCCTGTTGTTCATATGGAAAATAATACGATAATTAACAAATAATAGTAGAAGAATAAACTCTGTTTCACATACTCCCAACTGTAAACCTACTTTTGCCCCACCCTATATATCCAGGTGTGGAACTTCCACATTTAAAGATATTCAATGATGCAGTTATTATACAAAGAGCGTCTCAGTTTTTAGACACTGAGGGTCCCTGAAGTGAACAGAACATGCTTCCAGGACTTCAAGGACTTCTGTGACCCATGCTGAGTCTCATCTAGTTATCTGTCTTCAGCATTCAATGGAGCCAGCTCTGCCAGGAGAGAGGAAGAACTGGGAATGGAATTGGGAAGAAATATATTTCAGCTTAGTTTTTCCCCTCACTAATTTTGTGAACTTGGGCAGCTCACATACCCTTCTGAACCTCAATGTCCACATAAGAAAAATGGGCATAGTGTTTCTCTTATTGAGCTGTTCGGATGCGAAAATGAGATAATTCATAGCGGGTTACTTTGTAACCTGTGAAGCTACAAAAATGTAATTTATGAATATCAGTCACAGGAAAACCAAAATTAATTCATTAGTCTGGTACTCACTTAATTTCTTTGTTCTGTTTAAATGTGGTTTTTTTCAAAAGAGGTATACATCTGTTGTCAATAATTGATATCATTAGAAATCAACTCATTATTAACATCATTTTCAACTGGCTGATAAAAATGTAATAATGCAGAATTGCATTAAGTATAAGGAAATAATGAACCTACTTGAAGTAGCTGTAAAATATGTAATGTTTCAAAATAATGGAGCTATTTTGGATAGCTGGCCAAGGAGGAGGATTGGTTGAAGCTGAGCTGGGGTCTTCCTAACTCAATCAGAGTTAGGTATTTCTGTCTACAAAAGGAGTGGTTTGTTCACATGGAAACCCATTTCTGTTAGACCATGACAACTGTGTAGTTTTCCACTAGTCATGATTTACATACAGCAGAAAATATAGCACATGGCATGAGCAATATGCTAACTCAAAATGTCTGATTCCATGATGATACTGCAGGTGTGCATGCTACAAAGTCAATTTCAGTAAGCTTAGGTGTTGCCACCCTGCGGTCATGGCCTTCTTCTTGTCTTCGGTATTCCCTTCATTCCCATTTTTCCTTTCTTCTGCTTGCTATTCTTTCTTCTTTCTCTTTCTCTTTTTTAAAACCAGCTCTTTGTCTTTGAAGACCATTAAATGTGACCATTCAATCAGATAGGCTGCTTCAGACAGTGTATCAGATCACACCAATACATTTTGGTTGAACTCTTCCTCTTGAAATGCTGATGCCTGATAAGGGAGATTCTCTAATGATGGACCTGGAATATACTATTATGTGCTGTAGAGGGAGAGGTACATACAGGTATGCTTGGGAAAAGAGAAAAAATGAGGTAAGTGTAGTTATCTAGTCAATATACTCTGAACTGTACAAGAAAAGACAGCAAGGCTGTTTGACATACCAGAAGTACACCCAGGTAATCTAGCAAACAAGACGTGCTAGCATTGTAAATTGGTTGAGTGACCTTTGAGGAGAATTAAAATGCTACATAGAGCTCCAATTGAGTATTTTTCATTTTTTCTTCTTAGTCTGCTAAATATGTGAGAATTAGAGGCATATACATGTAACCTACATCTTCACCCTTAATATTATTGTGACTCTCTGGGTTTTCCCATTAATTACAGTGATTTTCTCCACATGCACATTTGTCAGAATGTGAATAAGAGAAAGGTCTTTATGATATAACTTATTGTAGCAGCACAGAATGTTCAGAAGTAGATAGCAAATACCTCATTTTTTTCTGTTTTGTTTTCATGTCCAAGATTTCAGAAAAATATATGTGAACAATTTAAACTAGTTTTCCTAGGACTAGGAAAGCTTAGTTGTCATTTTAGCTGTTCCTGCATTTCTAGCTCCAGAATTACATGTGCTATCCACCCTCCAAAAATACAGAATTGGGGTATAAACTTGGCTCTTACATTGCTTGGGACCTAGCCTTAACATCGAAGAATTTTTCATATTCTCATCACATCCTTGAATTCAATTTTTTAAATGGAATTCTTTCAGCCTTAACAAGAAACATAGTAGAATCTTTGATTTGGTTGATTTTTTTACCTTTTTGCTCCTGCCATGAAGTATATTATCAAGTAGGTTGCAATCTGAGAATCGCTTCTTAATCTTTTCTGAATTTCTCATAAATAGCATACATATAAAGGGATTTTAGTAGAAAATATTTATTTACCTTGATTTCAAATAAAAGCAGATTCCATTATTTATGGTGAATTGTTTTTGAAATGGCATCAAGTAATGTAAACAAATGTTAGCGGAAATATTAAGCTCATTAGGAATACTTTAAAATACATATAGTCTTTTATTTAATATGAAAATCCGTGTTTTTGTTAGGTTGGTAATATATCATATATTAAGCAAATAAATGGAATGGTACTTAAAATTTTAGATATATGTTCTTAGTGTAGATTGTTTCCATCCTCTGAGGTAGGGGCTGGGTCTTAGGCGTTTGTATTTACTTAGTTAACAGGCAAAGTATCTTGCTCAGTCAATTTCCGGTAACTGATGAGTGGGCTCTGCCTGATCTTTCATCCTCCCCTGATTTCAACTACAGCCTCTGCCCTGCCTCCCCTCAACTCCAGAAATCTCAGGGTTCTTTCTCTCTATTGAGTCCTTGTCTTCTTTTAGCATCTACCACAGTGCTCATTCAACCTTGCTTTAGGGCCTTGGAACTCCCCAGGCCTGGCGGAGAGGAGGCGCCCGCCGCGGCTCTGCACCAACAGCACCCTCTGCTCCAGGACTGGCCCCGTGCTGAGCTGCTGGACATTATCAGAGCAGCAGCCATGTATGTGAGAAACCAGGCTCCCAAGAATCTTTTAGTTCTGTGGCTGGTGAAGCTGTTCCTTAAAGACCTCGCCTCCAGTGTTAGCTGAGCATCCCCCCACACTCTAAACAACACACTTTATTAAAGGGTAACCCATTACTCAAAAGCAAGTTCTTCATGCACTGACAAGGTTGTAATGGATCTTGTGTTACATAAAAAGTGTTTATGGGCTCCACGAAGAACACATCTGCTTCCTTCTCATCTCAGAGAGACTCTACATTCACATTCTTCTCATGTTTGGCAAATGCGCTCACTCATTTTTATCACATCAAAATTAACTTTAAAATGCTACTTCTATGAAATAAAAATGACAGTGAAAAACAAGAATATATTCAATATGATTAATATCAGGTAGAATCACCCATTACTTTTCCATGAAATTGTTTATTTTAAAATCAAATTCACCTATTTTTTAAAAAAAAGTTAAATAAAATGCATGGGATTTGACCTAATAACTAGCTATTTATTTTCCCCAAATCTTTGTTCCACCTACCCTTCTTCACATTGCCTTTTCTCTCCCATCCAAAACAACCCTCTGCTCGTTCTTTGTCCTCTCCTGTCTTCTCTTCACAGTTAAGCTGCTTGCTTTCCCCCCGTCCTGCACCCACACCCCACCCCTCACTTTCTGACTTACCTTCCAGTAAACCCTTTCTCTGGAAAGACAGTGGTAGTCTCCCAGTTGCCATTCTTCAGGTAATTTTTTAATCTCCTTATTACTTTTTTCCTGAAGTATTTTAGGATCCCATTTTAGTTCCTCTTTTCTCTTTATGCTACATTTTCCTTGCTTGCTTTAATTTATACCCAGAACATCTGTATTTTCCAGGGTTCTCTAGAGAAACAGAACCAATAGAATATATATGAGATTTATATATAAGGACTTGGCTCACACAGTTATGCAAGTCTAGAAGCTCCATCTGCCAGTGCAAACTGTAGTGCCAGGAAGACAGTGGTGTAATTCAGCCTGAGCCTGACAGTCCCAGAACCAGAAGCGCTAATGTCCAAGGGAAGGGGAAGATGGATGTCTCAGCTCAATCAGAGAGAGCAAATTCACCCTTCTTCCACTGGATGAGGCCCAACCAACTGAACCACACTGGCCAGGGCTGTCTGCTCATTTTTCAAGTCTCAGTTAGGCACTATCTTTATGTGAAGTTTATCTTTTCTTCTCTGGGCATACATGCTTCCAATATTATTTCATCATAAACTGAAGGATCGTTTTTGTCGACCTGTATTAGAATGTAACCTTCTGGGAGGCCAAGTTATGTGTTTCCATCTGTGTATTTGTGTCACATACATACAGTGTCTAACATAGTAGGAACCCAATAAATGCATCTGTGGTATAAAGTAGGTTAATAGTAATAATAATAATAAATAATAATAATAATAATAATAAACAAGAATAAACTGTGCTTCATGTACTCACAACTGTAAACCTACTTTCGCCTACCCCTATATTTGTGAAAGCAATGAATAACTGAATAAATGAGGGAAATGACTAAAACAGTTAATAGCTTCAAAGCCATGTGATGCCAAATATTTTCCATTTCAGCTCCTTATCTTGATTCTGTGCAGGCACGTAATTAATTAAATTCTGGGTCCATGACAAGCCTTATGGGGCATGAATATTTCTAAGATGATGATAAAAATATTTACATGTAAATGAGACAATAGTTTCAGAGAAGCACTATCTCTTACTACTCCAAATAAACTCCATTACCTGTTGGGGAATAAATGAAAATGAATCCACTACAGTAATGGGTTTTCAGACCAATTTTCCAAGCAAGAGCTCATTTCTTACTGAAAGTAAATATGCTCCCTGAGCTTAGGAAGTCAGCTACCGTTTATGTGTACACATGCACTGAGGGTGAGCTCCCATCTCATTCAGGATCCAGGGGCTTTGGAATGAGCCCTGAGTGTGAGCAAGGCCTCTGTAGTTTCTCCAAATTCTGTTTGCTCAAATTAACAACCAAACCCTTATGTTTCTAAATAGCTTGAGGTGTGAAGACACCTCACATTTGAAGCATTCGCTCTTGGCTCTCAATAGAGAACTATTTCTTAACTCTAGAAATAAATCGGGAAAATGCTCCATTCTTTTGGTGGTTTTAATGTTACCTTTCTCCCCTTTTTCATTTATTCCCTTCATAAATCTCTTTAAGGCCCTTCTTAAGTTGTCAGTGGAAGGATGTGATGATTTACTGTGTGCCAGCACTAGGCTAAGCATAGTCATTTTAATTGATTTTAATCCTCTTAACCCAATGAGATGGATACTATTATCCTACTCACGTAATAGAGGAGGAACCTGATGTAAGCAGAAGAGAAGTCATATAGCTTTCAGTTGGTAAAGCCAGGGTTCGAACCCAGGGCCCATTCCAGAACTTTGTCTGTCACCATTTGTGGCCCACCTTATCGAAAGCATGGTTAAAACTTGTGAGATGGAAACTTATTCCAGCTTCTTTTAAACTACCTCATACTCAACAAGAATTGCACACATCCCATTATCACTATGTTATCTTTCATGGATACTTTATAAAGTACATAGGCTTACAGCTAGTGGTACTGATTCTAGTTCGTGAGATGTAATAAATGGTTCAGAAGGGCTAAATGAGCTAAAGAAAATGGAGGAAGTAGGGAGGAAAACTTTCTGCTTCCTGATCATATTATTGAGAAATAACAAAACAAAACGAAATCTAAGAAAATGGAGAAATTTCAGGCAAAGCACCAGTGGAATATTTTTCTTAAACGATGAGATGATAAATATTTTGGATGTTGCAGAGGTTTTACCGTCTATCACAACTATTCAACTCTGCTCTTGTAAATGAAAGCAGCCGTAGGTAATGTGTAAATGAATGAGAGTGGCTGCGTTCCAATAAAACTTTATTTACAAAAACATGTGGTGAGTCAGATTTGGCCCATGGGTCATAGTTTTTTGACTCTTGCTTTAAAGTGTCCGAATATATTCCTTATATTGTGTTATCAATCCAGATATTTGGAAATACCTAGATAATTAGGAAAATGATAAGTGATAGGAGACTAATAACATTTCACTTCTATCAAAATTATTTCTGTGCTACATAGCTGTAGTCCCACTGTTTTCTTGGATGTTATGAGTTCAAATGGAGGTGATCTATTTAAACTCTAGAAGCAGGCTGTCTGGCAATTTGTGGAATCAAACTGTGTAGGCTTAAAAAAGCTTTTGACAGCTATGGAACTATGTTCACGCAATTTAAAATTGTAATTTTAGCTGGGAGGGTTTAGATTCAGACTCAAATACAGATAATTCAAATGAAGGAGCTATAAATCTTTGCAGTAAAACCAACAGAGAAGCTAGGCATAGAGGTGTCATTGTCCAAACTGACAAATTGCAAGTTTTTTTCCTACAAAAACATTAGAAACAAGAAAAACGAGAGCTGTGTATGCAAATTTCAATTTCATGGATCTATTAAAGTTCTGATTTGTTTAAAAATGGCAAACCTATTTTAAGGTCATTATTATTGTTATTGTCAGATGCATTAGGATGGTGGAGAAGTCTATGGAAATGCAGTTTTTGAGTTGAGAGCTCCATTCTGCCACTTCCTACCTGCGTGCACAAGCTCTCCATCCTCTCTTAACCTGCCTATAGTCCTGGTGCATGCTAACTTCTCAGCAAATGTTTGCAGAGATGATGGTGTCTCTCTTCTTGATTTCCTCTACCTCCAGATATGGATCTCTGGTTTGCTAGAAATAAAAAGGAAAACTGAATCTGGATGTTGAATTCTAAAATTGGTTTGTTTGCTAAGGTGAAACACTTGTAACTATTCCAAGTGACTGATCCCAGGCTACAAACAGCTTCCTCGTCTTTACAATCACTCGTTACTGGTTAGTCTTTCCTCCCAGCCTTTCAGGGATAGAAAATGAAATTCTCTTCTTATGGCTTTTTGGTAACATTAAAAAATAATTTGTATGTAAACCTGTTGTATATATTTGATACTTTAAGAAAAAATAATTGTCCTTAAGTGTGTGTATGTGTGAGAGAGACGGGTTTGGGGGCAGCTAATGTGTCTCCTCTGGGTGATATACACAGTGCAGAAGCAGGGTTGGGGAGAATCACTAAAATTTCTTCTTAATTGACCACTTTACTGATATTTGAGAAGAGGAAAATATCGATGTATAGCAGAAACCTCTGGACATCTCATTCACTTTATCTCTGATTTAGGATTGGGGCATCCTTACATCCCAACTCTAAATTCCACAGTTTTGAGGGAGAGATGAATAATACACAAATAAACAACTAAGTTAAAAAGGCAAGTACAGGTAGTGAAAAGGTAGTTCAGAAAATAAGGTGAGGTGACTGGGACTATGCTTGTAAACCTCTTTGCCATTCCCACTCCAATCCCATCTCTGCCTTTCGCCTTCTGCCCAGGTTCAGCCAATGGGAAGCACTAGCAGAAGATCAAAGGGTGAGAAGAGAGAGAAACTCTGTGGTATTTTTCCCCAGTCCTCTGCTTTGACCCTCAAACGGTGGCAGGAGCCACATCCAATGGGTAGGACGGGGCACTGAGTGCTTCACTAAGTCATATTCGTTCTTTAATCTTGCTCTGTGAGGAGTCCCTTCCTTAAGTCTTTTCATCTGAACTATTTTGAAGCAAATCTGTTTTCTGCTATGTCCTTGATTGATATAAGAAATAATTTGAAGGAGGCCTAATACGAGCAAAGTGTTCAGAATATTATTCTATATTCCCCAACCCTCTAGATTACTTAAGCTATATTCTGTGGCTCCAAACCTTTCTCCCCACCAATTCTAATATTGTCATTTTTATTTTATGTTCTAAAAAACTAAAGCCTGCACATATTAGAGAGTAATGAGGTCACACTTCCACATCATCAACCAATCTAAACAGCTCTTTGTATAAACTAACTCTGATGTAAATAATGGTCTAGGAATTAACTTCCTCACACGATAATATCAGAAAGAGAAGTTGCAGTGAACAAAGAAAGCACGTTTTTCACTTTTTCCAGTGCAGCCATTCCCATTTAAATGTGGGTCCTAGAATGTGTAGACATACATGTATATGTGTTGGATTGGCGAAAAAATGCATGTGGTATTTTTCTGTAAAATAAAAGACACCTTTTTTGTTTTCACCAATAACTTTATTGATTTGGATATTTTGAGTATTTCAGCTTTCTCCCACGTGATATCACATTAATTGTTCTCAGTTAATGCCTTGGTTTGATCTCTGACAACTTCAACTGGTCGCCTTACTGTGGAGCATCATCCAGTGAGAAATCCCCAGCGTGAAACTTCGCACACCACTTCTGACACATTTGATCAGTCACAGCACCTTCTCCACACACTGCACAAATCTTTTTTTGGGTTTCAGTTGCATTTTTGCCTTTTTTGAAAAATAAAGCATAATATGCTGAAAATGTTGCTTATTTTCTTCTACCTTCAATATGAAAATGGCTATACAAAAATTCACCAATTTTGATGTTTTTTAAAAAATGCATGCTGATATGATAGCTGTCACAATACAGTCTAACAACATTGTTTTGAATGAAGTTATAGACAACTAAGAACTACTGGAGCCATTATTATGGAAAAAGCCAAATGAACTTTTTAGTAAACCCAATATATGTGTGTGTGTGTGTGTGTATGTATACGTATATGTATATGTACATATGTATATCAGATGAAAACTTGGTGGCTTTACAGGGGGCACCACCCACTCTCCTAGGCCTTGTCCTAGTGCAGCTCTCTTTGGTCTCTGTCTCTGCAGTGATGGGGCAGAGCTCAATGTCCCTCTGCCCCAGGTGCTCCCAATATCCCCTGTAACGTGGGATAACCTTGGGAAGGAGAATGACTATGTCAGGTAGCAGTGCTTTGTGGCCATTTAGGGGATCTGGCTTCTTTTTTTAAATTAAATTTAATTTTTTTACCTCACCTGAGGACTTGATTGGTTGCCTTCTCATATGTGCCCCAACCGGAAATTGAACCTACAACCTGGGTGTGTACCCTGACCAGGAATTGAACTTGCAGCCTTTTGGTCTACAAGACAATGCTCCAACCAACTGAGCCACACTGGCCAGGGCAGGGATCTGGCTTCTTTATTCTGGCTGCACATTGACTGGATTTCAGTGTAGTGGGCTGCTTTTTGAAATCCAGAGCATGTTCACTGGCACAATGGCCTCTCTTTAGACAACTGTGCTGGGCTGCCACTCCTGCTCCACTTTCAGACAGCTCTGCTTGGGTCACATCTTCCCCCTTCTTGCAGCACCTTCCTTATTGAAAGTTGCAGGAAGTAGACAGCACCTCCAAAATCCTGATTTTTCTCTACCAAGTCATGTAAAGTTCTAAGCTCATTGAGGATAGGCACATGATCTGAATAATAATAAGTAACCTATAAAGATTAACTAACTGCTTTGCTACTAAGTTACCTAACTCAGGATGGAGAAACTACACCTGAACACAGCCATTTCCACATTTTGGATCAGTCCCTCTCATTGCCTCTTTTCCAGCTACCAATTTCATCATCAATTAAGGGCTCTGCTGGTTGCCAATGGCACAAACCCCACAAGAAGAAACAAAAAAAAACACAGATTCATTAGAGTGCAGTACTGTTTCAACAAAAATATAATTTTAGATTCATATGTAATACAAAAATTTCTAGAAACAATAATAAAAAATAAACAAAAGAAATAAAAATAGAGGAAATTAATTTTAAAAATCTAGTTTATGTAAACTAATATAGCCAATGTAATTATAATATCACATTTATTCAGTATAAAAAATCATTAGTGAGATATTTTACTATCCTTTTTTCATGCCATGTCTTTGAAACCTGTGTTACTTTGGACATACAGAACAACTCACTTTGGACTGACCACATTTCAAGTGTTCACCAGCCACATGTCGCTTGTGGCTACGACCTTAGACAGCACAGCATTGAAGTACACAATGGTTAATTTTAGACTGGAAGGAGTTCATTAAAACCACCTTTCCTTTTGTGTTATGGCTTCATTTTGTGTGCTTCTGATCTGCTCTCTCAGTGCGCCTGGGCACATAGCTCCCAGCTTCTCTGCACTCCCACACTCAATTTCACCATCAGAGAGGAGAAACACATTTTTTCATCTCCCTCTCAGTCACTATTCTCCTAAGTACTCCAGCTCCAGTTCAAAAAACCTTTGGGAAGCACTCTATGCCCATATCAGGTAAACGTTGATCAGGGGCAGTAATGATTGGTCTAGCTCGTGACAGGGGTGGAGTTCTGCATTTGACAGCTTCCAGATACAACCTTATGATGAGAGAAAGGAAGAAAGAGCTCTTCAAAACAAGAGGGTTTGTGAAAGCGGAAGAGGAGGAAAAAAGGTGCAATAAATATATACTACCATAAGTAAGGAAGAATAAAAATGGCTCTTTATGCAAATACTATGAGTCTGTATTCTCAGATGAACCGAACACTTGAGGATAAATAGCATATGTGCTCACTAGGTAAATATTCTATAACAGGTTTGAAAGTCAGGAAAATGAAAATGACAGCTTCATTTAACAACTAACTCTTTAATTAACTTATTATTCACACATTTTTGTTCCTTTGTTAAACGATAATCAGGAAGTATAATAAATTGATTTGGTAGTTAATATTAAATCATAAAATGTGTGTTCCTCAGTAGGAAGGAATGTGAGGAATGTCAGAATCAAAACGAAAACAAATTTTCAGGAATTAACAGCATATTTTTTTAAAATACTGTCATGATAACTGATTTACAAAAAAGAAAGATGCCAGAATCCCATAAAACTCTGATAAGCAACAGACCCTAGCAATTCCAGAACCTTTCCAGTTACTGTTATTTTGCAAATTTCTTCCTGGAAAGATTGACTGATGTACAAGTGAAACTTTGGATCTTTTCAGATCAAAGACAGAATAGAAGCTACTCTGGGCTGCTATGGCAGGTGATCATTTTAAGGTGATGACTGCTTACCTTAATCCTCTGGGACCCATCAGCAACTTTCAATGCTGTGAGTATGCGATGCTAATGTTTCTCTTACATGTTCTGGCTAAAGGAGTCAGCTTTCTCCAGGTAAGTACTGTCCTGTCTAATGCACTGTAGCTGAAGATGTGCCTGTGCTGTTTAAATTGGTACCGACTGCAGAAAATGTCTTGAGAATTGATGGAGTTGAAAAAAATATTTTATAATTTTTTCTTGAGTTCTGTCTCTTCCATGCTTTGCTGGAAAGTCAAAAGCAAACAGGGTCCTTTATAATCCGTGTATCATCACTAGACCAGCTGTTCTCCAAGCAAAGCGGGCATCACCATCAGCTAGGTGATGGATAAAAATATATCTTGTCTGGTCCTACCACTAAAGACCTGAATATTTCTGGGTGGGATTTAGGAATATAGATGTTTTATAAACACTGCAGGTGATTCTAACATAGATCACACTTTAAGAAAACCTACTTTAGTTCATAAGTTGGGTCAAGCTAATTCTCCATTCTGAGCACATAAGAAGGAATAAACTAACATGAAGTGAAAATTCCCTTTATGTAAGACCCCTTGAAATTTCTTTAATCCAGAAGTTCCCAGGGAAGAAAAGCCCTAGAGGAGGGCCAGGTGCCTGTGAAAATTCTGAAGTGTTAAAGGAGAAACTCAGTTCTTCTTGCTGATGCAGTAAAGAATTATAGATCAGCAAGTCTATTAGCTTGCAAGCAAAGTTTATTAGTGATACATTCTCATGGAAGAGAATGGGCCTTGCTGAGGTCAGGGAGAAAGGCATAGGCCTGGATGGCAAAAACAATGGTGGCAAGAGCATCAGGTCCAGAGGACTTACATAGTTGGAGGGATGGGGGTGAGGGAGTTACATATTGATTAGTGGGTGAAGGTGGTGCCACTTTCCCCCAGGGGAAAACTACCTACAATGTAGGTAGGTTAGTTACCTACATTTTGGGTTACTACCCAAATGTAGGTATATGTGGGGGTCTGTTAGCCCAAATTATTATTTTGCTTCAGACCACATTTGTTCACCTTGTTGTAAAACAAATATGTGATGGGAGGCAGTTAATCTAAGTTGAGGCAGTTACCCAAAGTTATTTATGGGCTCGTTCTGTAAGCAATAGGGACGCCCTCATAAAACAGATAGTGACCAGAGGTAGGCAATTAACTAAAGTTGTTTTCTGGGCTTCTCCTTTGGGCACTGTGGACCCCCTCCTCTTCTCCTTCCAGACCTTGGGATGAATACAGTTTCAAAGGCTTTCTTTCCCAGGGAATGGGAACGATACCTACAGAATTTCAAGGGCTCCCCTCCTGTGCTATCATGATGTTCCCTGTGATATTCAGAACACCTGGCAATATTATCTGACCAGGCTCAGGACTGCTGAACTAGTGGGTGAGACATGTCTCCCATCTTCTCCCTGCCTTGGTTTACTGTCTATCTTACCTAACAACAAGATGCAACATTTTGTACACATACACACTTTTCTGGAGAAATGCATACATACTTTTCACCAGATACTCGAAGTTCTCAAGCACTGCATTAACAGCTCCCCACTGACCACTAAATTAAGTACAAATCTCGCCAACTTGGCATTTAAGACATGCACAAAACTATTCTAAATTCCCTTTCTAGGTTTTCTCCCACTCCTCTGCATGCACTCCAGTTCTAGTCAGAGACTACTGACTGTCCTTTGAGTTTGTTCCTATTTCTACACTATCTTAGTTCAGGCTGTGATAGCAAATTACCACAGACTAGATGACTTAAACAACAAGCATTCTTTTCTCACAGTTCCCGAAGCTGGGAAGTCCAAGGTCAAGGTGCAAGTAGATTCAGTGTCTGGTGAGATAACTCTTCCTGGTTTGCAGATGTTGGATTTCTTGTGTCCTCACATGGTGAAGACCAGGGTGTGAAATCCCCGGTCTCATCCTCTTTTTATAAGGGCAACAATCTCATTCATGAGGCTCCACCCTTATGACCTAATTATCTTCCAAAGACCCTAACTCCCAATCCCATCACATTGAGGGCTGGTATCAACATATGCATGTGAGGCGCGCAGGTTCGGTCCGCTGCATGTGCCTTTGCAAATTGTTCTTCCCCCCAGGAGCCCCCTTTTTGTTGAAACCCACAGTCCTGCATTTTCTATTTTCAGTATCGTCTCATCTGAGAGAGGTCCTTCCATGTAGGTGTAGTTTCTTTTTCTTCTAAGACACCTTCTTCTAAGCATTTGGTTTGAGTCTGTTTTTATATTTGAGTTACTTGCTTCTTATTTTATACTTCTTTCTCACTATAGAAAAGTTGATTTGCAATTATCCCTGTGACCACTCTTAGTGCCAGCCCTGTACTTAGCATAGTATCTTCCACAAAAGATACTGATACTAAATAAATATTTGTTAAGTTAAATTAAAGAAAGTATTCACTTTGGGGTGTTATACACTTATTTGAATAAGCAAAACAGATTTTCAGCTTTTCTTTAGAAACTAAAGGTAGAACGTGTAGTGTTTTTATTTTTTTTGGAGGGGGTATATCCTCAATGAAAAAGTCATTGTCCTTTGAGAGTAAATGGATCTCAGAAAACAGTAAAAAAACTCTCATAAATTTAAGTCAATTGCAGCTATAAATAAATATTAGTGTGAGACTGATACTCATGTGGTTCCACAAAACTTGCACAAAACATTTAAAAGCAAGAGTTATGTAAACCTATAGCACTGGAAGGCAGAATTTTTTTAAAGCCAAGGTTATTAAGGTATAATTTACATACAATAAAATGCACCCATTTTAGGTTTAACTTAAGTTTCAATGAATGTTTACACTGCATAACTATCACAATAATCAGTATATTGATTATATCCATCATCCTCAGTAGTTTTTCTGTGTTCCAATGGAGAATACTCAATCCCTACCTCAAACCCTTGAACAACCACTGATCTGACTTATGGCTTATAATTTTGCCAGCTTTATTCAGAGTAAATGGAATCATACAATATGGCATGAGTGTGCCTGGCATTTTTTACTCAGTATAATGTTTTTGAGATCAAGGTGACTTTTAAAAAGAGGACATCACTCTTTTGTGCACTCTCTGGATATTATTAAAAAATTAAATTAAGGAACCCAATTTTCTGCCATAACAAATTACCTCAGAATTGGTGGTTTAAGACAACAAAATTTTTCTCTCATAATTATAGAAGCAAGACTTCTAAAATGAAAGTGCCAGCAGGACTATGATTGCTCCAGAGGGCTTGAGGGGAAATTCCATTCTTTGTCTTTTTCTGGTTCTAGTGGCTCTTGGCATCCTGGGCTAGTGACTGTATCTCTCAACTTTTTCTCCATGTTCAACCTTCTCTTTTCTGTGTATTTCTCCTTTGCTTGTGTTTTATAAAGATGCTTGTCAATGAATTTTTAAGACTCACATGGATAATCCAGAATGATCTCATCTCAAAATCTTTAACTTAATTATTTCTGCAAAGATCTTTTTTCCAAATAAGGTCACACTTACAGATTCCAGGTATTAGAATGCAAAAGCATGTCTTTGGAGTGGTCACCATTAAACCACTCCGGTCCTAAAGTGCACATCTGTTCTATGTATAAAATACATTCATTCCATTCCAACTTCACCTAATGTCTTAGCCAATTACAATGTCAAGTTTAAACTCAAAGTCTTATCTAATTATCATCAGCTCAAAAAGTTCAAAATATCATGATCTGGATTAAATCAATCCAAGCAGGTATAGGTGATACTGGGTTTTATTGATCCTGAGGCAAAATTCCTCTCCATCTATAGACCTATGAAATTAGAGCTCAATCTACCTGCTTCCAAAATACATTTGTGAGATTTGCATACAGAGACCTTTCCATTCCAAAAGGGAAAAAAGGGAATGAGTAAAGGAGTAACAAGCTTCCACCAAGGTCAAAGTCCAGTGGAGCAAATTCCATTTAGTTTCCGTGGCTCCGGGCTCTGCCCTCGGGGCCATCAGAGCACTGTTCTCCCTGTGCTTGCAGCTCCAGCTTCCTCCTCCACACCCATGCTACTGCCCACAGAGTCCGTTTTTCTTCGGAGTAGCTCTATCGGTTCATTTCTTAAGTGTAGCATTTTGCAGTCCAACAGCTCTCACTTTGTCCTCTCTCTCTGTTGCCATCTATCCAAGTTGGCAGTGTTTTTATTTATACATGTGTAGGAAAAGTCAGAGATGCAATATGGCTCTAGCAGCAAAGGCATCTGAGAAATGTTGGACTCTCAGTTTAACCTCCTGTGACTGTTTAACTCTCTATAGCCTCAGGCTTGGCTGACTACCATGAAAGTTGGAATGCTGTCCAAAGTTAAACCCCCAGAAAGAAGGTTCATGAATGTATAGAGTGTGGATAACTGCCTATAATATCTGTTAATTTAGAAATGCGTTGTTCTCTCTGGTGGTCTATATGAATACCCACCATATGGTTTTACTATTAACCCCCTATAAAACAGAGAGTCTGTCCTGAGAGGGGTTGGATTTCTTCCTGGCTGGCCTCCACTGGGAACAGCAGCTGCTTTGCCCATGTATGTTAAGTTTCTCCTAATAAAGCTCTTATAAATTTGAATAAGGCTATGTGTCAGCATTTTGAAATCAGTTCTGAATTTAGATTTTTGGGGCATTTCCCTCAACAACTTGCTTTCAAAAAACTTGTGGGTTTTTGTAGATGTGATTAACACGTATAATCAGTTAACTTTATATAAAGAAGATTATCCTCACTAATCCAGGAGAGCCTGATTCAATCAGCCACCTTAGGAGCAAAACTGAGGTTTCCTAAGGAAGAAGAAATCCTGCCTGTGGAAGAAGTGTCAGCCCCTGCCTAAGAGCTTCCCACCCTGTCTTCCTGATGGCCTGCCTGACGGGTTTTGACTTTTGCTCCTTCCTCACAATCGTAGTAGCTGCCACCACATACTCTCTCTTTGAGGCTCTTCTATAGCCCTCCACTTCCTCACCTAGCTTTATGAGTTTTACTGCAACTCAGAAGAAAACACAAACAGGAAGTAAATGTAACCAACGTGGAGATTTCACATACATTCTCAGAGAGCTGTGGAATCTTAATGGTCACAGTTTAGTTCCTAGCTTTTTCTGAAACAAGAAATAGGATTCTTCAGGACTTTTATTTATTTGAGGGAGTGGCTCACTAAATAGTCCTTCTACTAACCTTTCTCTAGGGCATTTCTTACTAATTTGAAGGTTGACCAGAGGTAGAGCAATGGATTCCTCTCTGTCTTTTGTGGCCAGCCTTCCTCCCTGCTGAGACGTGACAGTGTCCCTGACTGGTATCTCTCATGTCTTTAGCTGACAGGTAAAATTATATAGATTTAAAATGATAACCAGTTGAATACTGCTAATAAACAAAATTGGTCTAGTTCAATAATATGAATATTTTTAAAACATCAAGATTCAGAGTTCCAACCAAGATGGAGACATAGGTAGATATGCTTCGCTTCCTTGCACAACCAAAAGAAAGATAACAACCAATTTAAAAATGAAAATCAACCAGAATTGCCAGAAAATCAGACTGAATGAAAGTCTGACAACCAAGGAGATAAAGAAGAAAAGGTCATCCAGACTGGTAGGAGGGGCAGAGACAGAGGGTGGAGAGGACATGTGGCAAGGCAGCAGCTGGTGGGCTGGGAGGGTGATGCAGTGGCTGGTGGACTGGGTGGTCCTACATTTGTGTGCAGATGAACTGGGAGGAACAACTGGGGAACAAGACAGACCATGTAACCAAGGGTTCCAGTGCCAGAAAATAAAGCACCAAAACCTCTGACTGTAAAATCCTGTGGGTGTTGAGGCTGCAGGAGAAACTGCCAGTCTCACAGGAGAGTCTGTTGGAGGTGTCCATGGGGTCCTAACATAGGCAAGCCCAGCCAACTAGGAATCAGCACAAGGGCAGTACCAGAAAGGGTGCAATTCACGTGTGGGAAGCAGGGGAAGTGACAGAAAGTGAGGCAAGAGCTGAGCAAGTGGCATTGTTCCCTCCCCCACATACAGCACCGCAATGCAGCAAAGTGGGTTACCCTGCCCTGGTTAATACCCAAGGCTCTGCCCCTTACAACATAACATGTGAGCCGAGACAAAGAAATATAGCCCAAATGAAAGGACAGATCAAAATTCCACAAAAAGAACTAAGTGACAATGAGATAGCCAAACTATCAGATGCAGAGTTCAAAACATTGGTAATCAGGATGCTCAGAGAAATGATTTAGCATGGTCACAGAATAAAAGAAGTGAAGGCCATACACAGTGAAATAAAGGAAAATATACAGGGAACCAATGGCGGAGGCAAGGAAACAGAGACTCAGATCAATAACTTGGAACAAAAGGAAGAAATAAACATTCAACTGAAACAGAATGAAGAAACAAGAATTCAAAACAATGTGGAGAAGCTTAGGAACTTCTGGGACAACTTTAAACATTCCAACATCCAAATCGTTGGGGTGCCAGAAGGAGAAGAGGAAGAGCAAGAAATTGAAAACCTACTTGAAAAAATAATGAAAGAAAACTTCCACAACCTGGTGAAAGAAATAGGCACACAAGTTCAGGAAGCTCAGAGACTCCCAAATAAGTTGAACGCAAAAAGGGACACACCAAGACACATCATAATTAAATTGTCAAAGATTAAAGATAAGGAAAGAATCCTAAAAGCAGCAAGAGAAAAGAAGAGAGTTACCTACAAAGGAGTTCCTATAAGATTACCAGCTGATTTCTCAAAAGGAACCTTTCAGGGAAGGAGGGGCTAGAAAGAAGTATTCAAAGTCATGAAAGCAAAAGACCTACATCCAAGATTACTCTATCCAGCAAAGCTATCATTTAGATTGCAAGGACAGATAAAGTGCTTCCCAGATACTGTAAAGTTAAAGGAGTTCATCATCACCAAGCCCTTATTACATGAAATGTTAATGAGACTGATCTAAGAAAAAGGAGATCAAAACTATGAACAGTAAAATGACAACAAACTCACAACTATCAATAACTGAACCTAAAATACAAAACAAAAACAAAAACAAACTAAGCAAATAACTAGAACAGAAACAGAATCACAGAGATGGAGATCATTTGGAGGGTTATTGGGGACAGGGGCAAGGGGAGGAATGGGGGGAAAGGTACAGGGAATAAGAAGCATAATTGGCAGGTACAAAATAGACAGGGAGGTTAAGCATACTATAGGAAGTGGAGAAGCCAAAGAACTTATATGTACAACCCGTGGGCATGAAGTAAGGGTGGGGAATGCTGGAGGGAATGTGGGTACTGGGGTGAGGGGGATAAAGGGCAGAAAAGAATGGGACAATTGTAATAGTATAATCAATAAAATATACTTAAAAATAAAATAAAATAACAAAATATCAATATTCAAAACATGACTATAATAACCAAACTCATCATCACTGATTGGACTTCCAATGATTCATTTATTAAGCGTGAGTGATGGGAACTTTTAAAAATGAATGCTATCAGTATTGATACTGGAGTAAACTGACCCATTGTCTGAGTGAGGGAGAGGTCACAGGAAACACCTGAGGAAGTGTGGGTGAAGCCACACTACCTGGGTAAACAAGCTAGTGGCTGCACTTGACAACACATTTCCCCACTCCTGGGTGGAAATGTGGCAGGAAAAATCATTGCACTGAGCATATGTGAAGCTAGTGAAATATTTGGCTAGGGGAAAAGCCCTCCTGACCCTTTCTGGTAGGTGGTGGAAGGGAAGGTACAGTGCTGGGAAAAATGTGTCAGTCTAGCTTGGGAAAAAGACAGGACTGGCTATGGGGCATGGACCCTCCTAGAGCCTGTGGAGGTTTGGACCAGGAGATTGAAACAGAGGGGAGGGAAAAATGTGCCTTCCCTCTGGAACCCACAGCACAGGTGTGTGGGCTGGGGTCTGCAGGACATTTTTGGCCCTAGAAGCCATGCAGCTAATGGCCGTGCTGGCTCTACATGCTGCTACCAGGAAAAAGATAAGCTAACTGGATGATTGTGCTGCAGCCACCTCTGGTTCCTGAAAATTAGTATTTTTTAATGGGAGAAGGAACTCTGGGTACAGCCTTGGACTAGCCTGGCAGAGGGTGGCTGGATTCTTCTCTGGGTGTTCTGGAGGAAATGGGCTTTGAGACAGGAGATTGCCATCCTCCCAGATTGTGCAGCTTTTGAATAAAAGACCTCTTTTCTTTCCTCACCCACACTCTGCCTCTGGAATTTGCCTGTGGGTGGTGGGCAACCAAACCCCACCTCTGTTTGGTAATTGTATCATTCATGAATGCTAAGGCAGTAGAGAGAATGGTAAAAAAATCTGCTTTACTTTCTATTTCTATATCAAGAAAGATAATTTTATTGCAAAGAAATGGATACCAAAAAGACTTTGTTAAACAGAAATGCAACAGTGTTCTACCTTTTCATGATGTCTTTATTATATGGGATTCAAAGCTTTTACTGACAAATTTAGGATCATAGTGTTTCAGGCAAATTTAGGATCATAGTATTAATAGGAATTAACATATCCATATGTTGTCTTTCCCCATTCAAGTTCAATAAGCAAAAGAGCACAACATAAATGAATAAATCCTAAGATTTTGTAACACAGACAAGTTGGATAAGTTCAAATGTGAATATTTTTTATCAAACTTTTCAGTTAACTCTGAAAATGAACCACTGTGTCCACGGTGATTTTCCAAGTTCCAATCAGCGCCAGCGATGTGGTCACAGGCTTGGGATACTGTGCTATGGGAGGAAAAGAGACACCGATAAAGTGATGAAAAAAATGCAATTTTCTATTTTTAAGTCTCATAAATGCCCCCAAATCCCTTGCCTCATTTTCCTTTAAAAACCTTCTTTGAAATTGGAGAAAATATGTGTCCAAGAGAAAATAAAGGCCAAAGCTTTCAAATATTCCTCAAGAAATTGAATGCATCAGGGTTCCTTCATATAGATCTTTTATTCTTTAGTTTAAATTCATTTACCACATTTAGGTCCAAAGAACTTGATACATAGTTGGATTTTGCTGCTATAATGATAGCAATGATCAATGTTCTTCAAATTTTAAAAATAGTTTTGAGTAGACGCTTAAGCCTTATAATCTAATTTTTAAGGGTAAGTTCATGGCACAGAGTTATTACAATAAAATAAAAAGTATTCATACATCATATATTTATCTCTTACTAGCTTTCTAACTTTGGGGGAATCATGTAACTTTCTATGAATCTCAGTTTTCTCATTTATAAAATGGATATCATACTAAATATTATAACTTAAAGTATTATTTGGAATTCACTTACTGAGCAGAGAACCTGGCATAGCACTGGCACTTCTAGCTCAAGTCATTGTCATTATCAAGGGTGGTGATGTTATTACAGTTCAGCTCCATGTGCATGCAGGTGACCTGGTCACAGGGTGTGGAAGAAATAAGCCATATTTCCTTCTCTTGAGAAATGTCTTGTTTAGTGGTGGAAAAGGCATGTAATCATTTAATTACACTTCAGTGTTGCACCTTCAGAATTAAGGCTCAGCGCATAAAGTTTATGGCAATCCAAGATACAGAATGTTAATATTTCCTGGGAATAGTAGGACAGGTTTGGAAGGAAAACTGATTTTTGAGCTTAGCTTTGAAGGAGGGGAGGGAATCTTATAAATCGGACCAGAAAGTGGAGGAAAATTTTTTAAAATTGAATTTATGGGGGTGAAATTGGTTCACAAAACCATACAGGTTTCAAGTTTACAACTCAATCAAACATCATCTGCACACTGCATCTCATGGCCATCGGCCCAAGCAAAAGTCTCTTCCTGTCCCCATTTACCCCTCCTTTGCCACCCTCCGCCTACCAGTCATCTTCCTTTCCCTCTGGTTATCACTACACTGTTGTATGTGTCCATATGGTTTTTGCTTAACCCCTTCACCTGCTTTCATCCAGTCCCCCAACCCTCCTCCCCTTTGATGGCTGTCATTTTGTTCCACGGATCCATGTCACTGTTTGTATTTTATTCATCAGTTTATTTTGTTCATTAGATTCTACATATATGAGATCAAATGGTACTTGCTTTTCTCTGACTGGCTTATTTCACTTAGCATAATGCTCTCTAGGTCCATCCATGCTGTTGCAAAGGGTAAGATTTCATTCTTTTTTAGAGCTAAGTAGTATTCCATTGTGTAAATGTATCACCACATTTTTTTAAATCTATGTATCTACTGATGGACATTTGGGCTGTTTCTAGATCACGGCTACTGTAAATATGCCGCAAGAAACATAGGGATGCATATATTATTCCTAATTAGTGTTTCAGGTTTCTTTGATTATGTTCCCAGGAGTGGAATCACTAGGTCAAAAAATGTTTCTATTTTTAATTTTTTGAGGAAACTCCATAATGTTATCCACTGTGGCGGCACCAGTCTGCATTCCTACCAACAGCCCATGAGGTTTCCCTTTTCTCCACATTCTCACCAACACTTGTTGTTTATTGATTTATGTTGATAGCCATTATGACAGTTATGAGGTGATATCTCCTTATGGTTTTTATTTGTATTTCTCTGATAATTAGTGATATTGAGCATCTTTTCATATGTCTATTGGCCATTCTATGCCTTCTTTGGAGAAGTGTCTATTCAGGCCCTTGGTCCATTTTTTAATTGGGTTGTTTGTCTTCTTGGTATTGAATTGTACAAGTTCTGTATATATTTTAGAAATTAACCCCTTATCAGATGTATTATTGACAAATATGTTTTCATATTTAGGGGGTCCCTTTTAATTTTGTTGATGATATTTTTTGCTGTGCAAAAACTTTTTAGTTTGATGTAGTCTCATTTTATGTTATTTTTTATTTCTCTTGCCTGAGGAGCTATAGTAGGAAAAATATTGCTACAAAAAATGTCTGAGATTTTACTGTCTATGTTTCTTATAGAATTTATATGGCTTTATGACTTACCTTTATATCTTTAATACATTTTGAGTCTATCCTTGTGTGTGATGTAAGAAGGTGGTCTAGTTTTATTTTTTTTCCATGTATTTGTCCAAATTTCCCAATAACATTTTAAAAAAGATTTTATTTATTTTTAGAGAGGGGGAAGGCAAAGAGGAAGAGAGGGAAACATCAATGTATGGTTGACTCTCATGTGTTCCCTACTGGGGACCTGGCCTACAACCCAGACATGTGCCCTGACTGGGAATGGAACTGGCAACCGTTTCGTTCACAGGCCATCCCTCAGTCTACTGAGCCACACCAGCAGAGGCCCAACACCATTTTTTGAAGAGATTGTATTTACTCCATTGTATGCTATTGCTTCCTTTGTCAAATATTAATTGACCATAAAGGCATGGGTATATTCCTGGTATTTCTGTTCTGTATTCTGTTCCACTGATCTATATGCCTGTTCTTATGCCAGTACCTGGCTGTTTTGATTACAATGACCTTGTAGTATAGTTTGATATCAGATATTGTGACCCCTCCAACTTTGTTCCTATTTCTCAAGACTGCTGAGGCTACCTGGAGTCTTTTTTGGTTCCTTATGCATTTTTTGAATGTTTGTTCTAAATCTTTGAAATATTGTCAATGGTACTTTAATAGGAATTGCATAAATCTATATAGAATGCTTTGGATAATATGGATATTTAATGATGTTAATTCTTCTGATCTTTGAGCACAGTATATGCTTCCAGTAATTTATATCTTCCTCAATTTTTCTCTTCAATGTCTTAAAATTTTCTGAGTACAAGTCTTTTACCTCATTGGTTAAATTTATTCATAGGTACCTAATTTTTTATTGCAGTATTCAATGGGAATGTTTTCTTAATTTCTCTATCTGATAGTTCACTATTGGTATATACAAATATCACCAATTTCTGATTATTAATTTTGTATCCTACTACTTTGCTGAATTCATTTATTAGATCTGATAATTTTTTGGTGGTCTTCAGCTTTTTTTTTTTCAGTTTTCTCAGTCTTTATCATTTTTTATTTTTTAAAGTATATTTTATTGATTACGCTATTATAGTCATCCATTTTTTCCTCCCCTTTAATCTCCTCTGCCCTGTACCCACCTCCCACCAGCATTTCCCCCTCCCCAGGTTCATGTCCATGGGTCATGCATATAAGTTCTTTGGTTTCTCCATTTCCTATATTACTCTTAACCTCCCCCCTGTCTAGTTTGTACCTACCATTTATGCTTCTTCCCTATACTTTTTCCCCTATTCTCCACCTTTTTCCTCCCCATTGTTAACCCTCCATGTGATCTCCATTTCTGTGATTCTGTTCCTCTTCTAGTTGTTTGCTTAGTTTGTTTTTGTTTTTGTTCTTTTTAGGTTCAGTTGTTGATAGTTGTGAGTTTGCTGTCATTTTACTGTTCATAGTTTTGATCTTCTTTTTCTTAGTTAAGTCCCTTTAAAATTGCATATAATAAAGCCTTGATGATAATGAACTCCTTTAACTTTACTTTATCTGAGAAGTACTTTATCTGCCCTTCCATTCTAAATAAAAGTTTTGCTGGATAGAGTAATCTTGGATGTAGGTCCTTGCCTTTCAGGACTTTGAATACTTCTTTCCAGTCCCTTCTTCCCTGTAAGGTTTCTTTTGTGAAATCAGCTGATAGTCTTATGGGAACTCCTTTGTAGGTAACTCTCTCCTTTTCTCTTACTGCTTTGAAGATCTCTCCTTATCGTTAATCTTGGGTAATGTAATGATGATGTGCCTTGGTGTGCGCTTCCTTGGGTCCAACTTCTTTGGGACTCTCTGAGCTTCTTGGACTTCCTGGAAGTCTATTTCCTTTGCCCGATTAGGGAACTTCTTCATTTTTTTTTCAAATAAGTTTTCAATTTCTTGCCCTTTCTCATCTCCTTCTGGCATCCCTATGATTCAGATGTTGGAATGTTTAAAGTTGTCCCAGAGGTTCCTCAGCCTCTCCTCATTTTTTCAAATTCTTGTTTTTTCCTTCTGTTCTGGTTGAATGTTTATTTCTTCCTTCTGTTCCAGATCATTGATTTGAGTCCTGGTTTCCTTCCCTTCACTGTTGCTTCCCTGTATATTTTTCTTTATTTCACTTTGCATAGCCTTCACACTTTTTCTTCTACTTTGCAACCATACTTAACCATTTCTGTGACCATCCTGATTACCAGTGTTTTGAACTCTGCATCTGAGAGTTTGGCTATCTCTTCATCGCTTAGTTGTATTTTTCTGGACTTTTGATCTGCTCTTTCACTTGGGCCGCATTTCTTTCAGCACTTTTGTTATGTTGTAAGGGGCAGGGTCTTAGGTATTTGCCAGGGTGGGGCAACCTACTTTGCTGGGTTGTGGTGCTGTATGTGAGGGAGGTGTCTGAGAGGAAACAATGCCCTTTGCTTGGCTCTTGGTTGGATTTCAGTCATTTCCCTCGCTTCCCACAAGAAAATTGAGCCCTTCTGGTGCTGATTCCCAGGTAGTTGGGTTTGTGTATGTTCTTGGACCCTGTGGTACTCTCCAATGAGCTCTCCAATGAGGCTGGGAGTTTCTCCTGCCACCACAACCTCTACAGGTTTTTACAGTGAGAGATTTTGAGGCTTTCTGTTCTCATGATGGAATCCTGGGTTGTGTGGTCTGTGTTGCACCCAAATTGTTCCTCCCAGTTTATCTGCACACAAACGTGGGACAGGCTGGCCCACCAGCTGCTGCCTTGCAGCATATCGTTTCCACCCCGGCTGTCTGTCTCCACCCCTCCTACCAGTCTGGATGAATGTTTCTTCTTTAACTCCTTGGTCGTTGGACTTCCACACAGTGGAAGTTCTATTTTCTGGCAGTTCTGGTTGTTTTTTGTTTTCAAATTTGTTGTTCCCCTTCTTTTGGTTGTGCAAGGAGGCAAATTGTATCTACCTATGTCTCCATCTTGGCTGGAAACCTGTCTTTAGGGTTTTCTATGTACCATATCATTTCATCTGCAAATAATGAGAATTTTACTTCCTCTTTTCCAAATTGGATACGTTTAAAAATTATTTTAAATCCTTAATGGAGGATATGTTTATTGATTTTAGAGAGAATGGAAGACAGAGAGAGGGAAACATTGGTGTGAGAGAAAAACATTGATCAGCTGCCTGCTGCGTGCACCCTGACCAGATACTAAACCTGCAACTTAGGTATGTGCCCTAACTGGGAATCAAACCTACAACCTTGTTGTGTACAGGATGATGCTCTAATCAACTGAACCTCCTGGCCAGGACTGAAGCTCTTATATTTTTTCTTCTTGTCTGATTGCTGTGGCTAGGACTTCCAGGACTATGTTGAGTAAGAGTGGGAAAAGCGAATATCCCTGTCTCATTCCTGAATGTAAAAGAAATGTTTTTAGTTTTTGTCCATTAAGTATGATGTTGACTTTAGTTTTGTCATATGTGGTCCTTATTATGTCGAGGTATGATTTCTCTATTCCCACTTTGCTGAGAATTTTTATCTAAAATGAATTCTGGTTTTATCAAATGCTTTTTCTGCATTTATTGATGTGATGTGATTTTTATATTTTTTGTTCATGTGATGAATCACATTTATTTATTTGTGAATATTGTTCCAAACTTGAATCCCCAGAGTAAATCCCATGTGATCATGGTGTGTGATCATTTTAATGTATTGCTGAATTTGGTTTCTAATATTTTGTTCAGGTTTTTAGCATCTATGTTCATCAGGGATATCGGCCTATAATTTTTTTCAAGTGTCTTCATCTGGATTTGGGAATTAGGATAACACTGGCCTTGTTAAAAAAGCTTGAAAGTCTTCCCTCCATTTTAATTTTTTTTTTTTTTTTGAGTAGTTTGAGGAGGATGGGTTTTAGTTCTTTGAATGTTTGGTAAAATTTGCATGTGAAACTGTCTGGTCTAAGACTTTTGTTTGCTGGGAGTTTTTTTGATTACTGCTTCAATTTCATTAGTTGTAATCTGTCTATTCAGGTTTTCTTATTCTTCCTTATTCAGTTTTAGAATATTGTATGTTTCTAGGAGTTTATCCATTTCTTCCAGAATGTCCAATTTGTTGTCATACAGTTGTTCATAGTATTTTTTTTACATTCCTTTGTATTTCTATTATGTCAGTTGTTACTTCTCCTTTTTAATTTCTGATTTTATTTATTTAGGTCCTCTTTCTTTCTTGATGACTCTGCTTAAAGGTTTGTCAATCTGGTTTATCTTTTTAAAGAAGCAGCTCTTGGTTTCATTAATCTTTTGTATTTTTTTTTAAATCTCTATATCATTTATCTCCACTTTAATTTATTATTTCCTTCCTTATACTTAGTTGGGACTTTGTTAGTTGTTATTTTTCTAGTTCTTTTAGGTGTAGGGTAAAATTGTTTACTTGAGCTTTTTCTTGCTCCTGAGGTAGGCCTGTAATGCTGTGAATTTCCCTCCCAGGTCTCTTTTGCTATGTCCCATAGGTTTTGGGTTGTTTTGTGTTCATTTCTGTTTTTCTCCAGGTAACTTTTGATTTTTGTCCTTGGTCTCATTGTTAACACATTCATTGTTTATTGACATGCTATTGAGGTTCCATGCATTTGAATGTTTTTCAGTTTTTAAAATGTAATTGATATGTAGTTTCATACCATTATGATTACAGAAGGTGCTTCATATGCGTTCAATCTTTTTGAATGTATTAAAACATTTTGTTTCTATATGTGGTATATCCTTGAGTATGTTCCATGTGTACTTTAGAAGAATTTATATTCATCTGCTTTAGGATGAAATGTTCTGTAAATATCAATTAAATTCATCCAATCCAGTGTTTTGTTTAAGGTCATTGTTGTCTTATTGATCTTTCTTCTAAAAGATCTATCCATTGATGTCAGCGATGTGTTAAAATGCCCTACTATGACTGTTTTGCTGTCAATCTCTACCTTAATGTTCACTAAGATTTTCTTTATATATTCAGGTGTTCTTATGTTGAGTGCACATATATTTACATGGGTTATATCCTCTTGTTGGATCAATCCCTTTAGTATTATATAGTGACCTTCTTCGTCTCTTGTTATGGGCTTTGTTTTGAAGTATATTTTGCCTGATAGAAGTATTGCTACCCTAGCTTTTTCTTTGTTCCCATTTGCATGTAATATTTTTTTCTATCCCTTCACTTTCAATCTGTATGTATCTTTTTTTCTGAGGTGAGTCTCTTGTAGACAGCATATATATGGGCCATATTTTCTCATCCATTCAGCTACCCTGGCATTTGATTGAAGCATTTAATCTGTTTACATTTAAGGTTTTATTGATAGGTACTTACTAATTGTCATTTTATTCTTTTTATCTATGTTCTTCTCTCTCTCTTTTCTTTCTTCTTCTTAAAGTAGGCCCTTTAATATGTTTTACAATACTGTTTTGATGGTTCCTTAGCTTTTTTTGGGGGGGTCTGGAAAGTTCTTTATTTCACCTTTAATTTTAAATGTTAGTCTTGCTAGATAGAGTAGTCTTAGTTAAAGGTCCTTGCTTTTTATCACTTTGAACATTTCATGCCAACCCCTTCTGGCCTGAAGTGTTTCTGTTGAGAAATCAGCTAACAGCTTTATGGGGGCCCCCTTGTAGGTAATGAACTGCCTCTTTCTTGTTTCTTATAAGATTCTTTTTTGTGTCTTTAACCTTTGCCATTTTAATTATGATGTGTCTTGTTGTGGGCCTCTTTGGTTTTATATTGATGGGACTCTGTGTTTTCTGAATTTGTGTCAATTTTTTCTTCACCAGATTAAAGAAGTTTTCAGCCATTATTTTTTCAAATAGGCCTTCTATCTCCTGCTTATTCTCTTTTTCTACTGATACCTGTAGAATGCAGATATTGTTATATCTGATGTTGTTTCAGGGGTTTCTCAGGTTTTCCTCATTTAAAAAAATTTTCTCTTTGATGCCCTGCTTGGGTGCTTACTGTTATTTTATTTTGTAAATCACTTATTCAGTTATCTGCTTCATCTAACTTGATGTTGATTTCTTTTAGTGTAGTCTTCATTTGAGATATTGTATTCTTCATTTATGACTGGTTCCTTTTTATGGTTTCTATGGTTTTAATGCTTACTGTCTCTTAGTTTAAGTTCTCACTGAGATCATCCATTCTTCTCCTAAAGTCTCTGGGCATCCTTATGACCATTGTTTTAAACCGAGCATTTGGTATTTTTGTTGCCTCCATTTTATTTAATTCTTTTTCTAGGGATAATTATTGTTATATCATTTGTGGCATATTTTTTGTCTCCCCATTTTGTTTCTGTGTATTAGCTATATATGCTATGACTCCCAAACTTGTTATGATGGTTTTACGATATAGGTGTCTTGTTGGAGCCAATGGCAAAATCTTCCAGATCACCTGAGCTCAGTGCTCCAGAAATATTTCTTGTGGATTGTGTGCATGCTCCTGTTGTAGTTGAGTCTTAAGTGCTATTGGCCCTTTTGTGGTTTGACTTAACCCTTCTGGCTGACTGACTATAAGGGTAAACTTTGATCACCATGTATAAGATGCTATGCAAGGGGCTGTCTTCTTGAGGTTGCATTGCTCCTAGCAGGGTATGGTGCCTGCCGGAATCCTTGTTTGGGCGTGCTGCTTGTATGGCTAGTTGTGGTGTGGTGTGAAGCCTTCCACCGGTTGTGTTGGTTTTGTGTCCACTTAGGTATGGTTCAGGTACAAGTTGATGTCAGATGTGTGTAACTAGCCTTGGACTGCCTGCCTGGAGCTACCATACCATTCACTGTTTGTGGCTGTGTCAACTGGGCCTATGTGTGGGAAGGGCCAATCTGCGTATAAGTGTTGGCTTTCATTTTATACTGGGGGAAGATTTATAAAAATTCTGAGGCTTCCTGAGGTCTGCCTCCACCTGTCAGCTATTCCGCCTCCCCTTGAGGTCACTTGATCTTCTTCCAGAGTCTTCTGAAGAGTGAGTAAAGAGTGGTCTAAGGCTGATGACAAAGCACAGACCCTTCCACATGTTATGAGCTTGGTATGGTGGGGTGACCAGGGTCAGGAGGATGGAGCTTATTGGTCCTTTACTTGGGGACTGTGCGGTCAGGCATTTAATGAGGGGAAGTGGCTCCTAACTACTGAGACTCTGCTAGAGGCTTCAATTCTAGCTCCCCCAGGAGGAGCGCACTGTAGGTTCAAGTCTGGTGCAGCCAGCAATCCCTTTTGCAGGAGCAAGCTCAGCAGGGCATAGGCATGCAGAGGGAATTTTTGTAGGTAAGGGAACAACATCTGAGAGATATGAATGAAAATGGCTCATGTATAGAATGTGAGTAGTTCAGAAGGGATGCAACATGGGAAAATAAAGGTTGGATGGTTTGTTAGGAAGTAAGGTATATGATGACATTACTCCCTTATGTGCTTATGTTGCACTGCTTTCTGCCTTAAAAAAAATCTCAAGCAAATACCAACATTCCTGAAACATGGAATAAATATATATTGGCTGAACAAAGATACAATCATTTATCTATTAGTTACACAATTTACTTGCCTCTAACATCCTTTTTATCCATTTTCTATGTGCTGGTGTGCTACTTTGTTAGAAACTTAAAAACTTTACTTTTCTTTGTAGGTCTCTTATCTCTCTTACAGATTAGGAGCTTTTTATGAAATGTGGTCAGTGTAACAGCTACTGGCACATAGTAGGCACGCATAAATGTTTGCTGAACTTAAATATACAAGTGTAACATACTCCGGTCAGATTATTTCCTGCTTCATTATATGACATGAATATGGAAGATACTGGAAATAGGGCAGAGGAAAAGGTGCAAAGGCAAGCCAGCCTTCCCTCACAATTGTGCCTCCAGAGGCTGTTTGCTGTCACTGTAATAGAGAAATGAAAGCTGCATGGTACATGCAGGCATTTTATACCATGTATGGCCACAGTGTAGCATATAAATATTGTTAGGTAGCAGTTGCCAGATAGCTATGTCTTTCCCTACATAAAATGAGTAAGTCAGTTGTTTTTTTTCAGCAATTTTGATGGAACAAAACACATTTTGAAAGCTCAACTCCCCAACATTTTTGTGCATGGATCTTTTTACCTAAAGAAAACATGACTCCTGTGGAGCCTGGTGGAGTGATTTAGGGAGGTCAAAACTAATAGTACAGCCAACAGTACAGTCAACTCCCTTTACAGAGGATTATCACTGGAATTTTTCACACATTGTTTTCCCTTTCTGTCCTTTGAGTTGTGACATGGTGCTTATAAAAATGTGTGATCGTTGCTCTGTAGGATTTATAAACAGCTAGAGAAGGAAATCTTAATAAGCAACCATGAGTCTAAACCTTAGCTACTACAATGATCAACTGTCCTTATTCTTAATGGTTAGATTATGTCCATGAGGGCCAGGACTCTATCAAGCCAACGTACTGTTGTGCCCCAGTGCCTGGCACACACAGTAGGCAATATTTGTGGGTAAAGTGTTGAATCCTTTCCTATTGGGTAGAAGAGATTTGTTGTTTTACCAATTCCTCATGATGATTTTGTAGCTCCTTATAAATGTATTCTTTGTATAAGGGCTACTTCAGTATTCATCAGCCTCTTAGTGTGTGTGTGTGTATGTTCCATAGGGGAGGCATGCTGCAGAGTGGGATGTGGTAGAGAGTGCGAGATTTATAATCAGTCTGAGTTCCTTCTCTATCATTCCTAGATATGTCACCTAAGTAGCTCCCTTAATTCTGAGACCCATCTATCTGATAGGAACAGTTCCTTTCCTGATGTCCCCAAAAGCTGCTATATATGAAAGTGTTCGCAAATTATCATGCAACACAACAAATGTAAAAAAACTGTTATTCCCAACCTAGAGTCAGTATGGGTGAAGCGGCTATGCTCATAAAGCAGTGGTGGGCCTTTTTGACCACTGAGTGTTCTACTGACCTTACCATGGACAACTGTCCGAGCACTCATGAAGGCAAATGCTCCATGCAGCAGGTTCAGTTCCCTCAGGAGGCAGGTAACATTACAATGATGGTGCATCCTGTACAAGAATGGTATGGTACATAGGCCTGGGAACAATTTCCCAGGCTTGGTTTTATATTTTTATTTTTTTAACCTTCAATACTTCTTGTCTATATTGTTTATAAAGGAGGTTTCAGAGACTGACTTTCAGCTCTTCTCTCCTGAATAATACCTGTAAATGTACACCCAGCTCTGACGTAAATAGAGGTAGCACTAATCTACGTTAGTAGCCTACATATTCACTGGGAGTGGTTTCGGCAGCTTCACAAGGGATATAAATCTAGACATGACAAGAAAACCAGAGGCAGGCTCTCATATCAGTCTACCCTTAGGCTTAATGTTGAAATGCAAAAACTGTCAGAGAGTTCGTAGTTAAGTGTCATCAATCACATATGTATGCATGAATACACCTGCTCCTTTCCTGATGTAGGACTGACATAGTGAAGGACAGGAGGTGCACTGAGTGCTGGAAAGGGAGGGAGAATGAGTGGAGCAGGGAACCTCTGGGGGGAGAAGGAACACAGAAAGGCCATCATGGAGGCAACAGGAGATAATGCCTGTGAAAAGCTAAAATTATGTTAATTTCAACTATTGCGCCATCTATACATATTAACTCATGATCAATTACAAACTTAGTTTAAACATTGTAGGGAAAAACCTGCATGTTCAGAATAGAATCTTGTTCTATTCTGTAAGTGGAATCTAATCAACAAAACAAACATGTGAGCAAAATAGAACCAGAAGCATGGGAAGAAAGAACAAACTGACAGTGACCAGAGAGGAGTGGGGAGGGGGATAATGGAGGAAAGAAGGGGAAAGGGTAAGTTAAGGAATATGTATAAAGGACCCAAGGACAAAGACAATGTTGGAGGGAGGAGGACTGAATGTGGGATGTGGAGGGGGGGTAAGGCAGGGGAGAGTAATGGGGGCACAAATGGGGACAATGGTAATTGAACAGCAATAAAAAATTAAAAACAAATAAATACAGAGGGAGAATTTAAGTGTATTATATACTTGAATACCTAATTTCTTTTAACACAGTTTCTTGGTTGGTCAAAATTTCTTCCTGTTCATGCAGTGAAGACTCCATATTGATTTCTTTATAAAGTATTCCCCTCTTTTTGTGAAGTGTACATTGTAGAAATGACAGTGGCTGTCTAGATGAGCAAAACATTCAGTGTTCTTTCTGGTACCTTTGGCAATGACTTCATGTTGGAGTATCAGGATTTTGATCAGGCATCCTGAGTGTACAATAAAAAAATATAATTCCCACTAGACTCCCTCTTCCCACTAAGAAAGGAAGCAGAACTACCTATTCTTAAGGATACACCTTTTATTCAACATTTCTTCAGTGACCCTTGAAAAGTATTCAGTCTTTGCCAAGTTCAGGTCTTGTGGAATCACAAGGCTCTCTGGAACTGTCCCAGGGATGTACTACTAGAAAAAGCACTTTATTCATCAGGTGAGCACACAAAGTTACAATTATGAAAACTTTGGAAAATGAGAGAGTGACGGAATATTTGGGGAGGTACATTTGGGATTGTGATGACAAAAACCAGGATACAGATGGAGCTCGTATGTGAAAACAACAGAACCCTATCACACTATTGTACACAGTGAAAAAAGTATTAAAGAACACTAGGCAAGTTACAAACTCTCTGGGAGTTCAGAGGGTGGGCCTTAGAAGCTATGGAACTGAGAACAATGCCTAAACCACACACCTAGGTTAATACAGCAGATTAACCTGCTGTTACTACTCAGCACAGACACATAACTTGTCTCCCTGTTACTTAACACTTGATTCTAGAACTTCCATCACTGCTTCTCTACAAGCTGGATGTCTCTGTGGTTATTCTTTCTAGGAAATGGATTCCCTTCGGTACCTGTTTCCACAGGTTGACTTCTTTCCATATAGCAATCTCATGTAGTATATCTGACTCTTTTTACATTACTTCAGGAAAGGCTGGAAAAGAGTTTCTGACTTCTACCCTAGGCACATGGGACCCAGTAGGGGAAATACTCCAAACAACATAAGGGGAATTAAGAAGATACTGGTAATATCTGTGATAAAAACCCATGACAAATAAAATGTTTTTACTTGCTCCTTCCGCTCAGCAAATACACCTTTAATATTACGTGGGGCTGCCACATGAGTTTCGCCCATGCTCATAAACAGATCTAGAGCATTGCCAATTAGGGCAAATTTGAACATAATGTCACTCAACATTTCTGGTATTACATTCTGTTAAAAGAGTGTCAACGCGGCCTTGGTTACTCCCCCGAATCTCGTAGAACTTTCGCTGGTTAGGAAAACACTATCTTTCGGTTTTTGATTGCATTCAAGTCTGTGTCTTTATCACTGGCCTCAGATTTGAATCTCATGGGTGCTGGGCCCTGTGCAAGATCTCAGGGAGGACACACTGCACTTACTGTCGCAGGACTGTTGCTGCTCCCAGTGTAACTGAACTTTACTGCGGAGCCATGCTGCTTTCCTTTTACTGAAAGACGCTTTTTCTACCAAAGATGCCTCAGTTCCTCCCGCAAATAAACTTTGGGACAACTTTCCCCTAAATCTGCCAAACTCATCAGGACATTTATGAATCCTCGTTAGACACTAGCATGCAGCTTTTGTATATCCGAAGTCTTTATTTCACTTCAGGTTTTGAAAGAAATTTCTTCCAGATATAGAATTTTAGATTGGTAGTTCATTTCTTTCAGTAATTTAGAGATGTCACCCTATCTTCTTCTGGCTTTCCTTATTTCTGATGAGCGTCTGCTCTCATTCTTATATTTGGTCCTCTGTACACAATATGTCTTTTTCTTCTTTGGGGGCTCTTCGAATTTTCTTTTATCACTAATTTTTAATTACCTGAATATAATGCACACTAATGTTATTCTGCTTATATTTATCCTTTTTGGGTTCATGAGCTTCTTTCAAACAATTAAGTTGAAATAAAGACATTTTTGGACATATAAAAGCTGAGAGAGTTTATTGCCAACCAGGCTTGCACTAAGTTGTGTGATAGCAAATGTTTAACAGATAGCTTGCCAGTAAAACAGTCCTAGATCTTTTGCATTTTCCAATTTTCGTGGTGTAAGTAATCCTACTACGGCTGATTTCAAGGTATCAGCCAGTCATCTCTGAGCATAGAGTGGGGAAGAGATGCACATAACTGACTCCTGCTAACCTATATGAGTTGGGTCCAGCACACCATTGCCTGCACTATAAGAAATATAAATGGAGGTCCTTCAGGTAGAAGAGAAATGATACCAGATGGAAATTGGGATCTACATAAAGGAATTAAATCCACTAGAAATTAAAAGTATATGAGTAAAAATACATGGGATACATGGGTAAACATTTCTAATTAAATGTTTGGCTTTAAAAGATAATTGACTACCTAAAGCAAAAATAATAACAATGTAGACCATAAATCTTAGAGTGAGCACTAAAAAGCAATGGCAATATCAAGAAAGCAACACAGCTAATAAAATAATAATAAAACATAGAATTATACATAAATTACAATCTACCCCCCCCCAAAAAAAGGCAGGATGAGGGAAAAAAACAGAAACAAAATAATGCAAATTGAACATCTAGACCAACCATTTTATTATTACATAAAATTTAAATAGCCCAATTTCTTCAATTTTAATGTAGAGATTGTCAGACTGAATTAAAAGGAAGGCCTAACTATATACTGTTTTTAAGAAACCCACTCATGCATACTTAACCTTCTCATAAGAGGTTAAAAGAGAAACTTGTACAAATCCAACTGAGGGAAGTCATTGATGATCTGGGCATATAAAATCTTACCATTTGAAGAAGTTTTATAATCTATATTTTCAAATTAGTAGACAGCCAATTCATACCACCTGTAATTCAACTAGGCACTGAAGTGAAGGGATACGAAGAACAATAGCATGTGATCTCTAAATTTAACAACAGATTAATCATATGCTAAGAAGAAAGAAATAAATTTATGGTGTTCTGAATTTAGAATCAGAACACCTGAGAGGATAGTCCCTTTCCTGCATTTTATTAGCTGTGTGGCTTTTGCTAAAGCCTATTTCTCTGGGACTCAATTTCTTTTTCTGTAAAACAGTGCATTCTCTGGGGATGTGGGGAGTCTTTTATCAGAACTTTAAAATATTTTTGAGACCACCTCACCATACTCTCAGACTCTGTATACACTCAGGCTGAGTTGAGAGGCTCTGCCTAACCTAGCATGTGTGTCGAGAAAGCTCAGAAGGAATTCCAATGAACGGTCCCTCCCTAACTCTATAGCCTCCCCACCAGTGAAGGCCACTGGACTAGATAATTTCTATGGCCCTTTCTGTCTGTGGTGTTTAGAAATTCTCTGTTCTGTGCAGAATTAATATTTGAATGTTATTCAAATTACCTCAGGTTTGCAGCCACCTATTTATTAGGCCAGCATTGACAAGCCCGAGGCTTGGCTCCTTGGCATCTTGCCATGTTTTCAACTGATGGATTGGAAATGTCATTCTGTAACTCTGTTGATTTATCTATACATATTTTATTTCAGAGTGAATGCATATATCCGATAAAGAGTGCACCGTAGATGCTCCTATTTAGTTGTCTATGCAGCTCAGTTCACTATAGCAGAACTACTTAGGGACTGTTCAATGTGCCTTGTTCTAGGGTGGCTGCCACTGATCTGTTGAAAAATCAATGAAGCCCGTGCTTTGGAAGAGAGAGCACTAAATTAGTTTCACTGGTTCACAAAACCGGAAAGTAGGTCATTGCCCGACATTCCAGTGATTGCGGCCGGCTCTTCAGCAGCCTCAGTGCGCAGATACTGAGGACAGAATAGCCACCAAAAGTCTTGGGGTCAGAGGGAATGAGGCCCTGTGATTCCAAGAGGGGCTAGCCAAAACATAGTCTTCAAAAAGGAGAGGAGGAAGCCTTCATTCAGCTTTTATCCGGGGCAGCAGGAAATAATTTTCTGATACAGCATATGTTTTGTTTTAGCTTTAATATGTCAGGGAGGTTTCCTTTAATTATTTTCCCATTAATTTTGCTTTTTTAAAAAATGACTTTACCCATCTCTCCCCTAAGAGTGCTTGAGGATTCTGTGTTATTTCATTTCAAACATGTTACATTTCAAAAGACTTTTAGAGTTAAATCTTGGCGGAAAAGATGGGGCTAATTAAGTAAGAGTGGGTCATGTTCTAATTTCCCATTCTCAGTCAGAATGAAAATTGCTTTAATTGTAAGGATTAAGCTAAGGGACTAAAAATTCTATTCTAATGATTATGAATATCACCCTCTCACACATAGGTCAAAAGAGAAATCCCACCTTGGGAAGTCATCAGTGATTTCAGAGGGAAGGAGATGGAAGGCGTCAGGAGCAGGAGGGAGACCGCTCTGGTGTTAGCTATCTTGTCGTACATAGTCTGTCACTCTTGGGGCCCTTGGTGGAGACCTACACATATATTTAACCAGGGTTAGACCTTAGCAAAATCAAGAAGTAGGAGAACTATTTTCCTCCTGACTTCATACCTCAGTTCCTCTTTTGATTGCCCTGACTCCCAAAGTCCCTTATTCCATTCTTCTCTTCTCCCTGCAGAGAAGGTGCCTGTTGCTGTCAGGTACCCATCAGCAAGGCCATGGCATAGCATAGCTGCAGGAGGTCCCATTTAGAGATTCAGTTGGCAATGGTGCCTGAACTTGGGCTAACCCCTGTTGATTTCACTGAAAAATCAAAAAGGATTTAAGAAGAACCTCACTCTCCAGTGTTGGAGTGTCAGGAAACTTGGCAGGGGACAAGAGACATATTTGAACTGGTAGCTTCCTAGTGTTCTAGTGCCACTGTATTTGCAAGGGGTTGTGCACCACATGGTCTTGGCATTGATTCTTGAAGGACAGCATCACTGTTTCATGGTCACTACATTTTCTCCAGGATGTGATGGGGAAGATAGGAATTTGTTGCTAGAGATCTTGTGATATCTTCAAAGTGCTGTGACATACATTATATTCCTTCAGACTCTTGACATCATTGGGGGATGGAGAAATCAGGCATTGCTATGTCCTCTATATGAGACTGGAAACTAAATATGAGAGAACAAGTTATATTCCTGATATTCAGAAGTGAATAGTTGAGCTCCTCCAGACAGTAAGTTTCCTGCCTCTAGAAGTCAAGTGTCCTGCCCCCTTAATCCACCTTGTTCTAAGTCTTTTTTCATGCATGTAGTATTAGTTCTATTCATTCTTTTTATGGTAGAGAGTTTCTTTTTGGAGCAGATCCACTTAAGACTATGAAATAAAAGCCAAAACAAATGTATAGCTTTTTGGGTTTTTAGCTTAGATTCTTTTGGAAACAGAGTCTGAGGCAAAAGCTTACCCACTAATGCTTCATTAGGGGGTGAATCTCAGGATATTAATAGTGAAAAGAAAAAGGAAATGAGGCAGGGAAGGAAGAAATATTTAGCGGGAGTTGTGATACACCACCCAGACCTTACTTCAGGGGTGATAGGATTTTTCCCCAAGCTACAGAAACTGCTCCTGGCGGACAGTCCTTAGCTGTAAGCCCTCTTCAGCAACTGCCTTGGGTGAAGAGAGAAAGGCCTTATCCTAGTAATTCCCTCTTCCCAGACCAGATCACAACCAGTGACTGCTCAATGCAGCAGCAAAGAGGACTGATCTTCCCTCAATCTGAGCAACTCTGAAGGGCCACCACAGTCCCAAAATTCCCCATGGAGTCAGATGAGACCTTTGTTGTGACTCATCATAACCCAGTTTTTCCCCTTGCCTACCTCTGTTTCCATCCCTTCCCAAGATCACTCCCTAAAAAGCTTCCTGCATATCACTCTGTCTTATTCTGCTTCCCAGGTAATGCAGCTTGCAAAAATATATGTTATGTGGTGTATTAGAGTTCTGTTAACTCTCCTGCCCTTTGACTGAGGCTTCACTGTCTCCTCATAATGTTTCTCCTTCAGGAGACATGTGGATGAACATGTGGGAGTGGGAACAATGTATGAAGATTTTTGTATTACATGCAATATCCATGTGATAGGTAGAGAATACCTATCACAGAGGAGGCACTAAACAACCATGCACACAAAACAACTCAGGCAGTTGACATCAACTGCCCTCAGTCATTGGCTACTTAATGTTGGCAGAATGAGCACATGAGTAAAGTGGCCATGATAGATAGCAGGGCCCAACAATATGAGCTCAACAGCATCTAGTTCTGCTGACTTGGGATGATCTATTATTGCCATTGCCAAATGTCCAGCCTGCCATCAACAGAGACCAACTCTATGTCCCTGATGCTGTCATTATCACTGAATAAGTCACTTGAATGCAAGTTGACTACATCAGTCTCCTGCAGCCCAAATGGCCCAGAAATTTATTTAACAGGGATAGATAAATATTTCTGGTATGGGTTTCCCTTTTCTGCCCGCAGGATGTACCCAAGGTCTTATGTGGTTTTTGATCCACTAGCATGTGATCCCATATAATATTGTTTTGGAGAAAGGGACCTAGTTTACATCAAAAGGAGCACAGGAATGGGCACATGATCATGCCATGCACTTCACTACTTAGAAGGTGCTGGCCTGGCAGAGCAATGGATTGGCCTAATGAAAGCACAGTGAAAATATCAGCTTAGCGGTGGTAATTTGCCAGGATGGAAAACCTTCCTCCAGGATAAAGTATATAATCTAAATTGACAAGTATTTATGCTATTGTGTCCCCAATAGGTAAAACTATGAATCCAGTGTGTCTAGAGGTCCTGGTTCTAAGAAACACTTCAATCAGAGGATACAAGAGTCACATTGAACCCTAAACTATGACTGCTCCCTTGGCAGTTTGGAGTCACCATTCCATCAGGGTTAGTTGAAACTGAGGTTAGGCCAATGTTACACAATGAGCCAAACAAGAAATATGTTTGGCTTTCAGATGATCCCCTTGGCTGTCTCTTTGGTAATCACAAAGGGCATGATGCTCAAGAAGCTCAGGTTCCTCAAGGATGAGTGTTATGCTGCCAAGTTGGCCACTGAGACCAGCAGAAGTGCCAGCTGAGGGTTAGGGGAACCTAGAATGGACAATAGAGGAGGAAGATGATCAATATCAATTGAGGTCCTGAGACCACTACGCCAGAGGTGGCTACAGTTAACGCTATTAACCTTCTTCTTATAAGTTTTTCCCAGAAAAAGGGGCCCACCAGAGTCCTAAAGGAGCTGCTCCCAGCACTTGCACAAGGAATTGGATCTGAGCAGTACAAGAGTACATTGAAATAGATACTGTGGTATATCCCCCAAACCCCCTTCAGGAAAAGTGAACTTATTCCCTTAACTGCTGGGACTGCTATCAGAAGAGAACCCTCAACTGTCAACCCTTTCCAACATCTGCCTCTCTCCAGGTCATGCTGCCTTTCCAGGACACCTCATGCCCAATGACTGTTTGAGCAGGAGTAAAGTACCCAGTCCCCTTGTACCAATTTGGGATAATTATAGAAGTTCATGAAAACTTCAAAGCTACCTGTAGTATGGCTGATATCTTCATTGATACTGCATCACAGCCCAACTTCTTTCTCTGCTCAAATTGCTACTCCCTTCTCTTCTATATGCATTGATCACAAGAGTATTCCCTAATAGAGCACAACAAGCTTCATCTTAGAGTCTGCTTCCCAAGGAGCCCAGCTTGTGACAGAGAGCAAATACAAGGAGGTATATTACCAAGGTGACTACATCAATCCTCAAGCATGTCTGGTTGCTTGGTTGTCATAGAGCATCTCCACAGAGATTGTCTGAAGCAACTTCACCTTAGAACTCTTCATGGGGCATTGAGAGAGGCGAGGAAGACAGAACAATTTCTTTGTTCGATCCCTCCTCTCTCCTATTGGTCAAAGTCTGTCCCATAGGGCGACGACACCTCCACACTTCGAAGTTAGGTCACTCAGCCACTCCAGGTGACCACTGGGGAAGCTAAATCCTTTTTTTGGTCAATCCACCCAGCGCCTAAGTACAAAGGGTGTTCCTTGTGAGTCAGGAATTCACAGGGGCTCCCAAATCTATAATGGTGGCAGCAACAGCAAACAGAATTTCTGACCACAGACATGGGTTAAGCCATCACCAGTACACTCCAGTCAGAAGAGAGAGCAAATGACTGAGTAGACAAGGATTGTGATGGAACATAAACTATAAGCAATACAAGTAGTAGAGATGTGTATGCACATATGCATTTCTTTTCTGATGAACCTAGATATACATTTAACCTATTGTAAAATACTTACTTTTCTCATTTGATTGTGAAAGAGGAAAGAAGCAGGATAGTGTGAGTGGCAAAATAATAATAGTAATATTTTTAGTAAAGTTTACAATTGTGTAGTGTTTTATAGCTAATAAAAATGGAAGAGTATGCTACTTTTGTAGAGGAGAAATTTGTGAGACATTTTTTCCCTAGTCACCCACAAGCATTTCAACTTTCTCTGTTAGTGAAGGGGAGAATTTGATGGCTGGGAGTTTTCTAGGCCAAAGGAAAGCTGGGAAGAAATCATAGAAGCCTGGATATTGAAGGACATTAGAGGTGAAATATAATCCAACCACCTCCCTTTACAAATGAGAAAGCAGATCTGCGGAGGGAAAATGAGCTCTGTGTCAGCTTTTGATTTAGGAGGAAATGATTAGGAAAGAAGTGATTGGATTCATGTTAAAATTAAGTGGTGTCCTCTATCTAGTTATCTAAATAAAAACTCTATCTCAGGAAGATTGGCGTTTACTAAATCCCTATTATCTTCCATGGATTTCACATTTATTATTTTCTCTAATTAACCGATTGATCTTTGCAAAATCCCAGGAGGTGTATATCATCACACTTATTAATTAAGAAGCTTAGTAGCCTATACAGGGCCAGATTAAAAATTAGTATCATGTTTATACAATAGCACTGCGCTGACTCCAGAAGTGAAGAAGCTAAGGGATTATTGAAACCAAGAGCAGTGACATATTTTCATTTCTACATCCTGTATCTACTTCCTTTTCATTTTGAATCAAAGCATCAAAGATTATAAGACAATGGTTTGCTCCAAGTTAATAAAAGCTTAATGCTCTGTTTGAATCAGTAAAACACTGACATCCATATGAGCAAAAACATCCAGGAAAGACACATTTCCAAACTTCCTCACCACAGTGTGCAATGTATTAGGCAAACTAAAGTCCTCCCACTCTAGGGTTCCCCTGTCTAAAATGAGGGCATTCTGCTTCTGGGTGTTCAAGTTTCCTTCTAGCTCTAAAACAAACAAACAAACAGACAAACAAAACCCCAAACACAACAATTGCAGTTCTGGGTAGTTATTTTGTTTTGTTTTGTTTTAATGAAAATCTTTAAAACCTCCAAGAACACCAATAAATGAGGAAGGGTGGACTCGCTGAAATACTGACCCAGTGCAGACACAGGAAGTGCTTCAGCAGAGTGGAGCCTCACAGTGAGCATTCTGACCTCTGCCTGCGGTGGTTTAGATTAATTGGCTTATACTGGTTGATTGCACAATCCATGGGGAGCCTTGATGCTCTCATTACAGCATAGTCATAGCTCAGGTATTGCTCGGTAGAAGAATAAAGTGATCCATTTAGACCCAACTGTCTGATCACTCACAGGAATAATTTTTTCTCTTAGTTTAATCATTGGCTTTTCCCTCCCCCTCTCCCTCTATCCCTCTCTCTCTCTCCCCTCTAATGCTTACTGTACACCAGGCACAGTTATAAGTACTTTATATAAATATATTAACATATTTAATCTGCATAACAACTCTGAGAAAGGTATACTTGTTATTTTCATTTATAGATGAAGAGACAGATATACAAAAAGTTAATTAAATATCTTTTGTCACACAGTAAGTACATTTTGGGACCAGGACTTGAACCCAAGCAGCCTGACTCAAGAGTCCAAACCCAGAACCATAAAGCTATTCAGGTTTCAGGCTGAGGACACATGCTTCCTACTTCCCAGTCTGGGCTCAGTCCAACTACCTTAATCAACTTATTTACAACTCTGGGAAGACAGTTGCAGTGAAATTGCTAGTTCTTAATAGCATTACTTTACTTGGGACTGCTCGGGGTTATACTTGTTACCTATTTTATTCACTTATCTATTAATTATCTCCAGCTTCAGAGTCATCTGCAGCCTCCCAACACCCCATGTTCCATCCACACCTGATACCCTTCTGCACTTTCTTGCCTCCATGCCTTGCCTGTGCTCTTGTTACTGCCTGCAACGCCCTTCCTTCCTTTCTCTACTTGGGGAGCATTTTCCATCCTTGTAGCCTTACCTTTCTGGTCCTTAAGTAGAAACATGACTTAATCATGTGTCCTTTGTCCTCTGGATTGAACATCCTCTGAAGAATATAACAATATTTTATTACTCTATGTGCCATTATCTGTAAGATAATACAACAAAAGCACAAAGTTAACTTACAAATATTTTACCTAGAAAAATTTAAATGTGAGGAAAATCCTTTTAAATGTGTCTGGTATTTAATATGTTAATAAATCTTTAGGGAAGAGTTGTTTTGAGAAAAGTTCATAACCCTCTCTTACTTTTTTCCTAAGACCTTCAACCAGCAATGCAAAAAAATGTGTTAAGGGAGTATAATGAAAAATGCATGATAAAAATAAGCTCATGCTATTGTGTGTATTCCAATGTGATTTGTCATAAACTCCCCCATACCTAAGGGTCATCCCTCTCCATTTGCACTATGCCTGGATGGCCAAGATGCCCATGTCCTGCTACAAGATTTCTGGACTTAAGGGTGCTCTCTGTATAAGGTAGTATGTGTTTATCTAGGACCTAAGAGAGACTACTGAAAACTTATGCCCAGTGAGGACTCATTTGACCTCATGTTCTTGGAGTGAAAGACTATGGGAGATCCTTCCACTGCAGGTAAGACTAAACGGAGGAGGGCCTGGCTGGGGTACTCCCACTGCCTTATAACCCAGGAGCAGAGACATGAGCATCCGTGTGCTGCAGCTGCGTTTGCTTGACATTTTTCATGCCTAGAAAAGCATATGATGAGGATCTAGTGGAATCTGGCTAGGATAGGATGGGCTCCTCAATATTCTCCCCTTTGGTAGAGGGAAAACCAACATGAGGGGCAGACCAGAAGAGAACACATTGAATAATACAGACAACTGAATCTGTAGCCTCGTGGGAGAGGCAGGTTGATACCAACATTTAATTAAATTTTGTTGTGCTTTGTTTCTTTAGAAATAAGTAGGAATAAAACTAACAGGTGATTCATGGCTTGATAATAATAATAATAAAGACAAAAATAACATCATTAAATTATTGATTGACTTTTAGACATCCACTCATGCCTCCCCAGAATATATTTAGAGACTATTTTAGGAAAAGAAGAGAATTAATATTCTATGATAGGAAATTCAATGACTAATTTTGCTTGAAATGAACAATGTGTGATCTCTAGTCAGGTCCCCATTTTCTTGAAGGTAATACAGGTTGACAATCCTTTATTCACTATTTTGAAAACCAGAAGTTTTTCATAACTCATTTGGTGGCAATATCTGATCTGAACTCAGCAGTAAAACCAGATCTGATGCAACAAAGCTGTTTATAGTTTACTTATCCCACTCATTGTAAATTTATACATTTCTTAGCAGAAATAAGAATGTATTTAATTTAGTGGTGCTCCCCCATATTTGGAAGAAGGTTTTTGCTGTCTGCCCATTTTGCCTTTTGAATACTGACAAATTCTAAATTCCAAAACATCTCTGGATCCAAGGGCTTAAGGTATTAGACAGTGAGCTTGTAAATAGAAAACAATCCCTCTCTGGATGCCAGGCTTTTTGTCATCCCAGAGACCAAATGCGTTTTGAGTGGTAACCAACCATCAACTTAATGCCTTATCCTTTAATGTATGCACATAAAAAAAAATGTTAAATTTCTTGTTGGATTCCAAAATTAACCGGGGAGGTTATTATTGTACATTTTTTCTCCACACAAAGATTTGACTTTTTATTTTTTAATTGCTAAGATTATACTGGTTTATAAAGTTATTCTCTTTTATACAAGGATGATGTCCATTCTAGCCAATGAAGAGTAAAAGAGAGCAGTGTTTATTTTTGCATTTCTCAAGCTAACCAATCAATTTTAGGGATAGAGAACGTGGTTCTCAGAGATAGACAGTACTAGACGCTAGTGATACATAGCTCTCCTGACAGACAATTCAAAACAAAGAATGGATTTTCCTTCCTGGAAGTTAGTGGTGATTGAGTCATACTGCAGAGGATCATAGTTGTAGTTTTTAGTTTTTATGTATTTTAGTCCAGTGTTCTGCATGTAGCAGGTAAGTTGTGGGATGTCAGTTATAAATCACCAGTTGGTTAATTTTCTTTAGGTGTGGGTGAGGGCGGGAGAGCAGGGAGCCATTTGGAACAAAGTAAGCTTAAAAGGAAAAGGGTAGGGATGCTTTCTTAGGAAGCAAACAAGTTCCAGAAAAGGTCAGTAATGTTCTGGAATTTCTACACAGGCCTATGCTAATAGGGTTTTTCTTTTTCCTAGAACAACTTTCTCTCCCCCAGCCTGTCTCCTGCTTTTCTCTATGGTTCAACACTGGGTTCAAATGTCACTCACTCCAGGAAGCTTGTGCGCATGTATGATGCAGACCTTTTGTGCAGAATATTCATTATTTCCAATTTACTCAAATATATAACTAATTTTTCATTTAGAAATAATTTCAATAGCAGTTTGGTGATTAATTCATATATATCCTGATTGAATAATTCCTCTTTAATGCTAGGAGACAGATCATTTAATAAGTATTTAAACATGTCAATCTGTGAACCTGGAAAATTCAGAAGAAAATTGAATAATGATATATTCTGAACGTGTACCTCAACAGATATTCCACTTTCTACAGATTAACTGTTTCTTTCACTTGGAAAAAGATGACTATTTTCTAAAAGACTAAATAAAGGGACTTTTAGAAATGAGTATACAAAAAGTTCCTTCTTTAAATCAAGTATTTTGAAGTTATGTGAGTGTAATGTGAGATACTGCCTTGTTTTACAAATTAGCCTAAAGTTGATAACAGGTTGTAGTCCTCACCAAGGACTTCTAGTGTCCTTTCAAACTGCCTTCTCTCAACTTCCATGAGGGTGACCTAGAATTCTGGTTCAGGCCCAACTTCATCCTTCAGGAATAATTACTGTTAGTAATTTATTCCAGGCAATACTTACTTGAATTTACATCTTTAAACAATTTCTTGTCCATGATTGCTTCTTGAATCTTCTTTTTAAATTCATTTTGTTGTTGTTACTTTTGTTACTAATTCTTTTCTTGAGAGGTCTTTCTATGTATTATTTCTGCTCTTTGTCTTAAATAAGTGTTTCCCTTAGCACAAGCACTTTTAACATATTATTTTATTATCTTTAGGTGTTTATTTATTTCTGTGTATATGAAGTCTATGTTCAATCTAGTGTAATTGCATTGTAGGTAATCTAGAAATTCTTTCCAGTAACATTTCATATTTATATTTTATCCTTGATAGTCTGAAATTTCACTGTGGTATATTTAGCAGTATATTTTAAAAAATTATTCATCTTATTCAACATTAGGTAAGATTTTTTCAATTTAAGGATTCATACCTTCAATTTTTGTAAAAAATTCAGCTATTGTTTTTGCCAATATTTTCTTATTCCATTACTTCTGCTCTTGTACTCTTACTTATATGAGGTCTGCCCAGAAGGTATCCAGCAATGTAATATGAAAAATAGAGATGTTTATTGAAGAATATACAAAATACAAGAAACATTGTACATAGGATAATAACGCTTCAGTCCCCTTCAAAACAGGCATTTTTGGTCCTCACACAATCCTTCCAATCAACAACAGCTGCCCCATCGTGTTTCCCTGAATCTCATTGACAGTCTGAAATCTCTTCCCTTTCAAAGGTGATTTTAGTTCAGGGAAAAGCCAGAAGTCACAGGGTGCCAAATCCAGGCTGTACGGGGGCTCAGGCACCCGGGTGATTTGATGTTTCTCTAAAAAACTCTGCATGAGATGTGATGCACGGGCAGGCACGTTGTTATGATGAAGCTACCAATCACCAATTACCCATAGCTGTGGCCTTCTGAACCATCCGAATAGTTTTGGTGGAGGGATGTTCAAGCTTCATGCAAAATTTGATACAGATTCGTTGCTCTACTCACTCAGTCATTTTGAATGCGATGGCCACACAGTGCACATGCTGACTCAGCAGCAGCTGCCGCCCCCACTGACTAGTACAGAGAAATCACTGTTCACACATGCACATTCCAGTCCACCCTCCTTGGCTGCCAGGTTACATCGGTATCATGTAAACCGTTCTTGTTATATTAACAATGGCTGGACTTTTTTTGGACAGACCTCGTGCTTTGGAACTTGTCAATCTATCTTCCATTTTCCTTAATGTCTCTTTCACAGTTTTCATCTCCTTTTCTACCTATGTTGTATTCTGAGTCCTTCTGTTCTAACTTACTACTACTTTTATTTTTCTATGTCTAGTTTATTCTTTAGTTCATCTAAAATCCTTTTTACTTTCAGTAACTATTTTTTTATTTCTATCATTTATAGTTGGCCTTTTAAAAATATATTCCTGCTCTTGTTTGATAACTTTATGTTCTTGTTTCTAGGATGCTATGCACGCCTATATCTCTGAGTAATTTAAACATACATGTTTTAAGTGCAGAATGCTATTTTATTTATATTTTATCATTTGTGAATTCTTCTAATGTGTGAATATTTTGACCGTGCCACATAAGAGAATTTCTTTCTATGCTTTATAATTTTCAGTTGTCAGTATATCTTCCAACAGACCTTTCTTTTATTGATACCTCTCTGAATCCAGTGGTTTCATGGTTGCCTCATTCAGCTCTCCATGTTGTTTAGTACAATTAGGGTAGTTTCTTAAACATTTTTTTTTGGTGTTGCTGTTTTGTTAAATGACCTCATTGAAAACTTTATGATATTCCTGTTTCCTTTCCTTAAGAAATATATGAGTAGATATATACATACTATTTTATTTATAACTTCAGGAAGTACACAGGCCTCTAAAATCCCAGTCATTGATCCTGTAGGGGAATTTAGATATTTGGTTAAGAACCCTGGACTAGAGGTTTAGGCTTTTTGTCACATTTGGGTAGAAAAATTATAGATGGATAGCCTTCTTGCAGTATAGCACCAGTTACAATTTTCTTGAAAGGTTTTACTTGGACTACAGATAAACCACATGTTTTAATTTTTTAGACTTCCTTCCATATAGATGTGTAGTAGTAGCTCACTGTGTTTTTAATTTGCATTTGCTAAAAACTAATGATGTCGAGTGTCTTTTTGTGTGCTCATTAGGAGTCTGAATATTTTGGGGGGAAGTGTCTGTTCAAATCATTTGCTTATTATTTAAAAACTTGGTTATTTGGTTTGTTATTATTGGGTTTTTAGAGTTCTTTATACTTTCTAGATGCTAGTCCATTATCAACTATATGATTTGCAAATATTTTCCTTCAGTCTATGGCTTGTTTTTTCATTCTCTTAATAATGTCTTTCAAAAAACAGGATTTAAAAATTTTACTAAGCCCAATTAAAAATTTTTTCTTTTGTGCATTGTGTTTTCGGTGTTGTACATATGAAATCTTTGACTTAACCCATAGTCACAAGGATTTTCCCTTATGTTTTTTTAAAAAGTTTTATAATTTCAGGCTTATGGTCTATTTTAAGTTAATTTTTAGATGTAATATAAAGTTATTGTTTTTAACTGTATTTTTTAAATATTTTTTTCCTTTTATTTGGAGCTGAGAGGGTGGGTTATGAGCTTGTTTACCCCATCAAATTGACCCTTAATTGATACTACATTATATAGTGCTTTTATTTAATAGCTCATTTGTTTGATATGCAAATTAATTATGTGTAGGTTAATTGGCTAGTTTCCAATTAAAAGAAGGAACTGACTGGTCAGACATGAAGTATTGGTTCATGCAGAACAGTATTAAACCACTTTCTTTCTGACTCTTTCTGATTGCCTAACTCTTTGAAACTATTGCTCTGGGAAAGTTATTTACATAATGAGACCAAACCCATGCATTATCAAATACTTATTTCTACTTCAGTAGTATATATCAATGGGATCTAAATTAATCAGTGACTAGCTGATGAGTAAAGTGAAAATATAGTGTCAATTCATGAATTCATGAAAGCATCTCTTCAAAATATAGAATTTATGAAAAATATTCAGTGAATATACATGTAATTGTGGGAACTGATGGGGCAAAAAAAACTTTAATGCATTTTTCTACCTAGCTTCTAATATTAAAAAGTGCAGAAATTTGTTCACACTTTTCTTAAGAAAAAATAATTAAGTTTCTTTGTGACCCAGAAAAAAAAAGAGCTTCTTTCATAATTAACAAACATTTTTGGAGGGAAAAAAGGAAAACAAGATTTCAAATGAGGCAGTAATATAAAGAACCCTTATTCATGCCTACTCTGAAAAATGTAGGTCACTTTGATTCCACTTCATCTTTTATATAAATATTCCAAAAATTATAAAATGTGAATTGTAAGAAAGGAATATTTACATTTTCACCTTCCTGGGAAAAACTACTGCTAACAACTTAAGTTGTATGAAATATTTTTAACCAACTTTTCTCTTAGGAGGGTACTACGGTTGATGGGGAACATGCTTCAGTTGGAATGTAAGATCTTAACAGGGTACTGACACTGATAAAAATTTTTATGGGAAGCAAGAACAAATATTTGTTACTTTGGAGAGAGAAGGGGGATAAGAGAGAGAAAACTGAGATCAGCTGGATTGCAGACAACTGTCCATCCCCTGTCAAGAACTTTTCCCCTTAGCTCCAATCTCCTCAAATCTTCAGTAAAATGCACCCACAAATTAAAAAATGAATAATATTGGACGTCTTGTGAAAATGGAGATGAGGCCAGACTCTCATCTTGCACTAATACAGCACAAACAAAGACATCACATTCAGATGAGGAACCTGAAGAGGTACGTGCAGCTCCTCGCAGAAGGAAGGGGGTTTCTCACCCAGGCCTGTGGAATTCGGCTTTGGAACAAATTTACCCAGATCCAAATCTGGGGGGTAAGGGAGGCCACCAGTGGGGGTATCATCTGGGTTACATATAAGTTTTACTGGTATAAAAAATAACAGGGCAGACATACAATATTTTATGATGTAAAAACATTCCTCAAAATATTATTCAATAGAAAAAACAAGCTGTATAACATTATTCCATTTTTCCACAAGTCTACCAGAAATTGATTTCCTGAAAGAAAATTTATTAAGCAATCCTGAGCTACATTAAGATGAATTTGGAAACAAAAAACAAGTCCTGGCGGTAGAGCTCAAGCAAAGTAGAAAGAGAAAGGAGAGCGCGAGGAAAGCTGGAGTTGTGGATATGCCAGGCAGGACAGACCCTTCAGAGTGAAGGAGGAGCAGGGAAAGGACGCATAATTTGATGAGTCCAGTGAAAAATGAAAATCTGGGACCTCCTGATAAAAATTATAAAGAATTCCCTGATGACCACTGCGGAGCATTTAATCACGTGCTTCTATGTGCTCTGTCCGGTGCCCCTGCTCAGATGTCCATGGTCAGATGTCCATGAAGCTGTCCCTGACTGAGAGGACACAATCACTAATTCCTGTGCTTCATCGGGCATTTATTCTTTTCTTTTAATTACCCATTATTTTAAGAAAAATGTTCCTTTTCCCCAAAAAAACGCATAGTGGGAGAGCAAAGCTTTACTTGCCCCAGCTCTCCTTGCGTACCATCTAGCCTTGCCTCGTTTCAGCCCGGCAGCTTGAAAGGCAGCTCCTGCAAGTCCTCTTCTTAGTAATCAGCATGAGCAAGTCACTCACACCGACCAAGATATGAAACCTCTCATGCACTTTGACTCAAATATCATTTGTTTATTATTTTGCATTTTCAGTAGAACTACAGTCCTACCTACTTGTTATAGGAGCAGTGTGGTGAAAAGTGCAAAAATTCCTGGCATGCAGTGGGTTTTCAATACCTTTTCATGAATCAATGAATTAATCAAAATTTCATTCTCGTCCCAGTTCTGAATGTTTCTGGAGAAGTGTTTAACATTAAAAGGATTCAGCTTCTCTTCTGAAAAATAATGAGTTAAGATAATTATCAAGTTAAAAAAGTCTATTGATTTAATGTGTAGAAAGATTCATATAAAAAGAGAAAGAGCTGAAAGGTTAATAGGACTTATTTCTAGCAGGTTCACTCTGCTTTGGAAAAGAAACATGTAAGCTATTAGGACAGGAAAAATTCCATAATCACCATTTCTTGATTTCCAATACATATTCATTTAATATCTGTATCTATAACTTCCACAATAATATACTCACAGTTGCATTATCCATTTATTCTACATATCCACTATGCTATTTCTTATTTGGGCGATATGACCAAGAAGTTTAGGGTGTGACCTTATTTAGTTGCTCATCTAGACTATTAATCTGATAATAACTGAAGTCAAGGCGTATAACCCTGCATGTTGTTCATTGGGCAGGCCAAAGTTGGTTGTCCCCATGAGCCATCTCTTGAAGTACAATGTACACCCAAAAGCATACAGCTGCTGTTATTTCCAAGAGAAATAGCAACGGAAACAAGCAAATAACCAAGAAAGGAAATGGAATTGCATAGAATTCAGTGTAGAGCTTAAACACAAAGTTTCCTTTGAAATAAAGTAATCACCATTACTAATATCAGCTGATTCAGAGTCTCTTGGAAACTTAAAATTTTTACTGGGGTTGGGTAGAGCCAAGGAGGGAAAATGGTGACCACCTTACATGCAGTTAAATGTCTACTTTATCCCTTCTCTATTTAGAAGTGGAGCTATAACTGATAAAATTTTTTCCTAATAAATTCTCGCACATCTAAAGTACCCTAATAGAATTCAATTATATAAATGTACCACAGATTTTTTTATCCACTGATCTGCTGGTGGGTACTTGGGCTGCTTCCAAATTTTGCTTATTGTAAATAACACTGCAATGAACACTGGGGTGTGTATGTTCTTTTGAATTAGTGTCTTGCATTTCTTTGAATATATTCCCAGAAATGAAATTGCGATTCAATTTTTAATATTTTGAGATAGTTCTATACTGCTTTCCATCATGGCTGTAACAATATGCATTTCTACCAACAGTGCACAAAGGTTCCTTTTCTCCACATCCTCACCAACACTTGTTTATTTACTGGTGATAGTCATTCTCTCAGGTGTGGGGTGATATCTCATTTGCATTTCTCTGATTAGTGACATTGAGCATCTTTTCATATGTCTATTGGCCACCTGTATGTCCTCTTTGGAGAAATGTCTACTGAGGTCCTTTGCACATTTTTAATTAGATTGTATTTTTGGTGTTGTTTTATAAGTTCTTTATAAATTTTGGATATTAACCCCTTATTTGGTGTATCAACAAATATCGGTGGGTTGACTTTTTATTTTGTTGATGGTTTCCATTTACACAATGGAATACTACTTGGCTGTGAAAAAGAAAATTTTACTCTTAGCAATAGCATGGGTGGACCTGCAGAACATTGTGCTAAGTGAAATAAGCTAGTCAGAGAAAGACAAATGCCATGTGATTTTACTCATATGTGGAATCTAATGAATAAAATAAACTAACAAACAAAATAGAAACAGATTTATAGATTCAGAGAACAGGCAGCTGTCAAAGGGATGGGGATTTGGGGTCTGCATACAAAAGGTAAAGGGATTAAACAGAAAAAAATCATACTAAACCAAAACAAAACAAATACCCCATAGACAGACAATGGTATGGTGATTACCAGAGGGAAAATGGTGTGGGGGGAGGTAGGAGAGGGTAAACGGTGGATAAATGGTGACAGAAGGTAGCTTGACTTGAGGTGGTGTTCTCACAACACAATATACAGATAATGTATTTTAGGATTGTAACCCTGAGACTTACATAATTTTATTAACCAGTACCGCCCTAATGAGTTCAGTTAAAAATAAATAAATTACAAGTAAATAAATGAAGTAGCCTAATAGCAAATTTAGAATGATAGTTTGTGATGAGGCAGGTTAAATCTAATAGATTTTTCATAGGGAACATAATACCACTGTTTGCCTTTTCTCATTCTGAATTATCAATAAAATTGATGATCTGAGGAAGATAACTTTGTCTGGGAAAATTAACTCTAGTAAAAAAACCTGCAAAATCATTGAGGTTGTAAGAAAGTTTACATCAGCAGGAAAGTAAAATAAATACAAAGCCAATTATGAAGTAGTAGAATGATAACTGGACTTGAAATTTAAAGTTTTAAATTGTAGCTTTGCCGCTTATTGGGTTGAGGCTTTAGGTAGACAAGTTTGAAAGCTACTGCAAACTTTAGTTCCCCATATAGTCATATATGATCTGTGTGTAGCTCACAGGGCTGTTTGTGAGATTCATACTGTAGTACAGCATCATATTTGCATTTATGTTTTACAAATAATGTGCATTCTCCCACAAAATTAAAATAGATAGCTATGTACCCTCTTTTATGAGATTAATACTTTCAGAAGTGTATACTATTTTTTATTGTATACACTATAAATACTACCTTAATACATATGTACAAAATTATGCTTGCTATTCCTTATGGACTAAGGGATTTTTGTGAGTAATTTTATCCATATGTGATTTTCATTTTATGAAATGACTTCAAACATAATCCCCACATAAGTTGTAACTCCACTACCTTTGGGAGTATTTTCCACATCATAAAGACCATGCAGATATAAGATGTTATTGATATTTTTGTTTCCATTGAGGACAACCAAAATAAAATAAAAAAGAAGAAAAAAACAAACATTTTACATAAAAATGTTTTTTCATATTATTTTTCTTAACTGCCCCAATTTGATATTTAGATGAAATAATATGGTAGTTTAGAGTGTTCTTTTTATAGAGTTTTTTAATCCCTAAAAAATAGGTCCATTCATTTAAATATCTATGGGTTTAACAACAATAGCTTAATTTTAACACAATATTACATATTTAATAGTTATTATAAGTTAGTTTTTAAATAATAAACTAAGTTTAAATGCATTGAATAACACTTTTTGACAATAAATGAGTAACCAATTTGAGATTCTTCATTTTTGTTCCATGGTTGCTAGAATCTCACTAATGGTTTTCAAAATAACTGGCTATTCCACTAAAATAATACACAAATATCTTTTATAACAAAAGAATACCTTAGGTTATAATTTACCAAATGTTAGAGCTGCAGAAATTTTAAAGATGGTTTCTACTCTCTTTTATAATTTAGACACAGAGATTGTAGACGATTTGATTGTAAATGAGGATGAATGATTTGGGTAAAGTCAGGCACATGTCATGAAGAAGATGGAACTTGGGGCAGGAAGGCGAAAGCCAGTGAGAATGATTCAGCCCAGCAAGGACAGCTGAACACAGCCTGCTCCTGACCTTTGGCCTTGCTAAACTTTTCGGAAATATCAGAGGTTTTTGGCTGGTCCTAAAAGGGCTCCAGAATAAATATATAAGGCCATCGGAAAGCATAGGAGGATGTCAACTTCAACACATTCAGCTTTTAGAAAAATGCTGTTTAATATATTAATTATCATCAAACTATAATGGTGTGCTAGCAAGACTTTCTCTTTGCTTTATTTCCACTTTTGGTAGACTGAATGATTTTCCTTGATATTTTATGTTCCTCTATGATTAAACCTTACTTCCCAGTACTTAGGTCTAGCCGTTATCCTGAAGGGTTTTTGTGGCATCATGACCTCCAGGAACGTGGGTAAGTTTCTAAGGAAGCAGGTCGTGAAGCCCGCCTCCAGCACGTATTAGATATGCTGAATCAAGGCATGAATTCTCTGAGTCTCTATTTCCTCCCTTGTAAATAAGGATAATATTGCACAGTAGATGGAAAGATTAAATGAAGTATATAAAGTGCTTAGTATAAAATAGGCTCTTTATCTCCAAGATATCAAAAGTTTCTTACTTTCCTAAGAGAAGGAATACCACCTCTGAAAGCAGAGGAATGGCTCTTCCATGGGAAAAAATCCTGTTTGAATAGAGGGATTGGCCTTGTTTTATGATTTTCACTTTCTGGCACTTTTACAGCACCTTTCACATCACCTTGTAAACATATTTTTCCAGGTTTATTGCAGTATGATTGGCAAATAAAAATTTTATATATTTAGGTTGTACAATGTGTAAGTAAAGGTGTACAATGTGATAATTTAATATGCATATGCATTGTGAAATGATTACCACAATCAGGTTAGTTAACGATCATTTCACAGTTACAATTTGTGTATATGTAGTGAGAACACTTAAGATCTATTTTCTTAGCAAATTTAAGTTATATAATACAGTACTATTAACTGTAATTATCAAGCTGTATATTAGATAGAGCCTCAGAACTTACTCATCTTTTTAAAACAATTTTTTATTCTTACTCTATTACAGTTGTCCCAATTTTCCCCATTTGTCCTCCACCCACCCCTGCCCCTCACTCCCAGAGTCAATCCCTACACCGTTGTCTGTGTCCATGGGTCATTCATACATGTTCTTTGACTAATCCCCTCTGGTTCTTTCCATTATTATCTCTCTACCCCGCTTCCTCTGGTCTCTGTCAGCCTGTCTCATGTTTCCATGCCTCTGGTTCTTTATGATCATTTGTTTCTTTTGTTCACTAGGTTCCACTTATAGGTGAGATCATGGTATTTGTCTTTCATCACCTGGCTTATTTCACCTAGCGTAATACTCTCCAGTTCCACCCATGCTGTTGCAAAAGGTAAGAGTTCCTTATTTCTGCCACATAGTATTTCATTGTATAAATGTACCACAGCTTGGGATCCACTCATCTACTGATGAACACTTTGGCTGTTTCCAAATCTTGGCTGTTGTAGATAGTGCTGCTATGAACATTGGGGTGCATATGTTCTTTTGAATTGGTGATTTGGAATTCTTAGGGTATAATCCTAGCAGTGGAATTGCTGGGTCAAAAGGCAGTTCCATTTTTAATTTTTTGAGGAAATTCCATACTGTTTTCTACAGTGGCTGCACCAACCTGCATTCCTGCCAACTGTACATTAAGGTTCCATTTTCTCTACATCCTTGCCAGCACTTATTGTTTGGTGACTTATTAATGATGGCCATTCTGACAGGTGTGAGGTTATATCTCCTTGTGGTTGTAATTTGCAACTCTCTGACTGCTAGTGACATTGAGCTTCCTTTCATATGTCTACGGACCCTCTGCATGTCCTCCTTGGAGAACTGTCTATTGAGGTCCTTTGCCCATTTTTTAATTGGATTGTTTGTCTTCCTGGTGATGAGTTGTATGAGTTCTTTGTATGTATTGGAAATTAAACCCTTGTCCGATGTATCATTGGCAAGTAGTTTCTCCTATAAGGTTGCTTCCCTTTTCATTTTAATGATGGTTTCTTTAGCTGTACAGAAGCTTTTTAATTTGATGTAATCCCATTTGTTTATTTTTCCTTTATTTCCCAGGCCCTAGGAGATATACTGTCAAAATATTGCTGCATGGGATATCTAAAATTTTACTGCTTATGTTTTCTTTTAGGACTTTTATAGTATCATGACTTATATTTAAGTCTTTTATTCATTTTCAGTTTATTCTGGTTTATGGTGTAAGTTGGTGGTCTCGTTTCATTTTTTGCATGTACCAAACCAGTTCTTTCAACACCAATTAGTGAAGAGACTATCTTTATTCTATTGCATGCTCATGCCCGCTTTGTCGTATATTAATTGACCATAGAGACATGGGTTTAATTTTGGGCTCTCTATTCTGTTCCATTGATCTATGTGTCTGTTCTTATGCCAGTACCAGACTGTTTTGATTACAGGACATTGTAGTATAGTTTGATATCAGATATTGTGATCCCGTCTACTTTGTTTTTTCTCAGGATTAGTGAGGCTATTCAGAGTCTTTTTTGCTTCCATATAAATTTTTGAAATATTTGTTCTAGATCTGTGAAATGTGCCGTTGGTGTTTTAATAAGAATTAATTTGAATCTGTAGATTGCTTTGGGTAGTATGGACATTTTAATGATTCTAATTTTCCAGTCCATGAACATGACATATACTTCTATTTATTTGTATGTTCCTCAATTTCTTTCTTCAGTGTTGATAGTTTTCTGAGTATAGGTCTTTTACCTCCTTGGTTAATTTATTCCTAGGTACTTAATTTTTCTTGTTGCTATAAAAAATGGGATGTTTTTCCCTAGTTTCTCTCTTTTTTTTTTTCCTACTCCACCCTTGGGAAAACTTATTTTATTATTATTTCTTTTTCTGGCCACACTGGTATCTTTATTATTTTTTTGTGTATATTTTATTGATTATACTATTAAAGTTGTCTCATTTTTTTCTCCCCTTTATCCCCTTTGCCCTGCACCCCATCCCTTCATCCCGAAGTCAACATTTTTCCCACCAGCATTCTCCCTAGCTGCACCCCTCCCCATGTTCCTCTCTCAATCATTCCCCCTTTTGGCTTTGTCGATGGCTGCTTTATGTATGTTCCTTGATGACCCTTCCCCTTAAATAAATAAAGATTTTATTTTTCCAGAAATTTGTCCATTTGACCCACATTTTCAAATTTCTTGGCTTTTTCATAGTAATTTTTCATAGTAATAAAAAACTATATTTCATATAGCTTTTCATAGTAATTTCTTACAATCCTTTGTATTTCTGTGGTATCAGTTGTAATTACTCCTCCTTCATTGCTGATTATACTTATTTGCTCCCTCTCTCTTTTTTTTCTTGATGAGTCTGCTTAAAGGGTTGTCAATTTTGTTTATCTTTTCAAAGAACCAGCTCCTGGATTTATTGTTCCTTTGAATCCTTCTTTTAGTTTCTATGTGTTCAATTCTGCTCTGATCTTATTTCCTTCTCTTTGCTCTGGGCTTTGCTTCTTGTTGTTTCTCTAGTTCTTATACACATAGGTTTAGGTTGTTTATTGGAAATGTTGCTATATTTTTTAGGTAGACCAGCATTGCTATGAACTTTCCTTTCAGGATTGCTTTGCTGCGTCCCATAAGTTTTGGACTGTTGTATGTTCATTTTCATTTATTTCCAGAAACTTTTTGATTTCTTCTTTGATCATAGTATTGACCCATTCATTGTTTAATAGCATGCTGTTCAGCCTCCATGAGTTTGAATGTTTTTGAGTTTTTTCCTTGAGGTTGGTTTCTAGTCTTGAGCCCTTGTGGTCTGAGAAAATGCTTGATATGATTTCAATTTTCTTAAATTTGTTGAGGTTTGTTTTGTGTCTTATAATGTGGTCTATCTTTGAAAATGTTCCATGTGCATTTGAAAACAATGTGTAGTTTGCTTCTTTGAGATGAAAGTTTCTATATATATATCAGTTAAATCCATTTGATCTAATGGGTTGCTCAGTTCCACAATATCCTTGTTGATATTTTGTTTGGATGATCTATCCATTGTTGACAGTGGGGTATTAAAATCCCCTACTCTAAATGTGTTGCTCTCTATATCTTTCTTGAAATCTCCCCAGATTTTCCTTATATATCTGGGTGCTCCTATGTTGGGTGCATGTAGATTTACAATGTTTATGTCTTCTTGACAGATTCTTCATTTGAGAATTATGAAGTGTCCTTCTGTGTCTCTTTTTATGGCCTTCGTTTTGAAGTCTATTTTGTCTGATAGAAGTATTGCTACTCAGGCCTTTTCTTCCTGTCCATTTGCTTGGAATATTTTTTTCCAACTCTTTAGTTTCAGTCTGTGTAGGTCTTTTGTTCTCAGGTGGGTTTCTTGTAGGCAGCATATGTGTGGGTCCTGTTTTCTTATCCATTCAGCTACTCTATGTCTTTTAATTGGAGCATTTAATCCATTTACATTTAAAGTTATTATTGATAGATATTATGCATTTTTTCCCTTTGTATCTGTGTTCCTGTCTCTCTCACTCTTTTTCTTCCTCTTCTTAAAGCAGTCCCTTTAGCATATCTTACAATGCTGGTTTGGTATAGGTGTATTCTTTTAGCCTTCTTTAGTCTGGGAAACTCCTTATTTTGCCTTCCATTTTAGTTGAGAGTCTTTCTGGGTAGAGTAGTCTTGGTTGCAGGCCTTTGCTTTTCATTACTCAAAATATTTCTTGCCATTCCTTTCTGGCATGTAGTGATTCTGTGGAGAAGTCATCTGGTAGCTTCATCAGGGCCCCCTTGCATGTTACTGTTTCTCCCTTGCTGTCTTTAAGATTCTCTCTTTGTCTTTTATATCTGCCATTTTAATTATGCTGTGTCTTGGAGTGGGTCTTTTTGGGTTCCTCTTGATTTGTACCCTCTGTGCTTCCTGGACTTGTGTGACTTTTTCTCTCCTCAAATTAAGGAAGTTTTCCATCATTACTTTTTCAAAGAGGTTTTCTATCTCTTGATCCTCTTCTTCTCCTTCTGGTATTCCTATTGTGTGGATATTATTACATTTCGTGTTGTCCTGCATTTTCCTTAATGCCTCTTCATTCTTTTTGAAACTTTTTTCATTTTTTCACTCTTTCTGGGAGTTTTTTTTTTCCTACCATGTCCTCCAGCTCACTGATTTGATCCTCTGCTTCATCTAGCCTACTTTTGATTCCTTCTACTGTGTTCTTCAGTTCAGAAATTGTATTATTCATTTCTTCTTGGTTCTTGTTGATGGTTTGTATGTTCTTTATCATGCTGATATTGTTTGTAGTAAGTTCCTTGTAGTTTTCCTGTAGCTTTTGGGAATTCTCCCTGAGCTCATTGAGTTCATTGAGCTTCCTTATAACCATTGTTCTGAATTCAATATCTGTTAGTTTAGTTGCCTCTATTTCATTTAGTAGTCTTCCTGAGGATTCCTCCTTTCCTTTTGATTGGAGATTTTTTCTTTGTCTTCCAATTATTTGGCTGCTGGAGCAAAACTACAAAGCTCAGGAAACAAACCCATGATCACAAAATAACTCCCCCTGCGATACCACTATCAAGAGCAAATGAACCAGTGTTAATAAGGCTGTAAGGAGATTAAGACTATTATAAGAAAGGATAGAAATAAGCAATAGTATAAAATCTAGTGACTTATATGTACCAACATGATGGACAAGAAATGAATGTTAAAAAGCTATGTAGCAAAGAAAATATTGCAAATTACAGAGAAGACCACTGTGGATTTCTTCTTGGTAGCCTCCAGCATTTACTGCTGTGTTTTATTTCTTCCTGGATCCACCTCTGGTGATGTCATATGTTGACCCCGACTGACCTTAGTCAGTCTGTTTGAGTCTTCCCTGGATCTACTGTCTATGGTTGTCACCTTCAGTTGTTAATCTAGGCACTCTGTGCTAATCAGTCAGGCTTAAGCCCCATAGAATGTGGCAGAATCCCTCTTGGGGTTGGGGCTAATGTTTTCCCTTAGGCTGCTGCTGCTCAGAGGGGAGCGTTCTGTGTGAGTGCGATGGCTGCTGCCTTATGGAGGATGATTTAGCACCAGGATCCCGTAGGCTACGCCTTCAGCTCTCTCCCCAAAGTCTCTGTCCGCAGTCTCTTCTAAGTGTCTCTAGTCCACTCTGCTCCCACCTTTGCAGGGATCTAATGTCTGTGGTTGCCACTCTGCACTCAGTAGTCAGGCTTAAGCACCAAGGGCCAGGGCAGGGTGCCTCCTGGAGGCTGGGTTATTTTTTCCTCTCGGGCTGCTGCCACTCAGGGGAGTGGTCTGCCTGAGCAAGTTGGCTGCTGCCGCGTGGGGGATGATGCAGCACCGGGATCCCAGCAGCTACTTTCTCAGTTCTCTCCCCAAAGCCTCTGGCCCCAGTCTCTCCTCAGGCGTCTCTAGCCCACTCTGCCCCTGCCTTTGCTGGAGACCAGGGTAAGTGGCTGCAGATCAAAATTTATGCGTTGGCCCTTTAAATGGCTCTTTCAGCCTCTAACCACCCATCTCTGGCAGAAAGCAGCCTTGCTGCTTTTTGCAGGTGGCTGTTATCTGTGTACTGTTTGGGCTTTGGTGTTGTAGGCTGGGGATCCCTGCTTATGGTTTAGACCCTGCTCCTCTCAGGGGGATCCAACTGGCTGCTTAAATGTCCCCCTGGAGCTGTCACCTGAGGGTGCCCTGCCAGCCTTCTTGCATTTCCACTGCACTCCTTACCAGTCAGGTTGTGCTGAACTGATTCTTCTGTCTGAGGTTATAATGCTTCTCTTTCACTATTGTTCAGTTGTTTGTTCTGGGTGATTTCTCCACAATTTAGTCGTAATTCCAGATTGGTCCTGGGAGGAGGTCAGTGTGACTTCCATTTACTCCTCTGCCATCTCGATCTCCCTAGTTTCTCTTTCTGATGGTTCATTGTTGGTGTTCAAATTGCCATAATGTCCGAATATTGATGTTGTATCCCACTATTTTGTCAAATTCATTTGTTAGGTCAAGTAGGTTTTTGGTGGAGCCTATAGGGTTTTCCATGTACCATTCTGGATAAGAGAGGTGAAAGTGGATACCCTTGTTATTAAGGGGAAAGCTTTAATTTTTGCCCATTGAGTATGATGTTTGCTGTAGGTTTCTCATATATGACCTTTATTATATTGAGGTATATTCTCTCTATTCCCACTGTGCTGAGTGTTTTTATTGTAAATCAGTGCAAGGTTTTATGAAATGCTTCTATTGTTATGATCATGTGATTTTTGTCCATTTTGTTTATGTGGTATATTATGTTTATTTATTTGTGAATATTGTAATAAAGTTGCATCCTTTGGTTGAATACCACTTGACCATGGTATTGGATCTTTTTAATGTATTGCTGGATTTGAATTGCTAATATTTTGTTGAGGATTTTAGCATCCATGTTCATCAGAGATATTGGCCTATAGTTTTCCTTCTTTGTTGTCTCTTTACCTGGTGTTGGAATTAGGACAATACTGGCCTCATAAAAAGAGTTTGGGTGTCTTCCCTCTTCTTTAAATTTTTGATATAGTTTGAAAAAGATAGGAGTTAGCTCTGTTTTGAATGTTTGGTAAAATTTGCCTGCGAAGCCATGTAGTCCAGGGATTTTGTGTGCTGGGATTTTTTTCACTAGTGCTTCAATTTCACTAGTTGTTTTCTATTCCGCCTTTCTGCTTCTTCTTGATTCAGTTGAAAGATCAGATGTTCCTAGAAATTTATCCATTTTTCACAGGTTGTCCAATATCATGGCTCATAGTGGTTCATGGTAATATCCTATAATCCTCTGTGTTACCGTGGTGTCAGTTGTAACTTCTCTTTGTGTCTGGTTTTATTTATTTGGGTCTTCTCTCTTTTTTCTTGATAAGTCTGGTTAAAAGTTTGTCAAAAAACTAGCATCTGGATTCTTTGATCCTTTGATAGTTATTATTTTTTACTCTTTATGTCATTTAATTCTGCTTTGATCTTGATCATTTCCTTCCTTCAATTCACTCTGGGCTTTGTTGTTGTTGTTCCTCTCATTCTTGTAGATGTAGGGTTAGGTTGTTTATTTGAGATTTTTCTATTTTCTTTATGTTGACCTGTATTGCTATGAACCTCCCTTTCAGAAATGCCTTTGTTGTTTCCAGTAGGTTTTGGGTTGTTGTGTGTTCATTTTCATTTGTTTCCAAATAGTTTTTTATTTCTTCCTTGATCTCCTCGTCAACATATTCATTATTTAGTAGCATGTTATTCAGTCTCTATGTATTTGAATGTTTTTGAGTGCTTTCTTTGAGGTTGGTATTTTCAAGCCATTATAACTTGGTAAGATGCCACTTATGATTTTAATCTTCTTCAATCTGTTGAGGCTTATTATGTGCTCTAGAATATGGTTTGTCTTTGAAAATGATCCATGTGTGTTTGAAAAGAATGTATATTTTGCTTCTTTGGCATTTAATTTTCTGCCAATATCATTAAGTGCATTTTATCTATATTGTTGTTCCATGCCACAATATCTTGTTGATTCTTTGTTTTGACAATCTATCCATTGTTGTTGGTGGGTTGTTAAAATCTATGGTGTATTGCTATCAATCTTTTTCTTGAAGTACTCAAACGTTTTCCTTATATATAGGGGCTACTATGTTGGGTGCATATATGTTTACTGGTGTTATATCCTCTTCTTGGACTGCTTCCTTAAGTATTATGTAGTGACCTTTGTCTCTTTGGCCCTGTTTTGAAGTCTAGTTTGTCTGATATAATTATTGCTATGCCACCTTTTTTTCATGTCTGTTTGCTTGGAATATTGTTTTCATTCTTTCACTTTAAGCCTGTATAGTTCTTTTGTTCCGAGATAGGTCTCTTGTAGATAGCATATGCATGGGTCATGTTTTCTTATCCATTTTGTTACTCTTTATCTTTTGATTGGAGCATTTAAGCCATTCACATTTAAGGTTATTATTGATAAGTATTTATTCATTGCCAATTTTTTCCCTTTGTACCTGTGTTCCTGTCTCTCTCCCTTTTTCTTCATCTACTTAAAGCAGTCCCTTTAGCATCTCCTGCAATTCTGGTTTGATGGGGATGTACTCTTTCAGCCTTTTTTTTTTAATTGTCTGGGGAGCTCCTTATTTCATCTTTCATTTTAAATGAGAGCCTTGCTTGACAGAGTAGTCTTGGTTGCAGGCCTTTGTTTTTCATTACTTGGATCATTTCATGATACTCTCTTTTGACTTCTAGTGTTTCTGTTGAGAAATCATCTGATAACCTTATCAGAGCTCTCTTGTATGTTACTAGATGTTTCTTCCTTGCTGCCTTTAAGATTTTCTCTTTGTCTTTAAATTCTTCCTTTTTAATTATGATGTGTCTTTGAGTGGCCCTCTTTGGGTTCATCTTGATTGGGACCCTCTGTGTTTCTTGGACTTGCGTGATATTTTCCCTCACCAGGTTAGTAAAGTTTTCTGTCATTACTTTTCTAACAGGTTTTTATCCCTTGATCCTTCTCCTTCTGGTATCCCTATGATGTGAATATTATTATGTTTTATGTTGGCCTGCAGCTTCCTTAAACTACCTTCATGCTTTTTCGGTCTTTTTTCACTTTGTTGTTCTGATGGGGTGTTTTTTTCCCTACCTTTCTTTCTACTCACTGATTTAGTCTTCTGCTTCATCTAGCCTGTTCTTGATTCCTTCTAGTATATTGTTCATTTTAGATATTGTATTCTTCATTTCCTCCTGGCTCTTATTTGTAGTGTTTATGTCCTTTTTTATGCTGATGTAGTTCCCACTAAGTTTCTTGTAGCTCCCACAGAGTGCCTTGTAGTTCTCACCAAGTTATTTGAACATTCCTATAACCATTATTTTGAACTCTGTGTATAATAGATTGTTTACCTCAATTTCATTGAACTCTCTTTTAGAGATTCCTCTTTCCCTTTTGATTGGTGGTTGTTTCTTTTTCTCCCTATTTTAAGTGACTCTTCTTGTTTGTTTCTGAGTATCAAATTGATCCGCTTTGACTCCCTGTCTTCAAGTGGTGGCCTTCTGTAGTAGGAGATCTGTGGGACACAGTGGTGCAGCCTCATTGATCTCCTGAGCTGGATGCTCTTTGGATGCCCTTTATGTGGGCTTTCTAGTTAAAATTGGGTTTTGGGTGTTGTTGGCTTGTCTTTTGTGGGTTCTTTACAATGTAAATAAAAAGGAAGGGAAGAAGGCCAAATGGAGTAAGAAAAGGGTAGAGTATAATATGAGGTTTAAAAAATAGAAAAAATAGTAGAAAAGTAGGAACAAAATTGAAGAAAAACAACCCCACAGGAATATCAATGACCAATGAGCAAGGATTAATAAGGGTATAAAGAGAATAAGAAGGAAAAAAGAAAAAAAGATTATGAGATTTTGAAGAAAAGAAAAGTAATTTTGAGAGGATACAGGGAGAAGAAATAATAAGAGCGAAGAATAAAAACTAAGGCAGGAAACAATAAAATTGAAAACAAAAAGGAAGGGTAGGGGGAAGGCAAAATGGAGTATGAAAGGGGAACAGTAATATTTTAGATTTGAAATACAAAAATAGTGAATATCTAGGAATAAAATTGAAGCAATGTAACAATAACCACCATATCAACAACAAATGAGCAAAGATTAGTAAAGGTGGAGAAAGAATAAGGATAGTAAGAAAGGGAAAAAGGGAGTGAGATGACTAATGACAAGAAAAATAGTTTTGAGAGACTGGAGGGAGGAAAAATAGCAAGAGTGCAGAATAGAAACAAGGCATAGAAAGGGAACAAATAAAAATTAAAACAAAAATAAGAGGGGGAAAGAAGGCAAATTAGAGTAAGAGAAGGGGGAGTAAAATATGATATTTGAAATATAAATAAAGTAAAAAAAACAGTGAAATAATAGGAACAAACTTGAATAAAAAGAAAAAAGTGTTAAAAAGTTATGTCAGAGAAAAAAATAATGCAAATAATGAATAAGACCGAGGTGGGATTGATCTCAACAGAGTCTAGTGTTTGCCACTGTTTCCTCTTTCGGGACCAGCCCCTGGTAATGTCCAGATTGTGTCCTAGTCTAGCCCTAGGCTATCTCTTCATGGCTGCAGGTGATTCACAGTCTATGGCTGTCTCCTTCAGACCTGGCTGGTTTTCCCTGTTCTGCTCTGCTGGCTTCCCATCAGCACAAGGCCCAGGTGTGATTCATCTAATGTCTGAGAACACTGTTAGTACCATCTCCACCAGATTGCACCAGAGTGGGCCTATGGTGCAATCAGGAGGATGGATTCCCTGGACCATCCCCAGGAGGTGCTGTTCAGCCTTCAGGGAAGATGGTGGGAGTGTTTCCCCACCCTCCTAACTCACATCTTGGTCTGTCCCTGATTATTTCCAATGATGTATAGTTTTGATGAATAAGCTATCCCTTTCTTGTGAGGGGCCAATCTGTGTAAAAGGGTCAACTCTTTCCTGCTTGGTGCTGACGACAGCTCTGTATAAGAGCTGAGGCTAGGTGTGGCCCTGAACACCCTTTGCTGCACCTGTCTCTAATCTCTTGCCTCTGCTGGTTTCAGTGGATCAGGGCCCGAGGAACCAGCATAGTTTGTAATGTCTGATAGAAGTTCGGAAAGGGCCCTTTCAGAGCTTCTCTTTCATTTCCCTGCAGATATGTGCTGAGCAGGGGGATCCTGAGCCTAGCCTCGCTGATCTGCAGAACCTGCTATCCCACAGGTGGGGTTTGGGCATGCCTGCCTGTCAGTGGACCTGTCTGGCTGCAATGAATCTCAGGTGCGCAACTCCTAGTCCACCAGTCCCCAGCCTGCCACTTTTGCAGGAGGCTCAGACCCGAACTCTCCTCTCTGTGCTGTTCCCAGCTCTCCAGCCATGCTGAGTCAACACCCAGAGTCCGTTGGTGTTCCATTTTCTGTTCTTCCTGCACAGCTGGACTCAGTGGGAATGAACTGCATTTTCCCTCTGGTTTCTTTGTTGGCAGAGCCATTGCATATGCGAGCCCACGGTCCCTGCCCTGCAAAATCTCAGCTTCCCTTTTAAAAAAGTCTCCATGTGGCACCGGCACTGTAGTCCCAAGCCACGGGCCAGCTCTCTGTATGCTCCACCTCCCCCCAAAGCAGAAAGTCTCTCTTAGTCAGGGCTGTCCACAGTCTGCCAGCCCCTCTGACAGTTTTAGGAGATATAGTTTCTCTCTGGAACTCTCCCAGTTGGTGCTGCAGCTATGGACTTGCTGCTTGCTGTGTGTGTGCATCCTAAGTCTCCCCAACTTTGTGTTTCCACAAAGATTTCCCCCATTAAGACTGGGGGGTTTCCCTGTGTGGGACCAGCGTCCTGCTCTGGGAGGTGAGGGAGCTGCTAAGGTGCGTTTTCTGTCTGATCTCTTCTCTGCTGCAGGTACCTCATACAGAGTACTTCCTCCTCAACTTATAAAATCTCTTACTGGATGGCGCAAAAATTCTCTGTACGTACCCTTGGCTTCAAAAATTCATGCCAACTGAGATTCCATTGATTGTTCAGCTTACTTGTCAGAACATCAGCCGAAAATCTGTACTAGAGGCACAAGCAGGAGGACTCAGCTTCCACCTACTCAGCCACTATCTTCAGTGTCCAGAACTTATTCATTTTATCACTGGAAGTTTGTACCCTTTGACCAAAATCTCTCCATTTTCCCCCACTCCCAGCCCCTGGTTATCGCTGTTCTACTCTCTGGTTTTATGAGTTCAACTCTTTTGGTTCTCACATGTAAGGGACATCATACAGCACTTATCTTTTTATGTCTGTTTTATTTCACTTAGCATAATGCCTTGCAGGCTTATCCATATTGTCACAAATATATTTGAGTGTATATATTTCATTTTTGTTATCCATTCATCTGTGAATGGACATTTATTTTTGTCTTGGTTATTGTGAACAATGCTGCAATGCATGTAGGACTGCAGATATCTCTTCCAAATAGTGATTTCATTTCCCTCTGATATATAACCAGAAGTAGGATTACTGGATAATATGGTAGCCTTACTTTTTAAATTTTTTGAGGAACCTCATAATGTTTTCTGTAATGACTTTACCAATTTACGGTCTTGCCAACTGTGAAAAAAGTTTTTCTTTTCTCCATATCTTTGCCAAAACTTGTTATTTCTTGCCTTTTTATTAATAGCCATCTTAATAAGTGTGAGGTGATTTCTCATTGTGGTTTTGATTTGCATTTTCTTGATGATTAATGATGTTGAGCACCTTTTCCTATATCAGTTGGCTATTTGTTTTTCTTTGGAAAAATGTCTATTTAGGTACTTTGCCATTTCTAAATTAATTATTTGTTTTTTGCTATTGACTTTTGTGAGTTCCTTATGTATTTTAGATATTAACCCCTTATCAGATATATGATTTGTAAACATTTTCTCCTATTACATAGGTTGCATTATTTTGTTGATTATTTGCTATGCAGAAGTTTTTAGTGTGATATAGTCCTACCTGATTATTTTTACATTTTTTGTCTGTAATTTTGGTGTCACAGCCAAAAAAAAAAAAATCATAGCCAAGAATGATGTCAAGAATTTTTTTTCTATGTGTTCTCCTAGGACTTTAGAAAATCATTTTAGGTTTTATAGTTTAGTCCATTTTGAGCTAATTTTGTGTAAAATGAGGGTCCAATTTCACTCTTTTGCAGGTGGATATAAAGTTTTTCTAACCACATTTACTGAAGGAACCACCCTATTCCTATTGTATACTCTTGGTACCCTTATCAAAGATTAGTTGATTATACGTGTGGGCTTTTTTTCCGAGCACATTGTATATTATTTTTATGAGAACACTTTGTTTCTCAGTATATTGACATGAATGTTCATTGGAAACAAGAACAAGGTCCAAAGAAACCATGTTATTGTTATTTTGGAAAAAAACTTTTTATTGGATTATTTCTCATGCCTTTTTATCCTGTTAAAAAGGAGTAAGAAAGGTCTTGTCTTAAAGGGAAAAAATTTATAATCACTAGATATTCGATATGCGGTTTGAGTCATCATCCTTTGGGAGTCTTATGAAGTCCTACTCTCATCCAGATGCTTATTGGCTAAATAATTGCCTTTGTTCCTGACATGATTTTAGCCAAATTTAACTTTGTCATTTAGGTTTCCAACACAACCCTCAGTGAAGATAAATGCAGATGGCAAGTAACATTAACCTTTTTTAAAAAGAATTATTTATTTATTTTTAGAGAGAGGGGAAGGGAAGAAGAAAGAAAGGGAAACATCCACAGGTTGCTTTTCCTACGTGCCCCAACCAGAGACCAAACCCTCAACCGAGGGATGTGTTCTGACTGAGAATTGAACAGGCAACCTTTTGCTCTGCAGAGAGAGGCCTAACCACCTGAGCTACACTGGTCAGGGAAAGCAAAATTCACCTTTATGTTTGTTCTTAAAAAAGGTCTAGTAGGAGCAAGAAGTCATTAAAATATCTAGGTCTAAAAGGATACCAACCTGACCCAGTGTGGCAGAAGTGACACATTTACTACGAAGAGTGACTTCACAAAATATACAGACCAGCCAGGAGGACAGAATGTTTTCGCTGCTTGGAAGAAGTCGAGGTAATCTGAGAGTTGGTGTTGTCATACCAATTTATCCTAACTTCATCATTACTCAGTGTATCTGTACAAGAGGTAATACTTTTTTCAGTAGTGATGGGAAAGCCTGAGTCAGATGGAGAGAACGTTTTTCAGAAGGCTTCTCTGATCACACTAGCTGGAAGTGGAACTTTTTCCTTCCACTGCTTTCCTGTATCAGATTTTTCTTTTTATCATATTCCCTTAAATAGGAGTGATTTGAATCTCCACCTAGCACAGTTTAAAAATATATAGTAGATAATAAAAATGTGTGAAATGAATGCATAAATGGAAAAGTGAAAGAAGTGGTTTGGTTCCATTCAAAAGAGTGAGAATGGGATGGAAGCAACCAAGAGAAAGCAAGTATAGAATTGCTTGACTTTGCCCCAAATCATGGAATCATTATAAGCCTGCAAACCACTTTTACTAGTTTGGTCCCAATTCTCCACTTTTTTGTCAAATTTTTTTTTAACTTTTTCTTGTGCGTATTTTTTACTCCTTTATCATCTTTACTTTTCATTTTTGAGTGTTTTATAATTTAGCTCTTTGAAGTTAAAAATTCAGTGAAATCGAGCAATTGTTATTTTTTAAAAATTAGATCATAAATTTATTTCAGTCAGTAAATTTTTTTCTGAATTCTGTATAGACATCTGGCTCCCTGTCAACCCTCAGTCATCATTAACATCAATAATGCTAATTGCATTTCCTTGTGGAGTCCTGGTTGACAACACATGATGCAATTAATCAAAAGCCAAATGAAAGCAAATTGTGGACAGGGTAATTCTTTTTCACAATGAAATATAAATTGATAGATAATTTTGTTAATAAGAAGTTCAGTTCCTTTATAAACTGGTTCCTTGCCTCCTTGTAAGCAAGTGGTAAGGATTAGTTTCTCTATCTTTGGAGAATTTGAAGCTCAAATTGCACGGGGTTGGTCAGGACAGGGCCAAGCTTGCTCCTAAATTAATATACTCAATCTCCTGAGTGATTTTTTTCCTAAAGAAATCTATTAAGTGCCTGTGTTATGAAGACACTCATCAACCACATGACAAATGTGATAACAAGCTTTCAGTGTAGTTATGGGAAAATAGAGAGGCTAAATGAACCCTCAGCTTTGCTCTCTGGCTGTAAGGTCAACTAACGTATCCTTTAGAAGGACACAGAATCTACTTTTTATTTCTTTTCCCCCTATATTATGTCAGGACAGTACAGAGTTTACAGAGAAGATGGCTATTAAAAGGGTTCTAACTGAGTTCAAACCACTTAAGGCTTGAATTCTTTTTAAGAATTTTCTGCTCAAAATACAAAAAGAAAATATAATGTGTATTGTTAAGGCCTTAACAGGGAATTAGAGAGAGATTGTCATGTTAAAATATAATGCCATCACTTTTGTTTTGGGGGCAGTAATCTGAACAATACCATGAGAGAGTTATAAACAAGATGAATAATAGCCTAACAATGGACTTTCAAAACAGGGTATCGTTTCCCATAAATATTGCAGACGTACCTGAAGCAACATTATGTCATTGGAGGAGAGCCTTTACAGTTTTTGGTTTTCATTTGGTTGTTAGGGTTTTTGTTTTTTGTTTGTTTTAAAGTAAAGACCCTTTTCAACAGATATTGGAAACCATGCACTTTCCAGTTGGGGAGGAATACCCACCACTTTATTTGTTCTATACAAGTATTTATAAAAATTGTTGATTCTGCAAGCATTGATCTAATAACTCTTATTTGCTAGGAAAACATTTAAGCCATGTTTCTGTAGCCTCCTACTGATGCAGGACTGACATGCATCAGTACCCTTCTTTTTTTTGTTAATCCTCATTTGAGGATATGTTTAATGATTATGGGGGGAGGGCGGGAAGAGAGAGAGAACATCGATGTGAGGGAGAAAAACATCGACTGGTTGCATCTGGTATGTGATCTGACTGGGGATTGAACACCAAATCTAGGTCTGTGCCCTGACTGGGAATGGAACCTGTAACCTGTACGGTGGTATACAGGATGATGCTCCAACCAACTGAGCCACTCAGCCAAGGTGTATCATTGCTCTTATCATTCTTTGTGGACACTGTGAAGATGCTGAAAGAAAATTTATAGTGCTCTAAAGCTACCACTGTCAGATAAAATAATTGTCTTTTGTTTTGAAACCTGACCACAACATAATCTCTATTGATTTCTGAAGTAATATTCAGGTATTAATATTGAGTTCTTTTTTCTTAAGTCAATAAATGAAAAATGAAGTAACCCACAACCAATTTCGTGTTCTTGTAAGAACAGGATTGCTACATCTTCCAGCTGCATTGCAAAAGCAGTTTGTTAAGAAGGCTGACTCCCCAAGTTCTGCAGTCAGAAGAGGAGGCTATAGAACCACAGAAACAAATATGTTCTGTCAGCTAAAATGCCAGTTAAGCTGTCTTTGCTATGGCAAATATAAATGTCCCCTTTGGATCCAGGTAATGTGAGAAAAACAAGGAAATCACAAAGGGTGATTTTAATGTTAAGAAGACAGGAGGTTAGGAGGCATGAGGAAAGATTTAACTGGTTGCAAACATTTCCAGTAAACGACCCTAAATAGCTGGGCCTACATAATCACCGCCAGGCTGTTTCAGAGGACAGTATCTTAGGCGTGGAACAAGAGAAGCAGCCTTCATGGTCCTCCAAGAATGTATTTAGAGAAATTGCCAAAATAATGCAGACTCTAACAAAAGCACACAGCTTTCCTCCTTTTCCCAGCAGGTGACTTTATGTGGAAAATATTCTCTTCTGAAAATAAGCCATTTCTTTTTAAAATGACATTTTGACCGAAGAGAGCTGTAAATTAAGTCTTCAGTACAAATCATGACATAATCCTCCTATGAATATAGAAGCAATACTTATAGAAGCAGAAAATTCATAAATCCTGTACATTTTTAACCTTGCTCTAAAACTGATAATTATATTAGTATATCACTAAGGGAGGCACTTCTTTTCTGTGTCTTTAATAACATAAATATTTGATTATTTGTATTATTTATTTGATTAAAATAGTTTGGTTTTTCCACTAGGTCTTTGATAGTGGCACAAAAGCTTTGAATTCAGCCATCTTATCCATTTAGTCTATGAATTAAATTCATGCATATACAGAGAGTTATGCATCTGTCTTATATTACCTATATATTTATCATTATATATCTACGTATGTGCTTATATCCCTGCTTATCCCATGAAGACTTTAGGTGTTGTTAATAGTAAATACATGCAATAAATTTCCAAAGTAAAAACAAAAATAAAACAGGGAAAATCTAAATTAGCATAAAATATTAGGGAGAACAGGCTACAGATTTCTATTTAATTGCTAGAACTGAGTCATGAACTTAGTTCTGAGCTTTAAGAATGACAAAATAATAATGTAAACTGAGACAAATAAATTGTATTCATTATACATAAAGGTTAAGAAAAAGACAGGAGGTCCTCAGGAGGATCTCAAGCATCTGCTTAACAGTTAACCATAAATGGATTCTTTCATGGGTTTTTGTGTTGGGGACACTGGTGGAAGTTGTGGATAATATCCCCAGGAACAATCACAACAAGGCCATGTAGTATGTCCAGAGGAAAGTTAACAGGTAAATTTTTGTTTCAATTAAGTTCTTGATATATTCATGGGGAAGGAAGATAATATGGTCCATGCACATAGAGTATTGAGGAGTGGTTTGCTTCGAGGATAAAACACACTGTTCCTACAGTTAAATAGATGAACTGCATTAAATATAACTGTAGATCATTCTAGCATTGATAATGGTCTTACAGAAAGTAATAGCTATGACCTATTGAACAATTACTATAGACCAGGTACATTTTAATATGCATTTTCTATGTAATTTTTCCTAAGATTTAAAAAATAATAATTATCATTTCAGCTCCTATATTTTACAGAAAGAGGACATAGAAGCCAGAGACAATTTAATATAATTAAAAAAGCATGAGTATGTGTCTATAATTATTTTAAATTGACAAAATTAAGGCTGTTTCTACCTGTTCTTGGCTGAAGCTGCCCAGGTGGTGTCCAGGGACACTGATTCATAGGATCCAAGATGGAAGAGGAGTAAGGGGAAGCTACACTAACCTCTTCCTAGGACCAATCTAGAATTACAAAAAAAAATAGTAGAGAAATCATCCTGAATAACCAACTGAACACTAGCTGGAGAGAAACCTGATACCCACAGACAGGTGGAAGAAGTCACATCACCACAGTGGGACTGGTAGGGAGTGCAGAGGAGGCGCAACAGGGCTGGCTGGGCTCCCACAGTTGGCAGCTGAAGTTTCAGAGGGATGTTTCAGCATCTGGGGAGTTCCCCCTAAGAAGTGTGAGGTCTAAACCCCAACACTGGCTCCCCATCCTACAACACCAGAGCTGGAAAGAACCCAGATGTCATCCAGCTGTGAAAAGCAGCAGAGCTTCTGTCTGCCAGGAAGAGATAGCTGGAGACCCAGAGAGCTTATTAAATGGCCAATGCACAAAGTTTCATTTGCAGTCACTTACTCTGGGCTCTAACAGATAGAGGGCAGAGTGGACTAGAGACACTTGAGGAAAACCTAGGGTTGGTGGCTGAGGGAAGAGAACTGAAGGAACAGCCATGAGGATATCTGTTCTGAGTCATTCCCCATACTATAGAGTGATCTTTCTTAGGCAGAGCATTCTTCTCCAACTGGCATCAGCCTAAGGAGAAGCAATTGCCCTGCCCACAGGAATTATGCTGCCTCATCCTGTGGTGCTTAAGCCAGGCTGCTGATTACAGTTTAAGGCTATATTATTGGTTAGTTTAACAACTAAGGGAGAAAATACAAAGAAGTAGCCAAAATGGGAAGACAAAGAAACAAACCCCAAATGAAAGAACAAGATAATCCTTCAGGAAAAGAGCTATATGAAATGGAAGCAAGCAATTTATCTAATAGAGAGTTCAGATAATGAATATAAGGATACTCAATAGCATGAAAAAAGAAATAGAAACCATAAAAAATGACCAGTCAGAAATAAAGAATGAAATATTTGAAATAAATAATATACTGGAAGGAATAAATAGTAGATTAACTGAAGCATAGGATCAAATCAGTGATTTGGAAGACAAGGTAGAAAAAAATATCCAGGCAGAGCAGCAAAAAGAAAAAAAATTTAAAAAGAGAAGAGCTTAAGAAACATTTTGGATAACATGAAGCATAACAATATTAGCATAATGGGAATACCAGGAGAAGGGAGTGAGCGGGAGATCAAGAACCTGTTTGAGGAAATAATGACCCCAAACCCCCCTAATCTGATGAAAGAAAAAGGCACACTAGTCCAGAAAGCTCAGAGAATTCCAAAAATTTGGACCCAAAGAGGGCTACACCGAGACACATCGCAATTAAAATGACAAGGCTTAAAGACAATGAGAGAATCCTAAAAGCTGCAAGAGAAAAGCAGGTAGTTACCTACAGGGAGCACCAATTAGACTTGCATCTGATTTCTCAACAGAAACATTTCAGGCCAGAAGGGAGTGGTGTGAGACACAGTCATGTGATGAAATTGAGAAGCTACAGCCAAGATTACCCAGCAAGGCTATCATTTAAAATCGAAGGAGATATAAGGAGCTTCTTGGACAAGAAAAAGCTAAAGTAGTTTGTTAATACCAAACCAGTACTGCAACAAATGTTAAAGGGCTTGCTTTAAGAAGAAGAAGGAAAAGTGAAAGAAAAGAAGCAGAGGAAAATAGTCTAACAATAAAATGGTGCAAAATGCATTACTATCAATAATCACCATTAAACGTAAATGACTAAAATGTTCCAACCAAAAGACATGGGGTAGCTGAATGGATAAGAAAACAAGACCTATATATATGCTGCCTCCAAGAGACCTGTGTCAGATTGAAAGATACCCACAGACTAAAAGTAAAGGGATGAAATAAGATATTTCATGCAAATGGAAAGGAAAAAATGCTGGGGTAGCGCTACTTGTAACTGACAAAATAGACTTTAAAACCAAGACTATAGTAAGAGACAAAGAAGAAAACACATAATAATAAAGGGAACAATCCAACAAGATGATATAACTTTAGAAAACATTTACTCCTAACATAGGAGCACCTAAATATGTGAAGCAAATCTTGTTGGACATAAAGGGAGAGATTGACAGAAATACAGTAATAGTTGGGGATTTAATACCCCTTTGACTTCAATGGGTAGATCTTCCAGACAGAAATTCAACAAGAAGACAGCAACCTTAAACAACACACTAGGTCAAATGGATATATTGATATCTTCAGAACATTTTACTCCAAGGAACAGGACATATATACTTTTCAACTACTCATGGAATGTTTTCTAAGGTAGACCACATGTTAGGACACAAAACAAGTCTCAATAAATTTAAGAAGATTGAAGTCATAAAAAGAATCTCCTCTGTCCACAATGCTATGAAACTAGAAATCAATCACAAGAAGAACAGTGAAAAACATGCAAAGAGATGGAAGCTAAATAACATGTTATGAAACAATGAATGGGTCAAAATTAGATCAAGGAAGAAATCAAAAGATATCTTGAAACAAATGAAAATGAGGACACAGCGATCTAAAATATGTGGGACACTGGGAAAGCACTCCAAGGAGGGAAATTCATAGCATTACAGTCCTATCTCAAAAAAAGAAGAAAAAGCACAAATAATCTAACTTCACACTCAAAGGAACTTGAAAAAGGACAACAAACAAAGCCCAAAGTAAGTAGAAGATTAAAGCAGAAATAAATGAAATGGTGTCTAAAAAATGCTACAAAAGATCAATGAATCCAAGAGCAGGTACTTTAAAAAGATAAACAAAATTGACAAGACTTTAATGAGACCCATGAATAAAAAAATAAATAGGACCCAAATAAAGAAAATCAGAAGTGAAAGAGGAGTAATAATAACCAACACCCAAGAAACACAGAGCATTGTAAGAAAATATTATAAACAACTATATGCCAACAAACTGGACAACCAGGACAAAATGGATAAATTCCTAGAAATATACAATATTCCAAAACTAAACCAGAAAAAGCAGAGAATCTGAATGGACAGATTACACCTAATGAAACTGAAGTAGTAATCAAAAAACTCCCAATGAACAAAAGCCCTGGACCAGATGGCTTCACAGGTGAATTTTACCAAATATTCTGTGAAGAACTAACATCTCTCCTTCTAATACTATTCATAAAATTCTAGAGGAGGCAAGCTCCCAAACTCATTTTATGAGGCCAAGACTGTCCTAATTCCAAAACCAGATAAAGACACTACAAAGAAACAGAATTAGAGGCCAAATCCCTGATGAACATAGATGCTAAAATCCTGAACAAAATATTAGCAGACTGAATATACCAATGCATCAAAAAGATCATATGCCATGATCAAGTGGTATTTATTCCAGGAATGCAAAGTTGGTATTCACAGAACATTCACAGAACAATAAATGTGATTCACCACATAAAAAAAAAATGAAGGAAAAAAAGCCATATGATCATACAAATAGATGCAGAAAAAGCATTTGATAAAATCCAGCACCCATTTGTGATAAAAACTCTCAGGAAAGTGGAATTAGAGGGAACATACCTAAACATAATAAAGGCCATATATGACACACCCACTGCCAGCTTCATACTCAACAGGCAAAAACTGCAAGTGTTCCCCTTAAGATTGGGAACCAAACAGAGATGTCTGCTCTCACCTCTCTTATCAACATGGTACTGGAAGTTCTAGCCACAGCAATCAGACTAGAAGAAGAAATAAAAGGCATCCAATTGGAGAGGTATAAGTGAAATTGTCATTATTTGCAGATGACATGATACCGTACATAGAAAACTCCCCAGATTCCACCAAGAAGCTACTAGAACTGATAAATAAATTCAGCAAAGTAGCAGGGTACAAAATTAATATTCAGAAATCAGTTGCACATTTATATGCCAATAATGAACTAACAGAAAAGGAAACTGAGAAAAAATCCCATTCACAATTGCTTCAAAAAGAATGAAATACCTAGGAGTAAACCTAACCAAGGATGTAGAAGACCTATATTTGGAAAATTATAAGACACTGAATACAGGAATTGAAGAAGATACAGATAAGTGGAAGCACATACTATGTTCATGGATAGGAAGAATTAACATTAAAATGTCCATACTACCCAAAGAAATCTATACTTTCAGTGCAACTCCTATCAAGATTCCAATGACATGTTTCACAGAAATAGAACAAATATTTTAAAAATTTATATGGAACCACAAAAGGTCCTGCATAGCAACAGCAATCTCAAGAAAGAAAATGAAGTTGGGGGAATCATGCTACCTAATATGAAACTATATTATAAGGCCATGGTAATCAGAACAGCATGGTACTGGCATAAAAACAGACACATAGATCAATGGAACAGAATAGGGAGCTCAGAAATAAACCTGCACCTTTATAGTCAATTAATATTTGACAGAGGAAGCAAGCACATACAATGGGCTAAAGATAGTTTAGTCAATAAATGGTAATGGGAAAACTGGATAGATACATGCACAAAAATGAAACTAGACCACCTTCTTGTACACCACACACAAAAATAAATAAAATCAAATAAAGCCTTAAATGTTAGAGCCAAAACTAGAAAAATTGTAGAAGAAAAGAGGCAGCAAAATGTCAGACCTTGCTTGTGGCAATATCTCCCCAGGCAAGGGAAGCAAAGGAAAAAAATAAACAAATGGGACTACATCAAACTAAAAAGTTTTTGCACAGCAAAGAAAATCATCCACAAAATAAAAAGGCAATCCACAGAATGGGAGAACATATTTATCAATACATCTGATAAGGGGTTAATATCCAATATTTATAAAGAACTTACAATACTCAACACCAAAAAACCAAACAACCCAATTAAAACATGGGCAAAAGACCCGAATAGACACTACTCTAAAGAGGACATGTAGATGGCCAATAGACATATGAAAAAGTGCTCAATGTCACTAATCATCAGAGAAATGCAAATTAAAACCACAATGAGGTATCATCTCACATCTGCCAGTATGGCTATCATCAGTAAATTAACAAACAACTAATGTTGGCAAGGATGTGGAGAAAAGGGAACCCTTTTGCACCATAGATGGGAATGCAGACTGGTGCAGCCATTGTGGAATGTAGTATAGAGATACCTCAAAAAATTAAAAATGGATCTGCCTTTTGACTCAGCAATCCCACTTCTGGGAATATGCCTAAAGGAACACCAAATACTAATTGAAAGAACATAAGCACTCCTATGTTCACTGCAGCATTATTTACAATCACCAACATATGGAGGCAGCCCAAGCATTGATCAATACCTGAGTGGATAACACAACTATGGGACATTTACACAACAGAATGCTACTTGGCCATAAAAAAGAAAAATTTATCCTTTGCAAGAGCATGGATGGACCCGAAGCACATTATACTAAGTGAATTAAGCCATTTGGAGAAAGACAAATGCCATATGATTTACCTCATATGTGGAATCTAAAGAACAGATTGAATTAGGTAGTAAAATGGGGATGGACTCATAGGAGAGCAGGATGACAGCTGTTGGAGGGTGGGAGGTGGGGTGGAGGTATTGAGCAAAAGGAAAAAAGGACTCATGGACATAGACAACAGTGTGGTGATTGCTAGGTGGAGGAGGGTGTAAGGGGACTAAATGGTAATTAAAAAAATATAATAAAGATTAAATTAAAAATAAATTGACATTAAAATAAAAATCCAACATGCTGTAATATTTGAACATAACTCTCCAATAGGTGCTATATCAAAGAGAATCAATTAGTATAAATAAAAAAGATTTGAATGAAACAATAAAATTGCTTGGCTTATATCAGGATTTCCCAAACTTCCTTGATGACCCTATTGAACGAGAATCTTCAGGAGTAGATTCAGAAGCTATAATTGTAAACACTGCCTCAGATGGGTCTGATCATATAGCAGGTTTGGCAAACACTGATCTAATGAATACATGGAAATTCCTACACCCAGTTCAGTTCAAGTTACCAGAAACATTTACCAAAAATTTTAAACATTTACCAAACATGACAATGCTTTGGTTATATAGAAAGGCAGAGTAAATTCTAAAGAATTCATTTCACATGGAATTCCACATCTGACTGCAATTAAACTAAATTAAAATTAAAAATAAAATAAAGCTTAAACTTTACACTCATATATAACATGCAGAGCAAAACAAAAATAATATGGGAAAGTTAATACATTTTTTAATAACTTATGGTTTAAAGAAAAAGTTGAAAATTCAAAAATACTTAGAGTTGCACACTAAAGAAAACATTATAACTTAAAACTTTGGAAATGTCGGTGAGTGGTATATAGTGAGAAACATTTTGGACTGAAACACTGTACGAGAAAAGAAGAAGGCCTGCAAGTTAAGAAGCTGTCCATCTGTGGTAAAAAGGTGTTAAAAAACAATGGAATAAATTCAAACAGAGTAGAAGAAAAGATTAAAAATAAAGGCAGAAAATATGAACTAGAAAACAAAGACATGAGGGAATCATCAAAGCTAAAAACAGGTGTTTGAAAAGATAACAAATAATCAACAATTCTCCGGAAAGTTTGATCAAGAAAACAGGAGATAAGGCTCAAAGAAATAGTTTAAAGAATGAAAACTTATGGATACCAAAAAGATAAAGAAAAAAACATGCCCTGATGCCAAAAATTTTGAAAACTTTGAGGAAATGGATAATTTCATAGAATAATACAATTCATCAAAATTGAAGAAAAAAAGAAAACATGAGTAATTCTGTAACTATAAAAGTCATTAAACAAAGATTTTTAAAAATCTGAGAAGAAAATTGCCATGCACACGTGATATTAGAGATGAATTTGTGGGAAATCATTCTTATCCTGTCATAGAAAAGAGAGAACGTTCCATATTTCATCTTATGAGTCTAAATGACTGACAAGCAAAGCAGGTGTAATGTGTGAAAAGGCACTAGGATACCAGTGTTATTTATGAATATTGGTCCACTAATTTTTTTGAGTAACAAGTTATTTTTACGATTTTATTAATGAAATAATTATTTTATTAGTAATATAATTCAAATTATATTATTAGTGCCTAAAAGTCTAGAACTGTTATATCTTTCTGATGCACTGAAAATTTGATCATTATGTAGTGAGCTTCTCTATCTCTAGTAATGCTTTTTGCCTTATAGTTGTGCATTCTAAGTTAATCTCACCAGTTTTCTTTTAATTAGCACTTTTAAGTTATGTATTTTTTTCCACCCTTTTAAATTTTTCTGTGCCTTTATGTTTTAGGTGAGGCTCCTATATACAGCACCTCCCTGGATTGTTGTTTTTTACATATTTTAACAGGAGAGGAATAAGTCCATTTACATGTATTATGGTTAATTTGTTCTGAGTTTCAGCTGTCTTTCTTTTTTATCTTCTTTTAAGTGTATAGACTTAAAAGTGTATTATCTTTCAGTTTTCTTTTTCCTCCTCTACTGTTTTGGATGTTTCTAACTCTATTTTTATTCTTAGTCAAAGCACTTGAAATTTTACCATGCTTACATAACAAGATTTAAGTTAATACATAGATATAGTTGCTTTCCTTCTGCACAGCTCCAGGACCTATGAATATTTAACTCCATTCACCACATACGCTACCTTTTAGGTGTCATGCTATTTTATTGATTACTTTATAGTTCTTTGTCACTTTCAATTATTTTTATTTTCCAAATTGAATATAGTTATTATTGCTTTATTCAATATTTGTTTAAATTTCTTCTCATCTTTAACATTTTCTTGATTCACCAGTTCTTGCATGTCAGATGTTCTTTCTGGGAAAATAGTTTTATCTTCCTAAATCCATTCTTTAGATTTTCTTTACTGAGAATCTATTGGTAGTAAACTTTAGTTGTTTTCTTTTTTACATCTTTTACTTTTTTTTTGTTTGTTTTGACTATACAACCCTAAATTTAGAGTTAGTTATCAGCAGGTTGATGCATTAATTCTGTGTCTCTGCTTTCCCTTTATGCTATTGAGAAGGTAAGGCTTTAGATTAATTACTTCTTCTTTTTAGCTAACCTGATTTTCTCTCTGATTACTTTTAAGATCTCTTATTTTTTCTTTGGATTTCACTGTGATGTGTTTTGATGTGAAATTTCCTTTTATTTATCTATCCTGTTTTGAATTCAATTTTGTTTAATCTAAAGATAGAAGTATTTTCAATTCTAGAAAGTGCTCAAACATTCTTTTTAAAAAATATTTTCTTTCTCCTTCCTCTTTTTTGATTCTTTCTTTCCAGAGTCCCAATGGGATATATTGTAGGCATTTATCATCCATATTTCAACTGCTCCTTCATAATTTCTGTCTCTTTTACTCTCTCTGCTGCATCCTGGGAAAATTTTTAGGATCTATTGTTTAGTTTGTGATTTTCCTTTTTAGCTGTCTAATTTGCTGTAAATGTTCATCAAGTTTTACAATTTCAATAATTTTATATTTCACTTTGAAAAGTTCTATTTGATTTTTTCAAATATGACTGTTTTTGAAGAATCTCTTTTTCCTTATTCATGGTTTCAATTATTTCTTATATGTCTTAAGCATTTTAAATATACTAATTTTATGTATTTTGATCAATAATTTCAATATCTGAAGTCTAAAGATGTTTAGTGCTAAGGCTCTCCCTCTCTCTCTTTTTTTTTTTTGAGGCAGAAATAAAAGAAATTAAAAAGCACAAACTTAGCCATGGTGCTGTCACCAGTTATGTTTTAGAATTTTTTTTTTTACTATGATTTACAGTCATTGGCATATTGTAAATAGGAACACTTTGAGGTCTGGATTGAGGAGGCATTCTTCCAGAAAGGGTTTGCCTTTGTTTCTACCAAGCATATGGAGATGCTGCAAACTCTGGTACACGTTGTAGAAGACAAATAGTATAATATCAAACTCCAACCCTGTAAGTCTGGGCCTTGACTGTAAATTCTTAGGAGTGTGTGTTTCATCTTTCTTCAAAATCAAGGCTGACAAATCCCCATGGGTGGATTTTGTTTGTGCTTTTTAATTTTTTTTATTTCTGCCTCAATTTTTTGTGGAGGATATAGACCTTCTTGGGTCTCTGCTATGTATCATAGGCCTCCCACTTGACGTCCAGAACATTTGCATTCAAGGCCTTGCCTCTGGTCCCCATTCATGACCATTAATTTGATGATCCAGCCATCTTTCTCTTCTTCAGGGCTGCATGACCTCAAGGCTTTCCTGCCTATTTAGTATTATGCTCCTTGTTCACATTCCTGCCTCAGAGAAATTTCCTTCCTTGCTTGTAAATTCATATATGATTTTTAAATAATGATTACAAAATATTTGGGGCATCATAATGGTGCTTAGCAGGTTTTCAATATTTGTAGTTCATCCTAACATTGAAAATACATGCCCAGGTACATTTTCTTAATGGTATCTAATGTGAGGGGGGATGTCTTTCAGCTCTGGACTTCATAAATGTAAAGGATTAGTTAAGAACCAATATATAGATAGTTTTCTAAATGTTTAGCTTAAATATAAACAAATATACAATAATGAAAAATGCAGCTAAAGCTAGAGACTGATCCCACAGTGCTAATGTATGCTTGAACTCTTCTCCAGGAGTGGCAAATTCTTTACTTGTCATAATGATACCTGCTGACTTTTGCCTTTTAGTAATACTAATCCACACTGGTGGATGTTTTAGTTTCTGAGAACTTGCATCTCTATGTCCGTCATGGATCTGATTTTAGTCTCCATTGATTATAGGCCAAAGCTCTAGCTATTCTATTGTTTTTGTTACTTTATGTATTGTTCATGGGCTTGAAGTATATTAGCTTGCATCTGCCTCACACTCATAAATCACTTTATTATCACTTGATTTGAAATACTTTCTGCGTATTGTTAAAGTGAGAAGAATTCTAAATGGCTCCTTGGGTTTTGGTGGGAAAGAAAGGAGATCATGATCTGATACTGGGACAATGTGATAAGGATGCTGTAAGTAAATTTTGGGTTAAAAGCCCAGGGCTTTTTCCTCTGTCTTGTCTGTTTTAATAAAAATGTATCAGTGAAGATACAGGTTTAACTGCTATGACTGAAAGGCTGCTGGGAGGTTCCAGCTGGAACCATCTGCCAGCTAAAACTCGAAGTCCTATTACTAATGGGGAAAAGGAGGATAGTTGCAGAGAACAACTAGTCTGTGGAAGGTAATGGCATGAGTCCGTGCTAGATATGTAAGTTGCGAACAGACTATGAAGAATCTAAAGTTAAATATTTTAGTCTTTGGTATGTAAAAGGAAACCATGGAGGTGTTTAAGCAATAAACAGAATGTTCATTTCACATAAAAAAATTAAGTACAACCACACTTTTCAGAGGAACCATGCATAGCATAGGAATAATATCAAAAAAATAAAAAAGCCCCTTGAAATTGTCAGAATTATATTTAAGTCATTGTTTCATACTCATATATAAAGATTCACAGCTTTTATATGATGTATATATCATTTTTGCATCAAAATAGGCCTGCTTTAATATAAACATATTAATCATTAAAACTTTCATTCTGGAAAAGATGTATTTTTAGTGAATGCAGGCTTTTGGTGGTGTGCTGGCTTCCATTACCTGCCTGTGGATGTCTTTTGAAAGGGCATACCTGACACTTGCCATAACATGAGAGCTTAAATTAATTTGATGCTCATCTTTATTCTTAACATTCCCTTGGGTCATTTCTCAAACAATAGACTTAGTTAATTGAGTTGACACAAGAAATTAGGAGTGTTTTATATGCATATTCTTTTTTATGAAATGGGCAAATTGTAATTCATTAGCTCCTCAATTCCCTAGGAGAAATTTTGACCTAAGTACAGTGTTATTGAAAATTTTGAAAAAGAATAAAAATTGTGAGCTTCTTCCGATAACAATTTTTGGCTTTTTTACAAAGCTTTAAAAAAAAGATTTTAAAGGGAAGGACTTCACTGGTGTTTTGACAAAGTGTCAGTTCACTTATTAAATGACAAGGAAATTAAGAATGTTGGATGTATGTAACATTCAACATGACTGAGTTAGCTATTTTCTTGTCTGTTTTGTTTTTGTTTTTAATAAATATTAGCCAATTAGTGATGTGGCAATGATTAGATTTTGTCATCGATTAGCTAAAATAGTAAGATCAAATTGCATTGCTTGACTTCCATGAAGACTAAGCTGGCTGGGCACAATTCCATCATTTGCTGTAAAGGAAATGATTTTTCGGTCATGTCCTATTGTAACAATTGGCATAACTTTGTGAAGAATTTATAGCCAACCAATTGCATTTCTATCTGCAACTGAGTAATGAGCCATTGATTCTGCAAATAATTGAATGTCATTTCTGTGACATTCAAATCAATCAGTTAGTAAAGATGGTCTACCTAAGTGTTTCTTTTTTATCTCCATATTAAAAATCATATTTATTTTTCAGTTAAAGTTGGCATACATTACTATATTAGTTTCAGGTGTACACCCAGACATTACATAACTTACTAAGTGATCATCCTCATAAATCTTGCACCAGTGTGATACCATACATAGTTATTAGAATATTATTGTCTATATCCCCTAAACTGCACTTTACATCCCCATGACAAGTCTGTAATTAACAATTTGTACTTATTCCCTTCACTCTTTTTCACCCATCCTCCCACCGAAGTGTTTCTCAAACTGTGAGGCCATGAGTGCTCAACAGATCTCTCTTATTTGACACCTGATTCCTTTTTCACTGATTTGTTTTAATTCTATGTCCACATTAGCACATTATTCTTTATCCTCTGTTTTCAGGCATCCTCCTGTTGCTCCCAAATAAAATTTAGCTTTTGAAAGAAAAAAATATATAATTTAGGTGGAACACCTGTATATTAGGAAATAAGATGAAGATTCACTTCACTTTTTTACAGAATGAAAATCTAAATGATTTGGATTTTGTATTTCAGTGTTATGAAGCATTGCACCAAGAATATTAAAACTGTTAAAGGACTGAAATATTTTTAAAAATGCGAATCAAAGTACATAACTAGCTAACTGAAGGATTTAAACTGAGGCTGATAAATTTCTTCAAAAGATTATGAGTGGAGGCTTTATGAGGATACAATAATTTATTTTATTCTGTGAAAGAATGGTGAATTTGACCCACTACAAAGTCATGCATCTTAAGTCAACTGTGTTGTCTCTGCTACTTGGTAGTCCTTTCAGGCATCACTTGGAGATTGCTTGTGCTCTTGGCCACAGGAGCTATGCCAGATCTTTGGCCTTAAACCTAAATCCTATGTACTTTTTTAGCTTTTTGGCAACTGGCATTTCCTTTTCCTTTTTTGATCAGATGAAAGCCATCAGCTCTGAGCTTTTCTACTTTTGCTCTTCTGACTTCATCTGTCTTTTCCTCTATGATTCTGCAGAATCACATGGTCCCAGCTCAGCCCTACCGGAGGCTCTGGAATAAATCCCACTCCAAGTAAGAGGCTGTAGCTCAAGCAATAGAGCATTAAGACAAATGTGCTGCTAATCCCACTCTGACTTTATGGCTGGCTTTATTAATTGAGCTGTTGTTCTTTTGATCCATGGTGGACATTGTCTTACTCAGTAATCATTTCTTCTCCCTACTAGCATACCCTGGTTATATGTCCAATCTTCAATGTCTTGATAAAGCCAAGTTTCACTGAGGTGATGAGCTCTGTTCTGAAGCATTATATGCCATAAGCTCATTGTTTTTCCTTTTCATTATGTATCACAGGAAAAAAGTGTTTTCATATTTCCAAGGCCAATTTTTAGATCTTTGAAACCTGTACTTTTAATCTTCTCCAATCCTACCTCTTTCAGCTTATTCAGGGTTTTGGTCTGTCACTTTTTCACTCACATTCTTACTTTTTCTGTAGGATCTTTTGACTTTGCCTTCAAATATGGACTGGTTTCCCAGGCTTGAGAGAAAATAAATCATCTTTTAATCCTACACTTGACTGATTTGTTTTTCCTCCTTCCTTACTCAAATAACCTTTTAGAACAGATGGCCTACAGTAGCTGCCTATCATTAGTTAACACCTTAATTCCTCCTTTCAGTTTTAGGTTGTGTCCTATTCCTCTTCACTCTCCACACTGGTGGAGTGTTTGGTATCCTAATCAATAAATTTAGTGATATATTATTAATTCTCATTATTCCTGATCTCGCTCTGCAACATTGTCACCATTTATTGAAGCTGTTGTATTCTAAACAATGTTCTAGTTTAATAATTTACTGAGTGTAAACTTTCATTATCATAGGAATAAATGAATATTTTTAATGTGGAATTCCTCCTGAAAATGGGTTCAATGAACCATTAAAATTTGGCTTTAGCTTCTGCTCTGACTTTTTACTCACTTTTTCATGTTTTTTGGATGATCCTTAATAGTATATATTTGATTTTATTTAATTAAAAAAAATTTATTGTAGTTCAGTTACAGTTGTCCTGCCATTTTCCCCTTTGCTCCCTGAATCCCACAGTCAATCACCCCTATTGTCCATGCCCATGAGTCCTCTATTTGTGTTCCTTTGCTTACCCCATCCCCTTCTTTCCCCCGTTATTCCTGCTCCCACCTCCCCTCTGGTCTCTGTCAGTTTGTTCTTTATTTCCAAGTCTCTGGTTCTATTTTGTTCATTCATTTATTTTGTTGATTAGGTTCCACTTTTAGGTGAGATCATATGCTATTTGTCTTTCACCGTCTGACTTGTTTAATTAGCATAATGCTCTCCAGTTCCATCCATGCTGTCATGAAGGGTAGGGCTTCCTTCTTTATTTCTGCTGAACAGCACTCCATTGTGTAAATGTACAGTTTTTTGACCCACTCATTACTGATGGGTGCTTAGGATGTTTCCAGCACTTGGCTATTGTAAATAACACTGCTATGAACATTGAGGTGCATAGGTTCTTTTGAATTTGTGATTCAGGATTCTTAGGGTATAATCCCAGTGGTGTGATTGCTGGATTGAAAGGCAGTTCCATCTTTAGTTTCTTGAGGAAATTCCATACTGTTTTATACAGTGGCTGCACCAGTCTGCATTCCCACTAACAGTGTAATAGGGTTCCCTTCTCTCCACAACCTCACCAGCACTTGTTGTTCATTGATTTATTTATGATGACTATTCTGAGTTGTGTGCAGTGGTATGTCATTGTGGTTTTAATGTGCATCTCTCTGATGGCTAGTGATGCTGAGCATTTTTTATGTGTGTCCAGGCTCTCTGTATGTCCTCCTTGGAGAAGTATCTGTTCAGGTCCTTTGCCCATTTTTTAATTGGATCATTTGTTTCCCTGGTGTGGAGTCATGTGAGTTCTTTATATATTTTGGAGATCAAAACCTTCTCCAAGGAGTCATTGGCACACATACGTTTTCCTATATGGTTGCTTCCCTCCCATTTTGTTGATGTTTTCTTTAGCCATGCAGAAGCTTTTCAGTTTGATATAGTCCCACCTGTTTATTTTTTCCTTTATATCCCTTTGCCCTAGGTGATATATCGGTGAAAATATTGCTGTGTAGGACTACTCTATATAATAAATGAATTTGTCAAAATGGGGGAATGCAAAGTTAACATTCAGAAATTGAAGGCATTTTTGTAAAGCAACAATGAAATATTAGAAACAGAAATTAGGAAAAAATCCCATTTACTATAGCAATGAGAAAAATAAAATAGGAATAAACTTAACCAAGGAGGTAGAAGACCTGTACTCATAAAACTATAGAACAGTGGAGAAACAAATTAAGGAAGACACAAATAAATGGAAGTGCATAATGTATTCATGGGTTGGAAGAATTAACATCATCAAAATGTCCACTCTACCCAAAGTAATCTATAGATTCAATGCAATCCCCATCAAAATACCAATGACATTTCACAGATATAGAACAAATATTTCAAAAATATATATGGAAACAAAAATGACCCCAAATAGCCTCAGCAATTTTGAGAAAGAAGAACAAAATAGGAGGGATCAAAATACCTGATATCAAAGTATATTACAAGTCCACCGTAATCAAAACAGTCTGGTACTGGCATAAGAACAGACAGATAGATCAATGGAACAGAACAGAGAGCCCAAAAATAAACCCATGTCTCTATGGTCAATTAATATTTGACAAAGGGGGAAGAAACATAAAATGGAATAAAAATAGCCTGTTCAATAAGTGATTTTGGGAGATCTGGACAAATACATGCAAAAAAAAAAAAAATGAAACTAGACCAGCAACTTACACCAAAATAAACTCAAGATGGATAAAAGACTTAAATATGAGATGTAACACCATGAAAATTCTAGAGGAAAACATAGGCAGGAAAATTTCAGATATCCCATGCAGCAAGGTTTTTTTGTTTGTTTGTTTGGTTGGTTGGTTTTGTTTTGACAAGCGTATGCTACTCTGAATTCTGGCTATCAACTTCTGTGGCACTTAGGGAAACTTTCCTGCTCAACATCACATCTTCCTTTGGAAATGTGACTTTTTCTGATAATCTGCACAGTTAAAGGCATGAAAAGGCCGTTGTATGCCCAAATTACAGAGTTTCCCCCTCTTACGTGAAGTCTCAAGTCTCACATATACTAGGTTCTTTTCACTCCAGTGTAAAATGGAAACACACTTATTCAGAAGGTTTTCTTTTCAGGACTTCATATATTGTTGATGCTTAATGAAAACAGAATAAAAAATAATCTTATCCTCAACAAAGGCATACATATCAAATTGCTCATATCTTCCTAGAATTTTGTATTTCCCTTACTTTTGAAAGCTAGTTGCATTACCTCTACTACCACCACCAGCACCCCTTCCCTGACACGCAAACTCAGAGAAAGGAAACATTTTTTTAAATCCTCACCAGAGTATATGTTTATTGATTTTAGAGAGAGATGGAAGGAGGGAGGGAAGGAGGGAGGGATAGACAGAGAGAGAGACAGAGAGAGAGAAACATCGATTGGTTGCCTTCTGTGTGTGCCCCAACTGGGGATCGAAACTGCAACCTAGGTATGTGCCCTGACCAGGGATTGAACCCACAACATTTTGATGTATGGGGTGATGCTCCAACCAACTGAGCCACCCAGCCAGGGTGAGAAAGGAAACATTCTAAACATTCTGTATAGAAGCAGCAGGAGGATAAAAAATAGAAAGATATATTTTCAAATGGAAGTAACTACATATACTAAACCTGCCAATATTTCCTTTATGCAAGGAAGAATTACTTTCAAGGCCATTGTACATTATCTATATATGACTGCTTTTCTATTTATTTTTTCCACTTTTATAATTTCAAGGTATCTCTGTGTGATGTCATACGAAAATAGAAGAAAAATATTAATTGATGATTCTGCCACCAATCCTCTGAGAAATAAGGGATAAAGTAAATAAATACATAGTTATGAATTTAGAGATTATTTACACCAGAAACCCTGCATGTCAATTTTAAGCCTGTTTTACCCCCAGGTCATTGAATGCCCCACCGTTTCCTGCTCAGCTCTCTGTGGAGACAGTAGCTAGGTCTCTTGCTCAGCTGGCATATGAATGGGTTTGGGCAATGGGGGGCACTGGCAGAAGGCTGGAGGGCAAAAGAAGGGAAGAAGCCAGGATGTTTCTCTGCCCTACCCACTCTATTTTTAGTACAGTTGGATAAAGACACTTTCATTTCATGGCTCTAGTTCCTATGACAGGCCCCCATGGTCCCAGCATCCTTTGGATGGCTCCACCCCTGGGCTCTACTAGCACCATGTCTTCCCACATCCCTTCAACCTGGGAGTGAGAGTGGCTTACTGAGGTTGTTAATCCCCACTGGTCCCTTTCTTGCTTATCTTCTGTGTAACCAGCTCCCTGTATTAAATGTCATCCATTCTAAATATTCAAAGTGGTTTCTGTCTCCCTGGGTGGATAACAAGAGACACATTCTGAATATTCAAAAAACCCCAATCATATAATGACTCCTTATGTTTCTTATAGATATATTTGTTATGAACACAGGAAAAAAATCTCAGTATACCTTTGAAAATATGCCAACATTACTCATTTGTTTAATCACTTTAATTTCAAATTAAAGTCACCTCAAAATATTTCCATTATTTCATTTATGGTTTACTATTTCTGATATTGTTCATTTTTTATTTTTACATTCAATATTAATTTGTATTAGTTTTATGGTAGGTAGTTAGACAGACATGAGCAGAGCAAGGACGGTGGTCCAGGAGTAGAAGGTCACAGGACAGAAGGCCCTGGGGGCCTAGCAGTGGGTGAAACTGGGTAAACAAGGACCTCGCCCCAGGGTAAACTTTTCTCCCCTAGCATGTTGCTGTTCATGCCATTCAGGCCCCCTCCTGACCTTTCTTCCCCTGGCATGTTGCTAGTCATGTGGTTTTAGATCCTCTTAGAGAAGGGGCAAGGGCTAAACAGTGTCCTCATGCAACTCCCATGAGGGCCATTGCACAACCACTCCTTTACACACTAACCCCTAGTGATAACAGCATCCTCAGTTGTGTTTCAGCTCCAGGCCCAGGGAAGCAGCATTTCCATATATGTATCACAACTTTTTTATCTACTTGTCTATCGATGGGCACTTGAGATGTCTCTAGATCTTAGCTATTGCAAATAACTGCAATGAACATAGGTGTGCATATATTCTTTTGAATTTATGTTTTGAGTTTCTCTGGTTAAATTCCCAGGAGTGGAATCGCTGGGTCATAGAGCTGTTCCATTTTTATGATATTGGTCTCTCTTAATACTATGTCCACGACATTGAAATTTTATACCAACATAAAAAAAAATATTAGTCTTCAGGAGGTAGAAAAGTTGACATTGTGTTTTCCCAATGTTTTGACTTATTGTCATGCTTTTACTGATGGCTATCTTATCTTTGGCCCATGCTTCCCTTTCTCAATTTCCAATATGTCCTCTTTTCCTAAGTCAGACAAAAAGGAAAACAGTGCTTTGGACATTAGCTTTATTCAAATCATTCAAACTAGGGCACTCTTTTGATTCAGTGAATGAACCATTGCTCTTAGTGGCTCAACAATACTTATTTGGTGCCTTTAGTTTACAGCTCTGCAGTACACATTATGGGAAGGTAAACATGAAGGAATACAAAGCCCCTCCCTGGTGACTGCGGGGAGGAGGATCATTTGGCCTTCAAGGTACAAAGATACAGAAAGACATGAGTAATAACTATAAAAGAAAATACAGTCACACAGAGGGATTTATACTTAAATGCTGTGTGAGGACATTACATTCTGATTACTGAACAGACCAGGTGAGAATGGTTAAGAAACACTCCACGCAAAAAGTGAACTTTAAGCAGAAGAAAGAGACAAAAGAGCTTTAATGAAAAGGGAGAGGAAAATGGCATATCCAGGTAGGGAAAAGCTTATATAAAGTCTTAAATTTCCAGAAAAAAAAGAACAAATGGACTTTCTAGATAGGAGCAATGAGAAGGGCAGTGATTATGAAGTGATGAGGGAAGACAGGGGAAAACAGACACCTGGTACCACACCCTGAACACAGTAAGAAAGAGATTTGACTTGGAAGACGTAGAGGATTCAGAGGGTGAAGTGAACAACTTTCTTCCAGCCTAATTTCATTTGTGCATTTGACCAGGAAACCCTAATATGTCAGGGGCTTTGAATGTCCCCAACAGTTGAGAATAGACTAGCAGCCTGAACAGAGGCCTGTGTATATTGAGGCGACTTAGATGCTTGGAGGTGAAGTGATTTGTACAAGTTCAAATGGTCTCTGTGAAGACTGAGTCTCCAGATCCAAGACCAGTGTTTCCCTTACCACACCCTTTTTTTTTTTTAAGCGTTGCTTGATGCTACTGGCAGACAGGATACTGGATGAATAGATAACTGATCCCACTGAAAATGGCATATTTTTTGGATGTCTGTCTTTGTGACAAAGTCCTTTACTCCCTCTTCCCTTGCCCCTAGATCCTCCACATTAATGCTGGTCTTATACTCTTTTGATCTACTTCTACCCTCATGACAGAAAACTCTCTATATGATACAGATTTTATCATGATATCCCTATGTTTAAAATCCACTACCTGAAGGATAGGTCCTTTCCTTTAGTACTATATATGGGTGGGCTTGCCAGATGACAAATAAAACTATAGAACTCCTAGTTAAATTTGAATTTTAAACAATGGACTTCTTTAAAATATATGTTTTGTCCAATATTTGGAATATACTTATACTTAACTTATTTTTTCCCTCTAAAAATCAAATTTAACCGAGTGTCTTGCATTTATCTGTTAACTCTGCATATGCGGGGCCTGACTCACACTGTCCTCTCTTGGCTCTTCTTTTACCATGTCTGCCCCCCACCCCCACCATGGCCAGCATTCCAGTCATCTCCAGGACCCCCAGGTACTGCCCGTCACAAAGGTTTTTCTCACATTCCACTTGTTGCCGGCACTAGGGTTTTGTACTTAAACCCAGACCTTGATGATGGTGGAACTCTGGTGGGGGAAATCTAATAAAGTGCAAACTTTCATTGCTCTTGGAAGCCCCCACCACTGCCAGTGGGCCTAGGGGTCCTAGGTAAGGGTTACAGTTGAGCCGTTAGAGACAGCAGTGGATGTTTCAGGCCTGGTCTTCTCAGTCAGAGGAGGCTCTGCTTGTTTCCAAACAATCAAGTTTTTCTTGCTCTTAAAATAACATCCTTGGCAGCTTAATGCATCCAACCTCAACTTGGGCTCCATCTCAAAGCCCAATCCATTCTGAGGCTGCTTGTTCCCTTTCCTGACTGGCCATTCTGACTGTGATCCTAGCCTCATCCATGTGGCTTACCCATAGAAACTTCCAGCCACGTGTTTATAGGCACTCAGCTTCTACTTACACTAGACAGAGTTCTCCCGCAAAGCTTCTTTTGCAAGTTATGCCTCAGATGATGTACATGCTTTTGCTAAGCTGGTTTCCTTCACTTTGTAATAGTGTCTATGTTTTAACCTCAGGAAACCTGACCTTTGGATAAACTATTTTTCACCTAAAAATCTACATATGGCATGGAAATTCTTTGAACTCAAGCATGTAAACTCTAAAGCAAGAAATAAGTATTTTTTCTATCATGTTATGAGGAATAAGAATAATGAGTTTAATAAAGTTCTACTTCTGAGAATATGCTGACCTTGAATATGAGATGCTCCCCTCAGCTAAGGCAGAGCTCACTCTTGCCCTCAAAGGGACTCTTTCTCTGCTATTCAAGATGACTTATAAATGATGAAAACAGTATGAGTTTCTAGCACAATTTCTCTGGATAAATAAGCAAATGTTACAAAAGTTTTACAGTATACCACTAGAAATGTTGAAAATTGCAAAAACACAAAACCTGCATTTGTTCTTAGATACTTCCTTCCTCAGGCAGAACAGTCCCACGAGCATCCTTTTTTTTTTTTTCCTACTTTTTGCTGATATCTTCACAGGAAAACACCATAAAACCCTTTCTTTTTGACTCTACAAAGCATTTCAACATCAAAACAATTGTCAGAACAGTGAGGCTGCTGTGTCATTAGCCCAGGTCAAGCTGCTGTCTCTGGAGCAGAAGTACAGGGCAGAACGTGAACAGTGCTGACTGGAGGAAGCAGACCAGGCTTGGGCGCAGGAGGACAGGCAGGCGCTGCACTTAACAGGAGTGAGCTCTGTTAAGCCATCTTAGGTACCAGCACTGAATAGTTTTGTCAGGAATTACTTATGTTCTTTAGAAGTATATTTTATGACAAAATATAGCTACTTATTCATTCACATCCTTGAATATGAAACTTTCTTTTGGTTTGTAAGTTAAATAGTGATGACCTAGCACAAATATATATAAGGACAGTCACAGCAGACTAATTGGCACTTGTGTTATATAAAACTCCTTAGAGAAATCTGGATTAGATGTTAAAATAAAAGGAAAAAAGAAGCCTAATTTTTGAAAAAAGGAGGACAACTGAATCTAGAAAATGCTCCTTGTCCCTTTTTATCACTTCATGCCTCATTCTGTGCATGAAATAACTGGATATATTTCCTGTGGTCTATCAAACTGCTTTCCACAGCTTGCAAAAATTAAAGGATATTATTGGATTAAGAACAAGCAAACACTGTGCTCATTCTGTCAGACAGCCGTGATGTGACATGCTTAGAAAATAGGCTGTGCTCATTTTCATTAATTTATTTCAAAACTTCTCTTAGTCAGAGGGTACTTGGAGATTTAATAACTTTCTGCTATAGGTTGTAGCAGATGTTTTAGGCAGGATTGGTGAAATATAGCCATTAACATATAAATAGGATGCCTTGTTAAGAATACATTTTAGAGTTGGTGATAGGACTTAAAACTCACCGTTTAATACCATTACTCTCAGTATCTTTTTTTATTTGACGTGGGTGCTTTAGTGATTTGGTGCCATGACTGTAAAATGCCAGAAGGACTTATTGACATGAAGCAGGTCAATTCACATTAGAAAATAGGAACAAGAACTAAAACACTTGTTTTCTTACCTCTAAGCAGAGGAGGATCTAAGCAGAGGAGATTGAAGTAATATCTAATTAACACCCTTAATACTAATATTAGAATTTTTTTTCTTAAATTATATTCTAAAATAAATAGCGATTGTGTCTAGGAGTCATGGCAGACAATGAGAGCAATTGTATCCCTGGACAGCAAAGATTCCATCAAGTTCAAGTAACAGTTTTATCAATTATAATGTAAGGAGTGAATTTCTAAGTGAATGTTATATCTTTTTAGAGAAAGAAATTAGAGAGAAATACCAGCTTATTGAACTATATCAATAGTTACAATAAATCTTTCCTGTCATATTGTTGGCTATTTCCATAGTAACAAGGCTTACAAAAATAGCTAATGTTATGTTTCGCTTAGAAAATCAAGTTTGCATGTTTCCTCCAGCACAATTACTATAACTGGCCATGGGGGTTATCACTGGGTTTAATATCACTCCTAAGCAAGTGTGATACGTACAGTGGTATAGGTTTGCTCACGGCGCATGGCAAGCACAGAGGAGGGCCCTAGCTCAGGCTATGCAGCAACGTTTCCTGAGAGGCAGTGCTTGAGCTGGTCTTGAATGCAGGTAGGAGTTAATTGAAGAATGAAGGAAGGGTTGTCCAGGCAGAGGAAACAAAAGAGGAATAAGAAAATAGCAGGGAAATAGCAGGGAAAGAAGCAAAGAACCAGGTTTTCAGTGTCATGAACTGCCCCACTGAAGATCTTTACCTGGAAGACAGTGAGGGTCTGTGGAAGACATTGTTACTTTACATGTCAAGCATCTGTTACCTGTGAAAACAATTGTACCCCAAACTTTCCTCAGAGAATCATACCAATATCTTATAGCATCTGAGCATTTAATTCTACATTAAGGACCTATTGAAAAAGTTTATGTGACATGTTTTAGTAATATACAATTTAGCTTTCATTATTTATTATCCTAGATAATTTGTGGTTGTCCTTATTTATTTACTTTTTAATTGTGATATTGGCATATATAATATATACCAGGGAGTAGATATGTGAAAACGAACAATTCACACTACCTGCCTTCAAAGAGTACATAGCCTATTAGCAGGTATTTTTGAATAATCCAAAGAAATATCATTACAATGAAATTATGTTACAGAGAAAGACATACTATCACAGGAATAGGTGTAAGTTATCAAAGAAATTCAAAGGAGAATCTGAGAAGTAAACCACTTGACTAGTTCAGGTATAAGAGGACAAGAGAAGGCTTCCAGCAGAATCTGAGCCACGAACCATGTCTAATGGACAAATAAGAGTGATCAAGAAGGTGCTGGCAGGGAACAGGATGGGGAAATGCGGAGAAATCCCTTTCATGTCCCTCTCCCTTTAATGTTTAGGAAATAGCCGGTGTTTTAGTATTGCTGGAATGTGGGGTTCATATGAAACTGTGGATAATGCTATGTGAGTAATTTGTGGAGCTTTATTCTTTGGAGGTCAAGTAACTAAATACAACTAATTGCTGAAATAAAATGTAGGTCTTGACTCCAAATACAAAAGAAATATTTATCATACTAGTAGAGTAGCACAAAGTTCATATGGGAAGAAATGGTGAGTTTACTGCAGTAGAGAATTCTAAGTACTGCATTCCCAGCTAAGGGCAAGCAATTACTGAAGTTTTCCTTTTCCTTTCGCTGTAGATACTCACTGTATCCACAAAATGGTCTACTGTTTGAAGAAAGTGAACAGGCAAGTACTCAAATATTGAATAATTCACTTGGCCTGTTTCACTTAGTATATTTATACATTGGTTTGGCTTGGATGTCTAAGAGGGAATATGGATTGGACCCATTCATACCATTGATTTGGGTGTGACATTTTGGTGGTTGGCAGTTTGAGCTCCCTTCTTTTTCTCCTTGTAAGTATCCTGTCTTAACTATCATTTCTATTCTCTGAGACTTCTCCAATAAATCTATCATGAGAGGCTCAGAATCCCACAAAAGAAAATGTAGGGTATTTTTTTGTTTTGTTTTGTTTTTGTTTTTTAATACTGCTTTGTTCAGAACTTGGCAGAAATCCTACTGGCATTATAGGTGAGGGTAGATGAGGGTCTTTTCAGTGAATTTCATAGCTCAGAAACAGGAGGGATGATTAAAAGTACATACTCCCAAATTTTCTCATCTTGGCAGCTTTTCACATACTGGCTCTTTCAAGTGAAATATTCATTATGTGGTTCATTGCATTTTTGCTTTTTTTTCCTTCAGGTCATCAGAATGACCTTTCTTAGTTATCTTAGGCTCCCACTCTCATTCTCTACCACTGCCTTCTCTTTGATTCTTCTGTAACTTCCAGTTGGTTTCCCAGCTTGTCTGTCCCATGAGGCTATTGATTTCTAGAACCTTTAAAATTTGATGCCTAGGTCCCATTTAAGATGCTTTGATTTGTGGAGTCTGAGGTGAGGACTAGGTATCAAGATTTTTAATAGCTCCCTGGCTGATTTTAATGGGCAGTCAAGCTTTAGAACTACAGCTCTGAACCAGTGCCTCTCAAAATATAGTCCCCAGTCAACAGCATCATCATCACTTAAAAACTTGTTAGAAATTCAAATTCTCAGGCCCCAGGATGGGCCCACTGAATGAGAATCTCTCCAGGTGATTTTAACATGTGTTAAAATTTAAGAACTGCTACTCTAGACTACAGTCCATGAGGGTTATTCCTTGTATCCAAATATCGAATAAATTATATAATAAATGTATGAATGGTTTACTGTTATAGAATTGAATGCAGGTGATCTGATACCAAGATATTTTCCTTTATTAAGACCTAAGAATAAATGTATTCTACTAGTCGTACTAACTAAGAAAGTATGTTGTACCAGAAAGAGAACAGCAAACAGTGTGGTTTTCTGAACTGCTGTCCCAGAAATTTTCTTTCTCAGCCTCAGCCTCATTTATATTGTTCCAAACACTATTGCACTGGCTGTTTTGACAAGGGTGCAATTTTCACTTCTATGACTTCCACCTCTAATTCAAGGTGGTGGTGAAGTGGAGAGGTTATTAATTAGATTCCATTGGTAACAGATTAACATACACTTACTTTCTTTTAATTTCCCAGTAAGTGGGTCACTAATGACCTACCCAACCAAATTAGGGGCTGCCTACCTCTTCCTTGACCTTCTATGTACAGCATGTGAACAGTCCTCTGTTGGAAGCTGTGTGTTGCTATTATCTGCACCTCTTCCATGGTACCATCTGGAAGCCTCACTGTTCTCAGAATGCAAGGTGCATCCTCTCCATTCTTAGACATTTTATCATGCTGAGAATGCTCAGGTGCTGGGAGGAGTGTTGAAGTTTGCTTACTCGAGAGAAAAAGAAAAGATTACATACTCTAATTCTAGTCTGAAGTTGATATATAAGCTAGAGAGAAACAATAATATTAGTTCAAGCTGCTCAGAAGTGAATTATGCCTCCCCTTGGATAGTGTCTCTAACAAATAAACTGCAAGCTGCTACCAAAGGTGGATGCTAATTCTGTAGCTCGAGCTTGTTGCTGACATTATTATCTATAATGCATCACTCTCCCAGACTCCAGGGACAAATGATGCTACAGCTCTGCAATGGCCAAAAGGGCTGTGCCTGCAGTGTACTTCCCCTGTCAGGGGGGGTGCTCTGGAGAGCTATCCTCCCAGAATACAGGGGCTGAATTGGTGTACATTTCAATAGGTTTCTTATAGGGGCAGCCGCAGCAGCAGCAGCAACTTTGAAGGGCACTGCAAGGACTTGCTCAACAAAGATGCCCTTCCTTCTCCCACCTGGTGCTTGATGGCTGAAATTCCCAGCCTTTGTCATTCCTTTAAAAGGCAGAAGTATGGTACTGTTTGGGTAGACTTCTTCCTGACCACCTCCTCTTCTGCTTCCTTAGTTTCATCTTTCTAGGGTTACTGAGAGATTGACATAGATAAACCATTTAAAAACCTTGAAGAGAAGTAAAAGGCTCAGAAAATGAGACCACAAATAAAATCATGGGCTCTGCTCACCTACTCTGAGAATTAGACAAAAAAAAAAAAAAAAGTCATGCTGCATGACAAGTGGAATTTGTGCATATCCTGAAATGCACCACATGCCTCCAATGTGGTGAAAAGAGTGGGTAGCCAGCTGCAATGATGAAAATCCACTGTGGAAACTGATCCTGCCACTAGAACCTCCCTGCAATGTTAAATAAAGAAACATATTCCAGGACCACAGTATGCATATTTTTGGTAGAATATATTGCATGATGAACATCTTGACCACAATATTCAAAATATCTTTATGCCTGGATGACTAAAGTTTCCCATTTCTTCACTCCTTTGTACTGAGACAAGAAGGTCCCTATTATATTTGGGTCAGTGGAAAGGGGGAGGGCTTAGTGGTAACACCTCAGTCTGCCCTCGACCATTAGAGCCTTAGCTCAAAGCTGTTAGGCTGCTTCACATGGATGAACTCTGATGCAGAAGAATGAGGATAGACCTGGAAGAACAAGCCTGGTAGGTGGGCTGGGGTCATATGAATATAGTGGGTACCTGGTCTTGAGTATGGTAGAATGTAGCAATGAAAATGTGATGTTCATAAAGGGAATGAAATATCACCATATACTTCCTAGTTGTTTGCTCTGCAGACTATATGTTTAATGGGTCAAGTATAATCATACTATTCCTCTGACTACTTCAGTGGCTTTTCATTGCATAAGCATGAAGACAGGCATGCTCAAATTAACTCCTGTCTACCTCTTAGGTCTTATTTCAAAGTCTCATTAAATGCTCTTATGACACCCTATGATTGTGGAGGCCATTATAATTTTATTTTGATAAGTGATCATATACTTAGTTTATTAATAGTCATTTCCATTAAATTACAGGCTCTATGATGGGAGAGATTTGATTTTGCATCAGTATTTTCAGGATGTTCTACACAGCCTTATCTGAGAGTAGGGCTTAAAAATTATTTGTTAAATGAATGGTGAAAGGACAATTTTTGGCTGGAAAACATAATGTGTCTATAGACAAAACATAGGAAAGCATATAAACAGATAGATAAATATTTGAAGCTAAAAGCACTGTATTTCTCTCCTTGGGGTGAGGGTAAGATGGGTACTACCTTGTTAAAAGTCTGGCTGGGATAAAGGTTTCCATGTTAGCTAAATTAAAATCTAATAGCCTCTCTTTTCTATTGCACATGCATTATAAAATTTAGGTAAAGTAGTGGGTAGTTATTTGTTATTGGGATAAGGGAAGTGGTGGTCAATGCCTATGAATACAAATATATTGTCTTTGTAGTGATGTTTATTTTATTTTTAATTAAATCATTTAATTGTTATTCTATTATAGTTGGTCCATTTTTTTCCCTTTACCTTCCTTCACCCACTCCGGCCCCTGCTCTCAGATTCAGTTTCCATCTGAGAGTTGTCCATGTAGTCCATGGACTGTAGTCCATGGACTGTAGTCCATGCCTGTGAGTCATTCATGCATGTTTTTTGTCTAGCCCCTTCCCCTTCTTTCCACCACTATCACCCTCCCCCCCTCCCCTCTGGTCACTTTCACTCTGTTCCATGTTTCCATACCTGTGGTTCTGTTTTGTTCATTAGTTTATTTTTTTCATTAGATTCCTCTTATAGGTGAGATCATATGGTATTTGTCTTTCACTAACTGCCTTATTTCACTTAACATAATATTCTTCAGTTCCATCCATGCTGTTGCAAAAAGAAGGCCCTCCTTTTTTTCTGTTGTGTAGTATTCCATTGTGTAAATGTACCACAATTTTTTGATCCACTCATTTACTGATAGGCACTTAGGCTGTTTCCAGCACTTGGGTATTGTAAATAATGCTGCTATGAACATAGGGGTGTGCATAAAGTTCTCTTGAATTGTTGATTCAAGATTCTTAGGGTATATTCTCAGAAGCAGGATCACTGGGTCAAAAGGCAGTTCCATTTTTAGTTTTTTAAGGAAATTCCATACTGTTTTCCACAGTGGCTGCACCAGTCTACATTCCCACCAAGAGTGCACTATGGTTCCCTTTTCTCTGCATTGTCACCAGCACTTGTTGTTTGTTGATTTATTATCAAACTGCACTATCAAGTTGTCTGCAAAAAATGACAGTTTTATTTCCTCCTTTCCAATTTAGATGCCTTTTATTTCTTTTTCTTGTCTAATCACTGTGACTAGAACTTCCAGTACTATGTTGATCAAGAGTGATGGCCATTCTGACAGGTGTGAGGTATTATCTCATTGTGGTTTTAACTTGCATATCTCTGATGGCTGGCTAGTGATGTTGAACACCTTTTCTCATGTCTATGGGCCATTTGTATGGCCTTCTTGAAGAAGTATCTATTCAGATCCTTTGCCCATTTTTTAATTGGACTATTTGTATTCCTGGTGTTGTCATATGAAAACTGTATACATTTTGGAGATCAAATCCATGTCAGGTGTATCACTGCCAAATATGTTTTCCAATACTGTTGGTTCCCTTTTCATTTGATGATTTCTTTAGCTGTGAAGAAGCTTTTTAGTTTTATGTAGTCCTATTTCTTTATTTTGTCCTCTATTTCCCTGCTGTTTGGACTATATTGGCAAAAATATTGTGATGTGGGACATCTGAATTGTTTCTACCTATGTTTTCCTCCAGGACTTGTATGCTGTCATGGCTTATCTTTAAGTCTTTTATCCATTTGGAGTTTATTCTGGTGTATGGTCATCTAGTTTCATATTTTTGCATGAACCAGGCCAGTTCTCCCAACACCATGTATTGAAGAAGCTGTCTTTACTCCATTGTATGCTCATGCCCGCTTTGCCAAATATGAATTGACCATAGAGTCTTGGGTTTATTTTTGGATTTTCTATTCTGTTCCACTGATCTATGTGTCTATTCTTATGCCAGTACTAGACTGTTTTGATTTCAGTGGCCTTATAGTATAGTTTGATATCAGATATTGTGATCCCTCCTACTTTGTTCTTTTTTCTCAAGATTGCTGAGGTTATTCATGGTCTTTTTTTGTTCTATATACATTTTTAAAATATTTGTTCTATATCTGTGAATTATGCCATTGGTATTTTAATAGGGATTGCATTGGATCTATAGATCGCCTTGGGTAGTATGTACATTTTAATGATGTTAACTCTTCCATCCATGAACATGGTATATACTTCCATTTATTTGTGTCTCCCTTATTCTATTTCTTCAGTTTCCTACAGTTTTCTGCATAAAGGTCTTTTACCTCCTTGTTTAAATTTGTTCCTAGGTACTTTATTTTTCTTCTTGCTATAGTAAGTGGGATTTTTTTCCTAATTTCTCTTCCTGATTTTCATTGTTGGTGTACAAAAATGCCATTTATTTCTGAATCTTTGTATCCTGCTATTTTACCAAATTCATTTATTAGGTGGAGTAGTCATATGGTGGAGACTATAGTTTTTTCTAAGTACACTATCATGTCGTCTGTAAAAAATGACAGTTTTATTTCCTCCTTTCCAATTTAGATGCCTTTTATTTCTTTTTCTTGTCTGATCACTGTGACTAGAACTTCCAGTACTATGATGATTAAGAGTGATGAGAGTGGACACCCTTATCTTGTTCTTATCTTAAGAGGCCATCTTTTAGTTTTTGCCTGTTGAGTATAACGTTGACTGTAGTTTTCTCATATGTCACTTTTATTATGTTGAGGTATGCTCCATCTATTCCTACTTTGCTGAGTGTTTTTATTATAAATGGGTGTTGGATTTTATCAAATACTTTTTCTGCATCTATAGGTATGATCGTGTTATTTTTGTCTTTCATTTTGTTTTTGTGGTATACTACGTTTATTGATTTGCAAATATTGTACCATCCTTGCATTCTTGGAATGAATCCCACTTGATCATGGTGTATGATCTTTTAAATATATTTTTGAATCCAGATTGCCAGTATTTTGTTGAGGATTTTAGCATCTATGTTCCTCAGAGATATTAGCCTACAGTTTTCTTTCTTTGTTGTGTCTTTATCTGGTCTTTGGGATAGGATGATGCTGGCCTCATGAAAAGAGTTTGGGAGTCTCCCCTCTTCTTGGATTTTTTGGAATAGTTGCAGAGGATACCAGTTAGTTCTTCCTTAAAAGTTTGGTAAAATTTACCTGTGAAACCATCTAGTCCAGGGCTTCTGTGTACCAGGGGTTTTTTGATAACTGCTTCAGTTTCACTAGTTGTTATTGGTCTATTCAGGCTTTTTACTTCTTGATTCAGTTTTGGCAGATTGTATGTTTCTAGAAATTTCTCCATTTCATGCAGGTAGTCCAATTTCTTGGCATATAGTTGTTTTTAGAAATTTCTTACAATCTTTTTTATTTCTGTGGTATTGGTTGTAGCTTCTCTTTTATTTCTCATTTTATTTTTTTGGGTCCTCTCCTTTTCTTGTTGAGTCTGGTTTAAAGTTTGTTAATTTTGATTATCTTTTCAAAGAAGCAGCTCCTGGATTTATTGATCTTTTGAATTTTTTTTTTTTAGTTTTTATGTCATTTAATTCTGCCCTGATCTTGATTTATTTCCTTCCTTCTACTCACTCTGAGAATTGTTTGTTGTTTTACTAGTTCTTGTCAATGTAGGGTTAGGTTGTTTATTTGAGATTTTTCTATCTTCTTTAGGTAGGCTTGTATTGCTATGAACTTCCCTTTCAGGCCTTCACTGTGTGCCATAGGTTTTGAGTTGTGTGTTCATTTCATTTATGTTCTGATACTTTCGATTTCTTTCTTTTTGATTTTTTTCTGATCTCATTGCTGACCCATTCATTATTTAATAATATGTTATTAAGTCTCCATGTATTTGAATGTTTTTGAGTTTTTCTTTGAGGTTGATTTCTAGCTTCAATTTGTGATCTGAACACATGCTTGATATATGATTTCAATTTTCTTATATTTGTTAGGGTTTGTTTTGTGTCATACGACATGGTCTGTCTTTGAAAATGTTCTATGTGCATTTGAAAAAAATGTATAGTTTGCTTCTTCAGTGTGAAAGCTTTGTATATATCTATTAAGTCTATTTGATCTAGGTTGTTGTTCAAAGCCACAATATCCTTGTTGATTCTTTCTTTTGCAGATCTAGCCATTGTTGACAGTGAGGTGTTAAAATCCCCTATGATGACCTTGTGTTGTCAACATCTTTCTTGAAGTCCACCAAGATTTTCTGTATATATTTAGGTGTTCCTATGTTGGGTGCATATATTTTTACAAGGTTTACATCTGCTGTTGGACTATTCTTTTAAGTATTATGTAGTGACCTTCTTTATCCCTTTTTATGTCTTTTGTTTTGAAGTCTTTTGTCTGATATAGGTATTTCTACTCTGGCTTCCTTTTCATGGTCATTTGCTTAGAATATATTTTTTCCCATCCCTTCACTTTCAACCTGTGTAGAACTTTTGTTTTGAGGTGTGTCTCTTGTAGACGGCATATATATGGGTCATGTTTTCTTATCCATTCAGCCACCTTATGTCTTTTGATTGGAGCATTTAATTCATTTACATTTAAGGTTATTATTGATTGATACTTATTAATTGCCATTTTTTCTATACATGTGTTTCTCTCTCTGTCTCCCTCTCTTTCTTCTTCTTTTTATAGAAGTCCCTTTAGCATCTCTTACAGCGCTGGCTTGGTGGACTAAAGAGTACATCTCTTTTAGCCTTCTTTTATCTGGGAAGTTCTTTATTTCACCTTCCATTGTAAATGAGAACATTGCCGTATAGATTGATCTTGATTATAGGTCCTTGCTTCTCATTACCTGGAATATTTCATCTAGTCCCTTCTGGCTTGTAGTGTTTCTGTGAGAAATCAGCTAATAACCTAATTGGAGCTCCCTTGTATGTTACTAGCTGTTTCTACAGGTTTCTACCCTGCTGCCTTTAAGATTCTCTCTTTGTCTTTAAATTTTGCTATTTTGATTATAATGTGTCTTGGAATAGACCTCTTTGGGTTCATCTTGATTGGAACCCTCTGTGCTTCCTGAACTTGCGTGACTTTTTCCCTAAGTTAAGGAAGTCTTGTTATTATTTTTTCAAACAGGTTTTCTATCCTTTACTCCTTTTCTTCTCCTTCTGGTATTCCTATGATATGAATGTTGTTTATGTTTCATGTTGTCCTGAAGCTACCTTAAACTATCCTTTTTCTTTTTGAGTCTTTTTTCATTGTGTTGCTCAGACTGGGAATTTTTTTCTACCTTGTCTTCCAGCTTGCTGATTTGGCCCTCTGCTTCACCTAGCATGCTTTTAATTCCTTCTAGTCTATTTTTCATCTCAGATATTGTAATCTTCATTTCTTTCTGTTCTTATTCAAAGTTTCTATGTTCTTTCTCATGCTGCTGTAGTTCCTACTAAGTCCCTTGTAGTTCTCGTTGAGTTTCTTGAGCATCCTTCCAACCATCATTTTGAATTCTGTTTGATATATTGCTTGCCTCAAATTTATTCTTGGGATTCCTACTTTCCTTTTGGTTGTGGTTTTGGTTTTTTTTGTCTCCATATTTTAGGTGACTCTTTTTGTTTCTTTCTGTCTCAGGTTGCTTTGCTTCATCTGCCTGACTTCATGGGGTGGACTTCTGTGGTAGGAATTTTGTGGGACTCCATGTTGCAGTCTCTATGATCTGATTTTGATGCTCTACAACTGCCCTTTATTCAGGTTATGTGTGCTCTTGTTTTACTTGGACTTTGATTATTGGTGACTTATTCATTAGGAGGTTCTCCCCTCCGTCTGGCTGACTGGGAGTCACAACCCCTGCCATGTCTTGTATGCTGCTGTACAGATGCTGGTTAACGAAGCAGTACTACCCAGAAAACCCAACCCATGCCAGCAAAAATATCCCCTAACACATCAGCAATATTAGAAGCACTTGAGCAAAGATTAATAAAGATGTAGAGAGGTTAAGAATATTATAAGATAGGTATAAAGCAATATGAGATGACTAAAGGAAAGAAAAATGATTTTTAGTGGGAAGAGAGAGGAGAAATACTAATAGTAGTGAATAGAAACAAGGGGAATATATAGTTAACATGGAAGTAAAACTGGGAATGTTGATAGCTAAATGGAGTAAGAAAAGGGAAGAGTATACTATGAGGTAAAATAAAATTTAAAAGGTAGTGAACTTAAGGTAATAAAATTGCAGAAAAACTACAGAGTCAATAATGATGATGGCTGAACAAAGAGTAAGAGAGGTGGAAAGAGAATAAGAGTATTCTACACTAGAAAAAAGAGAATGTGAGATGTTTGCACTAAATAAAAATGGTTTTGAGAGGATAGGGGGAGGAAAAATAACATGAGCAAAGAATAGAATCCAGGCTAAGAAAGGGAAAAAATAAACTTCCTAAATCAAATAAGCAACGGCAAGAGGAAGTCAAAATGGAGTAAGATGGGGGGAAAGTAACCTTTGAGATTTGAAATTTAAAAATAAAAGTGAACAAATAGGAATACCATTGAAGAATAGCAATAACTATATTATCCATGACAAACAAGCCACAATTTATATAAGATGGAAAGGAAATAAAAATATTATAAGAAGGGGGGAAAAGTACGAATTGACTAAAGGAAGCAAGAATGCTTTTGAGAGGATAGAGGGATGAGAAATAGTAAGAGTAAGGAATAGGAATCAGATGTAGAAAGGGGGAAAAGAAAATTTAAAATGAAAGTAAGAAATGGCAGGAAGAAGGCATAATGGAGTAAGACAAGGGAAGGGTACAATGTGAGGTTTGAAATAATAAAATAAAATAATATAAAATCTAAATAAAAAGAATAAAAATTTAAAGACAAAAAATAGTGAATTAGTTGGAATTCAATTGAAGCGAAAGGAGAAATATTAAAAAGCTCTGTGTGGATGAAAAAACACACAAATTCTGAAGAAGAATGAGTTGAACTTTATCTCAACAGTTTGGTGTTCACCTTCTGACATCTCTTTCTGGATCCACCTCTGGCTTTTTATCAGCTCAAGGTCCTGAGGTTGGCTGTCCAACTTCTGGCACCATGGCCTGTATCACCTTCACCTGTCTCTGGAGGGGGTTTCTGTTGCGATGAGGAGGGTAGGACCCCTGGGAGGCACTGTTCATTCTTCTGGGAAAATTGTAGGTGTGTTTTCCCTGCTCCTGAACCATCCATCTTGGTCTGTCCTGGCTTATTTCCAATAATGAATAGTTTCTGAGGAATTAACTGTCCATTTCAAGGAAGGGGACAATCTGTGGAAGAGAGTTAGCTCTTTTCTGCTTGGTGTGGATGGCAGCTGTGTGTGGAAGCTGAGGCTGGGCAGGGCCCTGATTTCCCCTTGCTGCATCATTTACTGGTCTCCCTGCTTTTCTGACCTCCATGAAATAGGGCTCTAGGGACCAGTGTATTTTGTTTCTCTGAGAGAAGTTCAATTGAGCCCTTTATGCATTCCTTTACCTGTCTTTCTCTTAAGGAAATGCACTCTGCAGGGAGTTCTGGAGTCTGACATACCTGTTTCTGCAGATCTTTCCCATTGGTAGTGCTTTCAGTCCTGCAGGAGGTGGGGACTGGGTGAGACTTTCCCTTCCCAGAGGTTCGATCTCTGCCAGGGTAGGGGGCTCTGTCTGGCTGTAATCTTGGGTGCTCACTCCCCACTCTCCCAGTTCCCAGACCCCTACCCTTGCAGCAGACAAAGTCTCAAACTCTCCACTCTGTGCAGCCTCGCACCTGCCAGCTGCACGAGGCTGGGGCCAAGAAATCCCCTGGCTGTGGACCTTTCTGACCTCTCTGCCCAGCTGCACTGAGTGGGAACAAACCACACCCTTGATCCTTTCCCCGTGCTGGCAGGACCGCTGTACATGGGGTCCCTGCCAAACACACCTCAGCCCCTCCTTTGAAAATTCTCTCTGTGTACTCCCAGTGCAGCACTGAATCCTTGTCTGGCTTTCTGTACACACTACCTCTCTAAAAAGTCAAGAGTCTCTCATCATCATGGCTGACCATAGCTAGCCTCCTCCACCCAACCCAGGTGCACATAGAATCCCTCTCTCCCTGGCAATCTCCCTGTTGGCATTTGCCTCTGCAACTATGGGCATGCTGCTTTGTTCTTCGTGTGTGTAGCCTGGATCTCCCTGACTTTGTGTATCCAAGTTATTCCTGTCCCAGGTCTAGGGTTTCCCTGCCCTGGGAGGGGAGGGAGCCTCAAAACTGCAACTTCTGACCAGGTTTTCTGTGCCTGCAAGCGCCACACACAGGGTATTTCCCCTTCCACCTATAAAACCTCCTTACTGCCCATTGTGAAGTGTCTTCGGTACTCTTTGGCTTCCAAACTTCATATCAGCTAAGAGTCCATTGAATATTCAGTTTATTTTTTTGAAGATCAACCAAGAGTCCGAGTTCGGTGCAAGAGCAAGTGGATTCCACTTTCACCTATTTGGCTGCCATCTCTTAAAAGAAATGCCTGACAAATTTTGATTTTGAACCAACTTTTGTTCATATTAAGTGAAATGCAAGATACCAGTCAACTAATTTCTTCCAGGTTTGGGTGTGTTTAGAGAACACAAACACAAGGAAAATATTCCAAATCCAAATCAAGAATTATTTTTCGCTGTTTTGGACTATCCACACTGCTCTCTGGTATATTTAAACATCCTTAGTGCAGCTAATTGGGAGCTAGCTATATGTTAATATTATTAATAATATTCCTTTTATTTAAACCATACTAGACCCATTGATTCAATTTCTAGGGTATATAACTATAAGAAATGGATACAATTACTACAAAAAGCCTTGTATCAAATGTTCATGGTGGCCCTATCATAACAGCCCCAAAGTGAAAACAACTCTAATGCCTTCCAATAGGGGGAGTGGATATAAAGAATGTGTTCATATAATTAAACATGATTCAGCATTAAAATAAAGAATTACTGATACGAGCAATAACATAGCTCTTATAGACACCATCTTAAGTGAAAGATTCCATACTCTATGGTTTTATTTAAGTAAAGTTTAAGAAGAGACAAAACTAACTTATGATGCTAATCTAGAAATCACATTGTATCTGGACAGGGATATAGGTGGAGTATTGATTGGAAAAGACCATGAAGAAACTTTGGGGGTGAAGGAATTGTATTATATTTTGATTTGATTTATTTCAATACAGGTATATACATTTATCAAAATGTATTGAATTAACACTTCAAGTCTGTACATTTTATGTGGGTAAATTATACTTTAAGAAAAAGGTAAAAAATGAAACCTAATAATTGGTTTTTTTTGGTATATTTTGGTCATTATGCTATTACAGTGGTCTCATTTTTTTCTCCCCTTTATCCCCTCTGACCTGAACCCTATCCCATCATCCCCCCAACCCCCTTAGTTCATGTCTGTGGGTTGTACATATCAGCTCTTTGGCTTCTTGTGTGACAAAACAAAACAAAGTAATAATTTATATTCTCAGAAAGTACTTTAAAGTTATCAGAAGTAAAATATACTTTGTTTCTTAGAATGTATTTTATATTAAACTTGGGAAAAAGTAATAAAATAGCCATTACATACATAATCAGATACATATGAATTAAATTGTGCCCCGAAATTACAGCCATACCTTGTTCTATTGTACTTTGCTTTTCTGTGCTTTGCAGATACTGCATTTTTTACACATGAAGATCTGTGGCAACCCTGCAGCAAACAAGTCTATGAGTGGCATTATTTTCAAAGCATTTGCTCATTTCATGTCTCTGTGTCACATTTTGGTAATTCTCACAAAATTTCAAACTTTCCCACTATTATATTTGTCATGGTGAGCTGTGACTAGTGATCTTTGATTTTTCTATTGTAATTGTTTTGGAGCACGGCAAATCATGTTCATATTAGACAGTAAACTTAATAAGTATGTGTGTTCTGACTGCTCCATGACTAACTGTTTCCATATCTCTCCCCATTCTTAGGTCTCTCTATTCCCTGAGATACAACAATATTAACATTAGACTGAATAGTAACCCTAAAATGGTCTCTCAGTGGTCAAGGGAAGGGAAGAGACACACATCTCTCACTTTAAATGAAAAACTAGAAATGATTAAGCTTAGTGAGGAAGACATATAGAAAGCCGAGACAGACCGAAAGGTAGGCCTCTTGCACCAAACTGTTAGCCAAGATGTGAGTGCCAAGAAAAAGTTATTGAAGAAAATTAAAAGTGTTAGTTCAGTGAAAACACAAGTGATAAGTGAGAGAAACAACCTTATTGTTGACATGAAAAAAGTTTTAATGGTCTGAATAGCAGATCATATGAGCTACAACATTCCCTTAAGCCAAAGCCTAATCCAGAGCAAAGTCCCAACTCTCTTCAGTTCTGTGAGGGCTAAGAGAGGTGAGGGATCTGCAGAAGAAAAATATGAAGCTAGCAGAGGTTGGTTCATAAGCTTTAAGGAAAGAAGCTGTCTCTAGAACATAAAGTGTAAGGTGAAGAATCAAGTGCTGATGTAGAAGCTGCAGCAAGTTATCCAGGAGATTGAGCTAAGATAATTAATGAAGGTGGTTATACTAGACAACAGATTTTCAGTGTCGATGCAACAGCCTTATATTGGAAGAAGATGCCATCTAGGACTTCCATAACTAGAGAAAAGTCAACGCTTGGCTTCAAAAACAGGCTGACTCTCTCTTGTTAAGGGCAAATGCAGCTGGTGACTTTAAGTTGAAGTCAATGCTCATTTACCATTCTAAAAATCCAAGGGCTCTCAAAAATCATGCTTAATGTACTCTGCCTGGCTCCATAAATGAACAACAAAGCCTGGATGACAGCACCTCAGTTTAGAACGTGGTTTACTGGTATGTGAAGCCCATCATTGAGACCTACCACTCAGGAAATTTTTTTTTTCAAAATATCACTGCTCACTGACAATGCACCTGATCATCCAGAGCTCTATGGAGATATACCCTGAGATTAATGTTGTTTTTATTCCTTTTAACAAAAGATCCATTCTGTAGTTCATGGATCAAGGAGTAAGTTTGACCTTTAAGTCTTATTATTTAAGAAATATATTTCTTAAAGCTGTAGATAGTGATTTCTCTAATTGAGCTGGGCAAAATCAATTGAAAACTTTCTGGAAAGGATTCATCATTCTAGATACCATTAAGAACATTTGTGATTCATGTGAAAAGATTAAAATGTCAACATTAACTAGAACTTGGAAGAAGTTGATTCATGCATGACTTTGAGGTTTCAAGACTTCGGCGGAGGAAGTAGTTGCAGATATGATGGAAATAGCAAGAGAATTCAAATTAGAAGTGAGTCATGAAGATATGCAATATCATGACACAACTTGAACTGATAAGGAGTTGCTTCTAATGAATGAATAAAGAAAGTGATTTCCTGAGGTGGAAACTACTCCTGGTGAAGATGCTGTGAACAATGTTGTAATGACAGCATAGAATTTAGAATATTACATAAATGTGGTTGACAAAACTGTGGCAGGGTTTGAGAAAAGCAACTCCAATTTTGAAAGAAGCTCTACTGTGGGTAAAATGCTGCCAAACAGCATCACAAGTGACAGAGAAATCCTGAAAGGAAGAGTCTACTGATGCAGCAAACTTCATTGTTGTTTTATTTTAAGAAATTGCCACAGTCACCCCAACCTTCAGCAGCCAACAGCCTGATCAGCCAGTAGCCATTGACAATGAGGCAACCCCCTCCACTAGCAAAATAATTATGGCTTGCTGAAGACTCAGGTGATGGTTACAGTTTTTAGCAATAAAGTATTTTAATCCTCTGGAGGATATGCATATTGATTCTAGAGAGAGGGGAAGAGGGAGAGAAAGAGAGGAAGAGAAACACTGATGTGAGAGAGAAACATGGATTGGTTGCCTCTCATATGCACCCTGACTGCGGACTGAACCCACAACCCAGGTATGTGCCCCAACTGGGAATTGAACCCATGATCTTTTGGTTTTTATGGGATGATGCTCCAACCACTGGCAATAAAGTATTTTTCGGTTGAGGTATGTACATCATTTTTTCAGACATAATGCTATTGTGCAGTTAATCAACTGTAGTGTAGTATAAACATAACTTTTATGTGCACTGGGAAACCAGATATTTTGTGTGATGTGCTTTTCTGCAATACTTGTTTTATTGTGATGGTCTAGAACTGAAACCACAGTATCTCAGAGGTATGCCTGTATAACAAACCTGATGTGTGCTTAATCAGCCTGCCTACCTATAAGTCCAATGGTGAAATCCAAAGCTCTCATGGGGTAGAGATTTTGTCTTGTTTACATTTGTGTCCCAGGCATCCAGCTCAGTGCCTGAACTGACTCTTACCTTGAAGTACTTCAGTTTTTTTAATAAGACTTAACTTTGTTAAGACTCAGTTTCTTCATCAATATAATGGCAATAATAACTGACTCCCTTAAGTGTGTTCTATAAACAACATAACAGACTAAAAATACTTTTGATGTAGTTTAAAAGTCCAATGCAGTCCAAATGAAAAATCATTTTAATATTTTCAAGGTAGCTTTATGTTTCAGTTCCCTGTTTTTTTCTCATAAAATGATATAGAAAAGAGAATGAGTCAGAATTCTAATCCACAAAGACCATACAGTCAAGCTCTCAAGACTGAGTTCAAGGAATAAATCATCCATAGAAATTTTCAAGCACTGCCCCAACCAACACACACGGACTTACCGAAGTAAAATTTGTCACACATTCTTTGGTGAAATAAAGGTGGGAATGTGTTTTATAATAGCACTGAGAACAGTAGTCCTTGTATGGAAGGTTTTTAATATTTTTAAATGAGTGAGTGGACCTCAATTTATTAAAATAGCTTAGCAATAGAGTGATTTGATTTTCCAGGGAACATAGAATGTGTGCTGCATCTCTATATGAGTTTTATTAATTGGGTTGGCCAAAAAGTCTGTCTAGTTTTTCCATAAAGTAAAAGACACATTTTTCATTTTCACCAGTGACTTTATTGATTTGGATATTTTGAGTATGTCGGCTACCTCCCACTATTGGCTGCTAGTGGGTAGAGGCTAGGGGTGCTGCTAAATATCTTCCAATACATAAGACAGCCCTCCAGCAAAGAATTATTCAGCCAAAATATCAATAGTTCCAAGAAACTTCAGGTCACTTTTGACAATTTCAATCAGTCACAGCATTTCTCCATATACTGCACAAATCTTTTTTTGTGTGTTTTTACCTTTTCTGAAATAATAAGGCATAATACACTGAAAATGTTCCATATTCCCTTCCATCTTCAATGGTAAAATGGCTGTACAAAAATTCACTGATTTTGATTTTTTAAAAAATGTACACTGATATGACAGTTGTGCCAGTACAATCTAACAAGTTGTTTCAAATGAAGTTAAAGACAATTAAGCTCTATTAAGCCACTGTACAGAAAAAAACTAAACAAACTTTTTGGTCAGGCCATATATCCTCAATTTATGGATGAGAAAATGGAGCCCCATTGAGATTAACAACTTGCTCAAGGTCATTCAGGTAGAAGGCATCTGGTGTGGGATGCAATCTTCCCATGGTTAAACATTATGTCATGCTGCCATAATGAGTCACTTTTCTAACATGTATTATATTTCAGATCTAACCTAATTAAAGCCCATTTTATGTAAAATAATCTTCTTAAAGACAGAAAGATTCATCCTTTAATGATTAAGGCTTCATTTCTAGCTGGAGGACCAGGATGGAAATTTTAAAAAGTTTAGGTTATAAGGTCAGGCAAGTCTCTTTTGAACTTTGTGAGCTGTGGCAAGTCACTGGAGCTCTTTTAGCCTTTATTTTTATCTTCTTTAAGAGAGAAAATACTATCTACCTATTCTACCTCACAGGATAGAAGGATCATATAACAATATGTGAAAGTGTTCTGTGAAATATAAAAAGACATAAAAAATATTTTTAAAAAGATATATCAGGAAATCACTGCACTAGGGGAGATTGGGTTAAAGTAAAACAGACAAGTATTTGAATTTATTTTTGCGTTTTGAACCTATGTATGTATAGTGTGTGTGTATGTGTGTGTGTATACTCTTTTCTTATAAATCTTTTAAAAATGAAGATAACTTTGGGCTAATTTATGGAGTCTGTTTAGTTGAGGCTTTTCTATTAATTCCAACTGAGAAAACCCAGTGGAGTGGTTTGCAAGCCTGAAATGAAAAGCCTTGTGACCATGTGGCCTACTGTTTTAAGCAGATGGAATAACACATTCAGTGCTAATTAAAATCTTCAAAGGGTCTTCAAAGGGTAGCGGTAAATACTATGTATTCCCTTTATTGAAAACATTAGCAGATGAAGAGTTCTTTTTTTTTCTCCTTAATAAATATAGGATCCCCATCTGCTACCTTTATAAAAATGTACCACGTAATGCAGAAGAAACAATAGAATTGAAAAGAGTGTGTCATTCTCTTTCTTTCACAGCATTCTTTTCGAGGACCAGACAATGCCATTTTTTTTCCCTCTCAGTCAAATTTCCCTTCAAAGCCATGGAAAACTATTGGTCAGTCAGTGACTAGGTGACTCCTGGTCTCTCTTATTTCAAAGAGAGCGATAGATACTAGAGTTTGTCTCACTTCACCCCATCCCAACACCCTACTAGCTTGTCTTCCTAGATGCTCAACAGCTAGGATGCAGTCATGTAGCCACACCGATCTTGTAGTCCAGTGTGTGACAGACTTGGTTGTGGAAGTGAGCAACATGAGGAGAGACTCCTTAAGGTGGCATTTACCAGAGTACCTGGCTCTTTTGTGGCAGCCATGGAAGAGTTTCTGGGGCCTGGCCTTAGCTTGTTGGTGGCAAGTACTGGACAATGGGAGCAGCAGGGGCCTTTTAGCCATAAAAATCCTGTGAGTGAATTGGGTACTTTTCATATTTGTTGTGTCTGCAACCGATTATATATAAGCTTGTTTTCCTGGCCCTCCCAGAGAAGTTTGTGAGCTCCTTAACATCCTTTAATGATCCCTCCTTTGTTCATACTAGCCAGAGCTGATTCTGTTGCCTATGGGGCCTGACATTTATTATAATTAACGCACACAGGGTTTTAACCAAGGAGGACATAGATCTGTTGGTATACTTTGGCAAATGCTGCTAGTCGCCTAACCAGTAGTCTTTCCACCTCATTCTTATTCACAGAATCCTCTTTTCTGTGGACAGCAACACCACAGCTAACAAAGGAAATTTCTTAGCTTCTTTTGCAGTTGAGCATGGCTGTGGACATAATTCTAGGCAAAAGATATCAGTCAAGGATTTCTGAGTAAGATTTGCTCCCCTGATATACCATATTTTGCTGTGTAAAATGTGCACTTTTTTGCCCAAATTTTTGAGTTAGAATAAGGATGTGCATTATACATGGGTAGTACTAATTCTGTATCCACAGCAATGTTTTTAATTGTTTTCTTTATGCTTATGGATTGAAACTGTAACTTGAGACAGCAGTAATGATATTCATATGCAAAATAATACCGTGGAATACAATAATTGGTTTTGCTTCTAAATAAAAATAAATAAATAATTGAATTTAAAAAATTAAAATGAAATTTTTTTTCCTGAATGTTTGGGCCAAAAACATGGGTGCGCATTACACACGGGAGTGCATTATACATGGCAAAATAGGGGCAGAAGGATAAATGCCCTTCTGCTTCTTTTCTGCCTAAAATATGGAAGAAGCAGTTGGAGCTTCAGCATCCTCCTGAGGACCAACATGGAAAGGCCAAGAGGGCAGCAGAGACCCTGCCCTGACACCTGTAAGCCTCAGTACCAATGCCAACAGCAAACACCTGCATTAATCCTGGACTTCTTGCTGTGTGAGAAAACTCTATCTCCACTATCAATTTTCAAATACCATTATCCTGGGGATTAAAGTTTTAACATACAAATTGGAGACAGGGGGACATAGACATCCATTGTGGCAGCAATTTTAATGACATGTGTCTATGGTAACAGGTAGTCTCTCCCATCCTATGGTAGTCTGGGCTAGATTACCAAAGAACTCTTCGGCTCCTTTCCTCATACATTGGCCCTTATTTATTTATTTATTTATTCCCTAAAATGAAGATAATTTTAGGGTAATTTATGGCATCTGTTTAGTTGAGGCTTTTCTATTAATTTCAACCAAGAAGACCCAATGGGTTAGTTTACGAGCCTGAAATGGGAAGCCTTGTGGTTCTTCCACCCAGGCAGTAGATGAAGGGATCCGTCTCTCCTGTAGGATCCCACACTGAACTCTTAAAGACAAAAAAATAGGAGCCACAGGGGGACAAATTGCAACTCTCTCTATAAAAGCCTGTTCTGCCAGAGCTCCCAAACACCACAAAAGCTTAATTAAATGTAGTGAGTTCTCACTCACTTAGTTGTTTAAGCACAGGCTAAATGCCCTTTGGGAGGAGATGTTCAAAAATTAATATTTAAATATTAGGCCATGATCAGAAAAAAACATTTAGCCCCTTTGATTTTACAGTTCTTGGATTCTAAGTCAACATCTCTTTCACACATACTTTGCACTTGACTACAGGAACTCGTTTGTCCGCCTATGCCCTACTACCTTTGGGATGGGCATTCCACCCCTTCAGTGCCCTGTGTGTTTCGGATGTCCTCTTTTTTACTGGGTACAAAGAAAGGCTTCGGGAAGGAACTGAAACTGTGAAGCCAAATATGAAACAGAGCAGAAAAAAAGAGTGAATGATGAAAGGACAGGGTGAGTGCAGAAGGAAGGGTATTGAGTTTCTTAAAGCAGGAGTAGGAAGTGAGTCAATAGCAAACTGGAGGAAGAGAGGGAGATTAGGGGGTGGAGGGACTGGAGAAAAAGGAAAAAGGACTCATGGACATGGATGACAGTGTGGTGATTGCGGGGGGAAGGGGGTATAAGGGGACTAAATGGTAATGGAAAAAAAAACACTTTCAGAAACAAAGCAAAAGTTGAATTAGGTGTAGTTCCTAGAAAAGAAACTCTCTACAGATTTTAGAGCATGAGGACCACGTGAGCATCCAGCTTAGGGGGCTGGAGAAGGACATGGAGAACAGTTTCTCCAGCAGCTGGAAGGAATGTGCTGGCAGAAAGTCCGCTTTCCTCACACTTTCAAGCTAAAAATGATTACTCAATGGCAGAGAAGCACAATGGAGTGAAAACAGACCACACTTAAATGTTTAACTGTGCCAAATGTGAACCTGTGATATGCTTACCTGTTTGCACTCTGATACCTTGGGATTTCTCGCCTGTACTAAAATAGCTCCTTGCACTTTAAAAAGCTTGTCTGAGTATGATAAGCCTGATGACTTGCTACAGAGGTAGGGTCCTGAGGATGGTTGAGGTAGCACAATGTTCCTGCACCCTCCGGTCAGGCAAGTAAGAAGATGAGTGGCTATCACAGATCCTGGGTAGAGGGACTCTGATTGTTTATCACCTGATTTCCTTGTTTATCTGATCAATTCTGTTGTCTCCAGCAACATTCCCTTTGGTCCAGAGAGATGCCACATTTCTGCCTGCTCAACCCGGGTATTATTATTCAGGCTGAACGGTGCCTTAATTTCTTCTCATGCTCCTTAGCCCCTGGTTCCTAAGCTCTTAGCATTTGCTGAGTAATGTTTCAGGTGGCTGCCAGAGGCATCATTCCTCACCAATGTAAATGATACTTCCCTCCTAACCAAACCATAAATCCTCAGAATGGGGTCCCAGCTTAGCTTGCCTTCAACAAAGCTGGTAGAAAAATACACTCTGCTTTGCCTTTGCTTCCTCCTGGCTGGCTTTGAGGCTTCACATGCTCTGTTTCCCACCCCTGCAAATTCCCTGTCAGGGTGCAAGCTGCTGAGGAAGTGACTGGCAGAGGCTCAGCCTGGAGCACCCATTCTGTTTCCTCCAAGAGTCATCATCCTTTCCTTGGCAGATGCTGCAGGGAAATGCTTTCTGAAAGATTTGCATAAGGTATTCTCAGATGCAAATAACTTTGCTTCCCAAAACTAGCAGTATCTACTGTCAAGCAGTCCCACGATTCAGAGAAAAGTGTGTGGCCATCAGAAAGGTTGAATTGCACTTGCCAGGACATTTAGGCATACCACTCAGTTGTTCTCTACTGGTGGCTGAATTTCTGTGAAAACTACTTTGGTCCTTGCCTTCTAAACGACATGTAGATTTTTCCTTCAGATACAAGTATCATTTGTAGTGAGAAGAATAAAAAATACAGAGAGCTTCTTTGATTTGTATCGGCAGCCCAATGGGCTAAACATCACAAAATTGAGGATGTATCTAGTCCTTCCATTCCATTTTATTGCCACCACCCCCAACATGTCCTTTCATCCTATTTGCCAAGGAGTGTTCCTTGTCTCATTCAGGTATGCTTCAAGGCTCATTTCATCTTACAATGCCTTATAGACTATAAAAAAGGAAAGTGATATTAGTGAATGCTTAAATAACACAAATTGCATGAGAGTCTGCAATTTAACACGGTGGAAAGACTCCTTGCTAAATTCATAATGTAATTGTTGACATCATTCATGTCATGCTAACTGTATTCAGAGTTTCCTTAATTTATACTAGGTCTCTAGAAGGCACATAAATTCAATTTAATAAATATTAATTCAATTTAATAACTATTTGTCAAGAGCTATATGCATAGTAGCATCTTTATCCAGCATCATGAAAGAATAATAGCTAATAAGTGCTTTTCGTTAAAAACTGTATTTTATAATATATTATGCTGGGAAGACCTTTGATTTTTGTTACAGGATTTTTTGAAAAGAGGGGAATGTAATGACTATTTTTCCTTAGCCAGTCAGGATTTTACTGACATTTCAAACTATTATACAGGGTCCAGCACAAATGACACCCCTTTTTATTACAAAATCTTTTATTATAAAATCATAAGGATGTAATTCTATAACATAACAATATCACATCCAAGCATGGCATATTTTACGTGAAATGTTCAAATTAAAACTATAAATTACTACACCCATATTATTACCCTACCAGCTACACTCAAGCAAGCCTTACTTCTGCTGGACCCTGTATTTCAGAGAACTTCCAGGCATTCTTCAAGTAAAGTTTTTTTCTTTTTGAATTAAAAAAAATATTGTGGAAGAACGCATTATTTGTGAAATGGCTTATTTTATGCTGACGTTTCTTTTTAAAGTTTCAAGAAATTAAAGAGAATGACCAAGTAACATCCAGGCAAATGAGTATACAAGTGCTCTATGTACTGTAAACAGTTGGTTCCAAGCACCGAGATTTGTGATGACTAGAAATGTACTCAGTTTGTTATTAATGTCAATCTCACTCATTACTGTGATCATTTAGCACATCATCGTTGGGGTTATTTTCTAATAAAACGGACCGATATGAAGAACAGACTGTCTAGAATTAGGTATCTTCAAGTTCCAAATTAGTATAAGAGAACTATTGGATTGTATCTCCCTCAGAGAGGAAGAACGATTTGTGGAGGCTTTAGTACTTCTTGTGCTTCTTTAAAACAAAGCTTGACCTTGAGAGAGACTTCAAAAATAGCAGGAAGGTATTGCTTGTAACCTTCTGTTAAAATGTCACAACTCAGTGACCTTGTAGTAAGTCTTGGGGAGTCAATGATAAAAACAGCATGGGTAAGAGTGTAACCGGGTTCTCATCTTGCTCAGAGGCAGGGCAGGTTGTGGCTTCCATGCGTAATATGAGCCATGCTGAGAAAGGTCACCTGCTCCAAAGTAATTCTCCTTCCTGGTGTTAGTGCACCTGCTGTGGGACCGCATCATGTTTGGTTCTGCTTCTTAGTAACTACATGATTTTGTTAACAGCAATAATAGCAGCTACCAATGAATCTTACTGTGTACCAGGCGGTTTAGTTATAACCACATATATTTATTCACCCATTTAATTATCTGAGAGGCACACGGCCATACTGTCCTCACTTTACAGGCGAAGGATGTGAAGGACAGGGAGATCAGAAAACTTGTCTAACGTGAAGAGCAGTAAGTTGTGTGGGCTCTCAGTATTAGTTTCTTTTTCCATAAAATGAAGATTATTGTACATCCATTGCAGGGCTATTGTGAGAATAAAAGAAGTAAAAAAGGTAAAGAATCTGGCACATAACAAATGCTCATTAAAAAGAGATATTAATGATTCTTTTAGATTAAAAGCCCTTCTCCTAACACCTTCCTGATAAGAACCCATAATGACCCCTCATTTTATTTAGAGGTTGCTTATCTACCAAACTCACAAGCCGCCAACAAAGAACCAGAAGAAGCGCACAGCAACCAAAATAGTCTCATCTAAATAAGCAATCAAACAACCCCCTGGCCCATTGCCCTAACAGAGCCCTGGGAGCCTTGCTAAGAGCCTATTAGTGGCAAAGGAGCCCTGGTTCTAAGGAGTTTGGTTGCAAAGTTCCCAATTCACAGATGATTAGAAATGCAAGTTACAAGGGAACACTCCGCTTGGAGCAAGACTTGACAGCTGACAGTCTGGCTACAGTAGGGGAACTGGAAGCTCACAAGAGCCAGATGGAAGAACTCAAAATGCAGACCAGTCTGGGTTCTCCCAGGAGGACAGAGTTCCTAATAATAAGCTACCAGCCCTCTGAGAGCCCTATCCTGGCACCTTACAGACCATTTTGGCAGCATCGCTCCTCCTCCTCTGTGTCCCATCGATGCCCCATCCATGCCCTACTTACAGCCCCTGTACAGCCTCTACTGGCCTGGCCTATGGTAGTTTGTCTTCAGTGTCCTCATGCTAATTTATCTTTAAGATCTTTATATGGCAAGGACATTATTGCATTCATGTTTGTATCTCTGAATATCTTATACAATGGATGCTCAATGTATGCTTATTGAATGAATGATCACTAATTCAATATAAGAGAGACAAGAATTTAAATTCATGTTTTCAAAGATAGGAAGCAATGCAAAGATTGTTGAGAAACTTTGTTCAAAGCTCTTACAGCTTTTAAAAGTTTTCACTTAAAGAAGCAAGCTTCAACAGCCTGGAAAATTAGTGTCAGTATGGAGTATGTCATTACCTGCAGGCTCTGGAGAAAGTCGGCATTACCCATCCACTAACCCACTGGGGAGGGGAGGAGATGGGCCTGGGTCCTAAGGAGTCCTTGGGAAATTTCGCGGAGAGGGAGACAGAAGGCTTAGGAGACAGATTCTCAACGCTGAAGAGGAATGGGATCAGTGTCACAACTGTCCTGAGGCCCGGCCCTTGTTCTGCCCTTTGCCTAGAAAATAAAGTGGCATTTTAGAGGAAGCTTGGAAAACTGATTTGAGTTACTTTGGTAGGTGGCATTAACCTTATCCATTTGAAATAATGAACATAAGGCAGGATAAAAAAGTGAGACAATAATTCATTAGTTAAATTGTGAAGCGTCTATGCTTTAGGGACAGGTCCTCTTACAAAATACAGAGAGAAAACCTTTGACAAAGGGGACTAGACCCTAAAAAGACTAGGGAACAGAGAAGCCATGAGTATCAAAATTGGTTATTTTCCAGAGCTGAGGGAAGGGGTATAGTCAGAGAGGAGGCAAATAATGAACGAGTACGGTGAGTGCTGGGGATAAAAGTTAGGAGTGGGGTTATGAGCAGCCAGTCCAGAGATGGGGCAGAGACAGAAGACATATTAGGATGGTTTGGGCGATCTGGATTCAGAGAGGTCTCATGCCCACCTTTTAATATGGAATCAGAGAAGCAGCAAAACCTCTGAGTAGGAGCACCCTGATGATGTGCCTGGGCACACAGGCCTGCATTGCCCCTTGGAGCCTGCTCCCTGACTTGACTCAGGAGCACAGTAATATTCCTGTGTGCTTACGCAGAGAGGGGACGAAAGGCTGTAAAGAGTCCCGTATTTAATGGACACAGCAGCATGGCCCTGAGAGGGCCATAATAGGTGAGCTCAGGGAAACCTAGACCCCAAGCAGCCTCAAATGGGCTCCTGAGTGGACCCTACAGAATATCAGGTGGGAAAGAGAAACCTGGACACGAATGAAGATAGAGGATCTACTGTATCAGGACCAAGCCCCTTATGTTATGGTTCAGCACTAAATAAGGCCCCAGAATTAGACTAGAATCTCACAGTACAATGAATGCTTTTCTGCTAGACTGTTTCATACTCATAAAAGCACCTACCTTTTGCCACATCCTGATTGACTGTAACTTAAAGCCCACCACCAGGAACACCCACCCAGGGTGGGAGCCACAGGCCTCTCACTGTGTTTTCCTTTAAAAGGATGGAAATAGCACACTATTGACCTGTCGTAAGTTTCAGAAACAATCAAAATCCAAACCTGAAAAATCACGATGTCAATTGCATGGCATGTAATAAAGAAAATTGAAACGAGTTAAAAGTGACAGTGGGTAAGGCCTCCTTTCTGTGCAGCTTCAGAGCTGCTTTCCTTCCGAGGGAGTCTTGACTCTTGTCCACGAAGGTACCTGGATTTCCTGTATGAAGATACCTCCTCTGGTAGCTCTGTGACAGTCCACAACAGAACAGGTCAATGAAACGTGGGGCAATGCCTCACTGAAAGCACAGAAGAGCCTGCCCCACACCTGCATTCTTCCCATTTCCATACCACAAATTGCTTTCTGTTGCTCAGGCAAATGCCTAGGAATGTACTGTATTTTGCTGTGTATAATGCACACTTTTTTGCCCAAATTTTTGAGGGGAAAATAAGGATGTGCATTATACATGGGTAGTACTAATTCCGTATCTATATAAATGTTTTTATTTTTTTATACTTATTAGTTAAAAGTATAACTCCTTTAAAATTCTTTTATAATACAAAAAACAAGTATCTAAATATAAATAAGTAAATAATTGAATTTTAAAAATTAAAATGAAAGATTTTTTTCCCCTGAAAGTTTGGGCCAAAAACGTGAGTGATATTATACACGGGAGCACATAATACATGGCAAAATATGGTAATAAGGAGAGTTCAAATGAGCTGAAGGTTTTGGCTCAGCGCATTTTCTTTTATAAAGTTGGTTTCTGCTGTTGTTCATTCATAGTTCATTCATAGTTCATATTCTCGATGGACTATATTTAGTCCACACATTTATAGTTTTTAGAAATATGAATTATGTTTTACATGCAAAATGAAATCTGTAAAATTTTCCCTCTCCCCTAGTGAAAGAACTCTCCAGGTACCTGAGGCGATTTTGCAAATTTTGCTGGAAACAAGAATCAGGTTTCAGCAGTGAATACAGTTTTATGAAGCCTAGAAATCATACATGAAATACACTGAAATACACTGAAAATAACATGCTAGAGGTCAGCTGAAATGTAGCTTCTTGCCTTTATAAAACTACGTGAAATAAAACTAAACCAGACAAGGTATCATACCATTATCATACCATTATCATACCATTATCTACTCTGTCAACTGAGAGGCCTTGTTACTAGACAAAATTGTATGGGTCAAAGGAAATGAAAATAAGTAGTTTTGTTTAACACTGGATTAGTCAGCTTGGGCTGCCATACAAAAATATCATAAACTAGGTGGCTTAAGCAACAGACACTTATTTTTCACAGTCCTGGAGGCTGGAAGTCAAACATCAGAGTGCCAGCATCATCAAATCCCAGTGAATGCTCACTTCCTGGCTTGCAAATGGCTACCTTCTTGCTGTGTTCTCACATGGCAGGGGTTGGGGGGCGGTGGAGAATAGAGAGAGATATTGATTTTTCTATCAGATTAAGACTGCAACTTTATGGCATTATTTAACTTTAAATACCTTCTAAAGACTCTGATCTCCAGAAGTCACATTAGGGGTTCAACATATGAATTAGAGGTATTTTGATTGGTTTTAAAACTTTCAATATATTCTAGAAAAGTGGGAAATCAGCATAGTGAAGGACCACTGGGACCTGCATTTTGGAAACAAACATTCTTTCATTTGGTCAATAACAAAGACAAGTGTATAGGCAGACAATATACAAATGATGCTTTTGCATTAAGTGAGAACTCAATCAAAGCAAGGTATTCTACATGCAGGAAAAGCATCACCATTAGTTTAAAACGGAAAAGCTCTTGGAGAATTATGTCATCACTGAGAACACAGTCATAGAAGCATGTCAAATCTAAAAGAATTTGTGCCAGTTTAGTGTCAATAGAACAATATTACCCCATTGATGATTGCTAATTGAAATATGTGGCTTTGGTTATTTTTTATATTTAATTTATAAATGAATTTCATTTTTATAGCTATGTAAGAGCTGCAAGCATACAGAGTATACCCGGTTTATATTTGTCCATATTAAAGTTATATTAAAATATAATTAATTCAAGTCAACACCCAAATTCCATAGACTTTTTAAAAATTATGACGATAAAGTACTAATTTATTTAATTATTTATTTTAATATACATATTGTGACACTTCTTTTGTGGCCTTAAATGGTTGTTTAAGTCTTTTATGTTTAATTATTTCCATCTGTTATTGCCTCATTGCCTCAAGTAAAATGTAAATTTCTACCAGACAGAAATTAGCTTTCAGGGCATTTGCACCCTTCTTAGTATCTGGCACAGTGCCGAGGACATAACGGGTGCCCAATAATGTTTGTGGATTTTAGCTCTTTGATCAACCATTCTGGACTTGACTTTCAATTCCAAAATATTGTCTACCATTCCAAAATATTGTCTCTTTGTTTTATTAAATCCACTTCCAAGAAAGGTATTTTTAAAAATATATTTAGCTTTATGTTTCTGGTGTCTACTATAATTACAGGCAAATAGTAACTCACCTTTACTGAGTATACTCTGATGCCAAGAACTGTTCTGAACATTTTACATAGACCATCTCACTTCATTAAAATAACCATAGGAAAATAGTTAGGATAATAACCAAATTACTTCTGCTAATTAATGAGAAATTTGAGTCAAGAGAGCTTAATTAAGTATATTGCCCAAAGGTCATATAAGTAGTAAATTCTAATCAGGGCACTTAATCAGGGCCTGTTGGCCACCTTCATACTGCCTGCAACTTCAGTTTGCAAAAGGAATGTGAAAGTCATTGATCTGTTACTGCAGTAATGGCTCAGATTCTTTATCAGGAAAGTGCAAAATGAGTAGGAAAAATGTTCTCCTTCGCTCTTCACGGGCATGTGGCTACCCCATCATTCATTGAACACCTGGCATTCACTGTCTATGGTATAGGAGTAAATGACAAAGTAAACATTGTCCAAACTTCAAATTTCTTAAATGGACATGTTACTGAAAAGCAAATGGTATTTATTTGGTCTATTACTCATATTTTAGCTTGCTCTTTATTTTGCTTGGAAAAGTGCTTAGCATTAAAATATTTGTTGAAAGGTCCTCTCCACTTTCAAGCTTAGAAATAACAGTTTAGGTACAGCTTTAATGTGCAAAACTCACTTTCTTTTCATTGGCAATTTATTCTTTTCCAGTTAAAAAAAAACATTCAGACCATGTCTGGATGACTGATTAAATGACCTAATATTTTTATGATCTTAGTGATGCAATCTATTTGGGCATAAGGGTTACTGGAACAGCAACACATGTGTTAGCTGCAGGAGACCAATTCAGTTGTGTCAGTAGACAGAGCCCTCAAGGCACATTATTGTCACTGTATTATTTTTCTACCCTTTTGTCTTAGCTGCCAGAAGAGTGGATGGTCTCTGACAGGGTGCCTTCTCCCAGTGAGTTTGCAGTACATACACTTCTTTAATGGAACATTAAATGGGTTCCCTCAGTTATCACATGGAAATTTGATTTCCCATGAGACTCTCCTTGTTTCTGCCCAGAGACAAGATTTGTTCTCTTGTAACTCTCAGTCTAGTGTATCACCTAATAGTAATGATAACTCGATCCCAGACTAACCATGAGAGTAACCCTGGGGTCATTATCAGAATACTGAGTGGATGAGTGTGTCAATTGATGTCTGTCCTGGATTGTTCCTGAAACTTATTCATGCATTCATTCACTTACCCATTCCTTCAACATACATTTATTAAATACTTGCTGTGTGACAGGCACTAAGGGGTGGGGATACAGAAGTTATTAGAAAAAAATTAAGCCTATTCTCAGAGCTCTCACATGTTGGAGAGATGCAAATAATTAAGTAGTAAGATAACCACTGTAATTTTATAGGTGCTTGGATCCCGTGATGAGGGTGTGGTAGGGTGAGGTGGCGAACCTAGAAAGAAGCAATAGTTTGAGCTGTTTGACATCTTTTATCTCCCAGCTTTAATGAGATATAATTGATATATAACATTATATAAGTTTAAGGCATAGAACATAATAATTTGATAAATGTATATATTGTGAAATTATCACAAGTTTAGTTAACATCCATTATCTCACATAATTTAAGACTTTTTTCCCATTTCTTCTTCGTCTTCTTTTTTTTTTTCTTTTTCCTATGCTTAACCTTTTTCTTTTATTGCAGCAATATTTACAATTGTCAATTTTTGGAAGTAGCCCGAGAGTCCATCAGTAGATGAGTGGATAAAATAACTATTGGATATTTACACAATGGAATACTACTTGGCTGTAAAAAAAAAAAAAAAAGAAAATTTTACCCTTTGCAACAGCATGGATGGACCTGGAGAACATTATGCTGAGTGAAATAAGCTAGTCAGAGAAAGACAAATACTATGTAATATTACTCATATGTGGAATCTAATGAACAAATTGAACTAATAAGCAAAATAGAGACAGACTCATAGATAGAGAGCAGGTTGACAGCTATTAGGGTTAGGGGGTGAAGGGATCAAGCAAAAGGGAAAAAGGACTTATGGACGTGTACAGACAAATTTTTACTTTGTGATGAGAACTTTTAAGATTCACTCTTAGCAACTTTCTAAATACAATATATCAACCACAGTCATCATGCTGCACATTGTATCCACAAAAGTTATTTATCTTATAACTAGAAGTTTGTACTTTTTGGCCACTTTTACCCATTTCCCCTACTCCCACCCCCTGCTTTGAGCAATTACAGAGCTGATCTCTGTTTCTATGAGTTTGGCTTTTTTAGATGCCACATAAAACTGAGCTCATGTAGTCCATGTCTTTCTCTGTTTACCTTATTTCATTTGGCACAATATCCTCAAGGTCCATTCACATTATCATACCTGGCAGGATTTTCTTCTTTAAGGCTAAATAATATTCCATGTTCATCCATTGGTGGACACTTAGGTTGTTTCCATGTCTTGGCTATTGTAAATAATGCTACAATAAACATAGGGATGCAGATATCTCTTTGGGATAGTGATTTTGTTCCCTTCAGATAAATATCCAGAAGTGGAATTACTAGATCAGATGGTAGTTCTATCTATTGTTAATTTTTTTACGAACCTCTAGACTCTTTTCCATTGTGCCTGCACCAATTTTCATTCCCACCAACTGTGCTTAGGGTTCTCTTTTCTTCACATCCTTGTCAACACTTGTTATGTTTTGTAATTTTGATAAAGACATTCTAACAATTGTAAAGTGATATGTCATTGTGGTTTTGATTTGCATTTCCCTAATGATTAGTAATATTGAGTACTTTTTCACGTACCTGTTGGTCACTTAAATATCTTGTTTAAAAAAAAGAATGTCTATTCAGTTCTCTTACCCATTTTGAATTTGATTATGTGATTTTGTTTTCTGTTTTTGTCATTGAGTTGTTTCTTACAAAAATTTGGATACTAATGCCTTGTCTGATATGTGGCTTGCAAATATTTTCTTCCATTCCATAGGAAACTTTTTCATTTTTTGATTGTTTCTTTTTCTTTACAGAAGCTTTTTAGTTTGATGTAGTTCCAGTTGTTTATTTTCTATATTGTTGTTTGTATTTTAGGTGTCATATCCAAAATATCATTGCCAAGTCCCATGCCTAGAAGCTTTGTCCCTCCTTTTCTCCTATGAGTTTTATGCCTTCAGGTCTTACTTTTCAATTTTTAATCCGTTCAAGCTAATTATTGTGAGTGGTGTAAGATAAGGGTCTAGTTTTATTCTTTTATGTGTGAATATACAGTTTTCCCAGCACCATTTATTGAAGAGACTGTCTTTTCTCCATTGAGTATTATTGGCTCTCTTGTCAAATATTAGCTGACCAGCCCTGACTGGTGTTGCTCAATTGGTTGGGTGTTGTTCTGCAAAGTGAAAAGTTGCCAGTTCGATTCCGAGTCAGAGCACATGCCTGAGTTGTGGGGCCGAGTTCCTAGCTGGGTGCTGTCAGGGTGTATGCAAGAGGCAGCCAATTGATATTTCTCTCTCTCATCAGTTTCTCTCTCCTTCTCCCTCCTTTCCCCTCTCTCTAAAAATAAGTAAATAAAATCTTTAAGAACATATTAGCTGGCTATATGTACATGGATTTATATCTGAGCTCTCAATTCTGTTATGACATCGTGAAGTCTGTTTAGAACAACACCCAGAGTAATGAGTATAAACCCCCCCAGCTGCAACACACCTCACCCAGAGACGGAGAAACTGAAAATGCTGGCAGTCGGCAAATAGCTATGTGAAGTCTTATGGGCTATTCTTTTTAAATATGTATAAATTCATGTAAATTTTCATTCTAGCATAATATAGAAAATTATTTTAATATAAAAATGTGTTAAATTAATATACCTTCCCCATTTTGCAACAGAGAAGTTCCTCAACTAAAATGTATATTCCATGAACAAATGCCAAATTCTTTCTGGGACTTTTCATACACTTTGGCACAAAAATGAGCACACCTATTTTAAGGTGAGAAAAAAATGTGTTAAGAAAAAAGAAATAGAGAGACATGGCTTGCCTCTTTGCACAAGCACATCAAAACTACAACTAAAATGTAGACCAACCATCACTCAGGAATGTCAGAAATCGAGTTGAATGGAAGTCTGACAACTACATAATTGAAGAAACTACATCCATCCATGCTGGTAGAAGGGGTGCAGATGCAGAACAGGCTGGCCCCACACCCACATGGATAAAAACTTGGGAGGGATATCTCTGACGCGAGGCCCACCAGCCCAAGATTCCAGTGCCAGGAAGATAGATCCCCACAACTACTGGCTGCGAAAACCACTGGGGATTGAGTCAGCAGAAGACGCTCCTAGAGGCCCAAGCAGCTCCTCTTAAAGAACCCACACATGGACGCACCTACTCAGACTCACTCCCTTTTAAACTCCAACACTGGGGTGGCAGCTTGAAGGCACCAGTGGTATACAGGGAGAGACTGAAGTGTCTGGCATTGGGGTGAGCCGAGGCCATTGTCCCTTTGCTGAACCCTCCCCCCACAGAGCCCGTAGGCTGGTGCCATATCTGAGACTCCTTCAACCTGGCTAACACTGTGTGACCCACCTGGGAGATCCACAGAGGCTCCACTCCACACAAATTACAGGCCCACCCAAGCTGCCTTTCCATAAGAATGGTTCTTCATAGCTCCTAAATCCTATTAAACAGGCAACAGCTGGCTTCAGTGAGCCTTAGCAGCAGCCAGATTAGAGTCACAACTTGGCTTCCCCTGGGAATCTCCAAGCCCAGCACAAGTAGCAGCCATCTCAGGTTACTTTACTGCTCAGTCTGGCTGTCGGCTGCCCCGGTCAAAACACAGGTGAGGGTTGACCTTGGCCTGCACCACTGAGGAAACCCCAGGGCCAGTGCACCCAGTGACATGAACAATGGTGAGGGAGTTGGGAATTTTGGGTGGAGGAGAGCAAAGGGGTAAATCAGGATAACTGTAACAGCACAATCAATAAAATATAATTTAAATATAAATATAAAAAAGAAAAAAGAAACAGAATACCATCTTTCATTCAATATGAGGAGAATATGATAAACCCCATACATCTTTGACTAAGATAATTAAGAAAACAGTATAACATCTAATTTAAATCCATAGGTCTCAGTTATTTTAGCAAAAAATTTAAGAGAAAAGTTGACATAGTTGTTGATTGAAATAATTTTGAAAACACTGGCTTAACAATTTATCTTTTTTTGGAATTGACAAGAGAGAAGGTACAAGCATATTTATATTTATGACCATAAAATATATCTTAAATTTATACCTACTCTATAACTTGTCATTATAAAATTAGTTTTTGATCTAAGTCTGTTTTCTTTCTTCTCGTATTGAATATTTTGTGTAGGCGGTTTCAAGTTCTGCTGATTTATAATTGTGAGACAATGGGTTTTTATTATAGGAAGCTATAAAGGAAATACTTGTTATAGAAAAACACAGTTTACTTAAATGATTAAACCATTTGCTCTAGGAGGCTTAAATCACCAACATTAAGATACTTAACTAACCCACTGAAACCTCCCTGACCTGGTCCAAGTGAGCTGACTTGGTATCAAAAGATTGAACACACTCAGACAACTAAAGGCATTCCTGCTCATAAAAAGCTACTTTTACAAGTAAAATAAAATAATCCTTACAGATTAAAACACAATGCAAAATCTTGATTTTTCCTCTTAGTTCCTCGAATGAAACTCAACAAAATCCGTTTATCATCTACTACCTCTTCCTCCGTCCCCCTGCTATACGTTCTAATCGCCTCTCCAGCCACTTGCTGCTGCACCTCCTCCTTCCTTCACTACCAACCTGTTAAAGCCTCATAACTCACCTGGCAAAGTCCTTTTGGGTTTCTCCCTCTTCTCTTTACCTACCAATCAATCATTCATCACCCTTAACTGCAAGCCATACCCAATAAATACTCCTGGTGGCTGCTTGCTGCTCAGCACAGGGAATTCTTTCCTGTCCTCACTTCCTGACCTTGGCCTTCTTATACCTCTTCTCCACCTTCTGGAACACAATAACCTAGATTCAGATACCAGTTTAGTGACAAATTTAGCAATCCCACAGGATGTAGCTATTCAGAATCTGTTCCTAGCAGGCTCTCCCAAACCCATAGCCAAGCTGCAGATTGGTGCACTCCAGTCTTTATCCACTGTATCTGTTCCACTCAGGGAGAGAGATCAGGAACATGTCTCCCAGTTGCCAGTCACTTTCAATCCACACCGCAGCTGCCACGAGAGGCACCACATCATTCCACCACTCAAAGCATTCACTGAATCCTTGCTGCCTAGCACGATGACATCTGTCGCCTTGTTTAGAAACATATTTAAGGCCCACTGCAAACAGGGTCAGACTGTCATGTCCCCTACATTCATGTCATGTTAGATTATCCCAAACATTCATTATTTTATTTAATATTCTTTCACTGGCTGCTACATGCCAGGCATTGGGCTAAGAATTTCACAATGAGTAAATTAGACATTCTTAGAAAAGTAACATCTGAAATGGGTATGAAAAAGCAAGTAATTAAAAGAGAGTGATGAGAACTATAAGCAATGTTTAAGAGATAGGCTAGAAGTGCACCTAATCCAGCTTGGAAGCTTCAGGTAGGGATGGATTTCCAGAAGACAACTGGAAAATGCAAGATTTGAGGACGAACACATACTATGCCGAGAAGTTATCAATTAGTTTCTCTCTTTTGAAAGAGATTTTTTCTTTTCCAAGACCATTCTTACTTGGCCTTCAAGGCCACTCGCTGATGCTTTTCCTGACCTTCCCAGGCAGAGCTAAATGTTCACCATGGTTTCATAGCACACCTTCCATACCCATATGACTGTCCCATACTGTTCCATTACTGAGTCATACTGTTCTTACCCTGTTGTAACACAGCGTCCATTGAAGGTAAGTAGCCTCATCTCACATGAATGCTCTCTCAAGGCGGAGAGCATGTCTGTGTATCTGTGTGCCCAACTACACTTGACACATGGTATGTGCTCAGTAGACTTTGATGAATCATTGAATTTAACAAAAATATAAGTCAACTTTGATATTCCAAAGTCATTTTCAAGTAAGAAATTTGTGTGAACATAACACATTCAGGAGCATCCCTTATTTCACAGATTTTTTTTTTTTGCATTTTAGGAAAAACAAGAGGAAATTAAGAAAAAAATATTCCATATGAAAATGAACAAGAGAACAAGTGCTTTTATATGTTTCAACACATTTTCTAGCAGTTGGCTGTTTTAATCAATGTTTATGATAGTTGCTAAATTGTGGGCAGTTAGGTACTTTGCCATTCAAAGACTTTAACTGTGACTGGGGTCAGTCCAGACAGCTCACATGAAGCACTCTAAAGTCCCCAGCCAGGCCCATCTGGAGCAAACCCACGCAGAGGCCACTGGAACTGCACTGATCTTCACTCAGTTAAATTGCTGGCAGACTCCTCTACAATTTCTGACTTTGCATCACATGAGCTATTTTGGTCACTAACAAGCTCAGTCAGGGTAGCTGAAAATATATTACCCATGTACCTCACCACCACGCGTTATTTTATAATTTCTTCTACAATATTTACAAGATGTTTTTAGTAGAGGATGGCAGGCTATTGTTTGTTTTGCTTTTCCATCTGGTATTCAATTAATATAATAATAACCACTCTAATTCCTCTCGTTATAACATTGATCTTTTTTTTTATTGTGGCATGTTTATTTTCCTTTGAGGACTAAAAAGTACTGAAGATTGGAAACAATATTTAGTTACAACTACTGCAGGTAACATAGCCCAAGTGCTGTTAATGTTCTGTAATGGGAGCATGGCTAAATCTAGCTCATTTATCCATGTGCTTAGCGATCTCTTGGATATTAATGTTCATTAACTTTATATTATTAATTTCTTATTTCTAAAAATTACATTAATAAATAATAACAATATTATAAAGCAAAAATAGAATATTAAGTGTCAGAGAGCAATGGATTATAAAACACCTGCAGATAAATGTATGTCTTGTGTGGTATGTTTTCTCCATTTCCCACTTTTCACCTTTCCTATTAGTTCATTTGGTTCCTGTGGAAGTCGTTGAGCTTTGCTCTGACGCCTCCAGGGCATTTTGCAGGTGTGAAGTGGGAATTTAAGGACAACTGAGTAAGAGGATAGAAATGTTCAGAGAAAAGTCATTTCAGCTGCAGGTGAGTGGACCAGAAATATCCTCATAGCACTTCCTTTTAGTGGGGAGAAAGTACAACTACCTGATAGAGAAGATAACAGAGGACAAAAACTGTCACATTGTCAAAAGTGATGCCATGAGTCATAATTCTTTTCTGTCTCTTATAGGGTCTGGTATAGTGCTGGGCAATTAGTAAATGATCAATTAAATATTAGTGGATTGATAAAGAGATTAGCTTGATGAATCGTACAAATGATGTGAATTCTGAGAGTTTATCCCTTCATTAAGCCCATCTATAACATATATCTAAAACATTACATGGCCATTTCACCCCAGGTCTGAGCCATTGTCAGAGTAAACTGTGGTTTGCTTAGTTTTTTAGATTCAGTTGTTGACAGCTGTGCATTTGTTGCCATTTTAATGTTCATAGTTTTGATCTTCTTTTTCTTATATAGTTCCCTTTAACATTTCATATACCAATGGATTAGTAATGATGAACTATTTTAGTTTTACCTTATCTGGGAAGCACTGTATCTGCCCTTGCATTCTAAATGATAGCTTTGCTGGATAGAGTAATTTAGGTTGTAAGTCCTTGCCTTTCATCGCTTTGAATACTTATTGCCAGTCCCTTCTAGCCTGTAAAGTATCTTTTGAAAAATCAGCTGACAATCTTATGGGAACTCATTTGTAGGTAACTATCTGCTTTTCTCTTGCTGCTTTTAAGAGTCTCTCTTTATCTTTAACATTGGGCATTAGTTACGATGTGTCTTGGTGTGATCCTCTTTGGGTCCAACTTGTTTGGGTCTCTGTATACTTCCTGGACTTGTATGTCTATTTCCTTCACCAAATTAGGGAAGTTTTCTTTCATGATGTGTTTCAAATAAGCTTTCAATTTCTTACTCTTCCTGTTCTCCTTCTAGTATCCCTGTGATCTGGATGTTGGTATGTTTGCAGATGTCCCAGAGGCTCCTTATTCTCTTCTCATTTTTTTAAAATTCTTTTTTCTTGTTGCTGTTCTGATTGAAATTTTTTTCTCCTTTTTGTTCCAAATCATTGATTTGAATCTTGGCTTCATCCCCTCCATTGTTCGTTTCCTGTGGGTTTTTTTTAATTTCACTTAATGCAACCTTCATTTCTGTCTCAGTCTTTTTTATGCTTTTGCAGTACCCATTGATTTCTTTGAGCATCCTGATAACCAGCGTTTTGAATTCTGCATCTCATTGGTTGCTTGTCTCCATTTCGCTTAGTTTTTTTTTTTTCCTGGAGTTTTGTCCTGTTCTTTCATTTGTACTATATTTCTTTGTCTCCTCAATTTGGCAGCCTCCCTGTGTTTGTTTCTGTGTATTAGGCAGAGCTGCATTGACTCCCTGTCTTACTAGAGTAGCCTATTGTAGAAAAGGCACCTGTAAATTGTGTGGAGTGGAGCCTTAGTCACTGGGGCAGGGCAACCCATTTCACTGTTTTGTTGCTCTGTGTCAGGGAGGGCTCAGAGAGGGAGCAGTGCTGCTGCCTGGCCTCTGGAGATTGCCTGAGAGGAGGCTGTCTCCCCTGCACTTGCCCTCTTGCCAGTAACTTTATTTTCTCCTCTTCTCCCCATATGCCACCTGTGCCCTTCCAACTGTTGACCTGGTGCTGAATCCTGGAGGAAATGGGTCTGCGTGAATCCTAAGTCTGTTGCAGGCCATTTAAGAGAAGTCTCTTGAGAATCCTGCAGTTTCTTCCACCTCCCCAGCCACCACTGGGTTTTGTAGCCAGAAGTTATGGGGACTTATCATCCTGGTGGTGGAACCCTGGGCTGGGTGGTCTGGTCTGGGGCCGGGATCACTCGCTCCCAAGGTATCCCTCCCGGTTTTTATCCACCACACTTGAATGTGGGACTCCGCATTCTACCACCTCTCCATGCCTCTCCAGTCCTCTGTGTCTCCACCCCTCTTACCCATCTGGATAAATGTGGCTTCTTTAAATCCTTGGTTGTTGGACTTCCATACAGCCTGATTTTCTGAGGAATCTGGGTGAAATTTGTTTTATAGTCTAGTTGTAATGTTTTGCTGTAGCTGTGCATGGAGCCGAGGTGTGTTTACCTCCACCTCCACCTTGCCCATGTCTTTCCGGTCTTGAGTTGTATAAATTCTTTGTATATTTTGTAGATTAACCGCTTATCAGATGTGTCATTGGCAAATATGTTCTCCCATACAGTGGATTCCCTTTTCATTTTGTTGATTGTTGCTTTTGCTGTGCAAAAGCTTTTTAGTTTGATGTCCTGTTTGTTCATTTTTCCCTTTGTTTCCCTTGCTCTAGGAGATATATTGGCAAAAATATTGCTATGAGAAATGTCTGAGATTTTACTGTCTATGTTTTCTTCAGGGATTTTTAAGTTTTGTGACTTCCATATACATATTTAATCCATTTTGAGTTTATTCTTGTGTGTGGTATAAGTTGGTGTTCTAGTTTAAATTTTTTTGCATGTACCAGTCCAGTTTTCCCAACACCATTTATTGAAGACACTGTCTTCACTCCACTATATGCTCTCACCTCCTGTGTCAAACATTTATTAACAATAAATGTGTATGTTTATTTCTAGACTCTCTGTTTTGTTCCATTGATCTGTATGCCTGTTCTCATGCTGTTATGATTACAGTGGCCTTGTAGTATAGTTTGATATCAGGTATTGTAATACGTTCAACTTTGTTTTTCTTTCTCAAGATTGTCAGTGCTATTCAGTGTCCTTTATGGTTCCATATAAACTTTTGAAATATTTGTTTTACATATGTGAAATATGCCATTGGAATTTTAATAGGAATTGCATTGAATCTATAGATTTCTTTGGGTAGTGTGGATATTTTAATGATGTTAATTATTCCAGTCCATGAACATTGTATATACATACACTTATTTGTATCTTCCTCAGTTTCTTTCTTCAGTGTCCTGTAATTTTCTGAGTACAGGTCTCTTACCTTCTTGGTTAAATTTATTCTAAGTACCTTATTTTTTTTGTGGCAATAGTAAATTAGATTGTTTTCTCAATGTATCTTTCTGATAGTTCATTACTGGTGTATAAAATACCACTGATTTATGAATATTAATTTTTCATGTCACTACTTTGCCAAATTAATTTATTGGGTCTATTGGTTTTTTGGTGGAGTCTTAGGGATTTCTATATGCAATATCATCTCACCTTCGAATAATGACAGTTTTACTTTCTCCTTTCCAATTTGGATGTCTTTTCTTTCTTCCTCTTGTTTGACAGCTGTGACTAGGACTTCTAGTACTACACTGAATAATAGTGTTGGAAGTGGACATCTCTGCCATGTCCCTCCATCTTAAGGTAAACACTTTTAGTTTCTGCCCAAGAAGTATGATGTTGGTAGTAGGTTTGTCATATATTGCCTTTATTATGTTGTGGTATGATCCATTTTTTCTCCCTTTGCTGTGAGTTTTTATCATAAATGAGTGCTAGATTTTATCAAATGTTTTACTGCATCTATTGATATGGTCATATTATTTTTGTCTTTCATTTTGTTTATGTGATGTATCACATTAACGATTTGCAAATGTTGTACCAACCTTGCGTTCCCAGAATAAGTCCCACTTTTCATGGTGTATGATCTTAATGTAATGCTGGGTCCAGTTTACTAATATTTTATTGAGGAGTTTAGCATCTAATTTCATCAGGAATATCAGCCTATAATTTTCTCTTTGTAGTGTGTTTATCTGGTTTTGAAATTAGAATAATGCTGGCCTCATAAAAAAATACTTGGAAGTCTTTCCTCCTCTTCAATATTATGAAATAGTTTGAGGAGGATAGGTATTAATTATTCTTAAAATGTTTTGTAAAATTAACCGGTGAAACCATCTGGTCCAGGGCTTTTGTTTGCTGGGATTTTTTTTGAATACTGCTTCAGTGTTGTTAGCTGGATTGATCTATTCAGATTTTCTGATTCTTCTTTATTCAGTTTTGAAAGAATTTATGTTTCTAGAACTTATCCATTTCACCCAGGTTTTCTAATTTGTTGGTACATAGTTGTTCATAGTATTTTCTTATAACCCTTCGTATTTCTGTGATGTTAGGGTTACTTCTACTCTTTCCTCTTTGATTTTACTTATTTGGGCCCTCTATCTTATTTTCTTAATGACTCTTGTACAATGTCAATCTTATTTATCTTCTCAAAGAACCAACTCTTGGTTTCATTGATCTTTGGTTCTTTTTCAGTCCTTATGTCATTTATTTCTGCTCTGATTTTTATTATTTACTTCTTTCTACTTACTGTGGGTTTCGTTGGTGTTATTTTCCTAGTTCTGTTAGGTGTATTGTTAGATTGTTTACTTGAGCTTTCTTGTTTCTTGAGGTAGACCTGTAATGCTATGAATTTCCCTCTCAGAACTCCTTTTGATATGTTCCATGTATTTTGGGTTGCCATGTGTTCATTTCCATTTATTTCTAGGTAACTTTTGATTTCTTCCTTTATCTCATTGTAAACTCATTCACTGTTTAATAACGTGCTATTTAGCCACCATACATTTGAATGTCTTCCAGTTTTTTTCTTGTAGATGATTTCTAGTTTCATACCATTGTGGTCAGAGAAGATGCTTCATATGATTTCAGTGTTCTTGAATTTGTTAAGGCTTATTTTGTGTTCCAACATGTGGCCTATCTTTGAGAGTGTTCAATGTGCACTTGAGAGGAAATTATATCCTGCGGCTTTGCAATGAAACTCATCTGATCCAGCTTGCCATATAAGGTCACTGTTGCCTTGTTGATTTTTTGCCTGGGTGATCTATCCACTGATGAAGTGGAGTGTTAAAAATCCCCTACTATGACTGTAGCTGTTGATCTCTCCCTTAATGTCCACCAAGATTTCCTTTATATATTTTTGTGCTCCTATACTGGTTGCATACATGTTTACAAGGGTTATATTCTCTTGTTGGATCAAATCCTTTCACCCTACATTCTTTTCACTACATATTTAGTAATATGTAGTGATTTTCTTTGTCTCTTTTATAGCCTTTGCTTTGAAGTTTATTTTGTCTAATAGAAGTACTGCTACCCAAGTTTTTTTTTTCCATTTTAATTTGCATAGCATTTTTTCCCATTCCTTCACTTTCAGTGTGTGTGCATCTTTTTTTCTGAGGTGGGTTTCCTGTAGACAGCATATATGTGGTTCATGTTTTCTCACCCATCTAGTTACCCTATGTCTTTTGATTGGAGCATTTAATCTGTTTATATTTAAAGTTACTATTGATAAGTACTTATTTTTTGCCATTTTATACTTTATACCTAAGTCTCCCCCACCCCATTTCTTTTTATTTCAAAGTAGGCTCTTTAATATTTCTTGCAATAATGGTTTAGTGGTTATAACCTCCTTTAGCTTTTTGGGGGAGGGGGGTCTGGAAAGCTATTTATTTCAACTCCAGTTTTAAATGATAGATTTGCTGGACAAAGTAGCCTTGGTTGTTGGTTCTTGCTTTTCTTAACTTTGAATATTTCATGCCAGTCTTTCCTGGACTATATTTTTTCTGTTGAGAAATTAGCTGACAGCTATATGGGAACTCCTTTGTAGGTAACTAACTGTCTCCCTCTTGCTGTCTTTAAATTTCTCTCTTTTTCTTTATACTTTGCCACTTTAATTATGATGTGTCTCTGGCAGGTCTCTCTACGTTCATTGTGATTGGGACTTTCTGCATCCTGATTTTGTGTGACTTTTTTTTTTCATCAGGTTATGGAAGTTTTTTCCAAATAGGGTCTGTATCATTTGTTCACTCTCGTCTTCCTCTGGTACCCCTATGATATGGATGTTGCTACTTTTCCTTTTTTAAAAATTTCCTTTTATTTCTGATGCTCTGCTTGGGTACTTACAGTTATCTTGTTCTATAAATTGCTTCATCTAAGCTGCTGTTGATTCTTCTAATGTATTCTTAATTTCAGATATTGTAGTCTTCATTTCTGACTTGTAAATTTTTTTTTTGTTTCTATGCCCGTTTTAATGCTTATTATCTCTTTGTTTAAGTTCTCATTGAGATTATTTATTCTTCCCCTAAGGTCCTTAAGCACTCCATTATACCAATTATAAAACCATTGTTTTAAACACTGCATCTAGTATTTTGGTTGCTTCTATTTCATTTAATTCTATTTCTTGGGATTTTTTCTCATTTGGGGCATATTTCTTTGTCTCCCCCTATTACCTTTGTATATTAGGTAGATCTGCTATGACTCTCAAAATTGTTATGATGGCTTTATGATGAAGGTGTCTTGTTGGACTCAGTGGTACATTCTTCCATTGCCTGAGCTCAGATCTCCAAAATTGTTTTTTGTGGGTTATATGCACCTTCATGTTGTAGTTGAGTTTTGAATGCCACTGGTCATTTTGTGGATGGAGTTAACTCTTCAGGCTTGTTAACTCTAAGTGTAAACCTCGATCACCGTGTATGAGATGCTTTGCAGGGTCTGCCTCCTGAGGCAAAGTCATTCTCAGCAGTGTCTGGTGCCTGCCCGAATCTTCCTTTGTGTGTGCCACTTGTATGGCTTGTTAGGTTGTGTTTTGGGCTGGCTTGAAGCACAACACTGGTTACGTTGGTTCTGGGTCCACTTAGGCCAGGGTTCAGGTATAGTTTAATGTCAGACATTGTGTGTAACCCACCTTGAGCGACCTGTCTGAAGCTACTACACAGTTCACTGTTTGTGGCTATGTCTACTGGACCTGGGTGTGTGTGCCAGTTTGTTTATAAGAGTCAGCTTCCTTCATCTTAGAGTTGGGGGCAGGTCTGTAAAAGGACTGAGGCTTCCTGAGGCCTGTCTTCCCTTGTTGGCTACTCTGCCTCCCCGTGATATCACCTGGTCCTCCTCCAGAGCCTTCTGAAGAAGGACTGTAGCGTGGGCTCAGGCTGGCCATGAACTTCAGCACAGGTTGTAAGTTTGGTAGAGTGGGGCAACCAGGGTTGGGAGGACAGTACTAATGTGTCCCCTACTTGGGTATCACACACAGTCAGGCATTCAATGAAGGGAAGGTGGCCCCTGCCTCAGAGCCAAACTAGTCAATCTTTGCCAGATTCTCCAGCTCTGGTTTCCTCTGGAGAGGCTTTCTGTAGATTCGGGTTGGATACAGTGAGCCATGCCCCCTGCAGGAACAAGCTTAGTTGCATTGAGCTCAGGAGCACAGATCAAATGAGTCTACAGTTGGAGGTGATGCTGACCCAGCTGGGAGGAGGCGGCTAAGCACTTCATCCCAGTCCCAGACAATAGCCTCTGAGGGATACATAATTGACTGTCCAAGCTCTGAGCCACTCTCCTTACCCCCAACAGACCTGAGTCCAGTGGGTCAGGGTATCTAAGACTTGGCAGGGCTAATCCAAAGAGTTTCTCATTGGGAGTCATTCCCAGAAGGCTGTAGGATGAGAGCAGGCATTTCTTTCCCTTCCAGGAATAGCATAGGCTGAGTTCACTGGTGAGACAGAAGTGGCCTCTTCACAATATAGCTAAGTCCTCAGCACCCACCCCTCTGGTTACTAGACAAAGCCTTCCCCAGAGATGCAGAGTCTGAAAATCCCAACTCTGAGCACCACTCTGGTCCCTTTGCACCACTGAACTCAACCATATGGGCTTGCAGAGTGATACAACAGGTAGGGTTAGGGTTGCCAGTTATGCATTTGAGGTGGAGGAAACCAGCCCTCTTTTTTCAAACCACACAGTTTAGTCACCATCTGAGTCTTCACCAAAATCCTCCCCAGAAAAAGAGGGCCCTGAAAGTCACTGATGTGTGCAGCCAGCATACCCCTTCACAGGACCCAAGAATAGCAGCATAGCCTTTCCAGCAGTCAGAGTTCAGGTAGTGCACTGTCTATGCTGTTGCCGTAACAATAGGACAGCATGTCTCTGGGAAGGTGGCATCTGGGTCTCCCCAGGTGGACTGAATCCCCAGATTTTCACCACCAGATGCTATGCAGGCTCCACTTTCCTGTAAATATTGCTCTGAGTTGGGGATCCCTGTGTGAGGTTGATACCCCACACTCCTGGGGTGTGGGAGTTTTGCAGCCGTGATATACTTCTGGCTTCTCAACTGTGGCATCTGGGTGAGAAGGTTAACTCTTTCTTAGTCTCTGCCTTTCTTACCAGTCTCTATGTGGCTTCTGTAAATCCTTCAGTTGGTGATTCAGGTTGATTGCTCTATAATTTAGCTGTAAATCTGGTTTGGGTCTAAGAACGAGTGTCCAGGAGCAGGTGAGCGTGGCTTCCACCTACTCTGCAGCCATCTTGGAATCTGAATGTTTTATTTTAAAAAACAAAATCCTTGGTCTTTACTAAAATATGTACTCAAGGATCCAAAACAGTTCTATGTTTATTAAAATAGTATGTAACTTTAAATCCTATGCCTTGGCTCTGATCACACATTGCCAGCATGGCAATCGGTTATTGGGTTTAATTTAGTATTAGTAGATAGTGAGCAAATTAACCTGCCTCAATAACTTGAAGTACATCATTCTAAATAATTTCTTTTTGACAGAATTGTACAATTGTGGCACTACATGGCTTTAGGCTTCATTGTTTGCTTATGAATTAGCTTGTCAAACAGAAAAATGTTCTTGATTAAATTTTAAAAGAAAAAGAGTAAGTTATAATGTAATATGCTCATAATATTTTAGTATTTTAAAAGTTACATGTGTATGTTTATAGAAAGAAGATAGAAATATTAAACCATTAACTCTGGTTATTTTTAGTAAGAATTGTAGGAAATGTTTAATTTCTTCTTTATGGTTTTAAAATTATTTTCTATGTTTCCTGTAAAAACAAGTGCTACTTTAAGAAGCCAGAAAAATAAAAAGCAAGCACTAAATATTATTTTAAAAGTTTGGCATCAAGTATAAAAATTCAAACTAAATATGTTCAAAATATCTGTTCAAGTCTCCTGTTTGTACTCTTCTTTCTATCATAGATCTAAAGAATCTGCTTAAATAATTTCTATACTTATGAAGAGAATATGATAATTCAATAAAAATTATCTGGTTTTATGTTTTTGAATTTAGGTTGTTATAAATAGGATGACGAGGCTTTTTAAACGTAGAGTTCACCACATCAATCTATAAGTATGTGTGTGTCAAATCTGCACAGCTGACACATTATAATAAAAAGAGTTGAAAGATGAAGGTAATGACATTCTTTTTACCCCTACCAATGGTCAAGTGCCACCAGGCTCTTCTCTAAAACTGAACTGTCTCTCTACTAAGTGACTCCTCAATTCTGCTTTGAATGGCTGGCTTCAAAAAGGTAAAGAGTCAGAAAGGCCTATTTTGTATAGCTCCAAAGGGGAGAGCTAGGGCCCGTAGAGCTAGATCTAAGTTTAGCTTAATGAAGAATGTTCTGAGAACCATGGTCAAAATTTCTCTTCCCTGGGGGACAAAATAAAGTGTCAGTGAAGGTATGGTCCAGGTGGGGCAGACAGAGGGAATCACATCACCAAAATCAGATGATATTGAAATCAAGAGACCATAAAGAGCAGAAAGTCACTAAGAATTAGGTAAGAAAGAATGGAGTTGCTCCGGTGGAAGTTCAAGAAGCGGGTTTTAGAAGGTGGGGAACTGGCCAAGGTTGGCAATGACGGTGATGATTAGTGTAAAGTGAAAGTGTAGAGCCACTTCTTTAAAAAATTGTTAAAAATTTCAAAATGTCACCAGCAGATTATCAAGTCAAGCGTGGGGCCTTTCTAAGCACACGGCCCTGTGAAACCATCCCTGCACAAAAATGATCCCTCACCAGAAAGGGAGGATTGTTCCTGGGTTTACCACCTTTGGGTGGCTCTTGCTTGTTAGCTCACCCAGGAGTAGTGTGGTGACACTGAATGCATTATAATGATGAGGACAAGGGATACAGAGCTTTTCCAAATATATTTGGAAAGTACGGTCAAAGGAATTGTTCAAAAACAGGTTGCAGGTAACAAAGAGAATTCAAGCATGGGGTAGGTATTTAGGTTTGAAGATTCCTTTGCACTTGGAGTCTAGAATTCTTTGGTAGTTGGTTTGGCCTAAAAAATCATTTTAAAGTATTCTTCAAACTATAGGTTCTGTAAATTCTGAGTTTTCCATATATTTCCAACTCAAATTTTCAATCTCATAGTACATTCTTACTTGTCAGCCAGTTTTATCTCAGAGACATAGATATGATAACGCAGTATTCCTTGCTGACTTGCTTAACCCTAAAATCACTGCCCAGACAGTAGAATTACAGGTGATAATCTCAGACATTTTGGACCTCCTTTCGCATATCTAAGAATTATAAGTAAAACATTAGACTCTGTTTCTCTGGTCCACTAAATTCAAGTTTTCTTCCTTTTCCTTCTATACAAACATTCCCACAAGGCAGAGAGCTGATTTTGTTAACCATTTTTCTTCTCATGGTAGAGTATATAAATCACTTTCATTCCACCTTCCTCCCTGCCTCCCCATGTCTGCAATCTTTACCATGTGTTGCTGCAGTTCTCCCCACTAAAACTGGAGTATATTTCCCCATATCAACAATGGTGGGCTTTACTATGTGAATACTTTGCTTATGAAACATTGTTGGAAATGACAAAGTCCCGGCTCCACGTCTAGACCTGAAGGGGCAGGACACTGTGTGCTCCCATTTGCCTCTTCTTCACTTCTTTTAGTACCATGAAAAGAACATATTCCAGGTAGCCCATTGGTTAAGGGAGATAGGATGAAAGACTTGTGGAGCAGACCTTAGCCCAAGCTGCAGCTTGGGACTTCACCCAGTCAAGCCAAGTTTCAATCAGCTCATAGGTATGTGAACGAAATAACTATTGTTGTTTTTAGCCATTGGTTTTTTATGTAGCATTATGGCAACAAAGAATAACTCACATATCCTTTAATTCTCTAGCTCTTTCATACTTTTAACCAGTCAAATGATGGTGAACATTGAACGCATTTACCAGCTGTGAAGAGCATGGTGATTAAGAGTTCAGGTTTTGGAGTAAGTGAGACTGGATCAAAATCCCAGCACTGACACACCAGCCCACTCTACCTCTAACCTCTGGGCTTTCCTCTATTGGATGGGGATAAGAAGATGCCCATTGGAGGCAAAATGAGGTAAGGCACTTAAAGTTAAGAGCACAATAATTTTCAACTGCTATTGAGGTTGGCTTTGAGTAGACAAATTTTGGCTAAGCAAGTATGTCTGGAGGGGTGTGGCTATTTGAAATAGGAATCACTTTATGAGGCTCAAACAATACCTGTTGTCACATTAAACACAAAATGAATCAGCAACGAGAGGAAAAAGCAGTATCAGGTAGAAAGACTCAGAGAGAATATACTTTGGTATTTTCTAAACCCAGTCCTGTGCTATAGATGTTACAATAGGTAGATCCTATCACTCCACAAGATTTAACTGAAATGAGAGGTAAAAGAAGAACTTGTTCTAGGGTCCATTATTATTTATCATGGCACAAAGAGTAAAGTGAACAGATGGCCAATTATTTCTGCAATTGCAATAAATGAAGTGTTTTTACTGGGGCAGGGTGAGTTTAGATCACCTTCCTGCTTCTATACTGATGGCAAAGTCAAATGAAAACTATGACATGATAGAGGTCAGCAATAGCCAACATCCACAGTCTGTTCACAGTTCACAAAAATACTGTAATTTTCTTTTGCAATCATTTCTGTTTACTGATTTACCAAGGGCATCTGTACTTTAAACAAAGGTTCAATTTTTTTTCTGTCAATCATTCTGTCCTAATTGATTCTGGGGACAGTTCAATGAGATAATGCATGCGAAAAAGAGCTTTGCCAATTGTAAAGGGCTGTACCTGCTGGCTAATTTAGTTTGAATTAAATTGTGCAGGAATTAAACAAGCTTCTCTGCTTCATTATGGCAAATTGTAAGCTGTCAAACATGGCATTAGAATTTGATGACAAAATCAAGGAAAATGAGCAGCTGGCTCGGGGGCTGGGACTGAGGAAACAGCCTTTGCTTCCAGAACGATGCACTGAGGGGAGAAGAATGGTGACAAAGGGGAGAGCAGAAAAGGCAAAGTGAGATTTGGAAAGGTTTTTCTCCCTCAACTATGTTTTCTCCTTGAAAGAATAACTTCCACTTTATTTTATTTGAATGAAAAGAAAATATAACTTGCTAAGTGGACACCAAATGGTTCCTATTGTTTCCACAGTTTTCATTTGTGTGCAAAGCTCTAAGTCTTAAAACCATCTTCAGGATTTAGTCACCAACAAATGACCTAAGCTCAGAATACAGTCTCCTCAGTTTCTCTGGCTCCTCCTTGGCACTTTGAACAATGTCATAGATGGCATGAAGTTCCCAGAGAAGTACCATGAAGAGAAAAATCACCTTGGCGACTTTTTTTCTCTTGTGATAAACCACAGAAGTGGGGAAAAGTCAAAGTTGGGGCTAAGGGCTCCACCTTTTGTTGGCTCTATGAGCATTAATAATTTAGGTTCCTGATCCACTAAAAATAGGATGGCAGTGGTACCTACTTCAAGGGAACATTATGAGAATTAAATGAGACAATTCATGAAAAAATTTTATCTCAATGCTTGACTGATTGTGTTCATTTAACATTAGCTATTATTACAGTCCCTCAGTGGTAAGAAAGCGAGCAGGTGACTGAATGGGGGCAGAGGGAGAAATGGCAGAAATAGGTGAGGTGATACAAAGAAAAAAACAAAAAAAATCTCATTAATTAAAACTAATTCAAATTTTGTGAAAACTGAATATCAGATAGGTCTATAGTAATTTTGAATCATAAAGAAGCAAATGCTACATAAATTAATAACATAAGAAGATATAGGTAGAGTGATTGAGCCAGTTGAGTTGGGGAATACTATTTTAAGGACATTAGCAGAATTTACCACAATGGAACTAGCATGTAATAAACATGCTAGTTATCTATTTGATAATATAACCTAAGCTCTCTATTTAGCAAAACAGCCAAGTTAACTTCACTGTATAAATATATAAGAGAAAAAAATCTCCTTTTTAATATTTCAGCCCAGGGAATGTTTTTACAAATTTACAGTTTTTAGTGATATTTTCCTGTACATGTGCCATCTTGTACAACTGAGCTGTGGAAAACAGCATTGCTGAGATTTTTCTATACAAAAAAATCTGACAATGATGAAAAAAATCATTATTAAAAATACTGCCAGTGACTACACTGCATGAACTTTTATGAAGTAATTTTTAACAAATTATATCCTAGCATATTCACACAAATAGTTTTCAAGTATATTAAGGACCATGGGTATTAGTTGGACCCAAAAGCCAATTAACTCCACTCCCACTCTTTACAAGAAAATGAGCACCCATCGTTGGTGTCAGATTTCTCACGTTGCAAGCCAGAAACAACACAATCAGATCTGGCTTGACTTTCTGTTTCATCTTCTGCCCACATGGGCAAAGCCCTAAGTGATCATGGACAGGTGCCATGCTGCGATGTGTGCATTAGCCTACCTGCCTGGCAAGTTCTCTGAGTTAGTGCCGGTGTCTTGCTGCTGCATTTATTCCTAAAATAACAGTAACACACAGTGATATCAGCCCCAGACGGAGAGATTTCAGTTGCCCAGGCCAGGAATGAAGATCACTCAGGCCTTGGTCACCCTCCAGTTCCTCAGTGGGTTAGAGGCAAAGGGCCAGGAATGCCATCATCACATCTCAGCCAGGTTTCTGTAATCTATGGCACACAATTGTCATAGCACTTTGCTTGGGCAATCTCTTTACACCTGCTGTGAAAATATGCCCTATTTTTCTGTCAGAAATATTTGCTCAGGGTAGATTTGAGGGTGACAAAGGTTTTTTTAATTGGGGTCTTTTATGTGTTAGACAGTTCCTTTGAACTAGAGAATAAACTTGAAAAGGATAAAGAAGGAGGTAGATAAAATAGAAAAAGGAAAAAATATCAGGAATTAGGTAGCCGAATAATCAGTGCTCAATATGATTTCATTTTATATATTTATTTATGTGTGGTTTGGGAAAAAATGTATAAAAGGATGGGGAATGAACAATCTTTGATCCCTCAATGGTTACTGTCAACTGATGATCATTGCCACCAATTCAACACTAGCAGGAGTCCCCAATTTAGCACGTGATGAAGAAAGTAATGGTATTTAGTACAAGCAGCTCAATGGTACTAAAAACAACACTGTGGCGGAACAGCTCAATAGTGATACAGCAAGGCTGTGAGGCTACCCACGGGTCAGGAGCCCCTGAGGCCAGGCCCCCCATCAGTCTGCTGATGGCAGCCCCTCTCTGTGATGGCCTGCTCCACTCTGCCTTGCTCCACACTGGTCTGAGCCATTTAACTCCTCTTTGCTGTTTCTGTTTCAGCTCTAGCTGAGGAAACACAGTCCTCAGTGGAAAGTGTGCTCTCAAATATGATTTTAAACTCCTTGATCTTAGATGTTAAAATTTTTTTTCTTCTTCAAAATGCAGCTCTCCCTTGCAGGACATAATTATTATTTCATTGGGGAAAAATCTTACAGCCAGCTTAGAAATAGAATGTGTGGGCAAGGGGGGAGAAGACCAGAAATAAGGCTCTAGGGATGAATCTTCGAGTCTTCCGGCCTAGCTTATTACACATACATTGTGCTATGTACACAGTGCAGTGACTGTATCATTTACATGGAAATGCAGTTCTTTGGGAGATTTACAGATTACCTTTAATTATTTTATGCAATTAGATATGATATACTTACACTAGTCTCAGAATTAAATATGATAAAACAAGAATGTTACTGTAGACAGCGTCAGTCAGACTGTGGGCCTGGCTGGCCACGGTGCAGGCTTGGGCAATGCAGGTGCTGCACAGAGGACACGAGTGTCCCAGGATCCAAGGGTACCCTGCAGACTCCACCCAGCTCCCATGGCTGTACAGGTACAATGTCCAGCACTGGGAAGTAGGCTGAGGGCTGCAGCATCTCCAGACTTCCTGATGGGTCATCCTGCAGCCTCCCCACTCCCCACTACTACAGAAAGTCAGGGAATGCTGCTCCTCAGTTGGCCAAGATGGTGCAGGGGGAGGTTCTTACGTCAAGTGTGCCGAAAGCTAGAAAGATGAATGAACAGGGCCCAAGTGCACTTAAAGCTAGCAAAATAAATGGATAGAATGAACAGCACTCCCCTCCCTATCCCTATGAGAAATATGGGCTTGAGCAGGAAGGGAGGATGGTCTTTTAGACAGAAGTCCATTATTCTCTCAGGTGGTAACACCTGAATAAATCTCTTTCTTTTTGCACTAGCACCTGTCTCAAACATTTGGTTTTCATATGACAGGCTCCCAAACCTATATATTTGGCTACAGTTTTTGGTGACCAAGATGGGGCAGCGTGGACCTTGGTTTCAGTAGCCTGAAACACTTGGCTGGTGAAAAGAAATGGATTTCTGGGTAGCAGATGGACTCTAAGACTTGGTAAGTGAAGCTGGTGTGCACATCGGAGGTCCTCTATCCCTGCCACTTGGGCTTTGAACCACTTGGGCTTTGTGCCACCAGAGCTTCATGTCATTTGGTTTGTTCAGGGCCACTTGTGGTATTAGTTGGCAGAAGATAGGATGCTAGGACTTGCTTGTGAGCACCCATTTTGAACAGTGGAATCATGGATCCAACATAGGCTTACATGTTCCCATGTTGTCTGGGATCTTCAGAATCTTACTATGGCTATGGTTTTGGGTTCGTACTTTTGTTCCATCAAAGGCTCTGTTTTGACTCATGAAGTGAGCCCACTGGGCTGAATTTTAGCAGATTTATCCATGTACAGCTATGATCCAATGACTAAAAAGGGATCGGTTTTCTACTGTAACACTGTTTGGCCTATGTATACTTTATACTATGGGGGAAAATGGCCCTTAAATTGCCCCCTAAATTACTATACCATTATATGGTTGGAATTGTTTTCCAATGGTCAAGGAAATGGGACAAAATCCCTTATGTCTAGGCATTTATGTCTATACACTAAGGATTTGGGAAGGAAAAGAAACAACCTAATGATGCAGAGAAAGGAACTGGCCTCAAAACTCTTCTATGATATTAAGACATCAAGAGAAAAGGAAAATGAGGAGATGAGTCCTTTTAATATTCTGATCCCAGGACACCCAAGATTAACAGCAGGAAGATTTTCCCCAACACCACCCCACCTCTAGATATTCATGAAATTGAGTCCAGAAGGGTGACAGCCCCACTTTTGCATGATGAAGGAATGGTTTTCCCCTTGAAGACCCATCAGGGCAGTCAGTTTGACCAGGGAGCAACCCTATCTAGAGCGGGACAATGCCCTTTGAGGCAATACTCCATGGGCAGAATAAACCAGGAAGGTCAGCTCACTAACCACTGCTGGACCCATGCTCCATTTTCCATTTCAGGTGCACTAAATTGGAAGAATTCCAACCTCTCATATAAGGAGGATCCTTAGAAAATGGCAGGTTTTATCACCTTAATTTTTGAAACTCACCATCCTAACTGGGCAGATGTACAGGCTCTCCTTAACATCCTGCTCACAGCAGATGAAAGTTGCCTCATTATAAATAAGGCTAATGAAGAGGCTCATTGCCTCCATCAAGAGAATCCTATTGGGACCCCTAACCCATCCAGGGAAATTCCCTTGACAGATCCCTAGTGGGCCCGAATGGCAAGGACATAGCCTTCCTAGAACATTACAAAAGGTACATATTGGAAAAGCTTGAGAAAAGGCTGCCTAAAAGGTAGAAAGTTGAATGGAAAGGGCCCAAGCTAGAAAGATGAATGGACAAAAGAGCCTGCCTATGATACGTACCAGTCAACAGAAACCAAACAAAGATCCTTCCGAATTTTTAGAAAGGATCGATCAGGCCTACCAAAAGCACACTGATGCTGACCCACAGGCACCATACAGTGTTCAGATGGTGAACATGGCTTTTATTGGGCAAAATGTTAGGGATATCAGAAGAACACTCCAACATTTAGACAGAGCATTAGGAATAGATCCTTTCTTGCTGATAGACATAGCTTTTAACGTTTACCATGCCTGGGAAAAAAGAAATAATTAAAGCAGGCCACTTCATTCTTAGAAACAGTGCAGGGAAATCAGAAGGAGAGATAGAACCCAAAAGAAAAAGAAAAGACCTACTAGGTGCCAATCAATGCACCTATTATAAAGAGGATCGCCATTGCAGAAAGGACAGCTCAGAACTCAAAAAGAAAAATAAAAAGGTTAGAAAACTCACCGAGAAGTATTAGAAAGGAATGATGAATCTGATGACAAATAAGAGGGCCAAAGTCCCCCCTAGACACCTCCCAAACTACTGCTATTCCCCGACAGGAGCCCTGGGTACAACTGACAGTGTGTAACAGGCTAATTGACTTCCTCATATATACAAGAGTTACATATTCAGTGTTAAAAACAAAACTAACCTAGAAAAGTTCAGCTGCAGAGTCAGTTACTGGAGTGGCTGGACAATTACAAAAACGGGCACTCCTTAATCTCTAGAATGCCAGGTTTAGGACCAAAAACTTACACATAGTGTTGTCTACATGCCAGGCTGCCCCATTCCATTGTCGGGCCAAGATTTACTGTGTAAATTGAATTCACCTATTTCTTTTTCCCCTGAGAAGCAGTAATTCTATTAGAAGTCCCACCTGAACATGATGCTCTCCAGCTCCAGATTCTCCTGACTTGCCTGGAGAGAGCCAGAGGAGAATTCTTCTCACCTGAGATCTATGAGTAGGTCAATCAAGACATTTGGGCCACCAAAACCCCAACATTTAAAGCAACAAAGGACCGTAGTTCTTTTCAAAAATCTCCCAAAAGATAGGACAGGTACTACTGACTTAATAGAAACTACATGCATCTTGGAGACCGCAATCTAGGTGGAAGACTGAGAAAATGAACCACACAATAAAGAAGACCCTGGTGAAATCCACCAGGAAATGCATTTGGAATGGGACCAGGCACTCCCTATTGCCTTGCTCCAGGTTAGGGTAGTGCCCCAAAGTGGATTTAACTTAAGCCCTTATGAAATAGTTTATGGGAGACACCTTCAAGTTTTTGTTTTAGGAATACCTCTTTTAGAACAGGAATCAAAAATCAAACAATATATAAAACGTTTAGGGCAACACACTGGCAACTTGGCACAAGCTTGCTTATTGCAGGTCTATCTTCCCACCTGATGTGCCCTTACACTCATCCCAGCCAGGAGGTTGAGTCTTCCTGAAGACCTGTGAGACTCAAGGTCCTGAACAGCAGTTAGCCAAGCAGTGGACCGGTCCTTATAATGTCCTGTTGACAACACACCCTCCCCTAAAGCTCACAGGAATCAAGCCTCGGATCCACCACACATGGATAAAGCGGGTCTGAGAGGCACTCAGATCTTGCTGCTGCTGTTGAGGCTCAAGGAAAAGCTGAATCAGCACTCCTGAAAGAGATTTAAAATTTCTCTTCCAGAAAAGGACATCACCTCCCAAAGCTAAGTGACCATGTTACTTTTTATTTTATTATTATTTTCGACACTTGATATACATTATGCCCATGCTTGGACTGATGATGCTGTTGTCTCCATTTCCCAGACAGTGGTTTCCTCAGTAAACTTATCCTGCTATTGGGTGTGCCACCCAAAGCCCTGCTCAGGATTAGATCATGGGGATCCTTTAATCTTTCTAATTTCTGATTTCATTATAATTTCCCTTATACTACTAGGCATGGCCTTAACTAAATACTTCATTCCTTGTCTACACATTAGGTCTCACTTTGGAAGCCCATCTGCAATGCTGCCTCTCGAAAAATGAAGCAGTTTACGAGCTTTGCTTGTTCAGCAGTGCCATCCTGTAGACACTGCATATACCACCTTTCTAAGACAACAATTCTCCCTCACATAAAGGCTTTCCTTTATTCTTGACCCCCTTCTTCCTTTAGTAGATAACAAGAATCTCTGACCCAGGGATAGTTAAGACTGTGTTCCTTGACAGCAGAAAGAAACTACAGAAAGTGAGACCTCCATCCATTTACCCTTTTAAGATTACAAGGGTCCTGAATTTTGAAAGCGGGAGTTGTTATCATAGACAGCCATCAGTCAAAGCGTGGGCCTGGCTGGCCACTACAGAGGAGGGTATTGCACTAGGGCTGCCTGGAGAATGCCTGTGCACCAGGGTCCATGGGTTTCCTGAGGATGCCTAACCAGCTACCTTGGATGTGCAGGCACAGTGTCCAGCACTGGGAGATGGGCTGAGGGCTGTGGCATCTCCAGGCTCCCCAATGGCGGGTACTGCAACCCTGACCCCTCACTATTGTAAATAGTCATGGAGCACTGAGGAGTTTCCTCCCATTAGCCAGAATGAGCAGGGAAAATTTCTTACACCAAGCACGCAAAAATCTAGAAAGAAGATGAATGGACAGGGCCCAGGTGCACTGAAAGCTAGAAGATAATTGGATAGGAAGAAAAGCCCTCCACTCCCTATCCCTATGAAAACCATGGGGCTGAGCAGGAAGGGGGGATGGTCTTTGAGACTGGAGTCCACCATTCTCCCAGTTTGCAGCACCTGAGTAAACCTTTTTGCTTTTGCAACAGTAGCTGTCTCATGAATTTGGCTTTTATTGTGGCAGGCTGCTGAACCTGTGTTTGTGGTAGCAAAAGACTTAGGAAAAGCTATTCTTGGAATAACTTAAGTTCTTTCCCTTTCATTTCAGCAATTTTAATTTGCAAATCCCCTACCAAGTTGTCAAAAATACATTGTGATCAAAGCAGATGAGAGCCCTACATGTTTAGTGAGATATATAAATTCATTTCAAAACTTGAAAAAGACAATCAATATGTTTATTCTTGTGTGGGCAAGAAACCTTGATGCCAGCCAAGAGACTGGAGTTAAGTACAAATGTGTTTTGTTCAACCCATATAGTGTTCAACATTTTTAAAAGTGAGAAGTATTTAAAAGTTGGGTGGTCTCAAATCCATATTTCTGGCTTCTGCTAAAAAATCTGTCTATCCTGGAGCTACAGTCTCATATGGAAAAACCTGCAAGAAGCTTCAGAAAGAATATACTCTTGGTATGCAACAGCCCCGAACATTTTCTAGGCTATTGTATCTAGCCCAAAGAACTCATTATTGCTACCTACAGGCACATAGCAGCATTTGGAGTTATGACTTCTAATGCAAATGCTCTATAAATAGGCTAAAATTAACTTTCCCAGAAAGTTATTTTATAGGTAGTGTGAATTATTTTTCTACATATCTTAGCCTGATTTAACAGCCATACAAAATGTGATTGGGCACCTGTATACATGTACACACACATACACACAGCATAGGTAAAAGAGCACTAAAATGAGAACTAAGATTGTATTTTTCTTTCAGTCCTAGCTCTGTCAGTAAATCAGTTGCATGACTTGAATAACATTCTATATTCTCTCCAGGTCTAAGAGACGCATCTGTAAAAAGAGCCCAGACAACTTCCTAGCTCCCCTCCAAATCTAATATTCTATCTTGTTTTTTCACTTAAAATTATTTAGGAAAATTTGTTTTGAGACCTTATTGATCCAGTTTGATTTTCCCCTTCAATATTAAAATTCATAGGACCATAGAACTGAACAGAAAACAAAGTTATGTTTCAGCGTTTTCATTTTATAGACAAGAAAATCTAATGCTTAGATCTTACTAATACATAACAAAGAAATGTGCAAGTGCAATAAGAGGTATTCAAAATGTTATGCCAACACAGAAAAAAGTAGATGTTACCTATTTTATTAAAAGCATCTCCTGTTTTCTGCTTGTTCTTTTACCTCTAGGAACATGTTCTATGAGCCACATGGTTGGAACGTGATTTAAAAGTCCTTACCCAGATCATTGACCCAATGAGCCTGTCTGGAGTCTTATAGTGGCTAGGTTTAAAGTTAATGTTTCTCAAAATTTTATTGTACTAATTCTTGTATTACTTAGGTCCATGTCTGTCTCCCCTACTAGGCAGGAAGAAATCTTTAAGAGTAAGCACTGCTCATCTTTTTATTTCCCATACACAAGGTCCATGTCTGTCTCCCCTACTAGGCAGGAAGAAATCTTTAAGAGTAAGCACTGCTCATCTTTTTATTTCCCATACACATTCTACATTTAAGCATGGTGCTTTGCATAAACTACATATTCGGTACAGGTTTGCTAAATCCAAAGAGAAACTTCCAAATCTATAAACTATAGGGATACATTTTAATTGCTCCCTAATTAATCATGTGATACCATAAAGGGGCTTGAGTTCCAAAAACAGTAGAACAACCTTGTTCTCAGTAACATGTCTTATTCCACTGCATAGCAGTTGAGTTCAGTAAGTCTATACAATGTATCTATTATGTGAAAAATATACATTGAATCTATAGGGCAAAATTTCATAAATCTATGTGATTATCAGCATTATCTGAAGAGGCTTTAAAATGCAGTAGATCTTGAAACCACATCCCTAGAGATTCTGATAAAATATAAGAGTGTCTGGGGTTGGGTTGTCTGTACCTGGAGAATTAAAGTTCTCCAGCTGATTCTGATCATTACTCAGGTTTGAGAATTATTACTTAAGTAATTAATAGGTGAAGAATATAGCTGCTAATCACACACTTTATTTTGAGTTATGTGATCTGAATTTCAGGACCTTAGTTAATTTCTTTCAGAAGGGAGTAAACAAAAATTGCTAATATCTCTTAAAACCAACCATAAAGTTATTAATGTCTATGAAGTTTAAAATGAATTGAGTAAAATACATAAGAATATCAAATTACAGGAAATGATAAATATTGTCTATCTCAGTAGAGAAAGATAAAGCACCATTTCTTTTTTTTTTCCAAGATAAATCAGGAATATTATTGTAGTAATAGAGGACTGCTTCCTTCATTTGACAAAAATACATGATTACCATGGTAACCACGGAGATGGGACAAGATGTCTCCTTAGAGGCAGAGACTAAAACCAAGCATCAGTGGGAGAGAAGAGTCCTAATTACCTATAAGTGACACTTTAAGCTATAGATGTATAAACTCAGGTCAAATCAACTAAGACTTCTAAATTAAGTAATTTTTAACACTTAACATAGTAGCTACCTACAATAACTACGGATATGTGGGTTTTGTGTATTCACGTTAACTGATTTGAATATTTTTATTAAATCTCCTAGTCAAGGTAATCAAACCATTTTGTTTTAGCATGGAAAACAAACAAACAAAAGAAATGAAAGCAGCTGAAATACACTTTCTTTATATGATAATAATGACAACTTCCATTTAGTGGGGACTTATTATACCAAATACCTTATATGTATTAGGTAATTCATTTCTTATAAAAGCACCACAATGTAGGTATTAGTTTCTCATCTTATAGAAGAAGAAATTCAGTTTCAGAGAAGTTAAATAATTTATCTACCATTACATAGCTAGCAAATAATGGAGTTAAGATGAAATTATTTTTACTCAAGAATCTTGTCCTCCAAAATACAAACATAATTTGTACCACAACAGATGTGAAGTATGGTCTTTGTAGCCTAGTGTTCTCTCTCAAAAGACATCATAATCTCTTTGTGGAAAAAAAATGTTTGTTCCTCTGCAGAGCACTGCATCAACCTCAAAGGTTAGCAATATACAATCTTGTCAGTTCTTTAATTTATTCTACAATTTCTTTAATTTGTGGATATTTTTCATCTGTGCAGTCAAGTAACAAAATCATGGTGCACCTGCCAAGTGCCAAGGACTGTACTTGTTACTGGATATGTGAAAGCATAAAGCGACCTTTGTACTAGATAGCAGCCAGGGGTTTGTATGTTACAACACTATTAGTACAACCATTTTTTGTTTACTCAACAGTTTGTGCCTGGCACTATGCTAAATACTTTGCAACATTATTCCATGAGGAAGTTTATAGTTGAAGAAACTGCAGCTCAGATAGATGTTGTGATTTACCTAGTTCTTGTAGCTTAGGTAGAGGTAGAATTTGATCTCAGATCAGATGCGTCTCCAAGCATGCATTTTTCTGCTATGTATGTACCACATACATAGGTATTTGGAGATTATTTCCCTATAAGCTATGAGAATCCACTTCAAGATTTCAAAATACCATGTAATGTGATCAGATTTGCATTTTTGGAAGGATCTCTCTGGCAGTAATGTAGAGCGTGAACTGAGAGTGATACTGAACTAGAAGACCAGTTAGGAAGTTAGTACGAGTCCAAGTGAAATAAAAATGAAAGCCTAGGCCAATGGTTCTCATAGTTGGCTGTGCATTGTAACCTCTTTAAAAAACTTTTGAAATATATATAATGCTTGGATTCAACACTCAGATATTCTGTTTTAATTGATCTTGATATGGCCTGATTATTGAAATTTTTAAAGCACCCAGATGATTCTTTTATGCAACCAGAGTTGAGAACCATTGGCCTTGCTCAAGTCAATGAGTGTGAGGACAGCACTGAAAAGATGAGGTGAGTATTGTTTAGGAATTAGGGTCAACAGGACTTAGTGGTTGATTAGATGTATGTGCAGTGGATGTGACAAGGTAGGAGTGACAGAGAATTTTGTGATATCTCCAAGGTTTCTGATTTAGGTGATGGGGAGATTGTGGCTTCATTAATTAGAATAAGAAATACAGCACCAAAAGGTTTATAACCTCTTGAAGTAGAATAATTAGATTATATAAAATAATGATTTAAACCTGCTTTTGGTCACAGTGAGAAAATACAGGTTTTAAGCCTTTCTTTTTTTTCACCTGAGGATATGCTCACTGATCCAAGAAAGAAGGGAGGAAGACAGAGAGAGAGGGAGAGGAACTACAATGAGAGAGAGAAACATTAATCAGTTGCCTCCTTGAAGGCACCCCAACTGGGGACTGAACCCACAAGCTAGGTATGTGTCCCAAATGGGAATCAAGCCCTGACTTAGAATCCTGCTTGTGACCATTTTTGGTTCATGGGCCAACACTCCAACCAACTGAGCCACACAGACCAGGGCACTCAGTTAGTCTTTTGAAACTAAATCCTACCCTTCTATCTCCTATCCCTGGTGTTGACAAACCCATTGTTCCTCTTCTCTAGTGGGTTTCATCATTCCTCGCAACTATAAGGATCAGTGACAGTAGGTTGATGATGGTAGCTCTTTATTGAAACTTCCCAAAAACTTCAATCCTACTCACAATCACTCTCAAGGGATAGCCTCCGCTGCTCTCCTAAGCTCGAAAACAATCTTAGTGGTAATACTGACAGACCAATGAGAAGAGGAAGCGACTACCTGCATCAGCTAACGTTGACTTACTTATACCCACCTGGTTGGTGGGAGAAACAATACGTGGTTCCTGCCCTGGCTGCTCACTAGAATTGCCTAGAAAACTGTAAAAGGTATTGATGCCTGGGTTCCACTCCCAGAAACTCTCATTTTAATTAGCCTGGGGTGCAACCTGTGATTTAAAATTTTGTTTATTTTTAAGCTATAGTTAACATACAATATTATGTTAGTTTCAGGTACACAATATAGTAGTTTAACATTTATATACTTTACAAATTGATCACTGCAATAAGCCTAGCACCTATCTATAACTGTACAATAATATTATAAAATTATTGACTATATTCCCTATACTTTACATTACATCACTGTGAATTATTTTATAACTGCAAGTTATGGACTTTGGGTAGTTATAATGTGTCAGTGTGGGTTCATCTGTTGTAACAAATGAACCACTCTGGCGCAGGATGTTGATAATGAGGGAGAGCATATGTGTGGAGGGAGTCAGAGGGGATATGGGACCTCTCTATACTTTCCTATCTATTTTGCTGTGAACTTAAAATTGCTCTGAAGAATTAAGTCTGTTTTTTTTTGTTTTTGTTTTTGGTTTTTTAAAAGCCAATCATGAACTCTTGAGAAAACAAAAGTTGCCCAAGAAAGGAAGATCACTCACAGTTTCCTATATGGCTCAACCAGGGTCATGTTCAGTTTTTATGAGACCTGAAGCTTAAACAATTGAGGGAAGGCGGAAGTCGACTCTTGAATAAAAGAAAAACACTAAATCAGAAAGAAATTGGATTAAATCTTAAAAATATATAACTTTGACAAGCATAAATAAAAGATACAGATTATACAAAGAGGAGAGTTTGGAGATAGTCTCAATGTGCAGAATTTTACTGATACTGAACATTTAATGGTACTGATAGAGTATCAGCTGCCTCAAGGGTACTTTTTTCAGTTAAGTGAACTGAACTTAACTTAAACTCAGTTAAGTTTACAGGAGTAAAATTTAGAAGAATTTTTTTTTCCCCACTCAAAACTTATCTTGGCTACATTTACTGAAAAACAAGAGTGGAGTTGTCTTTATGCAAATCTGCCACTGAAACAGCCATATGTGCTTCAACTCCAGGACTAACTTTCTACCAGCTGGTGGTCATACAATATTGTTTAGAGGGGTCTTGCTTATCCCAAAACAGCATCCGTGGTTAATGGAGTGGATCTTATCTCAGATGGGGCCATCTGACTGGAACACTGATGAGAGGCACACCTTGATGAATTTGGACTAGGATGCAAATGCTGCAACTGTATTATTTTCCTAAGGAAGCATTAACCTTAATCACATGGAAAATCAGGTTATTTTTCTGTTGCCTTTTGAACTGTAAGAAGATTGGAAAGAATTAACTCTGGGAGGATTGTAATTTAGTTTTAGTTGTCTATTCCTGAGTCCATTCGGATTAAGATGACTGTTACACTGGATTAGACCCAATTATTTTATGGTGGTTTCTTTTTTCAAAATAGAATTTTCCCAGAATTTCATGGTTTGCCTTCCTGGAGGCCCATATTCTAAGGTTTGGGGAGGCTACTCAAGTGGGCAGCCAAAGGGAGGCTTATAATTGCAGAGTGAGCAGGATAACCCATTAGGTGATAGTCTGCTTTGGTAATACAAAACATGGAACAGTACCAGTTCTGGAGAAACTCGGTATGGCCAACCAGTGACCATGACTACGATCTCATTTGTGATTCAGAGCTGTTTGCAGTTGTACCTGGTATTAAGGGACCTATTAACAATGTAGGACAATATAGGTAAGTACAATCAAGTCATTGAAAACTCCAACAGCAGGATAAACACGGCTTTTTCCTAGTCCATTCCACATACAGCATTTATTTGACCTGCACCTCCATGTGGTTCTTTAAGAATGAATTTTCTACTGCTAATTCAGTTTCATACAGAACCAGTGCTTCATTTTTTTTCTTAATCCTCAACTGAGGGTATGTTTTTATTGATTTTTTTTTTTTTTAGAGAGAGAGGAATGGAGAGAGAGAGAGAGAAAGAGAGATGTAAGAGAGAACCACTGAACAGTTGCCTCCTGTATGCACCCTGACCAGGGATCAAACCCACAACCTAGATATGTGCCCTGACTGGGAATTGAACCATAACCTTTTGGTGTATGGGAGAGTGCTCTAACCAACTGAACCACATGGCCAGGGTCAAAGCCAGTGCTTTAACAAGTTAAGTTAATCTGAAAATATATCAGTCTTTTTCAGCGCCTCATGGAGCACATAGTATATCCTTCCAGTCTTAGCTTCCAAAAAGGGATGGGGGCCTTATCTTGACAAGTTGATTTTATTTACCTAGACTCAACCAGTTGTGATGACAGGTAGAGGCACTAGGTATATGGTGTTTCATTGGCAAGGTTATGTTCACTGAAGACTTGAAGAGTCGTATGCTAGTACAAACTTTCTTGCATGCGGTGTGTGTCTTACACACTATTTTGTATGTGAATTGCCAGGAATATCTCATGTAGTCCGATGTAGCAAATATCCAATAGGACTTTTTTGTTGATTCTTCTCTGTTGTCACCATCATTTTCATGAAAGCAAAAGTAAGGTTTTAGAATAAGTTCTATGTTGTTAAATATTTTAGTCAATATTTTAGTTAACTGCCTTCCATCTCTCACCTGCTCCTGTACGTGGCTCGGGTTGGGAGTAAGAAGAACAATGCAAGAGTTATTGTGTATTAAAGAATTTACTGACTTATTTTACAGCAAAAGCTATGACATGGGTCTCTCTGTCACAGGCAATAGAAACACTCAATCCCCACTGAGGAATGAAACTATTCAAAAACCTTTCTATCACTAAAAACAATCAGCTTTCCTTCAAGGACAGATTTTTTTCTTCATCTAGAAATTTATATCATTATATAAAGCCCTTAGTTATTTTCATCTTTCTCTCTTTTGACTTCATCCATGTTTCCAGTGAGATAGCCCCTAATTTAATGTGGAAATTAGGCTTCTATAAGCACTTCCTTCTGTAAACGTGACATTTTAATAAAGGGAGCGGTTTCTTGTTCCCAATAATCTCATTTGGCTCTAGCATAATTCTTTGAGATAATTCCTTACTAGCTGGCTGTATTCCAAATGTGTGCAGACTCATGTTATACTTCCCTAACCTAAACTGTGCAAAGAACCAGACCCCTGCTTTCCACCATATCTTATAGACACTAGTTTTCACTAACTTGACATCAATATTTCATTTTGTTTCCAGTTTTAATTTGTTTCCCCTCAGATTTTAAAATCTACTTTTCATAAAACATTATTAGACCTTGAACATATTAATTATAACATAATTAAATATAATATGAATTATAATATAATTGTATGGCCCATTTTTCTGTACATTATTTTACTCTTCATTCTCCAACATTCTCTCATTATTTCTTATACTTATTTTTTACTCCATTTTCACAATAGTTCAGAGGATTCAGCCATAGAGTACCATCTGGAAAGCTTTTAATTACAGAATATTTTCTAACCACTTTAATTACTAAGGAACTATTCAGACCAATCTATATTTCAGTAGAGTGGTAAACTGAAGAGCTGTGAGCAGTCACTGATACAAGATACACGAAAAGTTATTAGGAGTCCATTAGACATTAGTAGACATCGTTCAATAAATAATTTCAAAATTACCTCTCAAAACCATGGACAGCTACATCAATCCCTTGAGCTGATCTCAAAAAATGGAATTATAACATGAAAAATCCAAAATATCTTGACTATGTAGTCTTGCTTAATGCTTTAAAGATTTAACCATCTTAGTTATCCTTTTAGGAGGATTATAAAGGGCACAGGGTATGAGCTAATCCTTCAGAAAGCTTGCCTAGGAACATGAAGTAGGAGTCCATTAACATCAGTAGATTGACTGACCGAGCACACTACTATCCTCTGGTCCTCATGGGTGAGGAAGCTTGTCTGAGAAGCTCTCAAAGAGCCTAATGTCTGGGAAAGTTTAATGGTCTGTGGCTTTGACTTAATGACAATAAATTTTGAGGCTTAATGATTTAGCTTAATAGAATGTTATAATTCTAAGCAATTATGTACATTATTATACATCTAATGTATAATTCTATACATTGAAAAAGCTGAAGAGAAGATATGAAAGAAGTGGGAAAGGTAAAAAGAGTATGCAAATGATCTCAAAGTGGTAGTTAGACATTTGTGGTCAACTCGATCTAGGATATCATGGGAGCTAGTAAAAGCAAAGAAAAGACTGTAATCACAACAATGCAAATAAAGGTTATTTTACTTCTGTCACTAGACATGTATTTCACTGTAGGTATAAATCATCCTATACAGTATTTATTGGATCCTTTCATGGTTTCCTAATGAACTTTTATCTAAAACTTAAGATAAAATGTGAGAAAAAAGGACCTGAATTATGCTCTTGGCATATTCCATCCAATCTTTTTGTGCTGGATTCCTATTACCCACCCTCCTTCTCCCAATTAATCATCTCTCTTCCTCTGTCCAACCTCCCCACTGTTATTCTATTCCTGTAGATTTTGTTACTGGGAATACATATTCCCTTTTCATGTGAAAATGTAGTTGGTGTCTATTGGAAAAGAGATGAGACTAATTGGTTACTCTGACAATCACTTAGTCCTGAGTCTAGCAGAAAGGGGTGGTTTTTGGCAGAACAGAGAATTAAATGCTCAAATTCCCAAGCTGTCAGCTAGCAGATGTATAGTCAAACAGAAGAACAAAGAACCTTCTGGAACAAAGTGAAGAGCTTGGGGTGTGTTGTCACTTGGAAGAGGAATCTGATTGTTTCAGCTCAGAAACAAATGCTCAACAACATGTGTTCTGCCTTTCTGCACCAGTACCCTCACCTCACCTCTCCAACCCCAAACCTCCAGCCTGCTGAGAAAATATCACTCCAAAAGAGACACATATGTCTACAAATTCAAATTTTTACCCATGCCACATGCTTGTGTATCTTTATCATTAAGCTAATTACATTGGGCAGCACCAGGTGCTTTCCACCTGGCCTTTCTTTGTGGCTGTTACAATCCTATCTCCCTGTTTCCAACAAGGCCAGGCTTGGACAGGCCACAGATTGTCTTCTGGCCCCAGTCAACAGCAAGAGGCCAACGTTCCTTACACAAAGAGCCAGCAACCTGTTTCTTGGCATTTGGTTTCCGCTAGTTTAACTGCCCTCCCTTTCAGTGTCTTTTGCCTTTATGGTATAGATGGGGGTTCTTAAGATTTCTATATAGTATTGATGCCATACTCTTTTCAGCAAACCTGTAAACAGTGTCATTCCCTTCCTCTAAATCTAAATTACCATCAAACCTCGCCCATATCAATGTCTTTGCCTCCTAAATGGCCTTTGGAATCTACCTTTGCTCCACTTCAGTCTAACAGCAGCCCAGCTCCATGGTGATTCTGTCATATCACATCACATCTGTGTTAAAAGCCCAACAGCAGCTTCCCAGTGCATTCAATAAAAGCAGAAGTCCTCACTCATTCATAATGCTCTGTATGACTTGATACACCACTGACTCTCTGGCCTCAAGTCCTGTTTTTTCCCTTTGGTCACTCAGCCCCAGCCATGTTGTCCTCATTGATGCTTACTAGGCATGTTCCCAATTGCAGGGTCTTTGACTGGCTGTTTCTTTAGCCTGCATTTCTCTTCCCTGAGGGAATCATATGGTTTACTTCCTCCCTTTCTACCCTGCAATCTGTTCTTTCCCTGCTTTTCTTTTTCTCTGTAACATTCATCATATATATATTTGACTTATTTATATTTTTATTATCTTTCTTGCTATAATGTTTTATTTCCTCCTAGCTTCCATATGCTTGCCCTGTGAATTTTCCTTTCTTATTAGCATTTGGCATCCTTTGAGGCATTCAACATGACATCTTTGCATAAAAGCTATCCCTTTTTTCCACCTTTATTGAACCATAACTGATATATAACATTATGTAAATTTAAGATATATAGTGTGTTGATTTCATACACTTATATATTACAATGTGATTCCACCATAGGTTAGCTAACAGCTCCATCACATCACATAATTACCAAGTCTTTTTTGTTGCTAAGATTTCTACGCTCTTAGCAGCTTTTAGGTACCATATTATACCTGGTACCATGATTATAGCATGATTAGCTAAAATCGCCATGCTGTACATGAGATTCCCAGAAATCATTCATCTTAATAACTGAAAGTTTACAATCTTTTATCAATATCTCCTCATTTAAAGCTATCACTTTGGATTCTTTCTCCCCCTGAGTCCATCAAAATCACAAAAATCCCACATACTACTGAGGGGGAGGATAAACATTATAAGATAATGAGAGAATAGATTTTTACCAGGCAGATCTGTTATATATTTGGAATATTTGTTCTAGATCTGTGAAATATGCCATCGGTATTTTAATAGGAATTGCATTGAATCTCCAGATTGCTTTGGGTAGTATGCACATTTTAATAATCCCAGTGTCTCCAATCCATGATCATGGTATATTCATCCATTTATTTGTATATTGCTCAATCTCTTTCTTCAGTTTTCTGTAGTTTCCTGCATACAAGTCTTTTACCTCCTTGGTTAAATTTATTCCTCGGCACTTTATTTTTCTTGTTGCTATATTAAATGAGATTTTTTTCTTAGTTTGTCTTTCTGATACTTCATTGCTGGTCACAAGAATGCTGTCAATTTCTGAATATTGACTTTGTATCCCACTACTTTGCTGAATTCACTTAATTAGGTTGAGTAGATTTTGGTGGACACTATAGGGTTTTCTATGTACACTATCATGTTGTCTGCATATAATGACAGTTTTACTTGTTCCTTTCCAATTTGAATGCCTTTTATTTCTTTTTCTTGTCTGATCACTGTGGCTAGAACTTCCAGGACTGTGTTGAATCAGATCAGTGAAAGCAGGCACCCTTGTCTTGTCCCTGATCTTAAGGGAAATGCTTTTAGGTTTGCCCATTGAGTATGTTGTTGGCAGTAGGTTTCTCACATATGGCCTTTATTATGTTGAGGTATGCTCTCTCTACTCTGACTTTGCTGAGTGATTTTATCATAAATGGGTGCTGGATTTTGTCAAATGCTTTTAAGCATCTATTGATACATTCATGTGTCTTTAGTCTTTCATTTTTGTTATGTGATATATTATATTAATTGATTTGAAAATGTTATACCATCCTTGCATCCCTGGTATAAATCCCCCTTGATCGTGGTACATGATTTTTTAAATATATTACTGGGTTCATATTGCCAATATTTTGTTGAGGATTTTAGTATCTATGTTCATCAGAGATATTGGTCTGTAATTTTCTTTCTTTGTTGTGTCTTTACCCAGTTTTAGAACTAGGATTATACTGGCCTTGTAAACAGAGTTTGGGAGTCTTCCCTCTTCTTGAAATTTTTGGAATAGTTTGAGAAGGATAGGCATTAGTTCTTCTTTGAATGTTTAGAAAAATTTGTGAAGTACTTCCAGGGCTTTTGTGTGCCAGGAGTTTTTCATTGCTGTTTTAATTTTGCTAGTTGTTATGGGCCTATTCAAGCTTTCTGATTCTTCTTGGTTCAGTTTTGGGGGATTGTATGTTTCCAGAAATTTGTCTAGTCCAATTCGGTTGCCCAGTTTCTAGGCATACATTTGTTCGTAGTAATATCTTACTACCTTTGTGTTCCTGTGGTAACTGTTGTTACTTTTTTACTCTTGTTTCTGATTTTATTTATTTGGGTCCTCTCTGTTTTTTTATTGATGAGTCTGGTGAAAGGTTTGTCAGTTTTATTTATCTTGTCAAAGAACCAGCTCCTGGATTCATTGATTCTTTGGATTGTTTTTTTAGTCTCTATGTCATTTAATTCTGCTCTGATCTTGATTATTTCCTTCCTTCTAGTCACTCTGGGCTTTGTTTGTTGTTGTTCCTCTAGTTCTTGTAGATGTAGGGTTATGTTGTTTATTTGAGATATTTCTATCTTTTTCAGGTAGGCTTGTGTTGCTATGAACTTCCCTCTAAGGATGGCCTTCACTGTGTCCCATAGGTTTTGGGCTGTTGTGTGTTCATTTTCATTTGCTTCCAGATACTTTTTGATTTCTTCCTTGATCTCATTGTTAACCCATTCACTATTTAATAACATGTTATTCAGTCTCCATGTCTTTGAATGTTTTTGAGTTTTATCCTTGAGGTTGGTCTAGTTTCAAAGCATTGTTATCTGAGAATATGCTTGATATGATTTCAATTTTCTCGAATTTTTAAGGTATATTTTGTGTCCCGTGTGGTCTGTTGGTCTGTCTTTAAAAATGATCCAAGTACATTTGAGAAGAATGTATATATTGCTTCTTTGGGGTGAAATGTTCTATAGATATCAATTAAATCCATTTGATCTAGTGTTTTAATGCTACTATATCTTTGTTGATTTTTTGCCTGGAAAATCTGTCCATTGTTGACAGTGGGGTGTTAAAGTCTCCTACTATGACTGTATTACCGTTGATCTTTTTCTTAGAGTCCTCCAAGATTTCTTTATATACTTAGGTACTTCTATATTGGGTGCAGATATGTTTATAAGGGTTATATTCTCTTATTGGACCACTCTCTTAAGTGTTATGTATCTTCCTTGTCTCTTATTATGCCCTTTGTTTTGAAGTCTATTTTGTCAGATAGAAGTATTGCTACCCCAGCTTTTTTTGTTCACCTGCATTTGCATGGAATGTTTTCTCCATCCCTTCACTTTCAACCTGTATAAATCTTTTGTTCTGAGGTGGGTCTCTTGTTGACAGCATATATATGAGTTATGTTTTCTTATCCATTCAGCTACACTATATCTTTTGATTGGGGCATTTAATCCATTTCCCTTTAAGGTTATTATTGATAGGTACTTATTCACTGTCATTTTTTTTCTTTTTGTACCTGTGTTTGTTTCTCTCTCTCTCTCTCTCTCTCTCTCTCTCTCCCTCTCTCTCATCTATCTTCCTCTCCTTAAAGTGGTATCTTCAGTATCTGCTGCAATGCTGGTTTGGTGGAAAAGTACTGCTTCACCCTGCCCCCCTTTTCATTTTGTCTGGAAAATTCTTTATTTTGCCTTTAAATTTAAGTGAGAGCCTTGCTGGATAGAGCAGTCTTGGTTGCAGGTCCTTCCTTTTCATTACTTGGAACTTTTTATGCTAATCCTTTCTGGCCTGTATATTTCTACTGAGAAATAAGCTGATAGCTTTATCAGAGCTCCCTTGTAAGTAACTTATTTTTTCTCTTTTACTGCCTTTAAAGTTCTCTTTTTGTCTTTAAACTTTGTCATTTTAATTGTCATGTGTCTTGCTGTAGGCCTCAATGGATTCATCTTGATTGTGACTCCCTGTGCTTTCTGAACTTGAATGACTTTTTCCTTCACCAAGTTAGAAAATTTTTCTGTCATTATTTCTTCAAATATATTTTCTATCCCTTGCTCCCTTTCTTCTCCTGGTACCCCTATGATTCAAATATTACCTTTCATGTTGTCCCAAACTACCTTACACCCTCCTCATGCTTTTTAAGTCTTTATTTTTTTCCTCTCTCTGACTGGGTATTGTTTTCTACTTTGCCCTCCAAATCATTGATTTTATCTTCTGCCTCATCTAGCCTGTTTTTAATTCCTCCTAGTGTATTCTTCATTTCAGATATTTCATTCTTCATTTACAACTGTTTCTTATTCATAGTTTCTATGTCCTCTTTCATGTTGATGTAGTTTTCACTAAGTTTATTGTGGTTCTCAGTGAGTTCCTTGAGCATATTTATAACCATTGCTTTGGACTCAATGTCTGATCATTTGCTTGCCTCGATTTCATTTAACTCTTTTTCTGGGGATTCCTTCCTTTCTTCTGTTTGGTGGTTGTTTCTTTGTCTCCCCATTTTAGCTGTCTCATTTTGTTTGTTTCTATATTTTATATAGATCTCCTTTGAGTCCCTGCCTTGTGGGTTAGATTTATGTGGTAGGAGTCTTGTGGTACCCAGTGGTGCAGACTCCTTGCTCTCCTGATATGAATGGTCTAGGAATGAGTTCCGTGTGGCTTATGTGGGCTCTCCTGTTTTATTTGGGCGTTGGTTGTTGCTGGCTTATTCATTGGTGGGGTCTCCCCTCTGACCAGTTGCTGAGAGGCTTGACCTCCACCATGCCTTGTACACTGTCATAGAGGTGCTGGCAGAACAAAGCAATACGACACACAAAAAATGAACCAAGACAAGCAGAACCTCCCAACCACAACTGCCATTTTAATGATAGAAGATCAGGGAATGCTAAAAGTGCAAATAGAAATGGAATATTAGGGAAAGGGGGAAATAAAAGAAAAAGAATAAGAGAAGACCAAAGGACAGAAAAGTGATTATGGGAGGAGAAAAAGTGGGATAACTAATACAAATAATGACTTGAAAGAGGAAAACAGGAAAAATGGACAAAGGAAAAAAAGAATAACAAAAATAAGAAAAGGAAAGAAGAAGGGAACAATGGAATAATCAATGGTGCTAGTAAAATAAGAGCTATGACATAATAAATAGAGCAATAGAAATAGAAAAAAGAAAAAGTAGAAAAAAGATAATGTAAGAGCTATGAAAAAATAACAAAAATTATTAAAACGAATGAAGTGGAATTCATCTCAGCAGAGTTTAGTGCTTGCCTGCTGGGTTCTCCCTACGGATATCGCTCTACTGTAGTCTGAGGCTGGTGTACACCAGTGTCAGTTGCTGTCCATGGGTAGCCCTTGTCAGCCTGTTCAAAGCTACCAGTGATCCACCGTTTGTGGCTGATTCATCTGGGCTTGGCTGTGCCCTTGATGGACCAAGCTGCTCTGCACAGCTGGGTTTTAACAGGACTGAGCCCAGGGTTATGTAAGCAAACAACCCAAGTCACCACCAGATCCCACTCTGCCTAGCTTTGACTGCCAGCCTGTTGTCAAACTTAGACTAGTCATTGACCTGACCGTTTTGGAGAGGGTATCTGGTGGGATCTGGGGGAGGGATGGGACTCCTGGATATCCCATGGAAGGTGTCTTTCAGACTTCTGGGAAAATGGTTGGCATGTTTCTCTGCTCCAAGCCACTGTCTGAGTCTGTTTGGGATTATTTCCCTGTACTTAACATGGTGGGGCCCCTAGCAGGCTATTGGGTGGGGCCTCCAGAGTGTAGCTTTCGGCTCTGCCAGAAACCGGGAGGGTATTTCTATGGCTCTCCTGGGAGGGGGGAGCAACAGTCTGTTACTTGGGAAAGTATACAGTGTGGCTGCACCCTACAGCCAGTCTCTGACACCCCCTGATACTGCGTATGCTGCTGTCTCCTCAGTAGGAGAGAAAAGATGGGAGAAAAGAATGAATAAAAGAAAAAACACACTCAAAACAAAACCCAAACCCAAACAAACCACATAAAAGGGAAAAAAAGATGCAAGGTAGAAGGAGCAGGATTGCAGAGGGAGAGTGGAGCAAGCAATACCCCACAGAGTAATGTAATTCTTTCCACCAGGAGGGGCTTCTTCTTCTCAGACAAAGAGACTGCTGTGGAATCCAGGTACATCCCAGCACAGAAAGCCCCACAGCCGTTCCCCCCACAATGCTCCCCAGTGCCTTCCACACTAGCTTCTCCTCAGGAGACTGCAATCCCCACTGCCTTCCCTTTGCTGGGGTCCATGGTGAGTGGTTGCAAACACAAAACCTGTGCTTTGGCCCCTTTAAGAATTAAGAAAGAAAAAAAATAATGACTTTGTCTCCAGTGGATCTTGTTTCTCCTCGGTAAAGCCAAACCCTGTGGCCTTTCACAGCTGATCCTGGCACTGCTCTGTGTTTGGGAGCCTGATTTCTGTTCTCCACTTCTCTCCTTGCAAGGGGAAGCTCCCACAGCCGTGTTACCACCTTGGCCTGCAGTCCTTGTGAATGGGCCAGCCCCTTTAATGACCTCATCTTTCCTACCAGTCGTGATTCTTTTTTTTCTGTCTTTGGTTAAAAGCCTCTTTTTCAGGTAGTCTTTGGTTTATTTCAGGTGTCTAGTCCTGTCTTTAGTTTTATTTCCAATTTGGTTCTGGGAGGAGGTACACGATATATCTGCCTACTCACCATCATCCTTTCTTTTTCTGTCTATCTCACCCTCCAAGTTTCTAATTTTACAGGTATGTGGGGAGAATGGACAGGAATTTGAATTTCTAACAAGTACATAGGTGATGCTGTTGCTGCTGATTCAGGGATCACATTTTAAGAACCATAGAACTTTATATTTAGGAGTCATTGGTACATGGATGGCATCTGAACCCACAGAAATGAATGAGATTACTGAGGGAGGAGAATGTGTAAGTAGGAAAAAAATAGGGCTTTGAAGAGCTTCAAAATTTAAATGATGAATGGAGGATTTGAATACCCAAAAGAGAGTGAGAGGATAAGATTCAGAGATATAAAAAAAGCTGAGTGTGGGATGTTATTTCACTCACCCAACCTCTTATAGATCTTTGTAGCCCTATAGAATTTTCCATAGCCAGTACTAAGAAAATTCATTATAATATTGAATAAATGTAACCTAAAAGTAGAAACCACTATTGGGACTAAAAAATTTCAACCCTTTACTTTCTGGCTCCTTCAGCTGAAAATTATGAATCCAAGTTATGATAAAAGAGCTGAAGAATTTAGGTTTGTTAGGAGAATGGACACATCTCTTAAAAGGAACACAACATCTGTCCAGATCACTGAGGATCATCAATATGTAAATCATTTTTAATGTATGAATCACTTGGAATCTCATCTGGCTCCTTGGGTTCCACTTCCATTATGCCCGTGTTTAGTGGTGAACTATTTCTGCATCCTCAAAATTTTAAGGACAATGCTTGGTCTCACCAGGGAAAGGAACCATCCTATACCTCCTCCCTGACCCTTCCCTAAAGAGCCCAACACTCTTCCTGACGTCCGTGGCTTTTTTTACTGCTTCCAGTTGAAACAATCTTTTCCTCATAACTCAAAAATATGTTTAACTGTGACATCAGGGAAGGTCACCGGGCCTCTTGAGCCATGTGGTTGCTTCAGTGTTAAGTGACATCTGTTGCATGACTGAAGTCCTCAGTAGAGAATATAGTTATTTCTATCAACTCTCAGAGACACAAGGAGAGTCCTGTTAGTGATCTCCTCCTTCATATTCATAAGGCTAGCCTGGGGTAATTTTAGCATCTCTAATCATGGGTAGAATTCACTTGAGCTCCTGACTCTGTCAGGACTGCCCACATGTAGCAGGTGATTAGCCCACACAGAGAAAGCACAAAGCAAACAGCCTCTGCCTTAACATTGAAGCTCACCGACCATGTCTTCTGATGCTTCTCTCATTGCCAATCTGTCTTGCCATTCTCCAGACCCTGTCTACAAATCCTCCCCGTGCATGGATGGAGCAGCCGCCAACTTTCCCACCCACCTCTCTTAGGCCCATCCACACTACCTGTTTGCCTGATCTGAGACATGACTTTTTTTTTTTTTGCAGTTTGAGCATTGCAAATTTGACTCACAACATCTCTTCTCCCCTGTCCTGTTTTTTTTTTTTAATTAGAAGTAGTAAATATGAAATCGATGTTCTCCTGTAACTTCATATTATACAATAAATATAAAAAACTATTTTTAGTAAATTGGACAATTTCAAAATGCAATTTGAATATGTAAAGTTGACAATTTAAAGGACTTCCTTTATATATTGTAAAGGATTTATTTATACTATGAATCTTCTCTCTCTAATATATACTTTTCATACATTTAGACTTGATCTTGTTAAAGCGGAGCACTCCAGCAATCTGAAATTAACCTTTGTCATTAATAATCCTTCCTGCCCTTGGAAGGAGAATGGCTCCAACCTAACTGGGCATTTCTAAAGCATTGCTGTTATAGAATCTAGATGTAGAGGAAAAACCCTCTCCCTTCACTGGCTCCCAGGTCTGCCAGTGTACACTATTTAATCCTGGGCTGGTGTCTTCTGAATGACACAAATGTCAAGAGTAATAAACTTCAGTGTTGATGATGTTTTTTTCCCGAAGGCCCAAAATATCTTGTGTAACACCAGGACTCTACACATAAAACAACCACAATGTGACACAATGAAACCCATCATTTCTGTCAAACTAAGGAATATGCCAACTATAAATGAAAAGCCTATCTGTAGCAACTGGTACAGTCTGAAATGAGTACATCAGCTGTGTCCCAGTTTAATGCAGGGACTGAATATAGAAATGGCCTATATACTGCTAACATTTTCTTCCACACAATGAAAACTATGATTATGTTTACATGACAGGAAAAGGAGGATATTTTTCCTTCTTGGAGTCATCAAATGTTTTCCCACATTTGGCAATTATTCTTTATGTGCAAATTCTTTGAATCTAGCATTTTTTCAATATGTTACTAAAGTAAAACCAGCCAGTTATTTCTGACTTTGAACTAGATTTCTGGGAAGCAGAGTTGTTTGACCCTGGAGTTTACTGATGATATGATAGAGTCAGGGTAAACATGGGGCCAGAGCAGTTGCATATGAGCGGAACTAATAGATGATTAAGTATCAACTTTCATCAACTATTAAATAATTAAGCTTCAGTACATCTACATTCTAAACTTACTTTGAAAAGATTCAGAGTTATGAGCGACCTGGGGTCAGAGAATATATCGAACATATCTCTGTAGGTGTCATAGCACCTCCTATAGAGAACTACACACAACAAGTACACAATTATTCCTTAAGGGAATTATGGAATACCAGAGTTGAAGCCCAGGAAACCCTTTAAAATGATCCAATTCAATATTTTTCTGAAGTACAAATTTTTAAAAATATCTCACACAAAGCATCTGCTCAGTTTCTTCATAGATACTTCTAAAGCGAGGAAAGTCACTAGCTCCGGGCAAGCCCATTCAAACATTGAGAAGTTTTAATTTACTGAATAAAATAAGGAACAAAACACTGGCAAAATTTAAAAACCACAAGCACAAAAATGTAGCATTTGTGATTGACACTACTTTAATGGTTTAAGTCAACATCTTAAACTCCGTGATCAATTATTGTAATCAATGCCTTGCATGTACCTATAATTCACATGTCTCTGTCCAGCTTTATCTTACTCCCTTGGCTAAACAACAACCCCACTTACATCCATCTCTCCTACTAGTCCATTACTGCACTGTTCTGCTGGACACACAGCAGTAAAATACAGATCTGTGCTGACTGGTTGTCCTTTGAATTCATGAACCTCAGAGGGTTCCCGAAGTTGCATAACAATCATTCCATCTCCTAATTAATTCATTTTCCTATTCTTCTTCATGACTTTCATGTCCCTTCTCTTTCCTCAAAACTTCAAGCAGTTTTCTTATCATATCCCTATTGACAGGGGAATGTTTTACTTTCCATTTCACTGAGAAAATAGACGTAAACAGAAGAGAAAGTCCTCAGTTTCCCAACTATATCTTCCCAACTACCTGCATCTGTGCTTATAAGCTGTTCTTACACCAAGGCCAAACACTCTACTTGTGCCTTCGTTCCATTCTCTTTTGCCTGCTTAGGAAAATTATTTAGCAATTTTTCCTTTTTCTCCTTTATCACCATTTTCCCTCCCTACTAATCATTGCCATGAGCATACATATAATATTTCTCATTTAAAATATCCCTGTCTTTGATCCCTCTTCCTGCTACTGCTACCATCTCATTTTTCTCCTTGAACAAAAAGTGTCTTTACTGTCTAGCTCCAATTATTCTCCTTCCATACCTCTTCAAACCTCTTCAGTCATACTTTCACCTATACCAGCATGGGGAATGTTTTCTTAACAAGGATACATTGCTTGGTACAGCTCGTCCTCATTTTTAAAGACCTCTCCACAGCATTTGACATAGTTAATTATTCTCACTTTTCTTCAAATATTTTCTTCACTTGGTGAGGTAACTTATTTCCAAAGATAGTTCCAGTTCTTTTCCTTGTAAGTGCATGCCACTTTCTTACTGAGAAATGTTTGTTCCTCCACCATCTTGATCCTAGGCTGGCCTCTCATTGCTCTGACTAATAGAATATGTTTTGACTAATAGAACTAGCACTTTAAGTTACATATCTAGCACTTAAGAGGACTGGCAGATCCCATTTTCTGGCTCTCACAGTTCTGAGCTGCCATGTAAGAAGCCCAGGAGGCCTCAAGGAAGAGCATTAAGGTACTGGACATGTGAGTAAAGAAGCCATTTCAGCCTTTCAGCCCAGTCAAGCCTTCAGTGACTCCAGATCCAGCCAAGATCTGACTGCAACCCAATGAAAGACATAAAGCAAGAACCATCTAGCTGAGCCCAGTCAATTCATGCAGCTTTGACACAGAATAATAAAGTGTTTGTTTAAGACACAAAGTTTTAGGTTGATTTATTATACAGCAATAAATAATTGGGTTACCGCATTTGACAGGCATGGAAACATGGCCTTCAAATAGGAGTTTAAGTGACCACGGGCCTCAACTGATGTGTCCGAAATCCATTGTCATATTCGCAGAGCATGCAAAGCCAAGCCTCCCAATGACTATGTATGGCAGGAGTATCAAGACAGGTCGACTACTGGGAGGTAGACACTCCTCAGATAGTTGATCTTTAGTTTGAGGACTTTTCAATTGAGTTGCTGAGCTCTCTTTACTTTATCCATTCAAACCTCTTCTTCACTTGTTGTCAGAATTTATCTGCAGTCTGTTAGCTGTCCCAGTCTCGTGTGGCAACTTTTGACACTCACAGGCATTTCGCCTAATAAAACACTTGCATGTTTAATTCTACCTTGGTTTCCGCACAGAGGGCCCAGGTTAAGCTACCACACTTACCCACCTATCCTCTTACCTTTTCAGTGACTGCTTTTCAGTCTCTTTCATTGGTGTCTCTTTATCTCTGTTAAGTCAGTGTTGATATCCCTTAGGACTCAGTCCTTAGACTTCTCTTTTGCATCCATACTCGTTCCCTTGGAGATCTCATCTGGTCTTATGGCTTTATACAACATCTATATGTTGAAGACCCCCAAACTAGACATCTCTCCTGAACTCCAGACTTTATATTTCATTCAGATGTATTTAAAAAAAAATTAAATTGATTGGGGTGGTATGACTCAGTGGTCTTATGAGAACCTCTCAAGTTCAAATTTCTAAAATCAACATTTTCCCCAAAACTTGTTCCTCTCACATTTCTCACCATCTCAGTACATTGCAACCCTATCTTTCTAGTTGCTGTGACCATTCTTGACTCTCTCATCATCTTCTTGTCATTCATATACCCTGTCATTTAACTCCAAAATATATCCAAAATGTCACCATGCCCCCTTGGCACTATCCTTGTCCAAGGCATATCATCTCTCACCTGGATTATTGCAACAATCTGTAGTCTGCTTCCCCTCTCTCTTCTTGCCACCTTTACCTTATTCTCAGAAAAGCTGCCAGAGTAATCTTGTTAAAACTTGTCAGATAATGTCATTCCTCTGCCTTAAACCTTCATTTATTTAAAATTCTTACCTTACTCCGAGAAAAAGACAAAGTCCTCATAATGATGTATAAAACCCTCCATGATCAGGCCCCAGCACTGCTCAGGCTCACCCTCTCTCCTCTCCTCTTCGCTCACTCCACTCTAACCACCTTAGTTTCTTTGCTGTGCCTCATATCTGCCCAGACTGCCTCAGCTCCACAGGGCCTCTGCTTGGGTGTCTTGTCTGGAACATTCTTTCCCTTAATATGAGCAAATCACTTCTTTCCAGTTTGTATGTACATGTCAACTGCTGAACTAGTCCTTCTCTAGTTACACTCTCTGAAACCACAATTCCTCAGGATACTTCATACCCTCATTCCTTATTTTACTTTTCTACTCAACACTTGTCACTATCTAAGGTAATGTATATTTTGCTTACTTATCTTGTTGTTTATCTCTACCACCATAATACACTCTCAGCACCTAAACATTGTCTGTTACATAAAAGAGGCACAATATATTCATTGAATAAACATATCGATTATTTTTCTAAAATAAAATAAAAATACAAATTTTACTGTCTGGTACATAGAAAATGTTTAATAAATATTCACTAAATTAATTAATTATTTTTCTAAGATAAATTTTTTAAAAAGCCATGGCAGTGAACTAGATACATGAATGCTCTTTTGTTTCACAGCTATTGCACAGAAAATATCATTCTATAAGTGAATCAAAACTGTGATTTAGGAGTCTTTTCATTATGTAAGTATTTTTAAAATAATGGTATATTTCTTGACCTCCATGTGTAATTTCTGTCACTGAGCTATTGGATTTCCTGTCCTTGACCACTAATTATGGTAGAATCTAATTAATGCAAAATCAAAGGGAAAATTTTCTACCTTTATCCCTTGGAAGAAGAATTCAAATCCAACCGAATTCACTGCATTGAAATTAAGTTGTTCAGGTAAAATATGCAGACTAAAAGTAAAGGAGAAGAAGAAAGAGGAAGAAAGGACGAGCCTAGAAATTTTAAACTCTTCTCTCAATCTCTATGGTCATGGGAGACACATCTTTAGTCACTTTAGCCCTAAAGCTTTTGGTGCCCAAAATTCCACTCCTCCATTCTTTCACTCTTCCTGATGTGTATTTAAAACAGCCAAATGCAAAAGGAACTCACCATATAGTCACAAGGGGAGGAAGCTGGGCATTCCTTTTACTGTATCCTGGGATATTTTTACGAGATTTAAAGAACAATTTTTGACAATAGCAAACTAAGGCTCTTTGAGAACTAGTTATTTAAATCCCTGATGAATGTATCCTGACAATAATTAGACAGTTTTATTAATTAGGTAGCCTGAAGAGAATTAAATCTTGACTCACCACCTTGTATGCCAAAAAAAAGTTGAAATTGTCAAACTTAGCCTTGTTATTAGAGGGCCACACTTAGAGAGCCAGAGTAGCCACTACTCACATGGAGGAACCTGACTGGCAGCATGATCCCAGCAGCAAGTTCAGAAAGATAAAGAAAAACTGGGTGTCATTGAAAATATATGACTTCAATCTCCAAGAAGCCAGGGCAGTAAGTTGAAATTTACAGCTTTGAAAACCAGGAGACTGTGACATTTTCTTCCCAAAATATGCCAAAGCCTATGTGTTATTATCTGCACAAAGGGTAAAAAACAAAACGGAAAAAGTTTAATTGCACCACCACTTTCTTAAGGATAAAAAAGTAGGGATGAAAAATCAATGGAATTCTTTCCTAAGCCCCAGCAGGCAATATTTTTATCTAATAATTTGTACTAGAGCTTTAGTGAATTTCATGCAACTTTAAATATTCTCTAGAAGAAAGTACCATGTTGTAGCTCCCATATATGAGAATGTTTGCTTTTTAAAAATATGACATTTTTCAAATCATTTGCATTTTAAAGGTCTAAGGAATTTTAATCACTGATAAGTTTTAACCCACGTTTCCTGCATGCATGCATAAGCATACACCCTCCACTTTGCCATCCTCATAAAAATTCTCTCTTAAACTTACTTTCATGTGTTTTTAAAATGACTCAGCTCCCCCGCAGCTCTCATCAGCCTGCCTTCCCCGGTGGTACCCCTGCCTGGAAAGATGAAAGGCCCTCTTCTCCACAGCCAGGGCTCCTGTCTCTGCTTTTACGCTGATGGAAAATAACTTAAAGATGGGAAAGGAACTGAGTATCACAGGCTAACCTTGAGCTAGCGCAATGCATTTCTTCAAAGGGACTTTTTTCAACTCTCATGTGGTCTTCATTCCCATTTGAAAAAGCCAACTAATGCTCCAGTTTTTTAAATTAAAATAAATTTTACTGATTTATTTCTAACCAGTCATAAAATAAAAGAAACCAACTTATTTTATGGCACATCAGTTTTAGATAATGGAGCCAGGTTTCCCAGGTTCAAATCCTGGCTCTCTCTTTCATTAGCTATGCTATCTTGAACAAGTTAACCCTTCTGCGTCTTGTTTTCACATCTATAATGTAAGAAATGTTATCTTTTTTTCCCTCTTTTTCCTGCCACTACTTTCCCCAACCCCACCCACTCCCACCCTCAATCCTTCCCCCATTTGGCTTTGTTGATGGGTCCTTTATGCATGTTCCTTGATGACCCTTCACCTCCCTTTCCCCTGTCATGCCCCTCCCACCTCCCCTCTAGTTACTGTCAGTTTGTTTTTTATTTCAATGTTGCTGGTTATATTTTGCTTGCTTGTTTATTTTGTTGATTAGGTTCCACTTATAGGTGAGATCATATGGTATCTGTCTTTCACCACCTGGCTTATTTCACTTAACATAATGCTTTCCAGTTCCATCCATGCTGTTGCAAGGGGTAGTAGCTCCTTCTTGCTTTCTGCTGCATAGTATTCCATTGTGTAAATATACCACAGTTTTTTGATCCAGTCATTTACTAGAAATATTATTTATATAAAATGAAAAATAATATTGCCTATTTTAAAGGGTTGTAAATATTAAATAAGCAAATATATGTAAAATATTCTATAAATGTAAGCTATTATTAGTTTTTATTCTCCTCTTACTAATATAGTAACTGATACACTTTTAGGGTTCTTGATGACATTTAATGCCTCCAGGATTAAAAACCATATAAAAATTCAGTGCTATTGTCTAGGTTAGTAGTATTGACTATTACTATGGCTTGAATATCTGTGTGTCTTCTCCCCATTCATACACTGAAATTCTAACTCCCAAAGTTGATAGTGCTAGGAGGTGCGGGTCTTTGGGCAGTGATTAGGTTCTAAGTGTGGAGCCTTCATGAATGGGATCAGTGGCTTGTACAAGTGGGCCTACAGGGAACCCCAGGCTCTTTCACCACGTGACGACACAGCAAAAGGCTGGCAGTGTGCAGTGCGGAAGAGGGCCCTTGCCAGACCTGCTCACACTCTGGGATCTTGGACTTCCAGCCCTTGGAACTGTGAGAAATAAATGTCTATTATTTGTAAACTACCCGGTCTGTGATATTTTCTTATAGCAGATTGAAAGGATTACGATAACTAGCGTGACAGTTACCAAACACATTTCATGTCTTCAAGAAATGTTCGATTGACTCAGCTTCAGGTCATCTTTAGCTGGCGTTCAGGGCTACAACGCTCATTTCCTTATGAATGAAGATACGGTGTTCTTGCCAAATGAGTGTCAGACAATACACTTCTCAAGTAATATGCAGTCAATAATATTTAAGTGATTTTCATGGAATTATATGCTATTAGCACTAATAAGCTTTTATTGGGTGATGATTGTGTACTGGGCATTGAGCCAGATGCTGAGGACAGATAAAGAACCATGATGTGGTCTTTTACAATAAGATTAACACCTAGTTGGAAAAACAGAATATATTCATCAAGTATAAATAAAAATAAATAGCAACATTAGGTCAGCACAAACTAAGTGGAACAGATAATTGTGCTTTAGCAATTCAAAGGAGCAAGAAGTTATTCTGGGCTTGGCCAGCTGGAAAAAAATACCCCCCCCCACCCCCAACCCCACCCACACACACACCAAAGGTTAGAGCTCAAGCAAGGTCTTGAAGAGGAAGCAGAACTTTAACCATGTTTAGAGAAAAGAGAATGTACTTCAGCGGTCAAAGAGTTAGAAATGTTTATGGCGCAACTGAGGAATGAGCTGAGTGGTTTAGCTGGATCAGGGTGTCAGAACTTCATCAAGGGCAATTTTGTAATTTCATGGAATATATATTTTTTAATTTAATATGAATTTAGAGTCACCAAAAAATTCTGTATTTCCTTTTGCAGGGCATTATCACTCATACTAATGTAACTAACCAATATAATGGAGCAATTCCCTTGCATGCTACACTTTTTCTCCTTTGCAAGTATTTGTCCTTCATCAGTGCACGTAATCAGATGACTATTGGGTAGAGTTGTAAGACAGATTTAATTCAACCAGTAAGACTACATTAAAATTGCTCTTAAAAAGGGCTGAGAAAGTAAAAGTTCTGAGAGGAAAATTGGTAGAATATATACTTCTTTTGTCAGTGTGACTACCCACCTATACGTAATCAGAAAAGTAGAACATACTGAGCTAAGAGGAAGTAGAGCCTATTATGTACAATCCTAAGATCTCATAGTAATTATTGACAAAATCAGGAATGGAACACTGGATTGGAAGTCAGAATCTGGTCTCTTGACTATCTCTATGCCAGAATGGTGGGTAGAACCTGGTGGGTGAAGATTTGCCATAGAAACTGGAAGGAAGTCAGTGGGTGGAGTCAGTGTAATATGAGCTAAATGACTGAACAGCTTGCTGTGATAGATAGTCAGAGAGTATGGGAACCTGAAAGAGTGAACAAACCATGAGATTGGGGCCAGTACCAAGATTGGGGTCTTAAAGAAGTGGGAATCTGTGACTCTGTGGTCCCTTAATGTGACAGGGATTTGTGATTAAGGTAGAGTGAGAGGTACAATTTTACCTCCTATATTTCCAATTCAGCTTCTGAAATCAGTTATACCTTTGAGTACCAGAAAAGGATCTCAAGGACTATTTTCTTGAGTATCAAAGATTCTACTGTATTTTTTGATTCTTAATTTAAGGTCCCCATTTTTCTTGCCAACTGATTCTAAAGTTATTGCTATGAGGAGCTCTGACTAGTAGAATGTAGGAATGTTCCAGCATCCCAAATGCAATGGTAGATCATATAAAGATATGATAGATACGATACTCACGTATATTCATCTTGATAATCAGTAAGTCAGTGGGTACTATAATGGTTATTTTTAGTTTGTAGGTGACTCCTGCAACCTTGATTCTAGTCTCTAGTTAAACTATAACCCTTAAGTATTTTTTCTTAATGTCCATCACTCCAAAGAATATTTTTTCCTTCACAGAAAATCCCAATGCCCATTAAGCAAAACTGACACAGAAACAATATGGGAGCCAAAATCTATCTTATTAAATATTTTAAAAATGGTAATAATGAAAAAGTGAGAGCAGAGTGCCATTGTAAGCCTGAAAATAACAGCCATGTTGTAAATAACTGAACCTGTGCAGATGGAGATAAGTACAACAAAATAAAACAAGGCTATATCAGTGGATAAAGTGACAAAATAGTTTTAATATTTTTATTAATGTAATAAAATGTAAGAACCTTCATTAAGGAGCATACAAAATTAAACTTGTAAGATTTATAAATTATGATTTATAAAAAGTAGATTTCACTTATTAATTTCTTATAAGAAAATTGTCTAACATGCATTGAATGCTATTTTTTGAAACCATATCACTTGACAACCAAGAAACCCAAGGAAATAAAACCTTATCAACTCCTTGTACACAAAATGTCACAGCCTTACCTGAACTTCATGTACTTCTTATCATTATATCTCCAGAAAGAGAGGGTCGGCTTGGAAAAGTCTTGCAATCTTACTGACCATTTTATCCCAAAGTTCTTAACACATACAGGTTCTCAAAAAATGTTTTGTAAAATAAAAGACTCAATATGAAAAAATGAGATCGTCTAAGCAAGGGTATAGTTGCAGATTTGAACAGACTGGCCTGAAAATTAGAGGCTATAGAGAAATAAGAATTAAACCAACAAAATAAATGAACTTCTCCCTCCTAGAAAATTCAGTATATAATAAATAGGAGGCATCTTTTGAAATTTCAGGGATAAGTCAAATAAAAAGGATTTGCAAAGCACACAGTAAATTTACATATCTCATTACTTTATAAAATACATGCTATAAAATATATATGTGAAATTTTATAAAGGATTTAATATAATCTAAAATATATTAAAGGAACCAGGATTATTTAAGTGCCCTAAATTTCTGAGATTGATATAATGAAAAGAAATTGTGCTACAATTCTCACAAAATATAAAATATATATAGTGTGAAGAACACTAAACTTGGAAGCAGAATAGCTGTACTCAAATTTCATTCTGTCATCTACTAGCTCGATGGCCTTGTCAAAGTCACAATCTCTGTCTTATTTTCCTCATCTGTGAAATGGAAATATTAAGACCTTCTTTGTGAAATTGTTGAATAATAAATATGATAATGTAGTTGAAAGTATATTAAGCACAAACTGATATTCATTTATACGGTATAAAAGAATTCCTTTATATCCTTGATATAGAATATTGGGATGACCCAATGGGACACTGATGATTCTAGAATTCAATATCTAAAGTTTCTATTTATCAAGTTACCAGTTGACATCCTCTTAGAAATATACTCAGTTTATGACAGTAGGTATCTTTGCTATGGGTACTTCAGTATAAAGACTTATCTCTTATTCTTAGGATTCAGGGCTAAACAAAAATGTAGGTAGAGGAAAGGCAGAGATCCTCATGGTCTTTTAAAAGTGCCTGAGGAAAATTCTAAAGCCTGGAAACTGTTGCCACTTCCCTGGCTTGACCAGACAGAAAGGATGGTATGAAGATTACTGAAGTAGAACTTCATTTTCAAGCTAAGGCAGATTTGACAGGATCCCTGGTAACTGAGTGGCAGCTGCTCAGAAGTCCTAGTTCTGGAGATGGCAACACAGAAGCAGGCCTTTTCTTAGATTTTATTAAAACTATAATATCAAATGGGAAAAAGAAGCCCATATTTTAATGATTTCAGGATTACTGACTCCCATGGCACCCTATTCAAATAGGTTTATAAGGGCCTTCAGGGATCTGGCTTTATAAAACACAAATAAACAAAAGAAAAAACAGATCTGTTGTGAACTATTTACTGGCTTTTGCAGAGTGAAAACAGATTCCTGATAGCATCACTTTTATCCTCAAACTCTCAGTGCACCTTGGCTGACATTAGAATCACCTGGGAAGATTTCAAAAGTCCTGATGCTTGGGTGACATTCCAGGACAACTAAAGTAGAATCTTTGGGGGTGGGACTGAGGCATTGGTATTTTTAAGGCTCCCCAGGTGATTCCAATGGCAGCCAAGGTTGAAAACCACAACTGTAATAGTTTTCCATTCCTGGCTAAATCAAATACATGCTCCTTAGCTTGGCATTTAAGTCCTACCTCACCCTGACCCCCTTTCTATTTTCAACTTCATTTCCTATACTTCCAGTGCCCTAGCCTAACCAGTCTCTTCTATTCGTGTACTGTTAACTGCCGATAATACAGATCCTTGTGGTTACTTCCATTTATCTTACCTCTGCTCGTTCAAATTACATTCATCTTTCAAAACCTATCTCAAATGGTAGTACATCTATGAAGCTTTTCCTGGATCCCACAAGATAGTGGTTTTAAAACATATCTACAGATTCCTTCACACTACTCCCACAAAATATGGGACGTAGTTTTCTGCTCTTTAAATATGGATTAGCTTTGTCAAATTAACTTTAACAAACAAAATGTGGCAGGGATGACTTTCAAGTAAGGTTGGATTAGAGAAGGCCATACACGTTCTACCTGCTGCTTTCTCTCAACACACAGGCGAAGATGCAGGGCCCAGGCAGAGACCACAAAAAGGCAGAATGAGCTGCCCAAGGAGCCCAGCCGTTCCAGCTCACCAGCATTTTGAGTCTAGGCAGCATGACTTGCCAAACATACAAATGAACCTTGAGAAGATTCCAGTCTCCGAGCTTCAGATCATCCAGCTTAGGCCCCAACATCGTGAATCAGAGGCAAATTGCCCCTGTTGTGCCTGGTCCTAGTTCCGAGCTGCAGAACAATAAATGGTTATTTGACAATGTCGAGTCTTGGGATAACTTCTTATACAGCCATAATGGAAACTCACTTTCTAGCTGATTTTATCTCTGCCTCCCATATAGTACTTAACATATTCTTTTACTATTTTTGTTACTAAACATGTATCTTCCATCCTACGTTGCTTGGTCTTTGACGGTAGAACTTATCGTTTACTGTTTTTTATATCTTCTGCAATTCCTTCCCTAAAATGTGCTCAAAATTTGACTGAATTTGTAAGCATAGACAAGCCTTGTTAAGGCATTTTCTGCTTTTTGTCTGGTCCAGATTCCTGGCTATAATTGTCAATTTTGTTCACCTGGTTTAATTTAATTAAAGGCTTTGTATTACATCAAAAAGAGATAACAAAAGAAAATGTTGGCAATAGCAGAGGCAGATTAAGGTTGGTTGAGGCCTGGGGCGCAGAAGAAAATATTTAAACATACTATCAGGTTTTACTGCTGACTGTAGACTTGGACGTCATTAAAATTTCACATATGAAACCAAACTTGGTGTCATTAGAAAAAAGTGTAAAGGTGGGGTTTTTCAGGGCCCTTCAGAAGTCGGGGCCCAGGGCGTGTGCTCAGTGTGCCTGCTGTTAAATCTGCCTTTGACAATAACTGAATGTACAAGGCTGAATATCAACATGTGGACATATAACTAATAAAATACAATTATATACGAGTATACTTAGTATCCTCTCAAAGACGTTTTTAAAAACAGCTCTCCAGTAAAAGTAAGTTCTAAACAAATGGTGATTATCAATCAGGCTTTTAACAATCACCCAAATAATAGACTCATTGTGTGAAATATTTTATATTCAGAAAATCTTTCCACAAGTCTAATTTTTTTTGGATTATTTTACCTATTTACTTTAGGTGATAGATGTGGCTACATATCTGTACATTGTCTTACTGCAAAAGCATCATTGCCATCAAAAAGTTTAGGTGTCTTTTACTGATGTCTGCTAAATATTTTTGCTCTGTTCATGGGACTGTTTAGTCTTCCTTTTTATAAATATTCTAATCATCTTCACAAGTGCTTACAGATACATCATCCTTCTGCCACTCGACTGAATGGCCTTCATGTTTCATGATGGCAAGAACAGTATCAGTTTTGTTTACTGCTGTTTCCCAGCTAGTAATCATTAGAGTATCTGGCACAAAGTTGGTGCTTAATCAATGTTTGTTGGATACATGGATATCTGTCTTGTGGAGGCCACCACGTGCTGGTGAGAAACCAACCATGACAATACCCCAGCTTGGTCTTTAATTTTCTTGGCAGTCTTCTGATGTTGACAGCATCCTCCCACAGCATTCCTTCAGAAGGTCCATCAGATGACTGGGAAACAGGGAGGCTTAAATTACTCAAGCCATGTTTGCCAGGTATTCTTATGCCACACCTAGCAATACACCTGGCTTTACCTCAAATATTCACATGTTACTGCAGACACATAATGATGTGACTGCATGTGCACATGTTCTTGAGATTTTTGAAATATGAAATATTTCGGTGCAATTGCATTCACTCATTTTTCACTTAATTTCAGATCTCTGCTTTATGTGTTGAATCTAATTTAATTTTTGCAACAACACCAGCATGTAGGTATTACTCTAATTTGCACATGAGACTACTGGAAATGAAGTGAATTGTCCAAGGACATGTGGCTTGTGAATATCAAAGCAAGAATATGAATCTACCTGTTTGATTCTACAATAAAATCTGTTCCGTATCCCCAACATCTTGATGCGACAGTGCACATTGGAATACACACAACTCTAATAGAGATCTCAAGTCAGTTTAACTACTTTTTTTCCCTCACCTGTGTTTTAATTACTGTGCTGTTGTCAGACTTTTACATGGAGAGAACTGTGTGGGAGATACCACTAAGGGAGCTCATCAGAAAGAGAATCCACAATGCATAGCTAAAAACTATGTAAGTGTTTAAATATCTATTTTCCTATTTCATTTTCACAGCTTATTGAGATCCAAAAGGCAGAATTATTGAAATAAACTTTTTACTGTGTAGAGATATTCTCTCAAGAAAAAAGTCTTGGTATTGAAAATATTTATGTTGGAAAAACACATAAAGTTATCACAGAAGACTATTTGAAGAATTACCTGAGTCAGCAACTCTGCACAGACACAATCTGAAAGATTTGTGGATTTGGGTAAACGTTTCTGAAGGAAACCTAATATTTCAGTGTTCCAGCCCAGTTTGGGGGCATATTTTAAGGAACCAGACAGTACTCTGTTGTACAGTGACTGTAGTTTCTTAAAATGTTAAATAATGAACTAACGTTTGTGCAGTATGCGTAACATAACCTTTCCCAGGAGCTATTTGGGCTGGGGATTAGATATAATTTCATTGTAACTTCATATGATTTGAATTAAAAAACAGTAACATTATGTAATATGTTGTTGGCTTCTAAATATTTGGTGGAGGAGGCAGAGAAGGAAGAAAATAGTAAAGTTGTGGTAGAAAGTGAACATTTTATGAAAAATCAGTTCTAAGAGAGATGGGTCATACCTGATGAAAAATATATGAGTGGATATGTATTTGTACCCTAACCTACAACAATTTGGAGCCCTTATAAACATAGAGAGATTTATATATGTATATATACACAATATGTAATATACACACATGTATTTATTCACATATATATAAAATTTGTGAGACTTTATTGGGTATATTTTCTGAAAATAATAGCCCACAGAAAGCACTGAAGATGAGCTATAACCATCTCAGTTATTTGAAAGGTGTTTAACTCTTATATTCATAAAAATTTACAATTAAATATATTTCATATTTTCTATACAAGCACAATAAAGACTTTATTTCAATAATTGAAATGTGTTGTCAAAAATAACAATTTGTATTTGTATTCCCACTTTGCATTATTTTGACTCATATTGAGTTCAATATGTGTTTATTTGAATTATTATAATCTTGTATTTTGTCACAGTTTTACACAAACTGCAATCTTTTCTACTCTGAAAAGATACACTAAGCTTGCAGCTGTGTTTAGAATGAACTTGGTGTATTACATAAATTACTTTTGTCAGATATAGGATTTATTTTAAATAAATTAAATTTGGAAACTTCAAGACATTCAGGGTGTTTGTTGTTGTTTTGTTGTTGTTGTTTACCTTGTGGAAAAAGGAAAGGAAAAATATTATCTTTTTTGAATACAGGTTTTCAATACACTGTCTCAGGCAACTTGCATATTATCAGTTGTAGCATTGTTTATATACCAGTAGATGGTGCTAATATCACTTGACCCTATTAAAACCAGGACAACTTGCTTTACTTATTTCAATGGTGCTCTATCACAAAGACTAGACTTCCAAATAGTAATTAGCTATGTTGTTAATTTGAAATAAAAATCATATCTGAGATGCACCCAAAACTTGTTTATTGTAAATTGTACTGCTATGACATTGGAGTGCATAGATTCTTTTGAATTCGTGTTTCCAGATTTTTAGGGTATAATCTATGGTAAGTGAAATAAGCCAGACAGTGAAAGACAAATACCATATGATTTCACTTATAACTGGGGACTAATCAACAGAACAAACAAGCAAGGAAAATATAACTGAGGACATTGAAGTGAAGAACAAACTGAGAGTGAACAGAGGAGGGGGGGAGGGGAAGATGGGGGAGAGGAAAGGGGAAGGGTGGTCAAGGAACATATATGGGGGACTCATGGACAGCGTCAAGGGGGGGTGGGATGGAGGATGGGTGTAGGGAATGGTAAGAGCAGGGGGAGTGTTGAGGGGAAAATTGGATAGAACTGTACTTGAACAACAATTTAAAAAAAGACAAAAAATCATATCTGAGAATCATGGATATTATAACAGTATCTAACTATCTATGGCTTGAATTTTCTTTGTTTGAGGTTGTTCTCAAACAACCTCAGCAGGGGTTTATATTTTCTCTATGCATATACAAAAATTTCATATGAAAAGGGCCACATTTAGTATAATGTTCTATAAACTTTTTTTTTCATTTGACAGAAACTCAGGCATGTTTTTCACTTCATAAACTATCCTTCCAAAATCATTTTTAGTTATACAATAGATCATTTTGCAGGTGGCTTACATATTTTTAAACTTGTTTACAGAAATATAAATCTTTTACATTTTTTATTTTTAAAATAATTTTCATAATCATAAGAAACATTTTCCATGTACTATTGATTAGTTCTATGTATAAACTTCTAGGAGTTAAATGATTGGATAAAATAATTTTAAAGTATTTAGATAAATATTGCCAAATGTCTCTTGAGAAAAAGTGCCTTTAATTGCTACTTTCACCAACAGAGAACCTATTTCTGTCTCTTGTCACCGACATTACATATTCTTTTAAAACTTAGACATTTGATTAGTGAAAAATTATATCTTGATTTAATTTTCACATTTTTGGTTTTTACTGAGGAAAAGAAACTTGTATATCTATTGATCACATTTGTATTTCTACTTTTGTGAACTTTCCAAAAGATGAGGCCCATGAAGGTAAATACTACATGTCTCATTTTATTACTGTATCTTAGTTCCTAGTACAGTAGTGGACATATAGTGCTTACTCAATAAAAATTTATTGTATGCATTTAGAAATTAGTTAATTCCTCTTTTCCATTTTTGTCAGTGTTAATTGTTTTTTGTATTATGGAAGTGTAAATGCTCTGTATATTTCAAACATGTTTAAATTCCCAGTTTATATTGGAAATATTTTATCCACATTGTTATTTGCCACTTGTTTGTTTAATATGTTTTTTTGTTAATTATATTTTTGTTTTTATCTCTGCATAGCAAATCAAGCAATATTTTCCCATGTCTTTGGTGTTTGTTGAATAAGGCTTTTTCTTTTCCAAGATTATGTAATATCAGTACTTATAGGAAGTAATTTAGAGTGCAATGGTCAAACTCAATTTTCTTTTCAAACTCTTAACCAATATTGTTGTAGAATTACTTTCTAAGTGATTTGAAATTTCAACCTTATTATATAAAACTGATAACGGAAAATTACAACAATAATGATCCAAATGCTAATAATTATTGTGTTAATCACTTAATATGCATTATATTACCTAAAAAATCTCATCAACTCTATTATCTTTATCATTATCATCATCATTATCTATTCTTTATGACTAAAGAAACTGGGGCTCAGAGCAGTTAATAAAACTCATATGCATTTGAGTTTGCTTTTGGAATAATGCATAGTGATTATTGTTGCATCGAAACATACTGCTTTACTATGTATTATATTATTTTCATATCAAGTAAAAGAATGGGCCGGCTTTCTGAATATATGTTTCTGCTTCATATATTCCTATACACAATTTAGCCTTGTTTTCATCCCTCATTGGTGCTCCCTTCTGTCTTTGTAATTGAAATAGTAGCTTAAGGACTGTGAGAGATCCAGTCACAGGTATTTTTGAATATTGTTTAGCCCTCATAACAAGAGATCCTTGGAGATCTGTCCCTTGTCTGTCTTATCAGGAATATCTTGAACCTTCTCTATTACTTCGTGAGGTATCAGCTACCTTTAAAGGAGGAAAGTGGCAAGTTGTTTTTGGTATGTTTTCTGTACTCAACTCACCTGAACTAAATCTAGCAAACAGCCATAGATTTTCTAGAATGTATAAGGAAGGTATTCATCCCTATTTTCCAGGGCTGTGAGTCTTTTGTTCTACTTTTGTATTCTTTCGGTCATTTCAATGAGGATATGCTTACAGAATAGGCAGTTCGATGTTTACCCAGAAATCCATAATAATCTTTGAAGATTGAGTAAAATGTCCATAAGGCAGAAAAGAGGAGTAAGGGATTCAAGGTAAGAAAATATGTGGAAAACGTAGAAGAAAGAAATTGTCTGGAACTGGTGTGGTTGCTATTAGAAAGATACAAAGTTGGAAAGGTATTTTGGAATCAAACTGTACAAGATTTTGTATGCCAGCTTCATCGCTTCTTCTTTTTTATTTTCTCTCCTCTCATCAGACATACAATATCTCCCAAAACACAAAAGATACCAGAATTATCTTATTAACTGAGTAGGTACTTTATTAATTCTTGTTTGGTGAATAAAATGATTAATTGTTAGTATCAACAACCAATTGTATTTGATAGTGATGTAGTAGGCCTCGTGTTCTCTCTCTCCAGCAAAATAGCCTGTCTGCTGTTTTAGATATCTGAAATGAAGTGATGATCGAAAATCAAATTAAGAAACAGCCAAGTTCTCAGTATAGTGCCTGTCAATGAGATATTAACTTCTACAAATCCAAACTTTATTTAAATGCAAAGGATAATTTATTTGCAAGCTTTTAATATCTTATTCCTCTGTTTTCTTAAAGCTGGTCTTATAGTAGAGCTGAACCATTGCCACAATTCCATTAAATGAGAATAGAAAAAAGTGAGAAAATGTTTCCTACTTGTAGTATCTCTTTAATTGTCTCCAGCCATGCCCAGTATCTTTAACAGTGTTATCCTTAGCATGGAATGCCATGTAACAACTTTTAGGGATGTACCAACTTAAGTAGGAAAAAGACAATGGTTAACTTTGATACAGAAAAGGTGGGGTAATAGCAAACACACCCCAGAGAGTTGAAGCAAGTTTCCTGAAAGTTAGCCAATGGAAATTTGGAACATTGTCTAATTGTCTAAGTCTACCATTTTTATACAGAGATAAAATGTAACATACTGATTCTGTTAAAGTGATCATGAACTAAAATACCTGGCTCAAGAAGAATTTGAAGTTAGTTATTACCAGAGAGAAAGGGCGTTGGGGGGAGGCAAAAGAGGGTTAAGGGGGTCAAATATATGGTGATGGAAGGAGACTAGACTGTGAGTCGGAAGCACACAATGCAATATCCAGATGATGTATTATGGAATTGTTCATTTCAAATTTATATAATGTTATTAAACAATGTCACCCCAATAAATTTAATTAAAAATAATTTTAAATAGATAAAAAAGAGTCACCTTATGATAAATTAGTAAGGAAAGACATACCATGGGAATATTTAGCAAGTCTTCCATAGCATAAAATGGCTCCTTGATATTTAAAGATGTCCATGGCTGTTTATAAAGGATATCATATGAGTATATGGGTTTGTAGAGGTGTCTGTTAGCAAACACTTTAACATGCTGTCTTGCTGTCCTATTATGGTCAATTGGCAACATAATTTTTATAATGCATCTTGCTAAATAAGCAAATGATTATTTTATGAGTAATAACAATGAAAAATCCAATAAACTATACCTAAATTTGATGAAATCTGAATTTTAAAAAGAATATAGATGTTTATAATCAGATATTAAAGTAAAAATATTTAATGAAAGTCTTAGTTTTGGCTGAGGCCTTACAGGGTGTGCGCATACTACTCCCATATTTTAAAAGGTGTGAGAATATCACATGGGACTTGTCATGTAGATGGTCAAAAGCTAGTTCTGTTTAAGTCTTCACTGGCATTGAAGGTATAAAAAGGGGAGACATTGAAATTAGAAGAGAATTTAAAGAACTGTGAGAGAACTGTGAGTCCCCTCCTCTCTGCCCCCTTATTATGCCCAGGAAAAGAAGCATTAAAAGAACCATTTGGAGAGTTTGGCATGTGTCCCTTGCTACTTGGAAGACCCAGTGGTCTCAGTCTCAGGCCACATTAATGGGTAGGAGGCCAACTGTGGCTGGCTGGCTGCCCTGATGGTAGAACTAACAGAAACTGATACACTGGGGCAATTTGGTCTTCCAGAATTTGTCGGGGGCAAACAATGTATGAAGAGTTTCCCGCAGGCCGGATGAAGAAAAGGACATATAGAGTGGAACAGAGGGGTAGCTTTGCCCCCCTCCAAAAGAATTGCCTGGAGAGATTCTCTCTCTCAGAAGGTGTCTAAGGGCTAAGGCAAGAATCCTGGGCCATCAGTCAGTGGTCGTGCATTGCCCTGTACCACAAGAACATCCACAAACCGGTCCCCAGCAATGGGCTTCTTTCTAAAGAATTTGGACAAGTATCCCAAAAGATAAATAGAGCTTTAAATACCTACCAAGTCCACAGAACGTCATCTCCAATTGCCTATGACAGTATATGATGAGTAAAATTATTCCTACTCCCTCATTTTCTTCCCAGTCTCTACCAGCTCCAAGGTGGAGGAAGTCAGACACCATTTATAAACAATCGAGGGGAAGAGGGGTGGAAGCAAAAGACAGAAATAGAGCCCTGGCCAGTGTGGCTCAGTGGTTGGAGTGTTGTTCCGTAAACAAAAGGTTGCAGGGTCCAATCCCTGCTGAGGGCACATACTAGGTTGCGGGTGGGTTTGGTCTTCAGTCAGGGTGCACACGATCCTCAGGGCACATACAGGAGGCAACCGATCAATGCTTCTCTCTCTCCCTTTCTTTCTACCTTCCTCTCTCTCTGAAAACAGTGGAAAATGTCCGTGGGTGAAGATTAAAAAAAATAGAGGTGAAGCCGACCCTCCTTTGAGCAGATTCAAGCTGGGAAGAAGAGATTTGGTATAAATATAGCTAGACATTTTTTACAATTACATGGGAGGACTGGTCGTTTTAATATTTGAACTGTGACTTGGTGGACAAAAGTGACCCGAGATTACTTTGAGAATGACCAAAAAAGTACCTAAGTATCTAAAACAGAAAAAAAGCTGGGCCTGCAAATTGGATTTGAATGGATGGCTACTTCCTGGTAGCACAGGTGAGCCCTTCATGTTTAGTGTAATGTGATTGGCTGTCTACCTCTCCGCAGAACCCCAGTTTGCTCCCATTGGTAATTTTATTCTAGTCCCAAGAATAAAAGGACCTTCACACCCCTACATATTTCAATTGTTCAGGACCCACTTACCTTATTGCTGTCCCTTCAAACCTTGTACATAGAACTTTGTTTTAATAGCCAGCCTTTTACATCCTTTCTTGTCACCAAACCTCCACATTGTTTTCTAACTCTGTTTTTTTTTTTTTTTATTTGCATCTGACATCCTTCAATTGTTCTTTCTGGGCCCTGCATGCCAGTTCCCTGGATGGAGTCCACCATACATTGCCAATCCACCTGCTTGCCAGCCAGCCCTCCTTGTGGCTTGTTTCCAGACTCCCTCAGGCTCTGAAGAGCCTACTTGCTTACTCACAGGCCTCCCTGCTGCAGAGCTCCTGCCCAGACTTCTTCCTGCCTATGTTGAGACTCTCTGAATTATTTTCTTGCTACTGTGAAAAGCCTCAGTTATAGTTCCACACCAACGGGATTACCTTAATCTCCTGGCCCAAGAACTCTTAATGACTATTCTCAGGCCCCTTCAGTTTTCTAGGCTCTAGTTAAGGCCATTAAGGACACATTCCTCGAGTTAAAAAATATTTATTTAGTGAATCCTCTGGTCTTGGTGCTTTGGAATAACAAAAAAACATATCTGTAAGTGCCTTATGTAAGGAAAACCCATTTATACAATGTATAAATTGACCAAAAGAAAGTTAATATATTTTTAAAAATCCACTGCTCCATTAATTCCTCTTACACTTTTCTAGTCATTCCTTACCCACTCCTCCTGGATAACAGTTACAGCAGGGAGGGGCATTTTCTGCAATCCCAAGCCAATTTACCAGGCCATCAGGAAAGTCATGCACTCCCAAGTCCACGGCTACTTCCAGGCAGCAGTACCTCCTTGTAGAACAGGTATAATAAGGTATTGGGAGACCCAGATTCATGATTTATTGCCTACACCTGGTTGGTCAGCAGGACAAGCAATAGACCAGTAATACTGAGGATGTCAAGAATGCAGGCTTGGATTCACATTTACACAAAAGAAATTGCCTTCCTTCCATTATTTCTTGTTCCTGCTCCCTCCGGATTGCCATCCAGCTCCTCCCTTATGGCAGTTGTACTGGGGAGCCTATCCTGGGGCCATGTCCCACACTTCCAGTTCCTTTGGTTACAATATCATTTTAATATAAATTGCTAGAACCATATTAATTCATTTTTTAAAGAAAATATTTAAATTCATTTTGTAGCTATAATTTTATTTAATCCTTACAATTTATACTCAAATTTAAAGTGGGAGTGGGGACCATCCTCCATACCTGGCTTCTTCATCTTTTCAAGGGCTGCTCAAGTTTCAGCCATGAGGTCCAGCCCATCCAGCCAGCAGTAAGGAAGGGCAGGGACAGAACACATTTTCCTTTAAGGACATTTTCCAGAAGACAGGAAGATACTTTTGCTAAATCCCATTGGCCAGGATTTAATGGCATGACCCCAGCTAGCTGTAAGGGAGGCCAGTAAGCATAACCTTTATTCTGGGTGGCCACAGGCCTTTATACGTTTGTGAGTTCTGTGATTAAGGAAGAAAGGGACAAAGGATTTTGAGGTGACAACTAGCAGGGCCTACCACAATTGTGCATTTTATATTTTGCCAGATGTTTGTTTACCTTAGATTACTTTTTTTATTTATATCTACTTGTTTATGAAATACTATGAGATTTTTAAGTCTCTTTATATTTTATTTTACATCTGTGAACTGAGTATCATAAACATCAGTAATGATAAAATTATTTTAAAATTTTATCTTCACCATAATCAGTCTTTCATGACTTCTTGCCTAGGTTTTAATTAAGAATATACTAAATATTTTCTTTGATTTGATTTGTTTATAATACAGAGCCCTGTATTTGTTTATAATACAGAGCCCTGTATTAAATACTCAGATATTAATACTGATTAATAAAAGAAAGTATGTTATGCCACTGCTTAGATCATTTCCTCATTATTACTCATTTGGACTCTTAATAATGACCTCTTTCTTTTAAACTTATTGAAAACACCACTGATGAAATAATTTCCTGAAGTACAAGTATGATAATGTCATTTCTCTGTGCAAATGCCTTAAAGGGTTCCCCATTTTCTATAAAATAAATCCAGTTTTCTTTGCCTGGAATTTACTGCTTCCCACAACATTATCTAAACTTTAATGTTTTGGATTTCCTTCTATTATATCCTTTGCAACACTCATCTTTAGTGGAAATATTCAATACATCCCATAAATGCCTGACACTTTTACTCCTCTCTAACTTTGCTTATGAAGCTTTGTCTCCTTGGACCACGCACTTTCCCTGCCTTCTCCCACAGGCACCCCTCTCCCCTCACATGCACACATTTATTCCCCTCTATATTTCATTATTCTTTAAGGCTCTATGAAATGCCACCTCCCCATGAATCCCTGGCCCAAGGTCAATATTTTTCATAAACTTATTACTATAGGTTGGATTTTTAAAAGATTATACATTTCTTATTGTTATCACATCTTACTTTTATTAAATAAATACATTTTATTTAATTTTAATTTACCCCATAACACATTGAAGATAAAGTATATACAGTAAATGTTTATTGAATGAATGAATAATGTTACACTGTGGTTTTCTCTTCGAGTTAGGGCTCTTTGGAAGCAAAGATATCATAAGAGATGTTGAAACATATTTAGCCTCTAATTTTTTACTTCCAGTTTAATTCTAATACCAGGCAATAGGAAGCAAATGGCATTACTGCTTGATGCCAAATGAATAATTCACAAACTAATTCAGAATCAGTTTAACATCTTTTGTGAGAACAATAATAGCAAAAAAATACATTACAAACCCCACATCCTTATATTTTGTCCTCATAGTGTATCTTCATTAGTCTTGCCATTCCCTCAGCATGATAGTTTAAACTATAGACAAATATTTTTGCAACAGTAAAAACAGAAAAAGCTGGGTATTTTAAGCTAAAACATACCTATTAACATAAATTTGGGCAGGACTCACACCAGATAATTGAACCGATAACTTGTGAATACTTAAAATCGAATGTGATAGCTATCACAGCCAAAATACAAGTTACAACAAAGTAGAACTGTTTCTCTTTTTGAAGTGTTATCATATGGAAAATCTTGAGTATATCTTGATTTCTTAGTTATTTAAAAGTGTTCATTATGTAACATAGAAATAATGACAGCAATAAAAGAGAAACAAAAATTGCCATAAAAAATCACTTCTTTCCAAATACCTTCCAGTTCTTTTCATTAATTTATTTAGTCACCAGACATTTGGTGAACACCTCTACATTTAATATAGAATATTTGAATTTTAACAGTTTTTTAAAACTTTCTAGGTGTCTACGTGGAAAAAATAGTGAATTATGAATTTAATGACAGTGTGACTAGACTAATTTCTGATCTGTTAAATAACATCTAAAGGTTGTGGATCACTGATATGGTAGTAACCTGAAAGGACAATAAAATTCCTCTTAGTGGGCCCAACCCTAGCGATTATGTTCACCAAGTAATGCTCATCAAATGTGTAGATGTTCCGATGAAGCAAAATTGTGGGTGATAAGTAATATCACAGACAATATAAATTAGAATTTAACTCTACTCCCATTATCAGGCCATAAGCCCCAGGAATTGTGTCTATGTTACTGATCTAATAATACTGCTGATAACTAATGCTTTTAAAAGAGAACTGCTTATGTGTCAGTCATTGTGCTTAATATTTTGCCTATTTTATTTAATCCTGACCAAAATGGTAGGAGGCAATCATTTCATAGATGAAGAAATGAAGGTTCAAATTGTTTATAAGCTAATGAGGAGAAAAGTCAGAATTCCAAGTCTGATATTCAGACCATAAAACCCATCCTGCTTTTTCTTTAACTTCTTTATATCTGAGTATACCTAGATAAAGTTCTCTTTAATTTCCAGTATTTCCCCAACCCTTAATTCATTCTGGGAGGTTTCTGCTGTGTGCACATGATATTTATGTATCTGAGCTTCTTTGACCTTTAAGGTAAAAAACAATAATGATAGATTCACCAAGAACTCTCTGTGTAGACACTGAGCTACCTTTCTTTCTCAGGAGATTCTTTTGTAATCTTATTCCTACTTTTTTCTACTTTCCTAATCCATCATGGATGACAATAGAGTCAGTCTAGTTTTAATGTTTTTGACTGTTAATTTTTAAAAAAACTTTATTTTTTAGAGTAGTTTTAGATTTACAGAAAAATTGAGCAGAAAATATAGAAATTTTCCATACGTTCCCTGTCCCCACAGGTGCATAGCTTCCTTCATTATCAACAACCTTCACTAGGATGATACTTTTGTTACAATTGATAAACCTACACGGACACATCAAAATTGCCCAAAGTCCACAATTTATAATATACGGTTCAGGCTTGGTGTTGCACATTGTATGGCTTTAGATAAATGTATAATGACATGTACCATCATTTTGGGATAACAGTGTTTTCACTGTCCTAAAAATCCTCTGTGTTCTGCCTACTTATCCCCTATAACCCCTCTGCCCCTGGCAATCACTGATCTTTTCACTGTCTCCATAGTTTTACCTTTTCCAGAATGTCATATAGTTGGAATCCTACAGTACATGGCCATTTCAGATTGGCCTTTTTCACTTAGTAATATGCATTTAGAGTTCCTCCATAGTTTTTTGGCTTGATAGCTCATTTTGTTTTTTGTGAGTGTCTGCTGATTAATATTTTTTGTCTTGCTGTAACCATACTTTATTTACCCATTCATCTACCAAAGGGAATCTTGGTTATTTCTACCTTTAACAATTATGAATAAAGCCACTATAAATGTTATGGACAGATTTTTGTGTGGACATAGTTGTTAATTCATTTGGCTAAATACCAAGGACTTTTGTACTTCATGATCTCTGGATTGTATGGTGAGAGTATATTTAGTTTTATAAGAAAATGGTCTTTCAAAGTGGTTGTAGCATTTTGCATTCCTACCAGCAATGAGTGAAAATTCCTATTGCTACACATTCTCACCAGCGTTCGGCGTTGTGGGTGTTCTGGATTTTGGCCATCTTTGTAGGTGTGCAGTGGGACTATTTGACTTTTCAAAGACTGCTGACCTATCATCTATAACCAATACATATTCCCTTGGTTATTATAAATTCTAAAATGACATGGTTCCAAAGTTTTTATCAGTCTCTCCTCATTAACCCCCTGCAATCTTAATAATCAAGTTTAGACTAGCAATTGCCTTTATATTACTACCTCTAAAATCTGAAAAATGTTATTTTCTGCAAGATAAGAGAAATATTTACTAGGTTCACTGATTTTGAGCACAATGTAGCTTTGGAAGATGTATGGGCAGTTTTCATTTTCCATTAATGTATCTTTTATATCTGGGATAGGTTTGTGATTTGACTTTTGAGGCACCTTCCGGTCCATAGCTCTAGCACCATCACATTCATTTTTATCCTCATCAGGATGTGGTTCTTATATCTCCCTTCTTAGAGGACATCCAAAATTTGTTCCAACACAAAGAATCTATAATTTTTAGCTTCTACAATTAAGATCCTATAACTAGGAAATATGTCCAAAATGGGTAGCTTTGATATTTACTTATTTGTGATTTTTTTCTCAGATAACAGTAGTCTTTTTTAATTGTATAATTATGGTGAGGCAGAGGAATAGTAACTGCAATATTAGTTTGTTAAATATTTTAAACAGAGCACAACTATATCAATCGCATCTATACATGTAAATATTTAATTGAATTTTCCTAAATGAACTCTTTAGAGAATCACAAAGTTAATCTCTACTATGTTGAGAAAAGTGTCAGATTCATAATGCCCAGACAGGAACTTGGGATTTAGCTCCAAGCTTGCTTGGTTAACAAAAACCCCTAGTTCTATATCATTTCCCCAGTTTCTAGAGTAGAAACTAGTTTAGATGTTACTGTTGATCAGACTCTTTTCTATGCCTTTCTCCAATCAATAAAGAAAGATGAAAAAATCTCCGGAAAACTCAGAATTATTTTTGATATTTAAAAAACAGTAGATCAACATCAGCTGAGTGCATAGACATGTACCAAAGAACTTGTTTTCAGAGCAACAGTAACCAAGTTGCTCTTACTAATTCAACTATGTGAATTATTTATTTCTCAGAGATTTTTCAGTGTGGAGAATGAAAATGAATATGCCATAGCTATCCCATATTTATAGCAGGTGGCATTTAAAAGGAAAATTATGTTGCATTTAGAAGAAATATTTTGAACTACCATATTTGTGCATTATTTTTCCCATTTACCTCATTGTAATATGTAAAAAATGTGTGAGGGAAAATGAATGTTGAGCTTTTATGTAATGTATAGGTTAAGTAGGCATATTGTTCTCAACAGAGGTACCCTATTAATGGACAATATCTAAGTGCCATTCTCCCAGCAGGACTCTAGCTATGTAAGGAGAGGTATCTCTCATTCTCCATGAAATGAGGTCATTTTCTCTATTTGTTCTGCTGATGAGTGGGCAGTAATTTGGTAGGTGATAGGACAGTGAGAAGTGATTCCACCAGCTGGGCCAAAAAGATTGGAATTTCATGTGCATTGAAGCAACCTGTGATATCTATCCACCATCACTGAGGGATGAGACTTTTCTCTACTGGTCTTCCATGCGCTTAGAATTTGGTATGTCATGTATTCTCTCCAACTCTGCGCTTACCCTATCCTAAAACCTGCTTTTTCTGTATGTGAAGCTGAATGGTAGTGTTGAGTATTTAGCATTTCCTGTATTAGCATCCCAAAATGTCTTGCAATTTACCTGGTCTTATTTCTAAAACTCTAAGTCTAACACAAAATATATAATAGCATGGAGGGCCTCTAGCTCAGTTTTTGGTATGAACATTGGTGCATGATGTCATGTTTTCCCAGGTTGCTAGAGCTCTCCCTCAGCTCTGTCACCGATTCAGTGCTACCAGTAACAATAGATATTAAAGGTTGATTCAATGGTTCCAGTCTTGGATGCCCTCTTTTGGACTGAAAAAAAGTTCAAGATGGTGGAGATATAGCAGAGTTGTTCAGATACATCTCATATATATCTGTCCTTCAGAATGTAGTTGAATTGAGCAAAATCAAAACTATATCTGTTCTGAACTCATGTATTGAAAATATAGGCAAATTATTAGAAGCGATTACAATATTTTGTAACTGTTCCTTTTAAAATTTCATTAAACATGTAAAACACTTGCTTTATATGAAACAGAACATTGATATTCATTTAAAGAGGTTTGAACGGACTTTTCCTCTGAGGTGACATCCAGTTCATAATTAATTTTCTAAAATGCATTTGTTAATATTTAGTAACTAGTTAATCAGTTTGTGACCATTTGATTATCAGGCTCACAATATGATAATGATGAATAGTTGCTTTTAAAAGAGTCCACTGATAGCCATATTCCTTTGAAATTATAGGACTCTGATGATACTTACTGAAACAGTAGTAAATGGGCTGCTATCTCACTATTGGACTAGCACCCCAAAACTTAAGAACTTCCTGATGTAGCAGCTTGTGGATTATAGTTTTCCTCTAAATTCCAGTAGGGTGGGTGTCACAACTAAAATAAATAGTTTTATATACATGTGTTCTTCTTCTCCTAGACTTAGAATCTCAGTATTGATCATGAGACAAAACAAAAAGGCCTGAGAACCTATTCCAAACCTTTTTCCTAGGGTTGCATCTATGTAGTGCTTTGCTTATCTTTATCATACACACCTTCCTATACCTTCCTATTCTAATACATTTTGCATGCATTGTTTTATGATCACTTAGGAGAGGTAAAAGAACAAGTGAATAATTGCTGGTCAAAATTATTTACTCATTCCACTTCCATTAACCTGCAAAAAATGTAAAATAAATATGTTTAAATTTAATAATCTGAATTAGTTCTGTGCTCAGTTAAGTTTGGGGCACAGGGTAAGTGCTTAGTGGTGAGAAAAATATCAAGAAGAGAGAATGTATCCTGGAGAGAGAAATGAAACCAAAGTTAGGAAATGTTGGAGGGGACTGCAAAGGCACACTTCTCCTGCTGAAAACATTTGCAATGGGGAGAGAGGAGGAAGTCCTATCATGGCACATATTAATCATAATTGTTATAAGTAAAGGAAAACCCTGTTCATTCATTTGAACTTTAAACTTTTTCATTTTTCTGTTCACCCAAATGCCACACATTCCATGTGTTTGTAGTTATTTAATAACTGAATTTAACAAATAAATAATGAATTTGTTAATTAATTCATACATTTGAAGAGTCTTACTCTGTATCAGGAATTGTGCTAGACATAGGCAGTAAGGATACCTAGCTCCCCCAAGATCTGCAATACAGAAAATATGTTAAAAACCAACAAATGTGTGTGTGGGGTAGGGAAATGAGGAAAGTTTAACTTAGGAAGAGACACTTGAGGCAGTGAAGAAAAAGGAAGAAAGAGGATTCCAGTATAAGAAAACCATGTTGTGAAGCCCAGTGATTACACAGGGAGGTGATGTGGTTGGGAGCACTCCATATGTATGGTTGCTTGGCAGGTTTGGGGGCACAGGAGAGAGAGAGAGAAGAAGAAAATGAAACTAGAGAAGGTAGAGAGGGAGGACTATACACGCCAGCGTTTGGCATTTTGGATTTTTTCATTTGGGCCCTAGAAAGACCTTGAAATTTTTAATGCTGAAGACTAACATAGCAAAATTTGTACATGAGGTCTGTCTAGAAAGTATCCAGCCATGTAATGGAAAAGAGAGATGTATCTTTCTCTCGTTTCTTGTATCTTGTATCTTCTTGTTTGAAGATACAAGATACAAGAAACATCGTACATGGGACAATGATGCCTCAGTCCCCTTCAAAGTTATGACCTTCTTGATGAAATCTGGTTCATTGGTAGCAGTTTGAACCAGTCATTAGCAACTGCAGTATGATGTTCCTTCTCCTCTGGTATGAAGCCACAGAATGAATTTTGCCACTACATGTTTCACGCCAAGATCCTGCATCAAAATCTTGGACACAGTAGTGTTTGGAAACTCCAGATCAGTTTCTAGTGCTTGTGCTGTCAGTTGCTGATCTTAGTTGATTGCAGCCCATACACATTCAACATTCTCTGGTGTTCTGCTTGTTTCAGGCCTTCCAGAATGTGGATCATTTTCAACAGATTATCTTTGAAGCATTTGTGCCACACTTTTATTTGTGCTGCACTCATTGCATTACGCTGAGAGCCTTCTGAATCATCTGAATAGTTTCTGCAGAGGAATGTTCAAGCTTAGTGTAAAATTTGATGCAGATTCATTGCTTTACTTGCTCAGTCTTTTTGAATGCAATGACCACACAGGACACATGCTCACTCAATGGTGTCTACCACCCTCACTGATTAGTACAGTGAAATCATTGTTCACATGCACATTCCAGTCCACCCTCCTTGGCTGCCAGGTTACATCAATGTCAAACAAACTGTCCTCATTATATTAACAATGGCTGGACTTTTTTCAGACAGATCTTGTATATAAACAAAAGATAGACTGGAAAGAGGAGAAAATGGGTGGAAAAAGACCAATAGTAAAGTGAATTATTTTTTATTTTTATTTGGTGCAATGTCCCAGTTAATGTCCCAGTTAAGACCCAGTTAATGTTTAAAGAAAGAATAAATGTCCACTTAAAAACTAAAAATACAGATGTGAAACTAAGAAGAGAGACAAAAGTATACTGGGGCAGCCAGCAATATCAGTTGTGTGAGATCTCTAGGTAGAGAAGAAAATATAGGATGGGATTCTAGAAAACACCAATATTTAAGGGTAGGCAAAAGATAAGAAACCATCAAAGAGTGTAATGAAATGAGAAAAATACAGGAGAAGTTAGTGTCCATGATCCTGATGGAAATAAATTTTAAGAAGAAAAATGAACAAAATAAAATTGTTCAGCGAAGTGTAGCAAGATGACTATTGGCTTTGTTTTTAGAAGGTCATTAGTGGCCATAATGACAGCAGAGTGACAGCAGAAGGACCCAACCTGTAGTGCAGAGGAGAGGAATGGAAGGTGAGGATGGTTGTGGAGGGGAGAGAAAGATGGGATTGTTGCTGAAGTAGGAGATAGTGTTAAGCCTTTTTTTTTTTTTAAATCAAAGGAAGAGCTAAACTTATTTATAAACTTCAGTCAAGGAGAACTGAGGAAAAGAGACAGAGAGAATAACTGATGGATTCAGTTCCAGAGAAGTCTCCAGAGAAAGATGTTTTTATGGAAAGAATCTTTTCCTACAAATTTTTTGTAGATTCAGAGTTTAGAATTGAAAGGGATCTAAAGCTGTCTTAAAGTTCCTGTCGGGTCATCAAGGTGCAAAAGAGGACAGTCATGACTTGGCGGTCTCACTTTGAGAGTCCTGCTGCTAGTGGCTGCAGCAGTGAATGGAAGGGGGAGGTGCTCCTTTCTACTTTGTCCTGCTGCTCCCATTGTTCAGGGAGGTCCCCATGGCATGTGGGAGGGGTTGGAAGCTGAGATCCATCTGGATTCTGCTTGTGAGTGCACTGAGGATTTATTTTCACTGCTTATGATTGGTGGTCTCTCTGTTGAAAAAATGATAAACAGCCCCATAGCAGGTAAGCACTTTTTAAAAAGTTCAATGGTAAAAGGTCAACTTCCGGTCAAGATGGTGGCATAGCTAAATGCAGGACTTGCATCCTCTACACACATCAAAATTACAATTAAACTGCAGAACAACTATCATTCGGAAATGCCTGAAAAAAAGAAGCCACATCAAGACTGGTAGGAGGGGTAGGTGGGTTGATCCTACATCCATGTATGGCAGATAAAAATCAGGAGGAATATCTCAGCTGTGGAAGACCCCCTGAAGAGTGAGGGTTCCCAGCCATACCAGATCCCCAACCCAGGGTTCCAGTGCCAGGAAGAGAAGTCCCCATAACTCCTGGCTATAAAAACCAGCAGGGATTGTGACTGAGTGAGATAGAGGGCTTCCAGAGTCCCAGGCAGTCCCTCATAGAGGGCTCATGCATGGACTTATTGGACTTGCTCCCTCTGAGCTCCAATACTGGGGCAGCAGCTCAAAACACCTGAGATATATGGGGAGGTACTGAATTATCTTCCACCAGGTCAAGAGCTGGGAGAGCAGCTTTTCCCCAGACACAAGTACTGGCAGAAGCCAGTGTTCCTTTTCTACTGCTCCTCCAACAAAGCCAGCAGGTAGGCACTGTATCTGAGTCTCCATCAACCTGGCTCATACTATTTGCCCCATCATGATGATTCCGTGAGACCCCATCCCACCCAACTTCTAGGCCCACCCAAGCTGTTTCCAGTGGTTTTTCCATATGAATGGCTTGCTTTGGCTCACACTTCAGGCTTTCACAAAATCCCTCAAACAAACAGCCTTTAGCCTCAGTGTTCCCCATATGTCTCACTCAGTGGCCCCAGGCTCACCACTAGTCATAGCCAGACTTGGTTCACAGTTTGGCTTCTCTTGAGCACCACTAAGTCCAGAACAATTTGCAGCCCTCTGAAGATCACTTCGTAACTCATGCCCGGTGGAACACAGGCAGAGGCTGACATTGGCCTATATCTCCCAGGAGGCCTCAGAGCCAGCACACCCAGTGGACAGCTTCAGAACTTCAAAGCACCACCCAACCACATCTACAAGTGACACATTTGAGGGGTGGACTCAGCAGGCATCAGAGCCCTGATGAAATAAGTCCTGCTCTCTGGGGTGGGCCCTTGCACAGCTGATCCTCTGTGGTTGTGACTGCAGCCTGTCAGCCTGTGTGTAAATCCCTTCCACTGACATGCCAACAGCAATCAAGGTTCAACTACAACAGGAGGGTGTACAAAGCCCACCCGGGTTTTGGGGGATGCACCTAGAGTGCCCAGCTTGGGTTCAGGGAGGCTGTGCCACTGGATCCTACAGAACACCTACTATATAAGGCTACTCTGCCAAGTTCAGGAGACATAGAAACTCTGCCTAATTCATAGAAACAAACAAAAGAGGCTGCCAAAATGAGGCGACAGCTCCTAAATGAAAGAGAATAAAACTCCAGGAAAGAAACAAAATGGAGACAAGCAGTCTACCATATGCAGAATTTAAAACACTGGTTATAAGTATGTTCAATGAACTTAGTAAGAACTGCAACAGCTTAAAAAAAAGATATGAAAACCATAAAAAAAAAAACCAGTTAGAAATGAAGGATAACACTAATGGAAATGAAGAATCATTTACAAGAAATGAACAGTAGAGTACATGAAGCCAAGAATCAAATCAGTGATTTGGAATATGAGGAAGCAAGGCACACTCAATCATAATAGCAAAAAGAAAAAAGAATCCAAAAAAATGAAGGTAGTGTAAGGAGCCTCTTGGACAACTTCAATTATACCAACATTTACATCATGGGGGTGCTGGAAAGAGAGCAAGAAATTAAGCCCCCAGTCAGCTAGCTCCATTAGTTAGAGTGTTGTCCCACTGCACCAAAGTTGTGAGTTCAGTCCCTGGTCGGTGCACATACAAGAGTCAACCAACGAATGCATAAAAATGTAGAACAACAAAATTGATGTCTCTCTTTCTCTATCCTTCTCCTCCTCCTCAATGCAATAAATAAAAATTAAAACAAAATTTTTAAAAAACTATTTGAAAAAATGATAGAAAACTTCCCTAACCTAGTGAAGGAAATAAACAAGTCCAACAAGTGTAGAAAGTCCCAAACAGGGTGAATTCAAAGAGGCCTAAATAAGACATATCATAATTAAAATGCAAAAAGTTGAAAACAAAGAGAGAATCTGAAAAGCAGCAAGAGAAAAGCAGTTACAAGGGAGATCTCATAAGACTGTCAGCTGATTTCTCAACAGAAACTTTGCAGGGCAGAAGGGATTGGCAAGAAATTCAACGTGATGAAAAGCAAGGAGCTACAACCAAGATTACATTACCCAGCAAAGCTATCACTTACAATTGAAGGAGAGATAAAGAAAAACCTAAAGTAGTTCATAACCCCTAAGCCAGTATTACCTGAAATGTTAAAGGGTATTCTTGAAGAACGAGGAGGAGAAGGAGAACAAGAGCAAGAACAATAAGAACAAGAAGAAATAAAAAATATGAACAATAAAATGGCAATAAATATATATCTATCAATGATTGAATCTAAAAACAATATAAACGAACAAGCAGACCAGAAGCAGACTCAGATACAGATAACGTTTTGATGGTTGCCAGATAGGATGGGTGTCGGGGGATGGGTGAAAAAGGTGGATGGATTAAGAGGTACAAATTGGTTGTTACAGAATAGTCATGGGGATGTAAAGTATGAAATATAGTCAATAATATTCTAATAACTATGTATAGTGTCATATGAGTACAAGATTTATTGGGATAATCACTATGTTATATAATGGCTAATCACTGGGGTGTACACCTGAAACTAATATAGTAATGTATGTCAACTGTAATTGAGAAATAAAAATAACTTAAATTTTTAAATAAGTTCAATTAAAAAAAAGTTTATTGGAATGAGATATGAAGTTATAAACCTATAATATAGAAGTTTCAGATGCAAGTACAATGTGATGACAACATAGCAACTCTTACACTCAGAAAGCTGTATTTAATATCAGGAATTTCACAAATGCTCAATATTTCTAAAAGCTAAATATTAGAGTAATAAAAATAATATCAATGTTACTTTATTTAAAAATGGATTTGCATTAAGATTGTGTACTTTTTCTAAGATACCTTTCAACTCTGAGAAACAATTAGCGTTTGAAACATTTCATGAATTGCTTTTCAATCTGAAAAAAATTTATTTTTTCTTAATTATAAAAATAATGAATATTATAATTAAGACGTTAAAATATATTATAACATAAGAAAAAGTTTTTAAAATCATATAAAATATCACCACTTAAAGATAAACCCTATTCTCATTTAGGTGAACATCTCAAATGTATCTCTGTAAAAGCAAACACACATACATATCATAATTTCTCTAAATGATTTAATTTTCAATGATGTCATAAAACACTTCAGAATTTAAATTTCTGGTGGAAGGACATCATGGCTCCTAAATATCCTTTGTGTTATAGTACAACACGGATAAACAGGTGCATTTGGCAGATTTTTATGTTTGTTCATGTTACTAGCCATTGTTTTCCGTTTGAAAGAGGCCAATTAGCAGAAAATTCTTTTGTGTTTCTAAGTGATTTTTTTTACCACTCTTTTCATATAGTAAGTCTTTATCCTTCTGGTTCCAATTAGTCAAGATTTTCCTCAAAGAAAAAGAGGGAAGAGCACAGCACTAAAAAAATGGTATTTTTTTTCACACAAGGTAATAAAAATTGTAAAGAAAATAATTTTATTCAATTACGCTGAGAAGTTTTAGTTACAACTTGAAGATATACTGTGAGAAGACATTTCAAATGACAAAGGAAACATTTTTTTTTAATACATTGAAGAGGTAGGAGGAGCAAGGGTCATTACATGTTACCTAGGATTTATTCTCTGTCTGACAAAGGGGAAAGCAAAAGAAGACATCTGAGAAAAGCAGGAACCTAGTTATCAATTTCCAAGGAGAGGTTAGAGCACAAGTGCCAGCATCCTCTTTAGTGCAGTGTTTTATGGGGAGCTAACCTGTTTTGGCGGAGCAAATAATGAAGAGTGAGAGAGATCATGGAGCAATAAAAGGAAGGGATCAGAGAGCAAGGCAAAGCAGAAGGTGCGTTTAGGGGAGCCAGTGCCTCTGATTCCCAGGACCCCTAGTTCTCTGGCCACAGTGATAGAGCCCCTTACTTTGGATCTACTCTTGAAAACAACCTCTTCTCTACATGGGGTCACATTGATTTGGTCCATTTGTTCTTGTATTTTTGCTGTTTTGTTGCTCTGACTAGTCTGGGATTCCTATCCTTCCCTTGGCCTTTCTTCTGTTTACCAAAGAATGTAAGATAAAACACTTTAAAGACGAGTATTTGGATAAAGATACCTAAGAAGATCAGACATTCTGAATGGCCAGGGTAATGTCATGGGTTCATCTCAAATTTCCTTTCACACCAAGTCCCCTGGCTTCCACCTCAAGCCAAAAGAGCACCAGGCAGTGATTCTTACTCCTCCTAGAAAGGAAGGTGGCCAAGAACACAAAGATAAGTACAAAATTAAATCCTGGTTGCAAAACCAAGAAACAACTTCTATCACTGGTTTTAGCATCCATATTACATGTGCTATCAATATTTATCCATTTGTATTATTTAATTCTTTTAAAGGAGACTCTTGAAAGGGTTTGTGAATAGACAGTCTTTTTTTATATTATAGTTTTGATTAAATTGCACCCTGGAAATGGCTTTTCTATATGGATTCCAATGAAATCAAGACAACAAATAAAGCACTTTCTTTTCATTTGCTGATATATGACAAAACTGATGTTTTTGCTTTTCTATAAAAACTAAAAGAAAAATTTAGCCCTTTGGGCCTTTTGCAGAATAACAAAATTATGCTCTAAGACTTAGCTTCACTGTAGGTTTTATAGTCTGAGGATATCTGAGAGTATAATTGTATATTCTGGGCTTTATTACTTGTTAATTTAAGGGATGATTAAATTTACTTTAGTTCATAGTTTTTGCTTCCTTCTTCCTTTTCTGTAATATGCATACACACAATAATTTTTTTCTATATTTTTTTTAGCTCAACTGCTATTTTTCTATTAAAACTCAACTCAGCTAGCACCTCCTCTGACAAGTCTTCCCCATCTTTACCACCCACCTACAGCACTGGGATTTCGTTCTTTTTTTCTATGATTTCAGGAGCAGGGATGGGGGGCTTTACAACAATTATAACCACCAAATTACACTTTCTGACGGACTAAACTATTCCTAACCAAACTAACAGCTCAGAAGCCAGGACTCAATGCACCACCCTCAAGAAAACAGAGGGCTTATTTTATTTTAGTCCTGCAATGGTTAGCTTCTTCTTGGACTACTCTACTTACCTGTATAACGGGTTATGTGAAGCTACGCAATGATTGCATTATTACATTTATAGTTCTCAACCTGAGGCTCTTCCTCCTCGAAGTGGACTGTTGTCTTTTAAAAATCATATCAATACTAATTATATATGTAAATCACAAAAATTGACATTGTTAGAATTGTGAATGATAACAATGTTACTACCATAAAGGTTAATTACCCAGGAAAAAAAAATTCTGTGTATTATTATCAACATGTTCTGTAAATTGCAATGGTTGACACAAAAATCGTTCATGGGGCCCCGGCTGGGCTTTCTCTGCTCTCGGTCATTTTGTACCTAGTAGCCGGCCTGGAATTCAATAAATATTTGTGAAATAAATAGTGGCTTTCCCAAGCCTGAGATATAATCAGACTATAGTGGGCAACTATTTTTCAAGTTATCTGCTTCAACGAAAAGACTCAGCATTTAGTTCTACAAGCATTAAAATTAATTTTGATGTGCTTTCACCCAGGCTTCCAAGGCTGTGGTCAGGGCCTTGCTGAACTATGATACAGCTTGTATTTTCTATAAACTTACTCCAGCCTATGTTTAGTTTCAAATTTCCCATCCTGTAATCAGTGATTTTCAAATCTGCCTTCACATGAGAATCGTCTGAGGGGTTTTGAAAAAAATACTGCCGCCTGACTTGAATTTGGCCCATTAAAAACTGGGCCGAATCTAAACCCCAGAGGTTCATATTTAAGTATCCCTAACACTGGTATTTTTGGAAATTGGGCATTTTAATATAAAGTACTGGTTACTGCTGGAAAAGATTCTGTTTTATTTCTGTCTAGTATCTTAGCAATTTTTAAAGAATTTCATTTTGATATAAATTTATTTTTTTCAGAGATTGTATGGGCTACCATGCTAGATAACTTGCATAATCATCTTTATGTGAATATAGATATTACTATGTTTAGTATATTATTTCTTCAGAGAACAGCAAGATGGAAGCTCTGGAGGAATCTGACATTTAATCATGTGAATTCCCAGACAGGATTCCTAGAAAAACATCAATATAGCTGATGACACTGAAGTTATCAATGCATGTCCTAAATCACTGCATTGTTGTGATTTTCTCTGAGTTCCTGGCAAGATAAAATAGCTAGGAATTCTGATAGCTAAAAATCTGAATACAGTTTAAAGTGGATGGAAGTTCTTTAATTCATGAATTATTGTCATCTAGTTTTTAAGTAACTGCATGTCTAATCTTTCATAAAAATAAAGATAGCTTTCAGTGATTAAACAATAAATGAACATAGCCTTTATTTTAAACCATCATATTGCATTGCAATTGCAACCAAAGATTAAAAAGTAACTGGTTATTTCAGTAATGTATAGTTTAGATGTCATTTCAAAAATTGAAATTGGAAAACAATTGTTTTTATTAAATTTTGTTGGTTTTCCACATTATAGTTGCTGTTTTGTTTCTAAAATTGTAGTCTAAGTTCATAATTCATTTTGGTTGGGCACATGAAAAGATTTTAAAAAGGTTGAACAAATTACATTATAGTCTGCTATATTTTAAAAGGTTTGACATCAGATTGCTATGTTAAGAAGTACAATGGGGTCATGAAAATGTACTATGTTTAAAGTGGCTCAAACCTTGTGTGTTTAAAGGAGAAGAGGGGGTGAGAGTGCTCAAAATAATTTATAATGGGTCAAATTCAAGTCTCTCATTCAAAGATATTAATACAAAAATTATTTTGGATATGAACTGACTCTTGAAGAATATTATTAACATTTAAGTGTAAATAAGTTAGAAACATGCACTCTGTTTCTCCTAAAGGGCAATTATTAAAAGACTGGCAAAAGAGCAGAGAATAAGAGTGACCAGTCGCCATTTGCCACCCGTGCACACGTGAGTGTTGGCCTTGTTTATTGCCTTCCAAACAGGCCCAGGTTTCCTGACATAATGTTTCAGTGGGAGGACTGTTCCTAAATATTCATCTCTAGCAAAAAAGGAAAGTTCTAGTAAGCGTGATCAGTGGTTTGTAATACATGTACTATTTACAAAAATACTGAGAAAGTCATTGGAACATAATGATCACAAACATGATAAAGTGCTGCTTCAGAGGTTATGTGACCTATTTGGCAATATTCAGACAGCGAGAACTTCCTTGCTTATCACCCAATTATCTTTCATGTTTGGCTCTGACTTTGGTTAAGAGACGTTGCAGAAGATTTGCTACTAGGACTGCATTTTTTTTTTAATTGGTACTCACTTATAAGAAAACTTGCTATTTCGGTGGCTCTGCTTGCTCATTCTCTTATATTTGAGTATTCCAATATCCTCTTTATAATGACCTATAAAATAATGACAATCATAACACAAGGAGAATGAGGATTGTATTTTACTCAACAACAGCTCTAAGAACCCTGCTTTATATTGTATAAATATAACTAGTGAAATTGAAAACTTCCTAAGCTATGGAGCAAGTGTCAATTGACATTCATGATGAAGAAAGTCATAATGCTTCCTGAGCTTAAGTGACTCATCTTTTAGACAACATCTTGGTCACACTTAGGTTTCTCTGCAGTGTTTCTATCATGTGGCTGTGCAGGAAATTGTCATGAACCCTTCCTGAGAGCTAGAGAGTGCCATAGTTTTATCCATAATCAGAGAGAATTTGGTTGTCCAAGACCAGAAGCAGTATAAGTTAAAAGTTTGGGGAGCACTATAAAGAGGTCTTGGAAAATTCTCTCTCTGAAATGTTCTGTCTTCACAGGGATTAAATATCCAGACATGGCCTGAAATGCTGATCTAGGATATTTGAAATTTAAAAAAAAGTAAACAAAAGAAGGGGCAGTTTCTATCAGCTGGTTTGCTCATTCATCCTGTGTTGGTTGTGCTAGAATGATGATGGCTGTCAACAGCGTTCACTGGACTCATTTGCTTGAGAGAAGTAGATACGGTTGTGCCAACTCAGATGAAAGTGATTTTATTTAAGTTTTTACACAGTTGAAGGCAAAGCTGACTTGCTGCCATTCAAAGAGGAGATTGAGAAGACCATTACAGTCAGGGCAGTTCAAATACTCAGAGAAGAAAAAAAAAATGCTCTATTTTCTATCTCTCTCTTTTCATCGTTCTCCAGACTGTCACCTTCTGTGTGACAAGAAATTGCCTCTAACTAGATCATAATGTACATCTTTTTTCCCCACACCTTATAGTAAATTGCTATGCTGTTCCTAGGGTAAAAGTTCCCCTTGACCTCCGTTTACTGATTTCTGTGTGGTTTTGGCATTTTGTGCTATTTTAAAGTAAAACATCAGTATTCTTGTTTCTGAAGTTATAAAAATTATGTCATTATTTAAGCAACTCAAATTCTGAACAATTTATAATTTTAAAGAACAGTGACTTAATTATTTCACGTATACAAAAAGAGGAAACCAAGGCCGGTCTGCAGATCTAGGCCTCCTCTTCCTTGTGAGCCAGTTAGCCTCTGTGGTCGGGGGGCAGAGCCCTCTGCCAGAGCACCTCTCAGTCTAGTCAGACACTCGCCACAGAGCACACTGAGAACACAACAGCCTTAGCATGAACTTCACCAGCACTGTGTGGCCACTCCACCTACCACAGGGAAACAAAAAAGGTGAAGTAAGTATAAATGCTTTATCTGAAAGAAAATCTACAGTTTGCCATGCAGAAAGCTTGCAGTCCTTGCAACAAAAGGAAATAAAACAACCCTTAAAATTTAAAAACAAATCCAAACAAAGTAAAATGAACAAATCAAACAAACAATTAAAAAAACATGAAAGATGTAAAAACAAAACAAAACAAAACAAAACTCCTAAAATCATCTAACAGCAGAGGGTTATTTGAAGAAATCTGAGGAAGATATCGGGATGCAGCTTATTTCTAATCCCTGTCCTTGTCTATGCTCTCATACCAATCTCTTTACCTTTCTCCATTATTTTTTCCCCTGTTCTCTCATTATCCCTTGCTTGGCCTCACTCCTATCCTCCCTTCCTCCCTCACAGACTGCTCCTACCTTCCATTCTCTAATTCTAATTTTCTAAGGTTAAAAAATATGGACATTCATTATTGGGTACTTGGATAGGATGGATAAATGGAATAGAAATACCTGTGGGTCATTTTGAGAATCATCCATAATTTGAATTTAAAAATCACTGCTAGCAAGATTTTATTTATCATGATGCTTCCTTTGTTTCTTCTTTTCATATCTTCTTTTGATTTTTCAATTTTTCCAACAGATTTCTCAATTTCTTTAGTATTTAAAATCTTGAGGTTGATCCACCTCATAACAGCAAATTCATTGCTTTCACTACCTGACTGAACCACTTCCAGAAGGGCCTTGATCACCAGTATGATGGTCAGATTGCCCACTTCAGTGGACTTGTCGGTATAGTTGTACTCTAGAAATTTATGCACTGACTTGGCACCTCAGCCAATGGCATTGGCATTCCAGATATGGCATGTGCCTGAGGAGTCAGTCTCCTAAGGTATAGGAGGGTGAGGGTGAAGGTAGGTTGGGTCCTTGCCAGAGTGTGGAGTGGGGGTGAGAGGCAGTCCCAGAAGCAGGAGTTAAAGCTCAGACTCTAAAAGCCCAGGAGACCTGTGGGTTCAGGGCTCCCAAACTGGTTCTGGCGACCAGCATGGAGAGAGTTTATAGGTTCAACAGAGTCGAACAAAGGGCAAACACAATTTTTGGATGAATATAAATATAAATAAAAACTATTGTAGAATGCTAAAAAGAAACATCATTTCCAGTATGAGAAATATTCTTTGGAAAGCTTTTCTTTTTTAAGTTGAAGTCTTATAAAATGTGGAAATGACTAAAAGTATTAACATAAGGTTTGATTATAGATATTTTGTACAAAATAATTCAAAATATCAAAAGAATTTTTAGCAGAGTTGTTAGTATAGCAAAAATGTTTTATAGAAATGTGTAAAAATGGATCCATAAATCATGGTATATACACAATAAAATCTTGTGCATATACCAAAAATTATTCTTTCCAAGTTTTCAGTGATATATGGATGTGCCCAAGTAAAGAAAATTACAGTATACCTTAACGGCAAGGTAAAAGAATGTAGCCAATATATACATATTGATATGGTGACATCTTCAACACAAATGATATAAGAAGTGGGATTTTTTAATAGTCACAAGTTTTTGTGTAAAATTATAATTTTATTTGTCCCACTTGCTATAATATCTGACTCTTACTTCCCATTATTCTTAATGGAGGAAGACATAATGTAGTCATTTCTAGGTAGACTCTGTCAAATGCAGTAATTTTTCAGTCATTACAATGTTTAAACTCAAGGAAATGGACGTATTGGATGCTGGAACTTTGCCGTGGTGGACCCTGAAAACCCAACTGCCTTTGCCACTGCACTTGCCACAGGCACATGTCCAACTCTGTGTCCAAACCTACTGTGGGTTCAACTGATTGGCACATAAGTTACATGCTTGCCATGGTTTCAGGGGAATGTTAGAAATGTAATTCGCTGCATCATTCTAATTAGGATGATCGAATTGGTCCACAGTTTGAGGTTACTGAAAGTATACTGGCCCCGTGGCATCTAATAATTGATTTAAATGATACAGTTTGACAACTGATTAAAAAAAGAATGACTTTAGTGTTTTTTTTTCTCTTTTCAATTATGCCAGATTTACCCCTATGAAACAGCAAAGATATAAATTTGACAAATGGTATCTCTCAGAATGGTACCTTTTGTCAAATGAGACACGGCAGTGATGTAGTCATTCACAGTAGTCACTGAGTACCACGTGCAAGATTATTAAATGGAAATTGATCATGCCTTATATTTGTACAATGCTTAAATCTTATGAAACACTCTTGAGCCTGTTCTTACTGGAGCCTAAAATTAGGTTGTGAAGTGAAGAGATCCCTGTTTTATAGATGAGGAGACAGTGGGTCAGAGTTGAGTCATTTGCACTAAGTCACCGCAGTAGTAAGTGGTGAAGTTGGGATGAGGACTCAGCTGATTGTATGGGTGCTGTTTCCAATATTCCACATGGTTGTATTTTCTGATGACTCTATAAAGAGGCTTTGGTAGGAAATCTGAAGGAAGCCTGGGGGATAGGAAGGAGATGCCTCTGGATGGGGAGGATGAGGGAGGGCACTTTTTAGAAGGAGAGTTTGGTAAAATTGAGGGCTTCTTATCTCACCAACTTTCCAACATCACCCAGGACCAGCCTTCCATTAGTAGATATGTTTCCAGCTCAGGTTCTTTTCCTTCCCTCGCCCCTTTTATTGGTCTCTCTGACCAAATATACTCTGATTATTAGAAAACAAGCTGGAAGTTGTAAGTATAAAATTCCACAAGGTCCCACTTGCCAAAGCACACTATAAAATGCCATGTTACTTTGGCCTTGGGGAGGGAGCTTTCCTTTATTTTCAGAGTAACTGTGAACTTCTACCACTGATCTGAAAACACAGCACTCTCTTTTAAGCCAGGGTCCTGTTTGGTATATGTGTTGAAATGATGACAAAGACTGGAAAAATGAGCCCAATGATTCTGAAGATCTAAAAGTCACAGTGTTCCTGCTAATATTTTGTATTTTTATTGTTTTCCACAGTGTTGGGGAATAATTCAATGAGTCTTGATTAGATTTGCAAAAAGACAGCAGGCTTTCTGAAATCACACGTGAGGAGTGGGTAAGAGAAGGGAGATGACAAGTAAAGCACTCTAACACAGTTTAAACCGAAAGAGAAAAATGACACACCTATTCTGCCCAGTTTTCTGTAGCAGCCAAACATCTAATGTCAGCAAATGAAAAGAACAAAGGGTCAAAAACAAGAAATACCCATGTTTCATGGTAGAAAAGAATGAAGGTAAGGCTTATGCTAAATAATTTTAACTGTATTCTGTCAGCCTAAAAATAAAGAAGCTATATTTGCTTAGAAAATTCTCAGGCTTCTCTTCACTGAATGCACTTGCCAGTGCAGGTTCTTCCCATGTGTCTCTCTTGTTAAAGTGCTTTCATATTGGTTGTTGCTAAACTTAGCACATTGTGATAGTTACACCAAAGTCATGGCTGTATGTTAGTTACTTGTTTGTTTATTCATTTACACTTGGCTTTGTTCTAAAAACACTTTGAAGTGGCAGTGTGCTTTGTGCTTTGTGCCTTGATTATATTTAGTCAGTTATTACACGCACAAGTGATCGTTTAGAAGGACACTTAAATGAATAAAGGAGTACAAACTTACTACTATAAGTAGGAATGTAAGCCAGAATGCTTTTGCATTAAATTAACAATAGTTCTGCAGCAGTTTCTCTACTAGATGAAAGCTAGATAATTGTAGTTTAAAATGATTGACAGTGTGTTGTGCTCCAAAGAACCATGAAGGCCCACTGAGGCAGACATACCCAACGACCCTGCTCTTGGAAACTCTAAGAAGTGTACATATAATCCTCAAACTCAGAGAATTTTAGTTTAAACTAGTGCTCCATGTACCAGAAAAACTACAGCATACAAGGGGGGAGCCCCTGAAAAAACCCTGGAATTATCTTTTAGAGGGCAGACACCTTATAGTACAGGCTTCCCTTGCTACATGAATGTTCTAGGAACCCACATGTGTCAGTGTAGCCTCTGACATTGTTGTGAAAGGCTGCGTTCAGCGTCAGTGAATTTTTCTGAACAGTTTTTCAATGTTTGTCCATTTCATGATGGATGATTTGTGAGTGTACCTGCCTACACCCCACTGAGTGTTCAGCAATTTTTGACCAAAAACAGTGTGACCCCTGCGCACATCCTCCCTATTCACCGGATCTCACCCTGAGTGGCTTTTTTTTGTTTCCCCGATGGAAAAAACGTCTTTAAAAGGAAACATTTTGCCGATGTGGAAAAGGTGAAACAAAAAATGGCTGAAGCACTAAAAGGCATCAAAATCGATGAGTTCAAAAACTGTTTTGAGCAGTGGAAAAAAGAAGTCTCAATAGGTGTATTGAATCAAATGGAGAGTGCTTTGAAGGTAACTGAAGTTCAGACACGTAAGAATAAATACACATTTTTTTAATAAATAAATTCTGTTTTTTCTGGGTCCTCCCTTTTAGAGACACTGGGATATGTCACTAGAGACTGAAAAAGATGTTTATATAATTACTGTTAATTTTATTCAGTCTAATTTTAACTTGAACTAATTTGGGCTCTCTCTCCAAAGTTAAAGAACAAAAATTTTATTGCATCAGAATTGTAAAATGGTTAAAATTAAAGTCTCTGTCTTTAAAGAGATAGGTTTGAGGACTTCTATAACCATGGTCTATCTTGTCCTATGGACTTGGACAAATCCCTTAATCTCTTAGTACCTCAGTTTCCACACTTGAAAATGAAATAATAATACCTATCTCATCACCTTGTTGCATCAAATGAAGTAACACATAAAATGCTTAGCATATTATGAAAACTTGTTGATGTTGTCCACTGTTACTATGTGCCTGGTAGTTTCAGGCCTCGCAGGTGCCAAAATGTTTTAGTCTAGTCAGACTAATATAACAAAATACCATGAACTGGGTGGCTTATTAACAAGACAAATTTATTTTACACAGTTCTGGAAGATGGGAAGTCCAATATGAAAGCACCAGGAGATATAGTGTTATCTGGTTCATAGATAGCCATTACATTGCAGAAGGGGCGAAAGAGCTTTCTGGAGCCTCTTTTAGAAGGGCACTAATCCCATTCATGAGTGTTCCACTCTCATGACTTAATCGCCTTCCAAAGGTCTTGCTTCACATACCATCACATTTTAGGGATTTAGTCTATAGCACAAGATGATTAAATGCAGTCTGCCCTCAAGGAGCTTGTATTAGTCAGGGTTCTCCACAGAAATAGAAATAGGAAGATAGAAAATGTGAATCTTTATTTTCCAAAATTTCCAACTAATAGGGTTAGCATAAAGTTCTTTGCTTAAAATAATAAAGCTTCATCTAACTGGAAAATTTAGCTATTTATAAAAACTTCCAGGAGGATTCAGAATAATATTTGGTTTTAATAATTGCTATAACATGCAAATAGGTGCATGGTTTCTGAAGCTTTCATGAGACAAAATATAGACTTTGTATTCATCTTGAGTAATGATATATGGTATGAGTAAATCTGAAATGAGAGGGTTAAAAATTTAATGTTTCACATTTCTAAGATATAAAAAATATAGTCCAATATCACACGTAGCTTTAACACTGATCAGTACATGTTGCAATGAGAGCTGTAACTAATTCCTTTAGTGGTGATGATGGAAACGAAGTGTGTACAGAGATTTACTTACATCAATATGTGTAGACAAGCTAACTCGGTGATTGAGCAATGATACGTAGCTAGCAGAATTTTGTTCAGGTTAAGTACTTTGTCAAGAAGAATATTGCCTGCAAAGATAATAAGCCATTAGGATAAACCCATTTCCAATTAACGTAATACCTGAGCTTCATTGAGAAAAAGATAAAAAAATGCTCTGGCAGTAGAAGGTTTGATGATCACCATAAGGAACCTTGGGGTCAAAAATCAAACAAGATCAATTTATCAAATAAGGCTGGGTGACATGGGTAGGGTGGGGTGCAGACACACCCAAATTATCTTTTATAATTAGTATGTCTGTTTTGCTTGTATTATCAATAGAATGATGACAATAAATTTAGTCATAAAAATGGAAACTTTCTCTTCATTTTCTTTCCCTTTCTTTTTTTTTTTTCCATTTGTTTTCTTTTATGTCCAGTTTGTGTTAATAGACTTTTCTTAGAGTTTATTTGAGTCAGGCAGTATGAAAGTGATTGGATTAGTCACTCACAAAGAAAGAGCCTGAGAGATTTTTTAAAAGGCTTTAAAAATGACCTATCTTAACAGCAATTTTCAACCAGTGTGCCATAGCAGGTACACTGGTGTGCCACAAGAATTTTTAAAACATTCAATACCAGACTATGTAGTCAGGGGCAGTGACCCCTTTTCCCTTGGATCATCGAATTAAAGAAAAATGACAACATCCAACACAACAATAGCCATCCAGTGTGAATAAATCAAAATTACACCCACTTTTTGACAGATTGGCAAGACAATATTTTTTGGTGTGTTGCAGAATTTTTATTAGTCTATGTGTGCCATGAGATAAAAAAGAGATGGAAAATCACTGTTTCTTAACATAACTAGCATGGAGCAAACCATCAGAGAACCTCAAAGCCGCCGGAAGAGCAATTAGGGTGAAGAACAGGGGACAGATCAAAAGGGGAAGGTGTGCTGTTGCTGGTTTTTCTGCTGTGGCTTTCCTCTCTGGCCTGTTTTCTAGATGCAAGACTTGAGGACCTGAGAAGCACCTTTATTTGGAGGAAATTCGGAGAAGCTTGAGAAAAGGATGTCTGGTGACATAAGGTAAAACATTGGGGGAAGGACTGGTATAAATTCTACAACACAGTTACATGAACAAGAGGCAAATGTGCATCGATTAGGTTAATTGCCCTTACTGTCTCCTCTATTTCTGTTTACCTGTGACAGCTTCATGTATAAGAGACTAACCTTCCAAGGTTTTTAAATCCTGGAGAGGCATTCTTGTACAGGCAATTCTTGCATCCCAAGCAGTGAATTTTAATAGGTAATTTCAAGGGTTGATATTTCAAAAATTCAGAATTTGAGGCTATTTCTGTTTACTTTTCTGAAAATTCTCTTTTGATTCACATGGCACAATTAATTTCTGACTCTTTTTATGTCCCTGACTCATCCCACTAGTTATGTTCACTTGTTCCTTGTCAGAACTCACTGCCGTATGTGCCTGCAGTTACATCTTTGACAATTCTTCTCACCCTACATACTCTGTCCTGGGGGTGTAGCCTTATTTCATAGACTGAAATATTATCCACATTCAATATAAATTCTATATGAAAAGAAGAAAAAGCTTCCAAATATATTCCTTATACTAACAATCCCCAGTTAGAAAGGTAACTGGATAGGAAATATCCTTTTTCATGAGATTCTACAATGCAGAAGTTCTACAGTAGTTTTTATTTATATTTGTCCAGAAAGTATTTTACTTACCCTTTGTTGGACTCTGCTGTAAATTAGTTCAGACAGAATGGAGAACCTTTGAACTCTGTCCATCATTATGGATGACCTGCTGGTGTCAAGCACGCAAAGAGATATGTCATAGTAGAACCACATGGCAATGGTTGTTTTGGTCTTTATTTAGGTGGAAGTGATTATTTTTTAAATTCAGAATCCACCTTATTTTTTTTATCAATGAAACTAAAGATTTAACACATTTTAAAAAGTTTATAAAATTAAAAATTTATAAAACTTACAAAATATGTAAAAATAAAAATGTACAAAAAAGAAGCTCAGGGGATAAACCAGGAGGGTGTAAACTTTTCCAATCTCCTCACACAGGTGGCTAAGACAGTTTGGTGCCTGGGTCTCAGTGATTTGTGTGAAGGAACCCCTCTAGATCTAGCCACCTTTGATATCTTGTGTGATCCCTGTCAAAACACTGGATCTGTTTAACTTTCAAGTACCAGGTGCCCTGATTCTAAGCTGAGGTGGGAAAGGCTGGCACCTGGCTGGCCACCAGGACCCAATTGGTAGTCCTGTCCCCATCAGGCTCCCAGAGACTCAGAGTCCAAACTTTAGCTCCACCTTCTGGGTCTGCCTCTCACCCATTTCATCAACTGTGATTTTACCTACCTTTATCCTCAGCCCCACCCCAAATTAGTTATTAGTGGGAATTAGGGACGAGAAGGGTGGAAAGATCTGGGAGGGAGAGGAAGAGTGAGGAGGAAATACCAAAGACGAAAGCACAGGAGACAAAACAAAACAAACAAACAAAAAACCCAAAAAACAAGAAAAGTAAAGGGGGAGAGAAAGGGGGAAGAGTTAGAAATAAGCTACATTCAAATATTTTCCCCCAAAGTCTTCAAATAAGCCTATCTTTTGTTTGTTGATTTTGAGGATTTCTTTTTTAAACCTTGTGTTTCTTGTTTGATTGGTTGGTAAGTTCAGATTTTTCTGCGTTTGTTAGTTTATTTTATCTAATTTAATTTTTTTAAGAGTTCGTTTATTTTGTTTTTTTCCAGGACTTCAAGAATTCCCTGGGGACCCATCTCATCTCATCTTCATCTATGCTGCCCTACTGCTTCCCCTTACCTAGGTCATAGCATAGATGACTTTGTTGTTTGTTTTGCCATGATTATTGTCAAATTAAACCACCAGGAGCTCAGGGACTGGTCTGTTTGGTTCTGTTTTTAACAGCATGCATTCGCCAGAAAATAACCTTTTCTACAATGAAGATCTTGCACATAAAAATTCTTAGGACATAATATGCCAAGATTAAGAAGAAAGCACAAAAATACATGTTCAGTTTCTTATATGGTAGTTCCACTTCTTATGAACATGTGGATATAATTGTGGTTCAGTGAAAGATATGCTCAAATTATCTCTTTGGTCCTCCTTTCAAGACACTCCCTAATTGATAACACATTGCTTAGCCACTCTACTAGGCAGCTAATACTTAAAAGCTAGAGAATTTTTTAAGAGTTAGTTAGAACCTCTGCGTAGCTGTGAAAACTTCCGATTTTGGCTGAATTTCTAACTGTAAGTTTTCTTTGCTTTGTTCAAGAGTGTTTGTTCCCACACAATTACATTTGCATCCAACTTATACCAAACCTGAATAACAAGGAATTTTACCCCTAGCAGTCTTACTTGGGCCTCCCAGAAACCTAGCAACCTAAACAATGACTTATTCCTGCTTGTCTTTAGCCCCTGTCTGAATTTACCAGTTGCTTCTGTTATAAAATTTTTAACTGTTCATAACTTTACCTCCACCTGTGATTTTGGATTTTGGATTACCTTTTAATTCATTCTTTTATGCATTCATAAAAGAAGAGATAAAAGATGAAGAAGTAATGGATTATACCCTCAAGAAATTTACCATAAGGAAATAGTCAAACAGTTCATTGCACAACAATGCTGTAAGTGCTATTTATTCATTCAAATGGTTCCTGAGCTCCTTCTCTGTCCTACCTCAGTGCAAAGTAAAAGTTATGAACAGATTGCCATATAGAAGGGGCATCTAAAGGATTAAAAGGAAACCTTCCAGAAGAGGTAATCCTAAATTTAGTCCTGAATGATATGGAGACTCTAACCAGGGAAGTTGGGGGCAGGGGAACAGGGAAGGATGATTATGTTCAAAGCAGAGGGAGCTGCACCTGAAATGTTATAGAAGCAAGAAAGATTTCCCAAGGACATTACAAGCTAGCTGTTGGCTATGGCTCACCAATAGAAAAGTAGGGACGGATCTCAGGGCCTGTCATAGCAGCACTTATTAAATATACAAGTATATTGAATAAAGGAATAGAGAGAAATGAGGCTGTAGAGGCAAGAAGGAATAAAATTTTAAAAAATGTTTATAATCATGCTAAGTAGTTTAGGCTTTATCTTGCCAATTTTGAGAGTCATTAAAAAGAATGCTAGGATGGGTGGGACTGGAAGTGGAGGGAGGAAAGAGGTGTAATCAAGCTTGTATTTTAAATGTTTTACTTTGGTGTTATCATAAAAAATGAGACAGGCAAGAGTGGAGGCAAAGAGCCCAGGAATAAGGATAGTGCTGTAATATAGATCTTAGTAACCCAAAATGTGGTCCTGGACCAACCTCATCCTCTGCATCACCCAGGAACTTGTTAGAAGTGCAGAATCTTGGGCCATACCATACCTTACTGAGTGAGGTTCTACATTTTAATAAGTTTACTCAGTGATTGAAATTCATATTAATGTTTGAGATGCACTGCTAGTGGTAGCAGGGCTAAGAAGAATGGGAACATTTGAGAGGTATTTCACTGGAACAGTTTGGCTTTGTAAATTAATGGATGAGAAGGGAGGATAGCCAGGCAGATGTGATGTCTTTAAGTGAAAAAAAAGGTTTACAGACAGAGATGGTACTGATCTCTTGGGCCTCTACTTTAAAATTTTGATTTGGACTTCCAGTCAAGATGGAGGCATAGGCACACATGACTTGCCCCTTCGCACAACCACATCAAAATTACAACTAAAATATAGAACAACCATCACTCAGGAACATAAGAAATCAAGCTGAATGGAAGTCTGACAACTATGAAATCCAGTTGATCGGAAGTTTGACAACTATGGAATTAAAGAAATCACATCTATCCAGACTGGTAGGAAGGGAGTAGATGCAGAGTGGACTGGTCCCACACTGACATAGATAAAAATTCAGGAGGGATGATATTTCAGGTGTGTGGAGTCCCAGCCTCATACCAGGCTCCCCAGCCCAGGATTCCAGTACGAGAAAGATAAGTCCCCACAACTTCTGGCTGCAAAAAACAGTGGTGATTGAGCCGGTGGAAGAAGCTTCTGGAATCCCAAGCAGTTCCTCTTAAAGAACCTACACATGGACTCACCTACTCAGACTCACTCCCTCTGAGCTCCAGCACCAGGGTAGCAGCTGAAAACGCACCGGTGGTATATAGGGAGAGACTGAAATATCTAGCATCAAAGTGAGAAGAGGCCATTTGTCCCTTTGCTAACCTCTCCCATTATGGAGCCAGTAAGCTGGTGCCATATCTGAGACTCCATCAACCTGGTTAACGCTGCTTGACCTGCCTTGAAGATCCCCAGATGCTCTATCTGCCTACTCAACTCAAGGGCCCACCCAAGCTGCTTTTCCATAAGAACAGCTGGTCTTGGCTCCTAAATCATATCAGGCAAAGAACAGCTGGCTTCAGTGAGCCCTACCAGCAGCCAGATTAGATTCACATCTTGGCGTCACCTGGGAATCTCCAAGCCTAGCACAAGTAGCAGCCTTCTCAGATTGCTTTATAGCCCAAGCAAGGTGCCCCAGGAAAAACACAGGTTGGGGCTGGCCTTGGCCTGCACCACCCAGGAAACCCCAAGGCCATTGCACCCAGTGGACAGCCACATCAGAGCACCACCACCCTGCCCCTGCACAGCTGATCTTCCACAGAGGGTGGAAGTTGGTGGTCTGTGGTCACGGCCAGTCTTTGCAGTTGACTGGTCTGGGCAAATCCCTCCCATTGACCTGCCAACAGCAACCAAAGCTCAACTGCAAGAGGAGGGCATGCTTAGCCCACATGAAGGGCTCACCTCAAGTGCCCAACTTGGGTGCTAGGGGAGGCTGTGCCACTGGGCACTACAGGACATCTACTACCAAGACACAGTCAAAGCAGCTCTACCTAACACATAGAAACAAATACAGGGAGGCTGTGAAAATGAGGAGACAAAGAAACATGGCCCAAATGAAAGAACAGATCAAAACTCCAGAAAAAGGGCTAAATGAAATAAAGATAAGCAATGTATCAGATGCAGAGTTCAAAACACTGTTTATAAGGATGCTCAAGGAACTTAGTGAGGACCTCATCAGCATAAAAAAGACACAGTCAGAAATGAAGGATACACTAATTGACATAAAGAACAATTTACAGGGAAATCACAGTAGAGTGGATGAAGCTGAGAATCAAATCAATGATTTGGAACATAAGGAAGTAAAAAACAACTACATAGAACAACAAGAAGTAAAAAGAATCCAAAAAAATGAAGATAGTATAAATAGCCTCTGGGACAACTTTAAGAAGTCTAACACTTGCCTGATAGGGGTGCCAGAAGGAGAAGAGAAAGAGCAAGAAATTGGAAATCTATCTGAAAAAACAGTGAAAGAAAACTTCCCTAATTTGGTGAAGGAAATAGACATGCAAGTCCAGGAAGCACAGAGAGTCCCAATTATGATAGGTGCAAAGAGGCCCTCTCCAAGACACATCATTATTAAAAGGCCAAAGATTAAAGATAAAGGGAGACTCTTAAAAGCAGCAAAAAAAGTTACCAGATGGTTACCAGGTGGGAGGGGGGAGTGGGACAATGGGTGAAGACACGAGGGGATTAAGAAGTACAAATAGGTAGTTACAGAATAGCTATGGGGATGTAAAATATAGTATAGGAAATGGAGTAGCCAAAGAAATTGTAAGCATGACCCGTGGACATGAACGATGGTGGGGGGATTGTCTGAGGGAGTAGGGGCTGTGGGGTGTGGGGGTGGAATCAGGACAGCTGTTATAGCATAATCAATAAAATATAATTTAAACAATTTGATTTGTATCCTGACCGGTGTGACTCTGTTGGAACGCTGTCCCACAAAGCGAAATGGTACTGGTTCCATTCAAGGTCAGGGCATATGCCTGGGCTGTGGGTTCCATCCCTGGTCAGGGCATAAAGCACAGGCAACTGATCTATGTTTCTTTCTCACATCTATGTTTCTCTCCCTTTCTTCCTCCCTTGTTGTCTCTCTAAAAATAAATAAATACAACCATTTAAAAAATTGATTTGTATTCTGTTCACAGAAGTAATAAAATTTTTATGTAGCTAATCTATGCTCTGAAAATGACAGCCAGAGGAATGCTTAGAATTATAACACAGGAAATATCATGAAGTTATTTTAGATTACATCCTACCTCAAAACTTCTCTCTTTATGGCAACAGCCCAGAGACTGAAATATTACTTTGTCTTAGTTCCGTTTAGCATACGTGTAGCAGATCACAGAGGGAGAATGTAAAGGAGGGTATAGGAGGGAGGGAAGGAGGAGCGGGGGGGAGAGAAACCCAGGGTTTTTCCCAAGTCATAGCTCCAGCTACCATTTGGCAGAGTGTGTTGGAGGAAAGTGAACTTTCTTATACATAGAGTTTATGAAAATTTTAAATCAAAGTAAATTTTCCTTGAAATTTTAAGAGAATTGATAAGACATCGAAGGATTTTGAATGCCTTCTATGTGCCAGTCACTGCTTATTTACTGTATTTAATCTTATTTCTGTTAATCCTAAAAAGCAAGTATTTCCCTCCCCCTTTGACAGTTAAGGAGCTTGAGGATCCTGGATGTGAAGGCATTTACCCAAGTCAGATCACCCAACTCGAACTTCAGCCCAGGATTTCAATCCTGGCTGTCCATGCTTTTCCTACGTGTTACACTGCCTTCTAAAATACACAATTATTTGCAATTCACAAAACAAACAAACAAAAACTTACAAGGAACTGACATTCCAGCACAGATGAGGTTAAACATAAACACCACATTCACAAAGATACACATTCAGTCCAAGAAAAGGACAAAGACCAGACAAGGTCAGAAACATCCTCCTTAGCTACACAGCTAGGAATTCATCAGTTCCTAGAGAGCAAAGATTAGAAAAGTTAATACTAGATCCATACTGCATATTATTTGTATTTATATTCATATATGAGGTCTGTCTGGAAAAAGTCCAGCCATTATTAATATAATGAAAACAGTTTGCATGACATCACTGTAACCTGGTAGCAAAGGACAGTGAACTGAAATGCGCACATGTGAACAATGACAACTTCTCTGTACTAGTCATTGGTGGTGAGAGACACTGATGAGTGAACATGTGTGCTGTGTGGCCTTCACATTCAAAATGAGCAAGTAGAGCAACGAATCTGCATCGAATTTTGCATTAAGCTTGAACATTCTTCCATGGAAACTATTCAGATAATTCAGAAGGTCTCAGCTATAGGCAACTGGTGATTGGCAGCTTCATCAGGGCGACCATCCAGCTCATACATGTCTTGTGCAGATTTTTACGGTGAAACACAAATCACCTAGGTGACTAATCCCCTCTGCAGCCCAGATTTGGGGTCCTGGAACTTCTGGCTTTTCCCAAAACTAAAATCACCTTTGAAAGGGAAGAGATTTCAGACCTTCAATGAGATTCAGGAAAATACGATAAGGCAGCTGATAGTGACTGGGAGAACTGCATGAGGTCCCAAGGTGCCTACTTTGAAGGCGACTGAAGTGTTATTGTCCTATGTACAATGTTTCTTGTATCTTGTATCTTCTTCAGTGACTGTCAATATTTTTCATAGTACATGGCTGGATATTTTATGGACAGATCTTGTATCTGTTTAACTTGGCCTTTTAAAAATAGAGTATCTAGATAATTTACCAAGATATGATATATCTGATATCTCTGTTTTCTGGTTTAGCAGTTGAAGTGTCAAAGCTTGTCAACCGAATTTAAATGACATGGCCTCAGCCTCAAAATGATAAAATTCCATTTACAAAACTAAGAAAGATGAGATGAAGAATATTTATGTATATAACAACCAGTATATTGTCCTTCTGGGCAGAATAGGAGGAATGCCTATTGATGGAACCGTTCTTTGGCTGTAATTAACAGGCTCATTTGGCTGTTTTCTGCCAGTCATTGAAAGGGTATTAGCTGGCTTTGCGCACTTCTAGGGATTTTTTAGAGTTTTAAATTGTTTTTCTTTCAACATTGCTTAAGAAGAAAAAAATTACATTTGCATAGCTTCATTCTGTATTGTTAGCATGAAGTCTTTACTGGTGCCTTTTTAAAATCTGAAATAGGTCATTTTAAATATTATTTTCAAAAGCAAGGACTCTCCTTTTTCTAATGTAGGATTTTTATTTCCAAAAATTTGGGGGTTTTGTGGGAGTGCAGGTGGGCAGTGGGAAGAGGGCACAAATGATATCTGGAAACTTAATTTCACTTATTTCTCCCTGCTCTTCTATCCCAGTTCCTAACAAACCCATTTTGGCTCATATATTTTTTTCATATGTAACTTCTGAAAAAAGCTATAATTTCTGTGTTCCAAATCTAGTTTTCAGATTTAGCATATAAATCCTTTTATCACAATCCTTACCTTACCAAGTTTTCTAGACAATAAATATTTCACTTGATAACTGCAAATTGCCCTGGTTGGGTCACTCACTTGGTTGGAGCGTAATCCTGAACACCAAAAGGTTGCAGGTTCAATCTCCAGTCAGGGTGCATATGGGAAGCAACTGATCAACGTTTCTCTATCTTTTTCTCCCTCTCTCTCCCCCCCTGCCCACTTCCTCTCTCTCTAAAATCAATAAATATATCCTCGGTTGAGGATTAAAATAATAATAATAAAAATAATAAAAAGCACAGATCATTGGAACTTAGTATATTCAAATTCATTTTTTTAAAGTTTCTTTCTCAAAAGAATGGATCTATTTTTACCTTCTATCTGTCACACATCGTATTATTAGGAAAGAACTTTTTAGTATGAATTTCATGAGATCACGAGCATGACTAATTCCTGTCACTCAGTTGCAGGTGAGTTTCTTTACTTTTCCTCTCCTTATTTCAGAAGATATTCCCTATTCTGTGGTCTGGTATTCTATATCATTTGCTATGCAGAAAAGGTTTAACATAAATGCAGAGTTAATTTTTAAAATAATTCCTTCACAAAGGGGAATTGTTTCTTGCAGGTAGTGTTCTGAATCTTGATTTGAGTGCTGCTTACATGAAAGCATTTTGTTCACTTTGTGAAAATTCATCTAGCTGTATACTTAGGATTTGTGCCCTTTCCTTCATACAAGGTTTACTAAAACAAAATACTGAATAAAAGATCACTTTTTTGTGAGTCCAACTGCATTGTAGCTCATTCTTCCATTCAGATGTTTGCCATTTTTTAATTGATATGTGAGCTGTTCCAGTAACTCTGGCCAAAATCCTCAGTCACCCTCGACTCCTCTCTTTCTCACACCTACACCTAGGTTCAATCTGTAAGCAAACACTGCCAGCTGCACTCTCAAAATAGATCTGCAGTCCTACTCCTTCACTCCCCTGCAACCGCTAGCTAAGCCATCATCATCTTTGCAAAGATACTCCAATGGCCATGTACATGCTCTCCCTGCTCCCACACTGCCCCCCACCCCACGTTCAGTACAACATCACAGAGTAGCCAGACAGATCCTATCCAATGTAAGGCAAGTTTTGTCATTCCTCTGCTTCCAACCCTCCAGCAGCTTCACATTTTGCTCCAAATAAAAGCCAAAATCATTACTGTACCTATACAACTGTCCCAGGGTGACTGATCTATTGTCGCCTCTTACTACTCCTTCACTTACTTTGCCTCACCACCGTGCCCTCATTGATGCTCCTCCGACACACTAGACAACCTCCAGTATCAGGTTCTTTGCAATGACAGTTGCTTCTACCTGAAAAACTCTTCTTCTTCTTCTTTGGGATACCCATCTTCTCCAAATCTTCAGATCTTAACATAATTGTCATCTTCTCATTGAGGCCTTCCCTCACTATTTTATTTAAAATTGCAACTGTCTCCCTCCTGCATTCCCTATTACCTTCCTCTGCTTTACTTTTAGACTGACCGTTATTTAAAATGCTAGGTAAATAGACATATACAGATGAAAAATAAATAAATATATAGATATGTATAAACATTATTGGCAAAAGATTCTTTTACATATCTGTGGTAATCATTCAACAACCATGAGAATTTCATTCCTGAGAGAAAAAAAAATTATTAGTATTAAAGCCACTGTTGGCAACAACAAAATCTCAGAAAAATAGGTGATACATATTAGAAACAATCAAAATGACATTACATGTGTAAATCTGACACAAAGTAAATTGAATTTATAGAAAGCTTCTGCTTCCTAAACAACCTAGATTAATCAGCAATAAAATCCCATCTTTAGGCACTTGTTCTAAGTTTCCTTCATTTGTTTACAAAACACTGCTGAGGCTTTCTGTTCCACTAACCATGTTCTCCCCTAAGGTTCATTTCCGTTGACTATTTACCTATTTACATTTTGAATCAGCTCTTATTGAAATAAAAATCGTATATACTTACATATGTATTATTTCTTGTTTCCCAATTGCAGGTTGGGATCCATTGGTGCATCAGGGAATCAGTTTAGTGGGTCATGGTAATTTTTGACAAAGTAACATAGAATAAAAATTGAAAATATTAGTGTGAATGTTGAATATTAAATGTTAATATCACTTTATGGAACTTTTAGTTGTGTGTGTCTGTGTGTGTATTGGGTCATGATGCACAATGAATATCCTAGTGAAGTTTGGAACACAGAATTTTAGGCACATCTGCTGTCTCAAGCCACCCATAAACTTGCGTTATTGAATCTAGTGTTAGTTTTACCTATAAAATATTCCTATGTTTGCTTATTTGGGGATGAGAAGTGAGGAAAATCAGACATTTGGGGGAATCAAAAGGCTGCCATAAAGTACATTACTGTATTTCCAGAAAGAAAGCTTTCAAAGGAATAATTGAAACAGAGTTCTGCCAGCACCACTGAAGTGCTCACTGGCCAGAATGGTTATCACTGGTTGAGTTAGTGCTTTCTTTTCTTAAATTGCACCTTTTATAAGTGGGGCTAAATAATATATTTTAAGTCCCCAAATAAAATATTGTGCATCTATTTGCTTCAGTTTTCAGAGAGGACTGCACGGCTCTGCAGCATTCTGTATGTGTTTTATAACTCTGATGCAGATTCACACTCCGCTGTCTTCAGACCACAACTGACATGAGTGGCACAGACACAGAATATGTCTGACTGGGGTTTACTAATCCCCCCACAAATGCCTTCTATGTCTCTAATGTATTAGCATACCCCTCACACATACAACAAATCCAACCCCCTTTTTGGCAATATAGAAGCATGGTAATGTTCATTTGAGAACCACTCACCTATTTTTTTTTTGCCTTATTTTACCCCTACCAAATTTCATATAACAAAAAAAAAAATCTACATTGACCTAGATTTATTTGGAATAAGCCACATAAAGTAGCTATTATATGGCCATCCTACAAAAACAGGAATTTTATGTGATTCAAATAGTTAAGATATATTTAGTTATGGTGGAAGACTATTGAGAAATATTGTTTAAGGATTTGGAAATTTGAATAGCAAAGTTCAAATGCTCTAGTAAGAAGATGACTCCATAGGAATAGCTTATGCTTTATATAAAATTAGCACTTAATAATAGTTTTTATTCATCTCTTTAAAAGGGCAAACACTTACTGAGCAATGTGGCGTGCTCAGACACTTTCTTAGAATGTTCAGGATAGAAAGATGAATAAGATGTAATTTCTGACCTTAAGGAACCTGCAGTTTAAAGGCCTGCATTCCCACTTAATTTGAATGAAAGCACTATGTCTGTGTTGCCAACTAATTATTTATTTAAAAATCTATTCTCCTTTATTTTTTATAATTAAATGCAATTTTTATTTTAAAAAAGTAACACCTGCTCATTACTTAAGAAAAATTATAGAAATGTACAAATTAGAAAGTAAACTTCCTGTACTGGTGTCATCTATTGCTTGGAATTATAAGATATTTCAGTGTGACCATATTCTAGTTCTAAGAAATCATTAAGTGGCTATTTTGTAATAAGACCTTGGAGTTCTCTATCTTGTCCTGAGCAAATACAAATAAAAAAGAAGGCAAAGAGAACCCAGATGCTGTGTGCTGTCAAAATAAAAACATAGTTAAGGCATGCTGTGTTATGTTCACATTAACACGTACAAGGAGTAAATATCTATAAAATAAATGTATACAACAAGGAAAGCCCAAGGATTCCTGCTGGACAAGTTTTAGGGAAAGAAAGATTTATTGAATAAGCTTGAAGAACAAAGAAATCCCAAAGGGGGAAAAAACATTCAGAGGATTTCTAATAAAAGAGCACTGAAAAATTAACTAATGGCTTATATCATAGTCACCCAAGATTCAAATAGACTCTTTCCATCCTGACATCAAGTATTAAAGAATAAAAAGCAAAAAGCTCCTCTGGAAAATCTGGCCAGCAGGACCTTGGGTAGAATGACTGAATTCTTGCAGAGCCACCTGGGTCAGAAGCTACCTAGTTCTTCCAGTCTTCTCTGGGCCAAACAGTGCAGTGTGCACCAGCATTGGTGAGGTTTTGAGGAAACATGCATTGCATAAAACTTTGGCAATTCTTGGCAGAATAAATAAACATTTTCTAGGACTAAGGTGAAAGGGAAGACTTGAGAGAGCTAAAATGATGAGAAGTGAAACTACAATAGTCTTCAAACTCCTGCTCTCAGGACATCTTTATACTCTTAAAAAAATTATTAAGGACACCAAGTTACAGGTTTAAGCCTCTGTAAGTGCATGTAAAAGAATCAGCCAATGAATGCACAAATAAGTTGAGCAACAAATTAATGTTTATCTCTCTCTTTCTCTCACTCTAACTTCCTCCCTCTCTATAAAATCAATGAAAAAGAATAGCAATAATATATTCAGTATACGTTAACATAAATATGGATATTTTTATGAAAAATAACTATTGATTAACATGCCTCCAAAAGTGTCTTGTGTTCTAAGAAAATCTTTCTGTGTACATCAAGAATGCTAAGCTCTGACAGTTCTCTACCCAGGTTTTCTCAGGTTATATGGGTGTGAACAGCTGTGAGGGATACGGCATGGCCTCCTTCAAGAACAAAGTGGAGGTTTGCTTACCACTGGCTCTAAAGGGCACGTTCCCCAAACTCAGTCTTCCTCTCCTGTCACGCAGCCCACTGTGTGTATAGCCATCCATATAGGCTACGCTGTTCTGACCCTGGGGAATTGGCTTGCTGGAGAAAGCTGATATAAGCATACCAACACTGGTATTGGCTTCCCTGTGCATAATAAAGTCTTTTGACTCTGATACAGGTGTCTCATGTCTTCTGTTAGCCTCCATTAAACTGTGGTAAGCTAACTTGTTAACTTGAAAGTAAAGATAAACCTTAGGCTCTTTACTGTTCTTGAAAATAACAAAAACAGTGTAATGAGAACATCAGCATTAACATTTTACTAATCTCTAATTCTGACAATACAAAAGAGGTTTTTATCTCAGTGAATCTTTTGCAATGTGTTCTTTTGATTGAAATATATGAAGAAAACTGGCCTCACAGAGACATGTAGTTAGAAAAGAGATAACCTTTATGCCTTAAAAGAATCTTGAGGCCCTGACCTACAGCTATGCAGCTTACTGCCTATATTAAGGTGAACACACATTGCAATATACAGGTGATGTATTGTGAAACTGTATATCTAAATCTACATAATTTTATAAAACAATGTTACCCCAATAAAATTTTTAAAAAATTTTAAGAAAACAACACAGACCAACACCGCCCCCCCCCCACCAAAAAAAAAAAAAGAAGAGAAGAGAAGAGAGAGATGATTTTACTACTGGATACTCTGCATTTACATAACTTACCTAGTCCCCACAATTCTTGCTCTGGAAGATGCAAATGGCTTTAAATTATTTGTTTTGTTACTTTTATTGTTGATTTTATTATTTGTTATATATTATTTGTTACAAGAACTTCCAGAAAATCCACTTATCCAAATAACCATTAAATCTGCCCTCATCAGAGAATAGATTCTTCATCAGTCTTATCAAAGGCTGCTTATTCTTCAAGGCTAACTTCAAAACTCTTGCCTTGCTGGGTTCACCAACCCTATACTAGCATTTCATAAACTCTTCTCAGTTCCAATCAGCCCTCCTCCCACACTGAAAGACCCACCTTTAACTGGACTCCTCAACCCTTACATATACCTTGTTTTGACCTCCTCTTACTGAGACACTACTGAAGAGTGATCTCCTCTGGTACAATAAGCAATATACTTGGTTTCCCATTATAAACAGGTGAGTTTGGTAGCTTTTACAAGATGTTTTTAATTGACCATATATTTCCTATTGAGAACACTGCCTCTCCAATAAAAGGGTCTCTCTTTTGAGAAACTAAACATCAAATATATTTAATATGAAATTTTCTGCACACATTAGGAAAAGAAAGTTCAGGGTTCTACATTACATGGGGAAATTTCGGTATTCAATTTATGATTAAATTACATAAAATTAGAATTATCAGATATAGCAAATAAAAATACAGGATGCCCAATTAAATTCCAATTTCAGTAAAACAACAAATAAAATTTTAATATAAGTATGTCCCAAACAGTGCAATGGATGGCCTGTGTTTTATCTGGCAATTGCATAAAATCTGTGCTGTGTGACTGTGGCTTCACTTTAACAACAAACATTTTCTATTAGCCTATTTTTCTTGGATGCTGAAAGATCCTAATCACTTTATAAAACTGAATACAGTAATTACTTTAGGTTGATAGGCAAATTACAAATGAAGGCTAAAAAGAGAAAAATTTCAAAGTAGACAAAAATACTGTCACTGTCACAGAATCCTAAAACTACAGTTTTATTTAAAATTTGGCACCAAATTTCAAGTTTTCATCTATAATTTCAGGCAAAAAGCTATCTGTGATGGTAGTACAAAAGCCACATTCATGGAATTGCAGACAGTACACACAGCACATGAGAAAGGGAGCTGAGAAACTGGGTTGAGAGTTGTTGCCAAAGAGTAGATTATTATAGATATAATAAGAAGTGTCCAAGTTTTTTAATGTCACATAGGCCCCATATATTGAAATAATACAATCCTTAGTCTGGATTTCATGACATAAATATGTTATACTTAATTTTTATCCCTACCCTGGTAGCCAACATTTGTTGAGACCATGCAAAGTTCAAGATGAATGAAGAACAAGAACAATCTTCAAATTGCCCTTGTATAGCACTATAATTTTTCATGACTAAAGTTTTTTGAGAATTAAGGTATTTTCCATATATTAGAGCATCATAATATAGAGAAAAATGTACTGAACAGAGAGGCAGAAGGCTTGAATTTTAGTCCCAGCTCTAAAGCTCATTAGGGAGATCCAAGATGGCTTCAGAGTAGCTGGAAGCTCTGTCCACTTACTCCCAGACCCAGACCAGCCCTGCAGCTAAACCACAGAGCAACCAACCTGAAAATCCAGTAGAGAGTGAGTGAGACCATACGTGACTGACTTGGTTCACGGGAGAGAGTGCAGGGAGTATGCATGAGTGGGCAAGAGCCTGCCTGCCTGCAGGGCACTGGCAGTGAACCACCTGGGTTCTCCTAGAGAGCAACTCCTGCTGCCACTGCCCAACCCGGCATTGCTGGCTGGGCAGATTTGGATTGGTTCAAGAGCCACAAGCTCTGGGGGGTGGAGAGAGACAGCCGGGGAGATGCTGGATGAAGAAACAGCATGGTAGGCGCAGGAGCCCCTGAGGCTGAGTCACTGGAGGGAGTGGCAGGAGAACCCTGTCACCGCCCCTGTTATAGTATTGCTGCAGGACTCTTCCCAGTGCCATCCAGGAGAGATCAAGAGAGAAACTTTATCTACCACTGTCAGATAACTGCAGCCCACCCTGACACAGAGAGTCTTAGTGATGTTTGGGGAGGAGGAGTGTGTGGAGAAAAGGGCCCCAGGGCTTGGTGCTGTAACATCAGGGCCACAGAGAAACTCTTTTAAAAGAGAAGCTGAGGTGAGACTCAACACTTGGCAGGGGACTGGTGCTCACGTGTGTGTGTGTGCACAGCTGCTCTGCAAACAAAGATCTCAGAGGGATAGAGTCCCGATAAAGGGACTGTGGGATCCAACCCAGCATTGTTGGTGAGCAGGGCACTGTACAGAGTGGAGAGTTTGGGCCTGAGTCTCCAGTGAGAGAGTGGCAGGCTGGGGACTGGATGGCCAGGAAATGAATGCCTGAGATTTGCTGCAGCAAGAATAGTCCCCTCACAGATGAGTGAGCCCAACCCCCGACTGTGGGATTATAGGCTCCGCAGATCAGTGAGGCAAGACTAGGGAGCCACCTGATAGATGCGTTTCCACAGAGGAAAGAAGAAAAGGCTCTGAAAGACCCTTTAACCAGACACTGAGCTATACTGTTCCTGAGCCCTGATCTGCTGAAACCCCCAGAGCAGAGAAAATTGAGACAGGCGAAACAAGGGGTGTTCAGGGCCCCACCCAACCTCGGTACTTGGAGAGCTGCTGTCTGCACCAAGAAGGAAAAAGCTGCCTCTTTTACACAGATTGGTCCCTCACAGAAAACAGCTAATCACCAGAAACCATATATTATTGGAAAGATCTGGGACAGACCAAGATGTGTGGTGGGGAAACACTCCCACCATGTTCACTGAAACTGAACAGTACCCCCCAGGGGTGACCCAAGGTTTCCACCCTCTCTATTGCACAAGAGGCCCCCTCTGGAGACAGGTGGAGAAGGTATTGGCAGTCCTCTCAGGTCATTAACTGAACCCTTCCTGGGCCCTGGGCTAATGGAAAGCCAGCAGAGCAGAATGGAGGGGACCAGTCAAATCTGAAGGAGACAGCCACAGACTGTGGATCATTTGTAGCCTCCAACAGGCTGTCTAGGGTTAGGCTAGGACGCCATATGACATCGCCAGGGGCGGATCGAGACAGAAAAGGCAGTGGTAAACACTGGATTCTGCTGACATGAATTCCACTGCTGTTTTCTTCATGATTTGCATTATTTCCTCTCTGCATATCTTTTTTAACATTCATTTCTTTTCCTTCAAGTTTGTGCCTATTATTTCACTATTTTGCTTGTTTTAGTTTATTTCAAATCTCATATTTTGCTCCTCTCTTCTCTTACTCCATTTTACCTTCTTCCTCTTCTTATTTTTGTTTTAAATTTTATTTTTTCTTTTGCTACAATGTGTCTGTTCAACACTCTTACTATTTTTCCTCCCTCCAGCCTCTCAAAATCATTTGCTTGTTATTAGTCATCTCACATTCTTTTTCCTGTACTTTAACTATCTTATTCTCTCTCCACTTTTATCAATCTTTGCTTATTGGTTGTTGATATGGTGGTTGCTGTTGCATTTCTTTAATTTTATTCCTAGATCTTCACTGTTTTTGTATTTCAAATCTCAAACTTTACCGTTCCCCTCTCTTACTCCATTTTGCCTTCCTCTTGCCCTTTCTTTTTTTGTTTTACACTTTAACTTAGCCCTGTCTTAGCCTGGTTTTCATTCTTTCTCCCTCTATCCTCTCAAAATCACATCTCTTTCCTCTAGACATCTCATAAGCTTTTCCTTCTTTCTTTTTTCCTTCTTTTTCCCATTCCAACTATACTACTCTTTGCTCATTTGTTGTTGATTTTGCTGTGGTAGATCTTCTTCTCCAATTTGTTTCCCATATTTTCACTATTTAAAAAAAATTTTTGTTTAAACCTAATACAATACTCTTCCCTTGTCTACTCCATTCTACAATCTTCCCTCCATTTTTTATTTACAATGAATTTTATTATCTTTCTTCACCTTGTTTATATTCCCTTTTTTATTATTTCTCCTCTCTCAACCATCTCAAAAACCCTTAAATTTAGTCATATCATAATGTTTTTCCTTTCTTATAATAATCTCAATTTCTTTACATCTTTATTAATATTTACTAATATGCTGTTGATAGTGTGCTGTGGGTAGTATATATTTTTGCGGGTATGGGTTAGTTTCCTGGGTCATTTGGTTTTGTCCTGGCAGTACCTGTTCAACAGCATACAAGACATAGCGGGTGGTATAACTCTCAGTCAGCCAGCTGGAGGGAAGTACCCACCAAAGAATGACCCAACAACAACCAAAACCGAATAATAACCAGAGAGCCCATGTAAATGGAATAAAGAGCATCCCAAGAGCATCTAGCTCAGGAGTTCAAGGAGATTGCACTACTGAGTCTCACAAGTCTCCTACCACAGAAGGTCACACCACAAAGAGAGGGAGTCAGAGAAAATCAATCTAATATGCAGAAACAAACAAGAAGAGTCCCCTAAAATGGTGAGACAAAAAATCAACCCCCTACTTAAAGGAAAGTAAGAATCCCCAGAAAGAGTGCTAAATGAAATTGAGGCAAGCAAATTATCAGACACTGAGTTCAAAATAATGGTTATAAGGATGCTAAAGGAACTCAGTGAGAACTACAAGGAACTCCATGGAAGCTACAAGGAACTTACTAGGAACTATATCAGCATGAAAAAGGACATAGAAACTATCAATAATAGCCAGGAGAAAATGAAGAATACAATATCTGAAAAGAAGAATACATTGGGAGGAATTAAAAGCAAGCTAGATGAAACAGAAAATTGAATCAGTGTGAGCTGGGGACAAGGTAGAAAAAAACCAACTCCCGGGCAGAGCAATAAAATGAAAAAAAGACTCAAAAAGAATGAAGAAGTCTTAAGGGAGCTGCAAGGCAACATGAAAATAATAGTATATGTATCGTAGATTTACCAGAAGGAAAAGAAGAGGAGCAAGGGATAGAACAGTTGTTAGAAAAAGTAATGACGGAAAACTTCCCTAACTTGATGAGGGAAATAGTCATGCAAGTCCATGAAGCACAGAGGGTCCCAATGAACACAATATTGTGTTCACAATAGATGAACACAAACCCAAAGAGGCCCACTCTAAGACACATCATAATTAAAAGGGTAAAATTTAAAGACAAAAGGAGAATCTGAAAGGCAGCAATGGAGAAACAACCAGTAACATACAAGGGAGCTCCAATAAGGCTATCAGCTTATTTCTCAATAGAAACACTACAAGCCAGAAGGGAATGGCAAGAAATATTCCAAGGAATGCAAAGTGAAGCCCTGCAACCAAGACTACTCTACCCAGGAAGTCTCTCATTTAAAAAGGAAGGTAAAATAAGGAGCTTCCCAGACAAAAAAAAAAAAAAAAAAAAAGGCTAAAAGAATACAACTCCACCAAACCAGCTATGCAAGAGATGCTAAAGTGACTGCTTTAAGAAGATGAAGAAAAAGTGAGAAAGAGAGAAAGGAACACAGGTACAAAGGGGAAAAGTGGCAATGAATAATTCCCTATCAATAATAAACTTAAATTTAAATGGATTAAATGCTCCTATCAAAAGACATAAGGTAGCTGAATGGGTAAGAAAACATGACCCACATATATGCTGTCTATAAGTTACCCACTCAGAACAAAAGCTCTACACAGACAGTGATGGGATAGAATAAATTATTCCAAGAAAAAGGACATGAAAAAAAAGCTGGGGTAGCAATACTTATATCAGACAAACTAGATTTCAAAGCAAAGGCCATAGAAAGAGACAAACAAGAGCACTACATAATACTTAAGGGAGTAATCCATCAAGAAGATATAAGGTTTGTAAACATATATTCACTAAACATGGAAGCACCTAAATATATTAGGAAAATCTTGGTGGACTTCAAGAAAGATATCAACAGCAACACACTCATCCTATGGTATTTTTACACCCTACTGTCAACAATAGATCTTTCAAACAAAGAACCAATAAGGATACTGTGGTATTGAAAGATACTCTAGATCAAATGGACTTTATATATACAGAACCTTTCATCCCAATAACCAAAATATGCATTCTTTTCAAATGCACAGGGAACTTTTCAAAGATAAACCACATGGTAGGACACAAAACAATCCTCAACAAATTCAAGAAAATTGATATCATATCAAGTGTCTTCTCAGATCACAATGGCCTGAAACTATAAACCAACCTCATGGAAAAAATCTCAAAAACAATCAAATACATGGAGACTCAATAACATGCTATTAAATAATGAATGGGTTAACAAGGAGATCAAGGATGAAATCAAAAAGTTTTTGGAGACAAATGAAAATGAACACACAACAATCTTAGCATAAGTTCATAGCAACACAGGCCTACCTAAAGAAGACTGAAAAATCTCAAATTAACAACCTAACCCTACATCTTCAAGAACTAGAAGAACAACAACAAAAAAAGACCAGAGCCAGGGGAAGGAAAGAAATAATCATGATCAGGGCAGAATTAAATGACAAAGAGACTAAAGGAACAATTCAAAGTATCGATAAATCCAGGAACTGGTTCTTTGAAAAGATAAACAAGATTGACATGCCTTTAACCAGACTCATCAAGAAAAAAAGAGAAAGGATCCAAATAAATAAAATCAGAAATGAAAGAGGAGAAGTACAACCGATACCAAAGAAATACAAGGGATTGTAAGAAATTACTATGAACAACTATATGCCAAGAACTGGACAACCTGAGTGAAATGACAAATTTCTAGACAAATAGAATCTTCCAAAACTGAATTGAGAAGAAGCAGAAAGGCTGAATAGACCCATAGCAATAGTGAAATTGAAGCAGTAATAAAAAAACCTGGCATAAATATGCCCTGGACCAGATGGCTTCAGAGTTTTGGTTTCAGAGTTTTTGAATTTTGCCAAACATTTAAAGAAGAACTAACTCCTATCCTTCTCAAACTATTCAAAAAAGTTCAGGAAAAGGAAGACAACCAAACTCTTTTTACAAGTCCACTATTATACTAATTCTAAAACCAGGGGACGACATAACAAAGAAAGAAAACTACGTGGCAATATCGCTGATGAACATAGATGCTAAAATCCTCAACAAAATATTGGCAATCTGGATCCAACAATACATTAAAAAGATCATACACCATGATTAAGTGGGGTTCATCCCAGGGATGCAAGGATGGTACCATATTTGCAAATCAAAAAATGTAATACACCACATAAACCAAATGAAAGGCAAAAATCATATGAATATATCAATAGATGCTGAAAAAGCACTTGATAAAGTTCAGCAGCTATTTATGATAAAAACACTCCTCAAAATGGGAATAGATAGAGCATACCTCAACATAATAAAGGCCATATATGAGAAACCTATAGCCAACATCATACTCAAGGGGCAAACACTAATAAAAGCTTTCCCCATAAAATCAGGAACAAGTCAAGAGTGTCTGCTTTCATCACTTTTATTGAACACATTATTGGAAGTTCTAGCCCCAGTAATCAGACAAGAAAAAGAAATAAAAGGCATCCACATTGGAAAGGAGGAAGTAAACTCTCATTATTTGCACATGACATATTAGTATACATAGAAAACCCTATACTCTCCACCAAAAAATTACTCAACCTAATAAGTGAATTTGGCAATATAGTGAGATACACAGTCAATATTTAGAAACCAAAGGTATTTTTGTACACCAACAATGAAATATCAGAAACAGAAAGTGGGGGGGGGGAATCCCATGTACTATAGTTACAAGAAAAATAAAGTACCTAAGAATAAACTTAACCAAGGAGGTAAGAGACCTGTACTCAGAGAACTACAGAACACTGAAGAAAGAAGTTAAGGAAGACACAAATAAATGGAAGTATATACCTTGTTCATGGATTGGAAGAATTAACATCATTAAAATGTTCATATTACCCAAAGCAATGTAGAGATTCAACACAAATCCCATTAAAATAACTATGGCATATTTCACAGCTATAGAACAAACATTTAAAAAATGCATATGGAACTAAAAATGACCCCAAATAGCTTCAGCAATCTTGAGAAAGAAGAACAAAGTAGGAAGGATCACAATACCTGATACCAAACTACATCACAAGGCCACTATAATCAAATCAGCCTGGTACTGACATAAGAACAGACACATAGATGAATGGAACAGAATAGAGAGCCCAGAAAGAAACCCATGTGTCTATGGTCAATCAATATTTGACAAAGGGAGAAGGAACATAAAATGGAGTAAAAATAGCCTCTTCCATAAATGGTGTCAGGAGATCTGGACGGGTACATGCAAAAAAATGAGACTAGACCATGAACTTATACCAAACATCAGAATAAACTCAAAATGGATAAAAGTCCTAGAGGAAAACACAGGAAGTTAAATTTCGGATATCCAATGCAGAAATATTTTCACTGATATATCTCTTAGGGCTAGGGAGATAAAGGAAAAAATAAACAAATTGGATTACATCAAATTAAAAAGCTTCTGCATGGTTAAAGCAAACATCAACAAAATGAAAAGGAATCCACCATATGGGAAAACATTTTTGCTAACGATACCTCAGACAACAGTTTGATCTCCAAAATATATAAAGAACTCATATAACTCAACACTGGGAAGACAAACAATCCAATTTAAAAAATGGGCAAAGTACCTGAACAGACACTTCTCCAAGGTGGACATGCTGAAGGCCCATAGCCATATGAAAAAATTCTCAACATCACGAACTACCAGGGAGATGAAAATGAAAGCCACTTCACAAATAAGATACCACTTCACACAGGTCAGAATGGCCATCATTAACAAGTCATACAACAAATTCCAGTGTGATTGGAGAAAAGTGAACCCTAGTGCATTGTTGGTAGGAATGCATACTGATGCAGCTACAGTGGAAAACAGTATGAAATTACCTCAAAAAAACTAGAGAGACCTGCCTTTTGACCCAGCAATTCCACTGCTGGAAATATACCCTAAGAATTCTGAATCACCAATTCAAAAGAACCTATGCACCTCTATCCTCACAGTGGCTCTATTTACAATGGTCAAGTGCTGGAAACAGCCTCAGTGCTCATCAGTAAATGAGTGGATCAAAAAACTGTGGTACATTTATGCAATAGAATACTATGCAGCAGAGAGAAAGAAGGAACTCTTATCTTTCATGACAGCATGGGAAGAAGTGGAGAATATTATGCTAAGTGAAGTAAGCCACGTGGTGAAAGACAAATGCCATATAATCTCAGCTATAAGGGGATCCTAATGAACAAAACAAACAAATGAGCAATACAGAACCAGGAGCTTGGAAACAAGGAACAGACTGACAGCAACCATGTGGGAGCAGGGAGGAGCATAAGGGTGGAAAGAAGGGGAAGGGACTTGTCAGGGAACATGTATGAATGGCCCATGGACAATAGGGTGGCAACTGACTATGGGAGCAGGGAGTGGAGTGGGTTTGGGCGGAGTAGGGCAAAGGGGGAAAAATTGGGACAATTGTAATAGAAGAACAATAAAATATTTTTTAAACATAAAGCTCATTAGCCATTTTTCCTTGGGCAATTTGGTTCCTGTGTTAGTTTACTAGTGTTGCTGTAATGAAGTGCCTGTCACAAGCTAAATGGTTTAAACAACAAAATTTATTTTCTTATGGTTCTTGAGACTAGAAGGTTGAGATCAAGGTGTCAACAGCATTGGTCTTTTCTGAGGCCTCTCTCCTTTCTTTACCCGTGTGTTCACATCATCTTCCCTCTGTACATGCCTGTTACAGACTAAATGTTCATGTCCCCCCAAAATTAATATGCTGAAATCCTAATATCCAATGTGATGATGTTAGGAGGCAGAGCCTTTGGGATATGATTAGGTCATGAAGGTGTTGCCCTCATGAATGAGATTAGTGCCCTTATAAAAGAGACTTCAGAGAAACTTTGCCTTTTTTAGTACTGAAGACACAGCAAAAAGGCAACTGTATATAACCAAGAAGCAGGTTCTCACCAGACAACAAATCTACTGGCACCTTGACCTTGGGCTTCCCAACCCCTAGAACTGTGAGAAATGAACTTCTGTTGTTTATTAACTACCCAGTCAATGTATTTTTTTATAGTAGCCCAAAAAACTAAAATATTTCCTGTTATACGGACATCATTATTTCCTGTTATAAGGACATCAATCATACGAAATTAACTTCATGACCTCATTTTAATTTATTTACCTGTTTAAAGACTACATCCAAATTCAGTCACAGTCTGAGGTATTAGGAGTTAGGATTTCAAAATATGAATTTCCCCTTTTAGCATCTTTGTTTCCTCTCTTAGAAAATAAGGATATTAGAATTAATCATTTCCAAATTCTGCTCTCACTCCATGGTTTATATATGATAAATCAAATTATCCATTACAATTATGTACTATAAAATTAAAAGTAGTGAGTATAAGACTCAAGAAAACTAATATTCATCATCAGAAATGTCTGAACCATGATGCTATTATAATGTTAATGAAAACCACAGATGGTAAATGCTCATTTGAATTTCAGATGGTTGTAGTTTTTCAATTGTAGTGAAATGATTCAGCAAAATTTGCATGATAGGAAAAATGTACATAATTGTTCTTCTCTTATTCCAGGAGAAACCAGCAGGATGCTCTAAATATCTGTTGAGGCTTCCACTGATTGATGCTAAAAACAAAAGGCTTTTTGTTGAGGTTATGAAAATTAGGTAATTTCATAATAACATGATCTATGGTTTGAGGACATAGGAAGAGATTTGTATTTGTATCTCTTGTTATTTCGGTTCTTGTTTTCTGTAATGATTTTAAAACTAAGTTTATAGTGTAACATGTTTTCTCAAAGCTTAGCATTCTTTACTAATAACCTAGAAGGAGAAAACCTTTATTTCCATATTTACCTGTGGAAACTCAAAGGGAAAGCCATCTTTAACCTTTCCATAGTAGATTCCAAGGCCTCCATAAACTCTTCTGATGTATTTTGATCATAGCCACAGGGCCATGAATACCTTCCATGAGAAATGATACAGACCCATGGATTAAAAAATTGGCCACATAGAATTATCTGTGGAGCACCTTAAAAATAAGGTTATCCAGGCCTTACTTCAGCATATTTTGATTCAGTATGTCTAGGATAGAGTCTAAGAGTAAAAATTTTTGATGAGGATGTATACCTGCAGGCCTCCCTCTCCCTCCACACACAGAGGAGATTTGCCGGTCCACCTGTGTTTGGCAATTCTTAACAGAACCCTGGAACTCACAAACCTTGGAACCTTGGAATCTATCTACAGGCTCCATCATCCCCTGAAATATTAGGATGGCTTGGTTTTACTTTCTCAGAGATAGTCTCTGTTCCACAAAGTTAAGAACCATGTGTAAGGGAATAGAAACATTGTAAAGGTATGGAGATCCATCTGAGATACTCTAACATATTTGGAAAATCCTATTCCCTAATAATAAAAAAATCATTAAGTCCCCAATTAAGTGTTCTAATTGCTTATATAAATTTGAAAAGAAAAAGCTAAAACTGTCTTCTTGGCTGGCCTTTTCCTGGGGTGCCATTTCTCCCAGTCTGTACCATTTATTTGTAAGCAAAAATTTTGGAAGGCTTTGAAATTTAGTGAGCACACTATTTAGTTCATCACCTCTGGCTATCTGTGCCTTTGTCTTTGACTATATTATTTTACAATACTGTAAAGAAAAAAGTTAATTGTAGAAAACTATTATTAATAAGAACAATTTTTGTCCATAAGAATGTAAATTGTGTCCAATGAAATGCCATTAATTATTTCCCTGTGATTATTGACCAGTTTTGCAATTTTGCACCCATTTGTAAAAATCAGTCAGCATTCCCTATCTGACAATAAATATTGGGTACTTTGAGTTTTCATTTGAGTGGTGTATAATACATTACTTGTCTCAATTAATGGGTTAAATAAAAGGTTTGACAAGTATTCACTTGTATAAGAATCATGATCACAACCACTATTAAAATTTATTCTTTCACTGTTCATTTATTAGACATTTGTATGACATTAGATACAACATTTGTTAGAATAGTAAATAAAATAGACACAACCCTTGTTTTTAGAGAACATAGGTAAAGGGGGAAACAAAGAAGCAAAGAACCTCTAAGCAAGCAGGCACTTGCAGAATTGTGTCTTCGTGCTAGGCATCTTTTAACATAGCCCCCAAGGATCCCAGCATGCTACTATTTATGTTCTTATGCCATACTCTCCCCTTGAATGTGGGTTAGACTTATTGACTTGTCTGTAAGAAATAGAATAGGACAGAAAAGAAGTGATAGAATGTCACTTCTAAGATTAGGTACTAATTAAAAAATTATAAGTTCTGTTTTGACCACCCTCTCTTGTTCTCTTTCTTGCTTGTTCTGAGGGAAGCCAGCTGCATGTGAGCTGCCCTGCGGGGAGCCTCATGTAGCAAAGAATTGATATCTCCAGCCGATAGCCACACAAATGAGTTTGGAAGTAGATGTTCCTTCAGTCAAGCCTTGAGATGATGGAAGCCCCAGCCAACCTCTTACTTGCAAGCTTGTGAGAGACACTGAATCAGAGTGGCACCTTGATTTCTTACCCACAATAACTGTAAGATAATAAATACTGTTGTATTATGCCATTACATTTTAAGGTAACTGTTACAGTTTAAAATATTTTACCATAGGTGCCCCACCAGTAATAAAGCTTAGCATCAATGTAGGGATCTTGGTTCTAACATTGTTACTTTTTGGCCTAATTGTCTAGGAATCAGGTTCAGAGGATCCAGTTCTAGGTAAATCCCACTGGGCAGTTCATGTCTCAGCAGAAGGGAGCTTGAACACAGTGTGTGTGGCTCAAGACTTCTCCCCACCTTGTGCAAAATGGTACTTGGATAAGGGACAAAGTAAAACGTGTATATTAACGGGCTATGGTTACAAAGCCTGATTGTTACATTGCACAGAGATTTTTGGGCCAAGTCTTTAAAATGAACCAAGATGGCTCTTTCCCCTCCCCTGGCTCCCTGGTTGGCCACGGGTAGCCTGAGTTCCTGAGACGAGCAGGTTCCCCAGAGACCACGTGGACGGATTCCAAGCCCTTGCACCCGTCCTGCACAGAAAGTGACACTGCTAGCTGAATTGTGACTGGGAACCGGCCAAGCCATCTGGATAATTCCGCTGCAGTTATCTGCATTTCATAAAAGTCGGTACTTTTAGAGCGGGGGGGGGGGGGGGGGTGTGTGTGGATTTCAGGTGCATTCTTGTGCTGGCAGAGGGTGTCAGGGCTGTTTGTTTGGCAACAGTCACATTGCCTTCTTTACTGTCTAATCTTCTGCCTCATTCTCATAAGAGTAGATTTAGGGCCTACCCAGATAAAACAAGATGGTATCTTTAACTTAATTATATCTACAAAGACCTTTTTTCCAAATAATGTAACATTCCTACATTCTGGGAATTAGAACACAGACATATCTTTTGGGGGCCCTTACTTCAGCCTACAATGTGTGGAATATCTCCAAATTCTTACCACATCAGTCTAGAAGATGAGTACTAGTAAAACCATTCATATTTTTCTGGTACAGAAATGAAACTTACTTTTGCGGATCACGGAGTCAGTCATTGGAAGAGCCAGGATTCTAACCCAAGGAAGTGGACTATAGAGTCCACATTCCTAACCATGTCACAGGTCAGAGTTCAGGCATGGACTTTCTTCTATATCTTTTATTCTTCCTTAAATTTTTTTCCTCACAAATTAAGAAGGGTCAGAGTTCTTTGTTAGTTCGATATGATACACAGACCAAGGAGAGATCAACCCGACCTACATTCTAAATAGGTCAAACCAAGCACAAGAGCCCCATACTCTTTGTATGCTGCAATTTTGTTATTTTTTATATAATGAAATATCTGTGTTGCTCAAAACATTTTGCTTAGTAAAGTTATCTGAGCTTATGTGAAGAAAGGGTATGGGCAGACCACCTATGTGACATCTATGTGACATGATGAACATGTGCACTAAAAAACAAACAAATAAACAAAGATAAATCAATAAATAATATCTCAGAGAAAACTTGGACAGTCCAGGCAGGCATCTCATCACTGTTGGAAGATGTCACAGAGGATATTAAAAACACAAGAACAATGACAAAAAAAAAAAACCCCAGCAGAGTAAAAATTCTGAACACATATTTTACGTGTGTGTGTGTGTGTGTGTGTGTGTGTGTTAATTCCACAAACCCATGGTAGAGCTGACCACCTGTGTGTGTCCATACCCTCTGGTTGTTGGTAGGTCTGCAAGACCCCTTTTGCAGTAGCTGAGACCTGCGTCCACTCAGCCTGTATCAGCAGGAGTAAATAACAGGCATTCAGATTTAATGTTAAAATGAAAGGAGACATGAATTTTACCTTCATAGGACAGTTCTGACACAGACATTTCTGTAATATGATTTAGCTCATATATAATTAGTAGTTAGGGGAGTGATATCAGATTAACAAAGAAATCATATCAGTTCATACTTAACTTTTCCTTAGCCAAAGAAGTAGAAGAATTATAAGCTTCTGCAGGAAAGAAAAAACCAGCTTCTACAGTAACAGTAAGAGTACTTCAGCTTTAATTTTTAAAATATGACAAGCATCTGCACTCTCAGAGAGGTGCCCATACCTTGCATGATTCTTAGCTCAGGGCAGGTTGTGCTGCTTCAGTGCCCACCTTAAGACAGCTCCAGTGGTTCAGAGGCCTGCTTCTTTCCATGCTGTCTCAGCACCATCCAGTTTTAGTGCGTTCTTCTGTCTATTCTGAATTGATTCAGAATCTTGCAGGAAGGAAAGGTGAGGTATTAGAATCTCCCTTCCCTGTAACTCTGGACACAGGCTCTGGCATAGGCAAAGCTTAACCCAAACTTCTAGTTATGAATGTTCATACAGATTCTCACCATACCAATCATCACAATAACAGCAACAAACATTCAGAGTGCCTGCTATTTGTCAGGAATGTTCTGAGAGTATTAAATGGTCTTATATATTAAGGGGTCAGAATATGCTATCCTAAAATATGCTGCTTTGACATAGGATTATTTTGAGCACACGGATTTCAGTTCCTGACATCCCTTATCTCTGTAAAAGCAGAGCCTCCCAAAAGAACTCAATTATCATAAATTCCCTCCCAGGAGCAACTCTAATCTCTTCTGGGAAACAAGAAGTTGGCACCATATCTAGACATACACTATCACAAAATATCATATCTCCCATATGGAACCATTTATCTAAATGTAAATGACCTTTCTTCCCCTGTTTTCGCCCTACTGAGTTAGGTATACGGACTCCCAAATTCTATCCATCCCTTTGAGTTACTCATCTTCGAGAGTTTCCTTGTATATATGCCATGGACAAGCCCACAGGCCTCTGTTTTCCTCTAGTTACTCTCTTTTGCCAGTCCAAGACCCCAGCCGGAGACCCTAGGAGGGTAAAAGAAAATAAGGCTTTTTTTCCTCCCCTACAGTATATGTATTTATGAAGTCAACTCATTTAATCACCACAACCATATGAGGAAGGTGCTTTCAGCTGAGGAATCTGAGCTGAGTGGTTTAGCTGAAGCCATTGTTATTACAACAGCATAGCCTGGAGACAAATTAAAGTTCTAGAGTTAGAATGACAGTTGTGGGTGGAGTCAGAGGTGAGTGGGTAAAAGGAAAAAGAGCTAACACTTAGCTTCTTGAATTTGTGTAAAAAGGAAGTTGTAGGATCAACCTAGATAAACTGGAATTTTGAAAGTCCTATGGTTTCTGAATGTTAACATGGGGCTCTCCAAATAAGTGACAGCTGATTAAACATACTGTTTGTTTTTTTTCTTAAAATCACATAACAAAATGAATTCAAACTGTTCTTCTATTAGAAGAACGGCCAAGAACAATCCTTAAATTTATCAGAGCTGGACTTGTGATAGAAGACCTACAATTTTTCACAAAGGTGAAGTAAAATGATCACTCCCAGAGTTCTTTATAGCCTGATTCCCAGTGATCCGATGCCACTTGCAGATGAGTTGGACACAGGCCTGCAGAGGACAGAGAGATGAATATTGTTTTATAGATTGACAGTGTGGATATATGATCTCAAATTGCTAGTGGCCTGAGCAAATCTCTGAAATCTCAGTATTGCCAGAAAAGTGAGTTACAGAACAACTTTTCAAATGTGAAAATAGTTTGGAGGATGTCCCACAACTTTTAACTAGTTTATAAACAACAAGTCAAAAACAACTTGTCTCAGTCAATTATCTTGGTGAACATTGAAGAAGCAGAGCATTTTAGAGGATGTTTGAGGAAGTAGCTCTCCTCAAACTCAAGTAATTTATGGGTGCTAAAAGGAGGATTTTTAAAAAAGAAGTTTTGTTTTTGTGGTTGTTTATCTGAAGTAAGCATCTGGTTATAACTGCTTTAAATTGTTTTCTAGCTAAATCAATTGTTGCCATGCTACACAAAGCAGAACTTTTCAATTCTATTTTATATTCATCTGTGTGCTAGAATAGACACAAAAAATATTTTGGAGAGAATTTTAGCCCTCTGCAAGTATTTTTCTAATTCATTTCATGTGGAGTAGATATAACAAAGACCAGCATAGAAGTACATGTATTTGAATACATATCTGCTTTACCCCCACCCTAGTTATTCTCCCTTCTTTTATCTCAGTTCTAATATATCCTACCTGGTCACATTTTATGCATCATTCATTGTAAGATGTTATAAATCATTTTTGAAGAAAGGTATAAATAAATTGTGAAAGAAATTAAATAGATTTTAAAACATTACTTCAAATATTTCTATATTTCTTGAAATAGAAATTCAATTATTACTGTAAATATACACACATACTGTTAAGAAAAATAAGACAACAGGCCCAAAATGGAATAGTTTATGCTAAGCACCATGCCACCAAACCAATACTTAATTTACACTTTCACTCTCCCAGAAATGGAATCTTAAACCAGTCAGTCAGGAATTAATTGCCTGATCAGCCCTATTAGGTAATCTGCCTGATAGACCCCTGCCATTCCCTAAGATACCTTGCAATAACCAGTTTCTTCCCCACCCCAAGGATAACTTCCTTTTTCCTACTCCCTTTTGCCCATAAAAGTCATATAGTCATTAATTTTGTAGTCCCTCAGAGCTCCTTTCTGTATGTTAGTTTGGATATTGCCCATTCAAATCAATTTTGCTCAAATAAACTCTTAAAAAATTTAATATGCCTCAGTTTATCTTTTAACAATACATATAGAAATTCCTCCAAAATTTGTCTAAGAACTTGTTCTCCCATTTGAATTGAATTGTTTACTGCCTAGAGACCACATTTAAAGCCTTTGGGTAGTAAATATTTTATTTTCCTAAATAGGAAAATTTGTAATAGTCATCTTTCCAAAGGAGATAGTATTGTTTTTCCAATAAAGTTTAATCTATCCTGAAAAAAGAAAAGTTGCATTCACACTTAAATGCATTATTTGTAAATGTGAAGACATCCAACTTCTTTGAACGAATGACCAAAGCAGAGGGAGTGATCTTTCCAAGCTGATGTTCCCACTGACAAAGGACTAAAACTTCCCCGTCATTGCACTGAAGCACATGTCCAGTCCTCAGTCTATAAACCCTTTTACCGAAGAAGAAAGGTTAGAACTTATAGTCAGACGTTCAAGCATTTCTACAAGTCCTAACTTAGGACTTTGTTCTTTAATTGGAACATGAAAGGACTTTTCTTATTACTAAAAAAATATCTCTCTAGCTTGTTCCTACCCAAGAAAAGACTCAGCGAGATGATCCTGGGTGAAGTTGGTTCATATGATAATCCTAGGCTACAGGAATGCGGGACCAAGGAAAGTGTGTTCAGAAAGTAGGAAAAGCCAGTGTTCAATCATTACCAAAGTCTCACTTGGGCAAAAGCCCAATTCACTAGGACTTATTGAGAAGCACATATCATGCTTCCCAGAATCATCTTCCTGAAGGACTGGAGGCTGAAGCTGGTAAATACCAGCATTTATCTCCCACTGGTATAAGGTTGTCCTAGAAGTTAACTCACCTATATTTTGAGGTTTCCTGGCAACAGGGAAGGACAGGGGCAGAAAGCTAAAAAATAAGGCTCTTACTTGAAGTGAGACATGCAAAGTCAGCCTGAGCTTGCACAGAGGTATACATCATAGCTTCAGCTAAAATCTGATGTAGGCTCAAAGAATGGGATTCAGCATTATAGAGGTGTCTAATAAAGTACATAAATGTGGTGAATGGTTGATGTGGCAACCCCCAATGAACCCCACCTCTTATGTAGTGCCTCTTCCATGGTCTCTGGGCTGGGCTTGTGATTGCTCTAATAGAATAAAATAGAACAGATGCTGGACCTATTCTGGGTCTAGCTGACTTGGCAGCCTTTGCTTCCTCCTTCTTAAAATGCTTGCTCTTGGAACTTAACTTCTTAGAGCCCAGTCACCATGACTTGAAGCTCAATGTGGAAAGGCCCATGTGAAGGAGAACAGAGATCCCTGGTTGAGTTTGTCGTTGACTCTCCAAGATGACTGATGCTGTCATGATGACCCTGGGCAATACTGTGTAGAGGAGAAGAACCACTCAGTCAAGCCATGGAATCATGAGCCATAGTAAAACATTATTTTATGCCATTAAGTTTTGAGGTGTTTATTCAGCAGTCAATAACTAAAATATCAGTCAAGGTACCTTGAAACAAGTAAGGTTGTCTATATCCCTAAGAGAGGCAGCCTTATCTTCCATGAAATATCCACACGAAAATTAAATTTTCTAGTTTTCTGATCCCTCATTAAACATATGGCAACCTTGTTATATCCCTGCCCATCAGTTATGCTCCTGAAGGGTTTAGAGGAATTTTAATAATTCTGATAGAAAATGTTTTTGAGGAAATCAAGGTGGCGGAGGAGTGTATGGAATTCACAGTGACCTCCTCCCAGGACCAATCTGGAATTACAACTACACTGAGAGAAATCACCTGGAACAAACAACTGAACAATAGTGAGAGAGGTCTTATAACCTCGACAGACAGAAGAATCAGTTCAGCACAACCTGACTGGTAAGGAGTGCGGCGGAGATGCAAGGAGGTTGGCTGGGCACCTGCAGGCAGCAGAGTCAGAGGGATATTTAAGCAGCCAGTTGGATCCCCCTCAGAAGAATGTGGCCTAAGCTATAATAAGTGGGGATCCCCAGCCTATAGCACCAGCACCCGGAGAGTAAACAAACAGCCAGATGTGAAAAGTGGCAGGGTTGCTCTCTGCCAGAGACAGGTAGCTAGAGAATGAAAGAGCTGTTTAAAGGGCAACACATAAATTTTCGTCTGCAGCCACTTACCATGGGCTCTGGCAAAGGTGGGGGCAGAGAGACTCCTGTGGAGATACTGGGGATGGAGGCTTTGGGGAGAGAACTGAGAAAGTAGCCTCCAGGATCCTGCTGCTGAGTCACCCCCCATAAAGCAGCAGCCGTAGAGCTCACACAGACCACTCCCCTCTGAGCAGCAGCAGTCTGAGGGGAAACATTAGGCCTGACCTCAGAAGGGATTCTGCCTCGCCCTATAGTGCTTAAGCCTGACTGCTGAGCACAGAGTGACTGACTAGATTAGCCACTGACGGAGACAGCCGCAGATAGTAGATCCTGGGAAGTTTCCAAAAGACTGCCTAAGGTAAGACGGGGTCAACATCTAACATCACCAGAGGTGGGTCCAGAAAGAAAAAGCAACAGTAAATACTAGAAGCTACTGAGACGAAATCCAATGTGGTCTTCTCCATGATTTGCAATATTTTCTTTACTACATAGCTTTTTAACATTCTTTTCTTATCCATCAATTGGGTGCATATTAAGTCATTAGATTTTATAGTATAGTTTATTTTTTCTTGTTTCTTAATCTCTTTAAGATTAACAGTCTTAATTTCTTTACAGCCTTATTAATGCAGGTTCATTTGCTGTTGATGGTGGGATTGCAGGGATGGGGGTGGTTATTTTTGCAGTCCTGGGTTTGTTTCCTGGGCTTTGTGGTTTTGCTCTGGCAGCCAAATATTGGGAAGACAAAGAAACAACCACCAATTGAAAGGAAAGGAGGAATCCTCAGTAAGGCTACTAAATGAAATGGAGGCAAGTCCACAATCAGATATTGAGTTCAAAACAGTGGTTATAAGGAGGCTCAATGAACTCAATGATCTTAGTGAGAATTACCAAAAAATACAGAGAAACTATGAGGAACTTTACAGCAAACTATATCAGCACGAAAAAGGACATAGAAACTATCAACAAGAACCAAGAGGAAATGAAGAATACAATTTCTGAATTGAAGAACACAGGAGAAGGAACCAAAAACAGGCTAGATGAAGCAGAGGGTTGAATCAGTGAGCTGGATGACATGGTAGAGAAAAGCTCCAAGAAAGAGCAAGAAACTGAAAAAAGGCTCAAAAAGAAAGAAGAGGGATTAAGGGAAATGTAGGACAACAGGAAATGTAATAATAACCATGTAATAGAAATATCAGATGGAGAAGAAGAGGAGCAAGGGACAGAAAACCTGTTTGAAAAAGTAATGATGGAAAATGTCCCCTAATTTGAGGAGAGAAGAAGTCACACAAGTCCAGGAACTACAGAGGGTCCCTATCAAGGGGAACCCAAAGAGAACCACTCCAAGAAACATCATAATTAAAGTGGCGGATATCAAGGACAAAGAGAGAATCTTAAAGGCAGGAAGGGAGAAACAGGAAGTAACATACAAGGGAGCCCCGATGAGGCTAGCAGTTGTCTTCTCCACAGAAACACTACAAGCCAGAAGGGAATGGCAAGAAATAGTCCAAGTAATGAAAAGTAAAGACCTGCTACCAAGACTACTCTACCCAGCAAGGCTCTCAATTAAAATGGAAGGTGAAATAAGGAGTTTCCCAGACAAAAGAAGACTAAAAGAATATACCTCCACTAAACCAGCATTGCAGGATATGCTAAAGGGACTGCTTTAAATAGGGGAAGAAAAAGAGTGAGAGAGACAGGAACACAAATACAAAGGGAAAAAAATGAGTAAGTACCTATCAATGATAACTTTAAATGTAAATGGATTAAATGCTCCAATTAAAAGACAGAGTAGCTGAATGGATAAGAAAATAGAACCTAAAAATATACTGCCTACAAGAGACCCACCTGAGAACAAAAGACCTACATAGACTGAAAGTAAAGGATTGGAAAAAAATATTCCAAGCAAATGGACAAGAAAAAAAAGCCAGTGTAGCAATACTTATATCAGACAAAATAACTTCAAAACAAAGGCCATAGGAAGAAACACAGATAGACATTTCATAATACCCAAAGGAAGAATACATCAAGAAGACACAAACATTGTAAAACTATATGCACTCAACATAGGAGTACCCAAATATATAAGGAAAATCCTGGAGGATTTCAAAAAAGATATAGATAGCAACACACTTACAGTAGGGGATTTTAATACCCCACTGTCAACAATAGATAGATCATCCAAACAAAATATCAGCAAGGATATTGTGGAACTGAATGACACATTAGATCGAATGGACCTAACTGACAGATATATAGAACGTTTCATCCCAAAGAAGCAAACCACACATTGTTTTCAAATGCACGTGGAACATTTTCAAAGACAGGCCACATGATAGGACACAAAACAAGACTCACCAAGTTTAAGAAAATTGAAATCATGTCAAGCATTTTCTCAGATCACAAGGGCTTCAAACTAGAAACCAACCTCAAGGAAAAAACTCAAAAACTTTCAAAATCATGGAGACTGAATAGCATGCTATTAAACAATGAATGGGTCAATAAGGAGATCAAGGGAGAAATCAAAAAGTTTCCATAAGCAAATGAAAATGAACATACAACAGTCCAAAACCTATGGGACACAGCGAAGGCAGTCCTGAGAGGAAAGTTCATAGCAATACAGGCCTACCTTAAAAAGATAGAAATATTTCAAATAAACAACCTAACCCTATTTCTACAAGAACCGGAGAAACAACAGTAAACAAAGCCCAGAGCGAGCAGAAGGAAGGAAATATTCAAGATTAGAGCAGAATTGAATGACATAGAAAATAAAAGAACAAGTCAAAGGAACAATAAGTCCGGGAGCTGGTTCTTTGAAAAGATAAACAAAATTGACAAGTGTTTAAGCAGACTCATCAGAAAGAAAGAGAGAGGATGCAAATAAATAAAACCAGAAAAGAAAGAGGAGAAATTACAACTGATACCACAGGAATACAAAGGATTGTAAGAAATTGCTATGAACAACTTTATGCCAAGAACTTTGAAAACCTGGGTGAAATGGACAAATCTTGGAAAAAACATAATCTTCCAAAACTGAATGAAGAAGAAGCAGAAAGCCTGAACAGACCAGTAACAGCAAATGGAATTGAAGCAGTAATCAAAAAACTCCAGGCACACAAAAGCCCTGGACCAGATGTTTTCACAGGAGAATTTTACAAAACATTTAAGAAAGAGCTAACACCTGTCTTTCTCAGAGTATTCCAAAAAATCAAAAAAGAAAGACTCCCAAACTCTTTTTATGAGGCCAGCATCATCCTAAACCCAAAATCAGATAAAGACAAAACAAAGAAAGAAAACTACAGACCAGTATTGCTGATGAACATAGATGCTAAAATCCTCAACAAAATATTGGCAAACCACATGCAGTAATACATTAAAAAGATCATCCACAATGATCAAGTGGGATTGATCCCAGGGATGCAAGGATGGTACAATATTCGTAAATCAATAAATGTAATACATCACTTAAACTAAAGGAGAGACAAAAATCACATGATCATATCAATAGATGCAGAAACAGCATTTCATAAGATACAGCACCCAGCGATGATAAAAACATTCAGCAAAGTGGGAATAAAGGAGGCATACATCAACATAATAAAGGCTATATATGAGAAACCTATATCCAACATTATACTGAACAGGCAAAAACAAAGCTTTCCCAGTAAGATCGGGAACAAGACAAGGGTGTCTGTTTTCACCATTTCTATTCAACTAGTATTAGAAGTCCTAGCCACAGCCATCAGACAAGAAAAAGAAATAAAAGCCATCCAAATTGGAAAGGAGGAAGTAAAACTGTCATTGTTTGCAGGTGACATGACTGTGTCATAGAAAACACTATAGACTCCACCAAAAAACTACTCGACCTGATTAGTGAATTTGGCAAAACAGCAGGATACAAAGTTAATATTCAAAAATCGACGGCATTTTTGTACACCAGCAATGAAATATCAGAATCAGAAATCAGGGAAAAAATCCCATTTACTACAGCAACAAGAAAAATAAAGTACCTAGGAATAAAGTTAACCAAGAAGGTTAAAGACATGTACTCAGAAAACTACACAACAGTGAAGAAAGAAATTAAGGAAGACACAAATAAATGGAAGCATATATCATGTTCATGGATTGGAAGAATTAATATCATCAAAATGTTCAAACTACCCAAAGCAATCTATAAAGTCAACATAATCCCTATCAAAATACCGTGACATATTTCACAGATATAGAACAAACATTTTAAAAATTTATATGGAATGATAAATGACACTGAATAGCTGCAGCCATTTTGACAAAGAAGTACAAAGTAGGAGGGATTCCAATACGTGACATTAAACTATATTACAAGGCCACTGGAATCAAAACACTCTGATACTGGCATAAGAACAGACACATAGATCAATGGAACAGAGTGGAGAGCCCAGAAATAACCCCATGTCTCTATGGTCAAATAATATTCACAAAGAGGGAAGAAGCATAAAATGGAGTAAAAATAGCCTCTTCAACAAATGGTGTTGGGAGATCTGAAAAACTACATGCAAAAAAATGGAACTCAACCACCAACTTACACCACACATAAAAATAAAGTCAAGATAGATAAAGGACTTAAATATAAGTCACAACGGCATAAAAATACTAGAGGAGAACATAGGCAGGAAAATCTCAGATATTCCATACAGCAATATTTTCACTGATATGTCCCTTAGAGCAAGGGACATAAAGGAAAGAATAAACAAATGGGATTTCATCAAAATAAGAAGCTTCTGCATGGCTAAAGAAAACATCAGCAACCTGAAAAGGGAACCAACAGTATGGGAAAATATATTTGCCAATGATACCTTGGACAAGGGTTTGATCTCCAAAATATATAGAGAACTCACATACTACACTCCAGGAAGACAAACAACCCAATTAAAAAATGGGCAAAGGACCTGAACAGACATTTCTCCAAGGAGGACAAACGTAGGGCCTGGAGACACATGAAAGGATTCTCAGCATCACTAGCCATCAGAGAGATGCAAATTAAAACCACAGTAAGATACCGCTTCACACCAGCCAGACTGGCCATCATAAACAAATCAACAAACAACAAGTGCTTGTGAGGGTATGGAGAAAAGGGAACCCTAGTGCACTGTTGGTGGGAATGCAGACTGGTGCAGCCACTGTGGAAAATAGTTTGGAATTTCCTCAAAAAACTAAAAATGGAACTGCCTTTTGACCCAGGAATTCCACTGCTGGGATTATATCCTAAGAATCCTGAAATACCAATTCAAAAGAACCTATCACCCCAATGTTTATAGCAGCACAGTTTATAATAGCCAAGAATTGGAAGCAACCTAAGTGCCCAACAGTAAATGAGTGGATCAAAAAACCATGGTACATTTACACAATAGAAAACTACACAGCAGAAAGAAAGAAAGGGCTACTACCCTTTACAACAGCATGGAAGGAACTGGAGATCATTATGCTAAGTGAAATACGCCAGGTGCTGAAAGACAGATACCATATGATCTCACCTATAAGTGGAACCTAATCAAAGAAATACACAAGCATGCAAAATATAACCAGAAACATTCAAATAAAAAACAAACTGATGGTAACCAGAGGGGAGGTGGGAAGGGGATAATGAAAACGGACGGCAAGGGTCACCAAGGAATGTGCATAAAGGTCCCAATGACAAAGGCAAATGGGGGAAGGATCAAGGGTGGGAGCGGGGGAGGAGTGGGACTGGGGAAAGTGGTGGTGGGAAAATGTTGAGGTGGGGATGGTGGGATGGGGTGCACGGTGGAGGGGATAAGGGGGAGAAAAAAATGAGACAACTGTAATAGCATAATCAATAAAATATACAAAAATGTTTTTGAATATATATATATAGCTAAATTACACTGCTGAGTATTAATATGTGAGAAGTTTTCATGTATACTCTATTTTAACTTTCATTCCCCAGTGTGAGTTGTTATAGGATAACCAAAATAATTCAATATTTATTCAATGAATATTCATTTAAAATTCATTGAACAAATATTTATTTAGTACCTACTATGTAGCAGGCCCTGTTATAGGCACTGCTATTAAAATGAACAAAATAGACAAAAGTTCCTGTACCCTTGCAAAGGGGAATTAATAAACAGAATAAATACATAAAAAAATTACAGTATCTAGAGAATGGTAAATGTTAAGGAGAAAAACTAAAGTAGGGAAAAGGAACAGAGAAAAATTTAAAAGATGTCTGTTAAAATTTAAACTGAGTGACCAAAGATGGCCTCATTGAGATGGCATTTGAAGAAAGGCCTTTATGAAAACAGGGAGGGAACTGGAAGAGAATGCAAGGAAAACGCAGAGAGAACAGCCAGGACAGCCCTGGTTGAGCTGAGTGATGACATAATCTAAGTCTTTAAGATTACTGTGGCTTCCATGTTAAAAACAGACTAGGAAACCCTATTCTAAATATACATTCAATAATTTTATCTTACTTGTGCTAGGAAAATTTTGTAAATACAACATAAGACAAACATAGAGGCTAGCATATAAATTATCTGCTTATTTGTAATCATATAAGGTGACATTTTAAAGATTGTTTATGCCTAGGGGTCAATCTCCTAATATTTTCTGAGACGGCAAATAATTATATGTCTATTACATTTGTTTTGCATTTCAGTGTATGTGGACCATGAAAATAAATTAAAATTCTTTTTCTTTTTTTATTATTAAGTCACTGATATTTGGATTTATAAATGCTACAAGATATTTTAACTAAGCATGTTCAATAGAAGTGTTTAATAAAAGTGTTACTTAAAAAAATTCAGTAAACCTGGGTTGAAGTCAACATGTCTTATCTAGGGAAAAAAAGGACTAGGTAAGAGGATAAAAGCAGACTCAGGAAAATCAACCAAGAGATCACTGCAATACCAGGTGAGAGAAGGATGACTTATACTAGATTGGTAACAGTGCATATCGTTGATGAGAAGTGGACAGATTAGACAGATTTGAAATATATCTGAAAACAGAGTCAGATAATGGAATTTTCTGATACTTCAGATGTGAGATATGATTAGCAAAAGAGAGAGGTATTTAGCATTACTCCAAAGTTTTGACCTGAACAACTAGAATAACAATTTCCATTAACTGAGATGAGGAAGTTTGGGGGTTTTTTATATAATGATTTTAGTGTCAGACTTAATAATTTTGAGATGGCTATTAAGCCTCGGATGGAAGATTTGAGTAGAAAGTTTTAACAAGAAGGCTAGAATTCAGGCTATAGATTCAAGCCAGAGGGATATTTATGGAAGTCATCAGCATGTGGTATTTAAAGCCACGAGATTAGATTAAATCATTAACTGAGAACAGATACAAAAGAGAAGACCTTTTAAAGGACCAGGTATTCTAAAGTGTAGAAGTTGGAAAAGGGAGTATGTAGAGGGAGAGCAAAAGAGATTGCAAAGGGGCAAACAAAGTAGAAAGAAAACCAGTGACGGATGGTATCTAGGACACCAAGTAAAAATGTTTTAAAGAGAAGAATGCAACCAACCATGTCAAATGCTGATGGTATTTGCTGATGGTGAATGATGAAGGAAAATAAGGTTTGAGAGCTGGTTATTGGATTTAAAAATACAAATTGAACTGGTGATCTGCCCGGGTTGGTGTGTCTCAGTGGATTGAGCATTGGCGTACGAACTGAACTGGTGATCGTCACAAGAGCAGTTTTTGTGGAGCAGTGGTCGGAGTTCAAGAGAATGAAAGCAGAGAAAGTGAGCCAGTCAATACAGAGAATTCTTTTAAGAAGCTTTGTTTTAAAAATTGGAAGCAAAATAGAGCTGGTTCAGTAAACTTTTTTTTTCTTTTTAAATGGGAGAAATAACAGCCATTGGTATGCTGATGAGAATGAACCAAAAGAGAGGAAATAGTGACCTAAGAGAATGGGTGAGAATTACTAGAGTCCTGTCTTTGTAGGTGAAAAGGGGTGAAATATAGTGCATCATTGTAGGGTTGGTCTTAGCTAAGAGTAGAGACAGTACAAGTTCACTCTTAGTAACAGGAAAGGTGAAGTGAATGGACACATGCAGGAGGTAAGTAGATGAGCTGGGAGAGTTTATGGAAGTTTTCTGCAGGCTTCTATTTTGCCAATGAAATGGGAGCCAAGAGTGCTTATGTTGGAGGAGCTATTGGAGGTTTGAAGAGAGGTTCAGAAAATACAAAGCCATCAACAAGGAGAGTACGGATTGGTGATATACAGTATCATTAGAGGGTAATGTCACCTACTTAGGAACAGTGGCCGTGAGGGCTAGAGAAGACCCATCAGCATCACTGAGTGCTTCATTCTGTTCAGCTGTGTGGGTGCTGGAGCAGTAGGAAGTTGGATTTAACCAGCCTGTGTTTGGCTAATCACAGCAGCATTCCCCACCCTACACTTGCCTCTCACGGAAATATCTGCTTCCTCCTTCATAACAGATAGGAATATTGTTCCGAGATCTTGGTGATTCTGACTCAGCTTTCAATACTTCCACCAATGATGTCTTTAGAAAAATTTATTTTATCATTCACTTTTCCTGTTCCCATCCCACAATTTATGTTTTTCTATTTTCAATATTATGCATGTATTCTAACCAAGTTTCGAAAAGAGGTGAAGACAACTGTGGAAGGAGAGGTATAATTAGGACAATTATTTTAACAATATCTCAATAACTCTAAATATCATTTATGAAGCACCTTTTACGCCCTCAGCATTTAACAAACAATTCTAATCCTTTCAACAAGTTTCTGTATTTTAAGGGAATGGAAACTTAGAAAATAAAGTGAGCCACCCAGCTAGTAAATGCCAAAGCTGTGATCTAAACCTTGGTCTGCATGTGGAACCAAGTGTTCTTGTGACTTTGATTAATGTTAGGTTTTGAATCCTGGCTCTAGAAATCATCTCTTCCCCCTCTCTCCACCCGTCATAGACCAAGCTTCTCCCAGCCCAACACCTATAATCACAACACCTGCAGGCAGCAGAAGACAATAACCTGGACCTAATTAACGGTCATGTGGTCAGAGACTCTGACAGGCTAAAGGTAATATCTTGACCTTACTTATATTTCAGCTCCTAAGCCCTCCCTAGTAACTAACCCATGAAATCAGACACAGGGGTGCCAGAGCAGACCTCAGAGCTGTCCTCAAGATCCGAAGAAATGATTTATTACCTTTACCTCATCTCCTACTAATCAACCCCAGCATGGCTCTGAATCCCCTAACCCACAGTGTGTTTGATTTTGCCCTGTATAATCTGTAACCTACACACCATAGAGGAGTCAGGTCTTTCAAAGCATTATTTCCCTATACTCTAGACTGGCCAATTAAATATTAAACTATTTTTCTTTCTATACTGCAAACTCCTGCTTATGTATTTCTTTTGGGACAGTGCATGCAGTCACACAGACGCAAACACTGGGGGCCTGGTAACGCATGTTCCACAGGACCTACTCTGGCCACTTCACCACATTCTCTAGCCCTTATTTGCCAAGGCAAAAATCAAGATTGTGTTGTCCCAGCTCCACCAGTATGTATTCAAATACTATGGAGAGGGCTTGCCCAAATATATTTAATCTAAGGTGTTGTTTCTAGCCTTTCTTTCCAAGCACCAGACCTTATCTTCTCCTGATTTAGGGACAAAAATTCATTTCCACGCTGAACTCATTCCTAAATCCTAAACTTTTACTGGTGTTCTCTTGGTCATTTTTAAACCTCTGGATAACTGGTATACATTTATACTGCTTTGGTATTGTTGGTATTTTGGGCCAGGTAATTTTTTTCTTGTGGAGGCCTGTCCTGTGAGTAGTAGTCTGTTTAGCAGCATCCCTGGCCTCTACCCACTAGATGCCAGTAGCACCTTTTCCCCAACTGTGACAACCAAAAGTGTCTCCAGACATTGCCAAGTGTGCTGTGTAAAGTAAAACTATCTCTGGTGGAGAACCACTGGATTAAAGGTTAGGTAGGAATTAGCTTTTTTTATTTTTCATTTTTAAAAAGATTTTATTTATTTATTTTTAGAGTGGGGAAGGGAGGGAGGGAACCATCAATGTGTTGTTGCCTCTCACGCACCCCCTACTGGGGATCTGGCTGGTAACCCAGGCATGTGCCCTAGACTGGAATCAAACTGACAACCCTTTGGTTTTCAGGCCAGTGCTCAATCCTCTGAGCCACACAAGCCAGGGTGAATTAGCTTTCTTTTCTTTTCTTTTCTTTTTTTTTTTTGTATATTTTATTGAGTATGCTATTACAGTTGCCCCATTTTCCCCCCTTTATCCCCTATGCTCTGCACCCCATCCCATATTCCCACACCTCTTAGTCCATGTCTATGGGCTGCACACACCAGTTCTTTGGCTTCCTAATTTCCTACACTACTCCCATCCTCCCCCTGACCACTTTTTTGTTTGTTGGTTTGTTAGTTTGTTTTTGTCAACATTTTCTCACCACCACTTTCCCCAGCCCCACCCATCCCCATCTCCCACCCTCAATCCTTCCCCCATTTGGCTTTGTCCATGGGTCCTTTATGCATGTTCCTTCATGACCCTTCCCCTCCCTTTCCCCTGTCATCACTCTTCCTCCTCCCCTCTGGTTACTGTCAGTTTGCTTTTTATTTGAATGTTTCTGGTTATATTTTGCTTGCTTATATATTTTGTTGATTAGGTTCCACTTATAGGTGAGATCATATGGTATTTGTCTTTCACAGCCCGGTTTTTTTCACTTAGCATAAATATCTTTTCATTTTGTTTTCTAGAGGATGCATTCCTCCCAGACTTTTTATTTTCTCTATGATTTTCTTTTAAAAAAACCCCTTGCCTCAACATCATCACCACAGGCTAAATTAATTGTAATGGTTCCTATGTTCCCATTATACTTTGAAATAAAACATCTGTAATAGGACTTCTTTCACATTCTGTTACAGTGCTTTAGAAAACAAACAAACAAACAAAAAATCCCATATATCTGGCTAAAAGACTATCATCTCTTTGGTGATAAAGATCATGTAATACTCATTCTTGCATATGCAACACTGACAAAAATCCTAATACGTAAGTATGTATTTCACTTGTGCTTTTAAACTGTATTAAAAGAAATTCGGTGCGTTGGTTCTTTTCAATTGTCTGTGCCTACAAATCTCCTGTTTATTTTGTATTGTGGTCCTTACTCAAACCACAGCCCTGCCATCTAGTGGCCAATTACCCAACCTGTCGGCATAACACCTAGAATGAAACAACTTACATGCCATGTTTCTCAAATGCAAAAACTTGAAATCACATTCAATATCACAAGATAAAGAAACCTCATACATATGCATATATATTTCTCAACCAATAAAATACTTCTGTTTTTAACTTTTTGCCTAATTGAGTGAAATTCACATGTATAAAGTTTTTAGTTCCAGTATATGAGGGGAGACCCCCCCAAAACTCAGAATTTATTAAAAACTGGCATATTTATTCTTACACACTTAAACTTCAGTCACCTTCAAAGGGCTCTCCATTTGATGCAATACACCTATCAAGACTTTTTCCCACTGCTCAAAACAATTTTTGAACTCTTCAATTTTGGTGCCTTTTAGTGCTTCTGCCATTTTTCATTTCACCTCTTCCACACTGGCAAACTGTTCTCCTTTGAGGAATTTTTTTCATCCAGGAAAACAAAAACAAAGTTGCTCAGGGTGAGATAAGGTGAATAGGAAGGGAGGGGCATGGGGGTCATGCCTTGTTTGGTCAAAAACTGCTGAATACTCAACACAGTGTGGGCAGGTACACTTGTAAATCACCCATCATGAAATGGACAAATGTACTGAGTCTTCAAAAAAAAAAAAAATTCACTGAGCCAAACAACTTCTCACAACAGCAGCTGGTCCACTGATACAGATGGGTTCCTAGAACACTCATCTAGTGGGGGAAGCCTGTACTACAAGGGGCCCACCTTCCATAAGAAAATTGCATTTTGGGGGAGTCCCCCCTTGTACAGCACTTTTTATTTGCACATAAAGAATATATAATGAATATATAATGTCCACATTATATATTCTTTGATTTTTACATAATGTCCTTTTCCAACCAACCTCAAGCTTTGTTGCTTTCTCCTTTTAGAGGCCTCTTTCCTTGAAGAGGCTAAGACACAGATTTTCAACATTTTTCATCTCTTGGGACACATACACTAGTTACTGAAATTTTCTGGCACAAGAAAAAGAAAATGTATTTTTTTGCTGAGCTGACAAAAAATAGATATAATTTTGACTCATTCACACCAGGCTGTTGTGTTGGGTGTTGTCATTTTTTTTAAAGACTTTATTTTTTGAAAAAAGATTTATATTTTTAGAGAGAGCTGAAGGGAGGGAGGTAGAGGAGAGAAACCTGTAAGAGAAACATCGATAGGTTGCCTCTCACATGCACCCCAACCAAGCATCAGGCACCTTATTGCAATCCAGGTGTGTGCCCTGGCCGGGTATCAAACCAGTGACTTTTCGCTCTGCAGGACGATGCTCAACCAACTGAGCCACCTTGGCCAGGGCTGTTGTCTTTCTTTTTTTTTTTTTAACTTGACAATCTAAGGGAAAAGAAGTCAGTGCCCCTGACTAGTCAGGTATTGCATGTTTTGAAGATTCTTGTGACACTGGTTGAAAACAGATGGTCTAAGCATAACTCCACTGAATAGGAAGACCTGGGCACAAGCTCCTCAGCTACCAGGATTCACCACTTACTGGACCCAAAGTTGTTCCACAATTTGGACCAAAATAAGCATTTTTAACCATTAGGTTATTAGTGTGGTTATAGGGTGGATTGAACTGACTAATCAATTCAACCAAGCAGATCAGTATGTGTTGGGGCTGAGGAAACATCCCCTTAGTTCTGGCTGGTCAAACAAAATACAACAAATTAACAGTGGAAAATAAAAAAATTTAACTTGTGCACAAGGGGAATTCATATAAGCATGAAAATTCCAGACAGCAAGACAACATTGAGTATACATGACAATTTGAATAAAGGAGAAAAGGGGGAACAGGGTGTTAAATTTCAGAAGTGAGAATGGGTGATTTACAGGTAGGTGAGGAAAAGCAGAAGACACAAAACAAGACAGACAAATTCTTGCTAGGCAACTCAGAAACAGTGGGACACGGGGTTAATCTAGTAAACCTGCTTGGAGTCTTCCTGACTAATGCTTGGGTGAAAATGCTTAAGGTGATTATGCCAAAATTCTCTCCGGAAACTCTTTATCTGAATGAATCTCTTCAAGGAAAAGGGAGTAAACATTCTTTCTGAGTTTATTGGGCTTTAGTTAATTTCAGTTTGAAATAATCTGAATGCCAGGGTGGCACACTCTGGGACTTTCTCCTGACCTCCAGATAGAAAATTAGTCTACATATTAAAAAATTAATTGTGAAAAAGCATTTTCATTACTAATTTAATTAACCTCGCTAACTCATTGCCTCATCAATTATGATTATATGCTTTCAAGTTTCTCATTCATACATTATCCCATTTTTATATTAACAATAATATAGTTAACTAATAACATATTTTGGATGGAGAAAACGAATGGAAGAAGAGTGAGACAGGAGTTGGCAATTCAGTTTCAACTTTACTAATTAACATTTGAGATATCATAAATCTATTACTAATTCATGTTTATGAGTTACAAAGTATACTTGCTTTAGCAGGGAGGCATAACCAAATGTCTATAAAATATGCTGAATTGTTCTGTCACTTGTCTCTGTTTTGTTGAGATTGTTAACGTGCTTTGTAAACAAATGTAGTAGATGTATAAACTTGCAGATATTTCTCATTCTTCTTTTAGGTCCTGATATATCATTAGTCTGCAAGGTGAATGTTTATTTATTCCTAATACTGCAAACTTACCAATGGCATGCCCTCATTTCTTTATGTGAGATACTTAAAATGCCTGAAGAAATTCAAAAGGTGATTTAGACCAATTCCTCACCGCATAAATTGAAGTCTTGATAGGTTTAGCACCTCGTCCAATGTAATGTGGGGCTAATTGTGGAAGATGATTCAATAACACTCAGATGCTGAGAAAATAACTGCCAGTCCTAAGGTCACATCGTAACTTAATGTCTGAGATTAAGATACAATCAAAATTTTTACCAGGTGAGCCTCTTGAGGCCAATCCCATTACACTTCGCATCCCCATGTACCTCACTAACCTGCAGTCTTAAAGTCATTTTCTTACAAACTCTTAACCCACAAGCTCTATCTGTCCTCTCTACTTCCTTTCCTTCTGAAACCAACCCTTTCAGTGTCTCTTGTGATCCCAATCTGTGATCAGTGATTGGGTCTGTTAACTAGGTTTTTTGGGCGGTAGGGAGTGTTATAATGTTTTTACTCTTTAGTTTACCTTTCAGGATCCCAAAACACACTTGAAGTCTTTTTTCAGGTTATTATTGTTATTTCTTTTAAAAAATGGTTTATTTGTTATTGTATTTTTCCATTACCACTTATCCCCCTTATACTGTCTTCCGCCTCCACCCATGCCCTCCCCCTTGCAATCACCATACTGTTATCTGTGTCCATGAGTCCTTTTTCTTTTTGCTTGGTTGTAAAGAAAATTGTATTGAAACACAACCACATTTGTTCATTTATGTGCTGTCTACAGACACTAGCATGCCACAGTGGTAGGTCTGAAGCACTGCCACAAAACCGTTTGACTGGCAAAGCCTGAAATGTTTACTGTCACTTGACAGAAAAATTTACCAGCCCCTATTTTAAAAAGATAACTCTGGCAGCTTGATGAATAATAAATAATAATGGGGACAAATTAGATGCACGGAAGGTATTTGGAAGGAAATTTTGTTAGTTCAGATATGAATGATAAAGGCCTGGTGTAATGGTAGCGAACATGGAAAAGAAAAAAATGACAGGCAGTTTGTCTACAGAATCAGAGGACTCAGTAAACAATGAGATACGAGAAAAAAGATAGAAATAGTAAAATGTTGGCTCCAAGTTGTCTATTTTTGGTGAATGGGAGTGGTAGTATTCTTAACAGCAGTAGGGGAAAAGGGGTGGCAGAAGTGAAAGTTTTCAGGAATAATAATTATTTTCATTTTGGACAAGTTCAATTCCTACAAAAAATAAGAATGGAGCTCATTCAAATGATTCCCAAATTGATTTCTAAGGCTAAAGGAGTTATGGAGTTCATTGGTCTATAATAGTTGCTGGTGCTATGGGAACACCTGAAATCACTTAAGGGGCTGTAAAACAAACACAAATTTCTCTTAAAAGTCTGTATTAAATAGTAGAAAACTTGTGTGCACACAAAAATATGCACATAGCTGTTCACAACAGCTTTATTCATAATTGCCAAAATTTAGAATCGACCAAAATGTCCTTCCGTAGGTGAATAGATTAAAAATAACAACAGCAACAACAAACAAACAAAAAACCTGTGGTACACCCAGAAGATTAAATATTACTTAGCACTAAAACAGAATGATGTATCAAACCATGAAAAGATGTGCAGTGACCTTAAATACAATTTACTAAGTGAAAGAAACCAATTTGAAAAGGCTACATACTCTATGATTCCAACTATATGACATTATGGAAAAGACAAAACCATGGAAACAATAAAAAGAGCAGTGATTTTTGGGGATAAATAAGTGGAACACAGGATTTTTAGAACAGTTAAACTATTCTATATGATGCTATAATGGTGGATACGTCATACATTTGCACAAATACATATTTTATATAACACTGAAAGTGAATGGTGATGTCAACTATGGACTTCGGGTGATTACAATGCATCAGTTGTAACAAATGTCCGACTATGGTGGGGAACGTTGATAGAGGGGGTCATGCATGTGTGGGTGCAGAGCCTATATGGGAAAGCTCTGCACTGTTCTCTCGATTTAGCTGTGAACCTAAAAGTGCCCTAAAAATAGTCTTAATAAAAAAAGCCTGTATTTAAAGGGTGATTGAAACTATCATTAATTCATAAAGATTATAGAAAAGTTAAAATAAATGAACTAAATCTAGAGACATCAAAACGGACAAATCTCAAATATATGATGTTCAGTAAAAGAAAGCTACAAAGGATGTTTTAATATACCATGTACGTGGAATTGTAAAACATAAAATAATGTACACGTGCAAACATACAAATGTAGAAAAGTATATTAATAATAACACAACTTTGGAATAGGAGAATAAAGAGGAGCGAGAAAGAATAAGAAAGGTAGATTATAGCTTTACTTGCCATGTTATATTTCTTTAAAAAAAAAAAAAGGCTTCCAGTAAAAGACACCAAAAGAGAGAGAGGAGTATAAGCTGCCAGGAGGAAATTAAGAGGTGACAATAGGTCCTGGACATCAGGAAAGGAAGGAGGTATGTTTTCAAAGAAGGGCATAGAACGTGCCATCCAACTCTGCAGACAAGTGAAGTAGAGGATTAATAGCCCTGTCTATTATCAGTCAAAAACCTGAGGGAAAGTTTCAGCAGAATGATGGGGGTGGGAGCCAGATGGTGTGGGTAGAGACGAAAGACTTAGCATTGAAGAAGTGGAGGCAGTAAGAACAAATGGCTCATTCAAAAAAGTTGGCAATGGAGAAGAAAGAGAAAGATATACAATGGTTTGAGTGAGAAATACTCAATTTCATGCTTCAATTTCAGGCCGGGTAAGTCAACATTTTTTGCAAAGCAGTGAATCCTTATATTATCAAAAGTAAATAACAGAAATAAATAATTTTTTCCTCAAGGGAATATCTGCAAAGTATTTCATATGTGAATATTGTATAAAAATAGCATTAAGAGCTTAGTTTAAATCATAACATGAAAAGTAGCCTTGAAGAAGTTGAGAAGAGATGAGCCATGAGACCTAGGGGTTTTCATGATATGCTGTTCACGCAGATAGATCCCCACAAAGTGAGCATGTACCTTGACACAGTCTCCTGGTCCAGGATCTGTCCTTCAACCTTTCAGACATAGGTAGTTAATCTCATTAATGTGAATACAATGAGTAAAACTCATCACAAGCTGCAGTTGATGCTGCTTATTTATAATAACAACTGTAATTGCCAATTGGCCCAGATATATCTGCCTAGCCAGCGAGTCCAATTATTAGAAGGGTGTTTGGGAAACCAGGAAGCAGGAAAAGGAGTTACCTTACTGGAGTGTGTCATTACAACTGGCATCCATGTGACAATGTCACGTCCTTGTCAACTGGCTTCTCAAATCAGCCAGAGAGAAAACGTCTTCTCTTCTGATGAAGGCTCACTCTTGCAAATTTCCTTTCTCTGTATCTTTATTTCTAAACACACTTCTAAAGCACAAATCCATTCCTCGCAAACATTAATACCCTTCTACTAAGCAGATACATCTCTTTAAGATGGTTCTACTTTTCTCCGCAGTAAATGCACTATGCTTGTTATTGTTCAACTTTTGGAGCTCTTTCTTGATGGACAGAGTCAACATTCCCCAAATTTCTCATATTTGTACCATTTTCATGATTTTTACTGTTATCTGAGGACAACCTTAATGTTTACTATATCTGAGGACAACTCTAATGCCATTGTTCATTTTCTTCAAATACACTTATTTTTATAGGATACTTTATCTTAATACCATTGATTAACAACCCATTTTATATTTGATGTAGGTGAAAATAAGTAATAAGAATAAAAATATTTAATAATTCATTGGTTTCCCTACTACCATACACACACATGCCACCATTTATTACCACAGCTGCAAAAATGACACATATTGTTTTCTATCTTATGTGAGGTCTAATAGAGCTCACGTAATCTGGCTTGTTACTGAAGATTGCAAAGGTATCACCATGTTATAATATCAGTGCTGTTCTGATTCATCAAACCCTGATGTGAATGATAATTCAACCTTTAAAAGAAACAAGTGAAAAAGACTACAGAAAATATGAGCTGTTTATATGGAATGTTCCTTAGAATAATATATTTAAAATGAGACCAATTCTCTGTGGAAATAATCTAGTGCATCTTTCCTGAAATTCTATAAGATTTGGATGGCACACTTAAATGGCTATCGTTAAACCATTTATTGCTGTGTAGGTGGTGAGTTTTAAAACATTTTCTGAGATGGAAAAAGGTATAGCTTTTTTGGATCTACAACAAAATGTTTATTTTGCGCAGCATTCTATTCAACATGTATGGCACCCTAAAATGTGGTAAAATGTTTGAAAGTAATTATTAAGGAAAAGAGAAAAGTGAGTAATTATGGGCTTTGTAGGTAAATGTACAAAGAATATGTTTTCAGAGGCTATTTGAAAATGTTATAGGGGAGCTGATTGGGTACAGACAACACAGTAAGAAAGACCTTGGCAAAGCTTCTTGAGCTTTGAGTTAGCAGTGGCTCTGGGTAGTGTTCTTTGTCCAGAAAGTTTATGAGCATAAATCCCTAGAAAAAATAAATATTATATGCTGAACCATAACATTTTTAGGACATCTCATTAAAAGATAGTAATTGTAAATGCTGTATGTCTTTTAATTTTCACTTCCAAACTTAGGTTCATGGTTACACAAAACACTTCAAGCAAATTCAAGATGAAAAATATATTTTGGGTACTATAGATATTACATATAGAGAATATGATTCAATTCAATGTAACTGGATCTATGCCCTGAACAGTGTGGCTCCGTGGGTTGGGAGTCATCCTGCAAATTGAAAGGTCACTGATTTGATTCCCCGTCAGGGTACATGCCTGGGTTGCCTGCTAGGTCCCCCGTTGGGAGTATGCGAGAAGCAACCAATCGATGTTTCTCCTGCACATTGATATTTCTCTCCTCTCTTTCTCCTTCCCTTCCCCTCTCTCTAAAAATAAATAAATAAAATCTTAAAACACAGACACACACACACACACACACACACACACACACACACACACACACACACACATAGTGGTACCTCAGTACTCATCGTTAATTTGTTCCAGAACTCATGACAAGAGCTGAAACCAAGTACCGAATGATGAAGCATTTTCTCTTGTGGGGCGGCATCATGACTCATACAAGTTCTAACAAGTGCAATGAGTCCCAAGCAAGTGTTAGTGCTTGAAACATTTTTTTCTATTCAAAATGTTGACAAGTACAGGGTTTGACAAGCTCTAAAGGTGTTGAGTACTAAACTATGACTGTATATATATATCTGGACCTATGACTACTTAGGTATCTTAATATTGGAATTTTGCTGCATTAGTTTTAAAGACATCTTAGGGAAAAATGAATATTTATTGACTCCAGCCCTGGTTGGTGTGGCTCAGTGGATTGAGTGACAGCCTGTGAAACAAAGGGTCGCTGGTTCGATTCCCAGTCAGAGCACATGCCTGGGTTGAAGGCCAAGTCCTCAGTTGGGGGCGCGTGAGAGGCAACCACACATTGATGTTTCTCTCCCTCTCTTTCTCCCTCCCTTTCCCTCTGTCTAAAAATAAATAAATAAAATCTAAAAAAAAACAAAGGAACAACCAAAAACCAAAAAACATTAAAAAATATTTATTGACTCCTTCCTTAGCATCTATTTCCCCTTTCCAACCAGAGTACCTCATTTTATATAGGAGAACTCACCTATTCCCAGTACAAAGCAGTCTTATGGTTTGAAAGAATAGATCCCATCCCCGGGTTAAGTTCAGCACAGCATCTTATTCCTGTGCACAATAATTAGTTTAGGGGTGGGCATATATAACTTTTCAATCAATAAAATGCCAGAGATTTACTAAGGACTCCTGTGAATGAAGTTTTATTTTACTTCTGTGGTAGCTTTAGAATCATGCCATCATGAGGGGATTTAGCACGAAAATGAGTCCAGCACCTGGAGGAGGACAGAGATGCATGACTCAGTATGGGGTTGGTGTCTTTATGTCATCATGAACCTATGAATCAAGACTTCTTAATGGCCTAAAATCAAAATAATCTGTAGGCAATTCGGTTACGTGAATCTATATATACCTCCACATTTTTTCTTTCTTAATCTACTTTGGTTCAGGTTTTCCACTATTTGCAACCAAAAGCCTCCCAACCAATATAGGGAGATAATCTGGAACATTGAAGGAAATATTGTGTTCAGGAAGACTGAGTCCTGGATTAGTTCTACCAGTAATTAAGCAAGTTCTTTAACTAAATCCTGTAGTAGTTTTAACCATGAGTGAAATGAAAGCAGAGTTCTAGATGCTTTCTGAAATAGCAGACGGGCTAGATAACACCAATTCCACTCCTCTTACCAGGGACATAGAGCTTAGCTACATTTCCTAGTCTCTGGTGCAGTCTGGTTAGGGAATTGTCACTCAGTTCTAGACACTGGAACATAGAGCAAAGTGATGAGAAACACGTCAAGGTGTAGCCTTTTCAAATACCTTATGTCATTCCAAAGATCTCTCCTTTTGCAGTGACTACGAGGGTAAATGCTAAGGATGACAGAATACTGATCCCTGAGTCTTCACCAGAAGGTCACCCTCCAGAGGAGTTGCTCAACTCACATCAGGCTCTAGATGAATAAGAAATACATTTTGTTTAATGACACAGATTTGGTAGTTGTTGTTTTTTTTTTAGCACTTAGCCATATACTATTTTTTTTTCATTTTATAAACTAAGGATAAATTAGGATGAAGGTACCAAAATATGCATAATTTCAGTTTAAATTGTCATATAATATTGAGCCAAGGCCATTTTATCAGTGCAATGAACAAACACTTCCTTTAAGGTTTGTCTTCTTTCGGGATAATTTTTAATAGTTGCCAAGGTAACTGAGTATCAGAAAAACACTACAACATGGAGAACCACATTTCCTAATCATTATCAGTTCTACATATGTTCATTGTTGGAGCAGAGGGCCAGGCACTGTGATGATCAGAAACATATTGGAAAATTCTCACTTTTTATAATTTGTGAAAATTAGGCTGAAAACCTAATTAGAGGATTTTGAATGAATCAGGTAGACTAGAGAGTGACAGTTCAGGGTGAAGCAGTACAGGCATCCTGTGGATGGGCTTGAACCTACCTGTTAGCAGATGAGAAGCCATGGCAGACCCTTGAAGGCGTGAGTGCGACATGATTGAGGAAACAGGCCAAGAAGTGAAACGACTCAGAGCTATCATGAGTCTTTTCCATGTCAAAGCTGTGCAGCCCGTCCCACTGACTCGGGCAAGAGGTGGCATTTAATTCATAACTGATTACTAAACCAATCTGGAAATTTTAGATCAGTCTTCTAAATTGAATTTATTTTGTCTTGTTCCTAACCAGCCCAAGGTGTTTGTCTATCCCTCCAGCTCTTGGATACAAGGAATATCCTTCCAGTTTCCTTGATTCCATCTAAGATCCTGCCCCGATTAAAACTTGAGCTAATTGTGTGTAACTCCATTCCTGTGTCTCCCAACCTAAACTCACAGGGAGAATAACTCCATACTTCTATTTATTTTAGAAGTGATATCATTATAGTGCAAATTCAAGAACAGCTTTAGATAACTGATTATCATCACAGTGTCCGGTCCTCTGCTCTACCAATAAATATTTGTAGAACTGATAATGGTCAGGAAATATAGTTCTCCATCTAGTAGTGTTTTTCAGATACCCAGTTACTTTGGCAACCTAAAGCAGTAAGAGATCCTAATCACATTAAGATTAAAAAGCTTAGTTATATATGAAGAGAGATCCTGTTCCCTGCAGGAATTATGTGGTAACAAACACCACTGTATACTTCTCTTTCTGCTATCTTATGGCGGATAGCATATATAAAGATGTAAAGATATGTATTCTCCACAAGAATGGTAAACTTCTTAAGAAAACTGTCATTTATTTGATATACTTTATTAACTTTTTCTATTTTTTTAGCATGTCAAACTTTCATGAAAGGTTTTTGAATGAGTAAAATTAAATCCCACTGCAACATTTCTATTTACAGAGGGGCTTTCTGTGTGGGTAAGTACATGTGTGTGTTTTTGTGTGATTCTTTGGAGGGGTTTACAGAAGACAAATTTAAGATAAAGCTCTGTCAACTGCTACAATTCAGGTCAAGCTAGGAATTTCTGATATGTTTATAGTAATCTGTTTGCATGAGTTAATTGGCATGGAGTAGAAAGACGCTATGAAGAGGATCTTTTTCTTCACCCATGCCAATGGTCTTGTATCTAAACTCTGGGTGCAAAGGGTCAGGTATAGACAGACAGAAAAGCAAGAGCTGTTTTCACAAGGATTCTCCAAGACCTGGGTATACACGTAGCTCTCTTTCAACCAGATAACAAGCTCTGATATAGAGACAAGAATGAATCCTCATCATTTAAGATCTGCAAACAGTATAGCTTTAGCTAAGAAATGTATTGAGAATAGACTACTGTTTTGGCAAGCTTGACAGTCTAAAGCTCTGAAGTTTTGGGACATAACCCTCTGCTCTCTCATTCCCTGCTCCCCAGATATTTGTATTGTCACTGCAGGCCTGAGTCATGGTACTGGTAGAAAGGGCCACCCTAACGAGATTCTCAGGACTGCATAACAAATAATGAAATCTGGAATAGAGAAATGACAGGACTTTTGGTAAGTTATTTTGAGACACCCACGGTGGACTCCTCGAAATAACCAGGAAGACTTTAAATGGGGGATGGAAATACTGCATAAGGCAGATTCGGCACAAACCAGAGGAGTCTAAGTTATTATTACATAACTTTCACCCTGGCCAGTTGGATCAGTTGGTTGGAGTATTGTCCTGTACACCAAAAGGGTGCAGGTTTGATTCCCAGTCACGGCACATACATGGTTGCGGATTTGATCGCCAGTCGGGGGACATATGAGAGGCAACCAGTCAATGTTTCTCTCACTCTAAAAATCAATATAAAACATCTTCCGGTGAGGATCATACACCCCGCCCCCCGTATTTTGCTGTGTATAATGCACATCCATGTTTTAGTACTAATTCCCATGTATAATGCACATCTTTATTTTCCCTAAAAAATTTGGGCAAAAAGTGCACACTTATACCTGGTAAAATATGGTGTGTGCGTGTATGAAACTTCCTTTGTGCCCTCAGGCTATGACAACTTCTATGAAAACTTGGATTACATATATAACAAAAAACAGTTCAACAATAAGGTGTCCCAACACATGTTTCAGACAATATGTGTTTGTTAATATCACAAAAATTTCTTCTAAACAGTGTGTAATCCTCTACAAGTCCTTTCTTACCCCTGCCCATGTAACGAAAGAACTGCCTTGATTACAAGTGAATGTTTTTTGGAGCTGTATACCTTGTTGACAAGAGGTAGAAACACACTTTTAAATATCTTTTACAAAATTGGAATTATCTTCTGACCCTTCTTACATTTTCCCACTTCATATATCCTCAAAGCTTAAATGGTTAGAAATTGAATCTTTCATTGAAGTGAACCCTGTCATCACTTTACCCAGATCCCGTAAGATTACCTTCATGGATTCCGTGCACCTCTCTCCTGGCTTCATGTGTGTTTGCTTCCTGAGGCCAGGACCTGCTACTCTTTACCAGAATACTGCCACCCTTAGGCTACCTGGGCTTTGTCTTCACTCACAAAGAGCTGGAAGTTTGCCTCTTCCATCCCAAACAGCCCTTTCCCAGGACTGGCAAGGTGGGGATTATAGAAGCCCAGGTCACTTGCCTCAGGTGAGGACAAAACTGTGCAGCATCAGCTCACACACCACATTCCCTTGCAGGGTCAGCCTGGGTAAGACCTAGTATACAAATGCAGTACGCTTCATTTCCTCCCCTTCCCCCACTGTTTCCCTCAATTCCTGACTTCTCTTGGGAACACTCCCTCAATAAATCACTGACATATAAATAAATTCTTGCTTCAAGGTGTGCTTCCGGAGACTCTGTCTTAAGACGGTCCTCTAAGGAAAAAGCTCTATAATCTAGGTCTATTTCTTTAATCCCATGACTCAGAATGGGAATATGATAGGGACAGTCTCACAAAGAGCTGGAATAAGCCATTACCACCCAACATGATTTAAGGAAGAATGGAGAAACATTTTGCTTGAGTATTTGCCACTAATATTGGAAATGCGAACAGGAGCAACTTATTCTGTAAGCTCTGGGTCCTTGCAGGATCACCACTCCATGTCCAGTTACTCCAGGAAAGAGGCATGAGTAGCTCAAACCTTCACCTCCACCACCAAGATCACCAAGGATTCTGAATGCCACAACTAGATCATTGTGGTACTGCAGAGGCAAGTGAGCTCAAAATTTGTCATATTTTTACCTGAAGCATTCAATATGTTCAGCGGATGCATAGGTTTATTCGTGGCACCTACTTATGGTCAGACCACTGGTTAGTCAGTGTTTGGGGTTAGAACAACAACTCAGATTCACCTAATGGTGCTTTCACTTTGGCTTGCTGTCGAACCCTGTAAGCAAACAGGGCAAAGGACGTACGTGAGATTAGTATATAGACTAGTGGCTGCCATCACTACGAGGCACAGCCAGAGTTGGGGGAATCTCGTCTTCCCAGAGGGGGAAATCAGCAGGTCAGAGCAGCTCTAAACTGTGGGCTCACTCTCTGCAATTTATACCATTTCAAACTTGATGAGGGACACCCCACAGTTCACCCTAACACCATTAAATAAATTCTTGCTGTGCTATTATCAGATAACTGAATCATTTCTATGCTTCATTTCTTGTTATATCATTGAGCCTAACTGAAGTTTTATTGCAACAACCTGGCTATGTTCTACCATAGACAGGTATTTTGTTTTTAAGTACATAACCTACTTTAAGCCAACTTTGGTGGCAGCAGTGATCACTTACCTAGGGATATTGAAAGAAGTCTGCACAGACCTGTGGAGGGGGTCAGAAGCCTCATATCCTCCTTTGCATCATGTGAAAAATGATCTGGTGATAACAGATGATCATGAGGATTGGGGTTAGGCTATAGATGCCCTCAAACTCAAGTAAAATACAGATCCCTTTGAAAAGAGGAAGTGTTCACGCTCTTTATCTTACTTTGGGTCTCCTCTAAACAGACCCTGAGGTAAGAATTCAAGAGCAAGTAGTTTATTTGGGGAAAACCAGTAAGGGAGTGAAGAAGTATTAGAAGGAAAAGAAGACAATCAATGAGGGGTGCACTATTAAGTCAGCTACTATGTTGAATGACTGGAGATATCCCACCTGAATTATCCTACCTGGCTGAAGAATGGTTGAGGTATTTATAAAACCACCTTGTCAGTCACTGAAGACTGCTCCCTAAAACTGCTAATTCCCTAGGATTTCCAGCCTGCCACACATAGATAGGCAGGGTTCCCGAGAAAAAAACCCACAAACACGGAGATGCAAATATCGGCAACACAAGGTCACTGAAGCAAAATATTTTAAGAGAATTGCAAAATGTATATTATTATGCACCTGTTTACCTAGAAACTGAGCTCTAAGGAACATACAATTGACCCAAGTAAAGAGTAATCAGGACTTTGAATCTGAAGCATATCCAGGAGGTACAAGGAAGTTCAAGGCTCATGGCAGATTGACTTTCCAACAGTTCCCACAGAATGCATGGTAACATATATACTTAAATTGACAAATAAAGTCAGCTGATTTGTTTGATAATAGGTATGGGTTTTACTATAAAGTTACGTGTTAAGTCTGTAGCTCCACGATTTTAATGAAAATGTATTTAAAGCACATAAACAAAACGCTATGTGACAGCTGTCACATTCGTTGCAATTAGTAAACTTATGACACAAAAGATTAGAACTTCAAAGTAAGCTTGTATAAAGAGATTTTAGTTAAAACTATTTTTAGTTTAAAAAATTTTAGAGATCAGCCTACAACCTAGGCCCTGAAAGGGTATCCGAACCCGCAACCCTTCGGTGCAAAGGAGAACGCTCCAACTAATTGAGCCACACTGGTAACCTTTTGAAGTTAGGGCGCCACAGTTAAAGAAAAGGAGAAGAGTTAAGTTTCCTGGTAACATTTGGAAATACCCCATATTATAGCTGTGGTAGCTTCTAAAGAAACTGAGGCCAGGACGAACTGACGTTACTTGTTCAAGGGCACCCACACAAATCATAAACAGAGCGAGGACTGGAACCCAGTCTGGTGCTTACTATAAGGCTTTTCCTTAAATCCATCCTTTCCACGGTGGTGCAGCGGACCTTTTACTTATGAACATAATCCTGAGGTCAGGGAGACCTTGTGCTTTGGTAAAGGTAGGCTGTTTTCTTAGGGAGACTCAAACGCCTTTTCCTGTTCGGATTCACGGATTCAATTCCAAGTTAGAGCACTTTTAGATGCAAATGGAGAATATGCGAACATGCTTTTTAGCGGTGTGGTCGCCAGGGATGTATACCAAGCGGTCGCAACGTGCGCAACTTTGTCCCGGGCCATTCAGCTTTTAAAAGATTTATTTTTTTGCCCCTGTGGTGGGAAACAGGATTCCACCTCCCCGCACCTACATTTCATAGAACAGCATTCATCTCTGCTTGTGATGAAAACACCTGATTCCGTTCCCTGTCTTTCCTCAACACTTCCCACTAGCAACTTGGACGTACTGCCTTTCACTCCTCTGGGAAACCCACTTTCCTAGCTTTCCCCTCCCACTCCACCTTCCGGCAGTTTCTCCCTTTCCTTTGTCTCCCGCTGGCTTTTGTTTCCCTCGGGTTTCGAGATCACTGCACAGAAAAATCAGAGGGAAGATACTGCGCATGCGCACTAAACTTGTCGCCGCTCCGCCTCAAGGGTTTGGTTGGCGGGTTTCTCTTACTCGCGGAAGCTACGATATGCGGGAACTCTCGCGATATTTACGGCAGCCAGTCGATTGGACCGATGTGTGGCGCTAGTGGTCTTTTTTAGCTCCTTTTGCCGCGTAAGCTGCCTTGTTGCCCGGAGTGGCCGGGCCGTGCACCATGACTTCCGCTTTGGAAACCTACATCAACCGTATCCTCTGGTGGCCGGCGATGGCCGCAGCTGTGGCAAGGCCCGCGTTCGACTAGACAGGGCTGGTACCGGAGAGGTCGGGGTCGGGATCGGGATCGGGATAGCCGGCCGGTTGGGACTTCCGGCCACTGTGTGGCCCCGGTTCGGGGGTTAAGGATCGCGACCTTCCAATCCTGTGCCTGCGGCTTGAGCCAGCCGCGACTCTATAGGCCCAAGGCGCCTTTTCATTTTAACCTTTAAAGTGTGGTTATTCTGAACTTTTCCTTGTCTGTGGAAGGCAGCTATTGATTGATCCTCACTACTTATCTAAGGCCTGTGCGGTGAAGTTTGGGGATAAAAATGAATAGCCAGACCTTAGCGGCGACGATGGTCTTGTTAAATTCGTGTACTTTTATTCTTAGATTTTGCTCGTTGTTCGAGGATAGCAAAAATGGCAAGGATGGTGCGCAAATTGAATTTTCGCCCTTTTACCACTTGAAGTCACAACTTTGGTGATAGAATGGAAATAATACTGTTGTAATGGGTCGTCACAAGGGACAAGTGACTTTAGAAAGGCTCTGTGAAGTCTTCAATTAGCCTGTACGTGTGTTACCGTTTTAAAGTCTCAAGACAGAGACACTACGTTTTCACGTACAAATTTGGGACAGAAGTGAAATAGTAAATACTTTTAATGATGCAAAGTATATTCGTACCTTGTGATACCGATTATAGCTTCTTTTAAGGTTTAGAACCTAGGTCCTGGAAGACATTGTCCTAGTCACGCTTTAAATCATTCACCATTAATTCAACACTGATCTGTTTTTGTTTAAGAGATGAGGAAGCAGGTATAAGAAAGGGGGAAATGTCTTGCTCAAAGTCGGAGGCATTAGTCACCAATTAGAGTACCAAACATACCAGCTGTTTTAAGACAGGTTACACTTGATCATACACAGAAAAGGATTTTCTTTTTTTATTTTTTCCTTGTCTAATTTTGTAATTGTCACAGGAATTGAAGAAGTTAGAAACTTTTAAGCTTTTATGTCGTGAATGTAATGTTTGTGTTAATAGTTGTATCTTTGTCACCTTTTCCCTAGTAATTCAAACCACTTCCTTACTAAGCTCTTAAGTTTTCAGGTTGCATTCCCTGAGAAACGATTTCCTTGACTCAGTTATTAGGAACTGTTGCTGTTATTACTTCTGATGGGCGAATGATAGTGGTAAGTTTTCGGCATATTCATTCTCTGCTTCCCTGGAGGCTTATTGGTTGTAAATTTTTCTTAAGAAGCTCTGATCTCTAATGCCTAGGCACTATAGTATCCTGCATTAAAGTTTTCTTGTGATTCAGCTCTTTACCTGAAAGGTTACACTGACCACATACAGAAAAGGATTTTCTTTCTCTGTCTTTTTCTTTTCTAATTGTGTAGTTATTACAAGGAATTGAAGAAGTTGCAAACTTTGTTTTTATGTTGTGAATGTAGTATTTTTTATTATTAACCTCTTTTGATTAATAAATGTTGAGTATACGTTACAAGGCTTCTGGGAGCTATGATGAATAATAGATTCTGCCCTGAGAGAGCATTTAGTCTGCAGATATTTGCCTGTATTTTATATTTATCTTCCATTTTAATTTCCTTTTCCATTCAGTACCCTGGTATTCACTGCATGAATGTTATAATTTTTTTGAAGTTTTGTACATGCCCCTGAAACTTTTTTTATGATTTACACCCTATGTACATAGAATAATAAACATTTAAGTCTTGTACGGTGTTAATTCTTTGACTATTCTTAGGTTGTATGACCTCTGTCTTCTGTAGGACAAATTATGACAGATCCTAAATTTATTTCATCCTCATTTGTCTGTTTATCACAGTATCCACTTTAATTCCAGAGAAATCTTCGATTCTTTTCTTGACTTATTCCTTGACCTGAGGAATTTATCCTGTGGTTTTCTTGCTACTTAATTATTTCTTCACTTATAATTCATATAACTGTTTGCTCTCAAAAAGTTTTAAGGCTGCTAAACTTTCTCTTTTCTAACTGTGTCTAATTCTTATAACTTAATCTTTTCCTTTCCTATTCAACAATTCTGTTTTCATTTCTTGTCTTCTGTTTAATCCTTGTGATTTTTCTCAGTGGATCCTTAAGTGACTGTTACCAAAGTATTAGACTTTGCAATTAAATTATCTTATGTACCAGGCACTTTACATATATTATATCTTTTAATCTTCAGTATAAGTCTGTGAAGAAGAATTACTCCTGTATTCTATCTCAGAAGAAGCAAGCCCCTTTCCCAGAGTCATGTTTAATAAGTGGCAGAACCAAATCGGGATTTAAATTGGATTTGACTCTAAAGCTAAGCCAGTTGCCTTGCTTCCTTCTTAATCAAGAGAACAATTATGTTTTCTTTTATGCCCCTTACCTTACGTTTTGTCAAGGACAGTTTAAAATATTTAAATCTCAGCTTAACACTTTGAGAAGCCTACTGCTTCTCAAAAGTATTAGCAAATATTTCTGTTTCAAAAACATCGTTTAAATTTTTTATTTTTAGCAGGATAGATAATAAATTGGAAAAATAAAACTTTATTTAAATATTTCCTTTAAATTCTGGTTCTAATTATCACAGTCATGTTTGTATCTACCTTATTGCAGTACTAGGAAATTAAATAAGTAAATAGCCCTGGCTGATGTGGCTCAGTGGATTGAGTGCCAGCCTGTGAACCAAAGGGTTACTGGTTTGATTCCCAGTCAGGGCACAGACCTGGGTTGTGGACCAGGTCCCCACTAGGGGGTGCATGAGAAGCAACCACACATTGATGTTTCTCTCCTCTTTCTCCTTCCCTTCCCCTCTAAAATTAAATAAATAAAATATTTAAAAGTAAAAGTAAATAAGTAAACAAATAGATGTGAGGCCCATAGAACACTTTCTGGCAAATAGTAAGTACTCGTTAACTGTTAGCTGTTATTACCAGTTGAAGTTTGTGCATATTTATGGGATTTACTTGAATCTCTTAAAAAAGATAAATATTTGCCTCTTCATAATATCAGTAATATAATAGTTCAGTTGTTTGGCTTTGAAGCCATCCTTTCATGGTTCAGATCCTAGCTCTGCTGCTTTCTACCTATAAAACCTTGAGAGATTATTTAACCTCCCAGTGCTTCAGTTTTTCTTCTCTGATGTGAGAATAATTATTTAAAATACTTCAAAGAGTAAAGATTAGTTAGTCCTGGCCAGTGTGGCTCAGTTGGTTGGAGTGTCGTTCCGTAAACTGAAAGGTCTTGGGTTTGATTCCTGGTCAGGGCACATGCCTGGCTTGCGGGTTGGGTCTTCTGTCAGGGCATGTTCGAGAGGCAGCTGGTTGATGTCTCTCTCACATTGATCTTTCTCTTTCTCTCTCTCTCTCTCCTTCTCTCACTCTCTATTTCTTCCTATCTATATTTGTATATATCTATCTATACCTATATCTGTATCTGTCTACCTTCCTCTCTCTGGAATCAGTGGATATATCTTTGAGTGAGGATTAAAAAAAAAGATTAGGTGAGATATTGTGGGCAGTGTTCAGCACAGGGCCTAGTGCTAGTAGGTACACACATTCAGGGGTGGGCAAAACTAGGTTTATAAGTTGTGAGTACACAAAACAGTGTTTATTCTTCTGTTATTATTTATTCTTATGTTATATATTTTTCAATATGAACAACTGTAAACCTACTTTTGTCCAGCTCTGTATTGTTTTCCCTTAAATTTCACTTGTTTTAGTTTGGGTCTAGAATGTTAGCTCCTGGACTGGGCTCCCTGGGCTTTTATGCTACTTTCTTGGAAATATACTGGTACTTAGATGTCCTTTGTAACTCTCAGCAACTCTGCACACTAGTCAAATGGGTGGTGTGGTTTTTTTAGCCCTTAAAACACTAAGAGGTGAGTGTTGTGTCAGAATACTAATTATAAAGAGGTATTCTATTTGACAGTGGACTTGTTTTTAAATCAGGTCTGATCCTCTATTGGAGGACCCAGCAACTAAAATTGATGTGTGATTAAATTTACACATTCAAGTAAACCAGAATATTTGTCTTTTTCTCTTGAACTTTTCTTTTTACAGGGAACACTGAAAGGTTTTGACCAGACCATCAATTTGATTTTGGATGAAAGCCATGAACGAGTGTTCAGCTCTTCACAGGGAGTAGAACAAGTGGTATTAGGGTTATACATCGTAAGAGGTGACAATGTGTAAGTAAAATATGTCTTTTTAAAGGCAGGTTAAGTATACTGTAGGTGTACTGCCCTGCTATATGGAGAAAAGGTTTTAATCTACTTAGATTTGTCCATATTTCTAATAGTTAAGTGGCCTGGATAAGATCCAGAAAGGACCCTGCCTTACAGCGAATGCTTCATTAGAGAGGCATCATAGAATGTTCTTTAAAAATATCCTTAATTTCAGGGGGATATAAATATACTCCTAGGGTACCAAAGCTAGGGTTTGAAAATTTCTTTGAAATCTCTTACATGAATAATTTTAAATGATTCATGTTCTCTAATATAGCTGAATTTAAAAACAAGCAATGCATCATTACTTTTTTTCTCCTAATTTTTTTAGTATAATTGGCACATTATACTAAAAAAATTAAAGCTGTGGCCTCCGTTAATTTGAGACACACTGATAAGGCAGTTTAAGAAGGTATATTTTAATGGTGGCAATTTAAGAAAAGTCTGTAGCATGTAGGGCAGAAGCGTTCAGTAGTACTTTTTGGGATGGTGGAAGTGCTGTATGTCTGCATTATCCACTAAGGTAGGTACCAGCTGTGTATGGCTACTGGGTACTTAGAAAGTGGTTGGTGTGATGAAGAACTGAATTTTAAATTTTATTTAATTATAATTTAATAGTCACATGTGGCCATTAGCTACTTTTTTAGACATTGCAGTTATAGCAGGTCGAAGATTGTTGAATCCATTTTCTAATGAGTATTATGCAGATTTAAAACATGGCTGAAAGGCAGCAAAAGATACATTATCTTGTGTATTATTTTTTGCATCTCTGGTATTGTAGGGGATAGGTAGTATATAGAAGAGGAAGGAATATGGTTCATTCTAATTGTTTGTATTAAGAAAATGTCTTTAAATTATTTGATCTTTAATAGAAATTAGGGGTTTATAAAATATTCTATAGAAATGACTTTTGGGTGGAGTTATAAAGTGAACTATAAGAACAAGAGAAAGGCTAAGCAGGTGGGGCCCAGGTCCCCTGATCAGAACATGCAGATTGTTTGTATTGGGGCTCTGCATAGTGATTGATTTTAAGAATTTCTCCTACATTAAAAAAAAAATACATTTTTGAACTGCAATTTTTAAAAAGTTGAATATTTTCTGTAGATCCAGTGGAGTACTGAAGCCAGCTTGTACTGGCTCACGACAAGAGATTGTTGTATTTTCAATTTTGCAAGCTGGTTGATCGATGTTTTGTTGGTAGCTTGAGATCTGCCATAGTGGGAGTATTTGTACTGTGGATGTCAGTAAATGCTGCAGACCAATCTAAGTAAAACTGAGAGGAAAAAGTAAACAAGCTTCGTTTTATATTGAGAAAACTGTTTTCCCAGAGTTTGGTACTTTCCATTATTTGAGAACTGAAGGCTTTATGTCATTTAAAGTAAAATTGGGCAAATTCTGTATTAAAAGTATTCATCTATAGAATTTACTCTCGTTAAAACCAGACAAATTAAACAACTGATTTTTAGTGGAATAACGTTTCATACATGTCTCGTGGTTTGGATGTAACAATGACTATTTCCAGCTAGAAAGACATGGCTTTGTTACCTAGCTTCATTAATACCTAGTGGTATTAATGAAATTAATATGTTTGTGTTGAATCAGGGAAAATTTACTGGCTTTAATTCTAGACAAGCACATCAAAAAATCATTTGTTAGATATCTAAGTACTTGTTGCTGCTATTATTTTTGTATATAAAAAAACTACTTTTCATTCTTGAATTTAAACTGAGTAAACTGAGAAATCATGAGAATCACTGATACTACATACCATTGATAGACTTAGTTCATTGAAGTTACTTAAATAACAGATGTTTTTATTTCCTTATGTAGTAGTGATTTTGTGATTCTCTCCTGTCTCCCCAGACCTCCCTAACTATTGTCCCTGGAGTTGAAATCATAGGATTGGAAATTTGGGGGTTTTATATCCTATCTATCCTATTTTTGTTTTTTTCCTTTAAGGATTTACGATCCAGTCACACTATATGAAATATGTCCTTTAATACTGGTTTCTGTTATAATGTTACCTTCAAATGATTTCTTGAATTTTGTCACTTAACCTCATGAAAAGTTTGGTTTTCATGTTAAGTAGTTCCTTTTACTTTGTCCTCTCAGTTTTATTCAGAAATGGGATAGTTTTAACTCACTTTTTTTTCTCCTCAACTAATTGCAGTGCAGTCATTGGAGAAATTGATGAAGAAACAGATTCTGCGCTTGATTTGGGGAATATTCGGGCAGAACCTCTGAACTCAGTAGCTCACTGAGGAAGAATTACATACATTGGACATCTGTGAATCTTTGTACAGAAATTGATTATTCTGAGGATAATGTGTGGAATTATTATGAATGTGTAATTGTGCATTTTTGACTCCATATTGATTCATTGTAATATGATAAGTAAATTAAAATATTTTTACATTTTCTTGCATAAATTTTTTTTTTTTGCTTAAATCATAGATTTGGTAGCTTGACTTTATTTTTCTATTAAATAGTATGAAAAATCTAATGATTGAGAACTTTTACAAAAATTCCTGATATTTTAATATTTATGGAAAACTAGTTGAAAAAATAAAAATGTGTGCTATATAAACCAAGCATGCACATACTTTATATAGTGCAGGATACATGTATTTATTTCCGTAATCTTTAGGAAAGTCAGAGGAAGATAAATCTTACCTTCCATAGTTTTCTGAACCATTCCCATTTATCACACTGCCTTGGGGGTTGTGGGTCAAATATGTTTGGTTGAGAAAAGGAAAAGTACTATAACAAAGTTGTTTATTGCCTGAAACAATTGATTCCATATAGTATTAAAAGCCATCTTGGCTCTTAATTTTAAGAATTGTGAAATTACTAGCATTAAAGGAGTTTCTTTTTATTATTTGTAAATGTGAATAAATAAACCTTAAGTTAGTAATGAAGTAGTGCTTGCTATTATTGTCAACAACTTCCTGTGACTAACTGGTTCCATAAACCTGATTTCAAAAGAAGTAAACATGGTCCCTCAGAGCATTTCAGGTTTATTCTTTGGTTGATAATTTGAGTGAGTCAATTCAGTAGATAATACCCCTCATCTGCAAATAGGCTTCTTTCTAAAATTCCTTTGTACAATTGGTTGATTATACTTTTTAAAGAATCCATAGGAAAAATGTAAGTAGTGTTTATTTAGATATCCAGGCTATATCACAAAAATTCTCAGCAACACATTTGTAAGCCAAAATGTGTATCTGTGATGAGAAGAAAATGGGAAAATACTTACATTCTTGCAATTAAAAATTAATTTTAATGGGTTTTTTTCTTTTTAATGAGTGTTTAAAATAGGCATTGGAAACTTTTTTTGTAAAGATTTATAGCTAGTAAACATTTTAAGCCCTTGAGGGCCATCTGATCTCTGTCACAGCTACTCTGTTGTAGCATGAAAACAGCCACAGATAACTACATAAATGAATGGGTGTAGCTGTGTTCTAATAAACCTTTCATTTACAGTGACTGGGAACTTGGCTGAATTCGGCCAACAGACCATAGTTTGCAGACCCTTAGCTCAAGAATCTATGAATTCTGAGAATAGCTTCTAGAATGGAATCTTTTAATTTTGAGATGGATTTCATTTGTAATTTTTAATATTAAAAGTCTTATTGAGACAGTAGTTTTTTGATTCACAAATAAAACATTTTTCCAGAAGAAAATAACCTCACTGTTTCACAGAAACAAGACTTGTTAAGGAGACAGCTGGATTGTTGAGGTAGTTTTCTCCATTGGTCATCAAGTACCATCACCCAGAGTAGTTCGGTTGATGTTCTGATGTTCAGGGCTGTCCCTGGGAGGACTAGAGGGAGATTAACTAGCATTGACTGTTCATAAATAGCTGTTGTAGTGTAAGAGTTAATAATTAATTTAGTGATAAAATGGAAAGTGGGCAAAACAAGTTGGCAAGTCTAATTAGGGACTATTAAATAATGGTGTTTTATATTGGTAAACTAACTTCAAAAATCAAAGAATAGAGAGAACTCGATGGCTAAGTGAAATGTATTCTAACAGTACCAATAAAGCTCAAAGTCACGTTTTCCAACATACATGACAAATTACACATAAACCAGTAAACAAAGTAGGTCCCTCTATCACAGTAATGAGTTACTAATATGATACATCCTTTTGAAATCTTCTAACATGCCTTACAAAGTTGTATTTTCCTGATGTCAGAAAAATCATTCCTAAAATATGAATTGCTTGTCTTTATTAATGGTCGATAGAGGAAATGAATGAAAAATACGCCAAATGATATATGCAATTCTTTATTCCTGGGTACATATGGTAGATTTTTATGCCAATTCAAGTTGGGTATCTTTTTGCAAGGGCACTGGCAGGCAACCATAACTCTTAAGTGGTATCATGGTTAATATGCAGTGTCAAATTTTTTATATTCCTTAGACTTACTGTGGAATCATTTTCTTACAAAGGGACTTAAAACCAATTTTAACCTATAATTACCTCTGTGCTTTGCAACTCAGGTACTATCTAAACCAGCTTGTAATGAATCAAAGAAATAAATTTTTCTTGACAATCTATTTTCACTTTTTTGTAAAGGGCAATTAACTGCAAAAAGGACAATTTTGTTTTTTTAACTGAAAAAATTATCTAAAAGTAATAGTTACACATTGCTTTTAAGTTAAAGCACTTTGATAAGTTAAATGGTCTTACATGCTAATAGTTTTGGCTTAAATGTTACAAATCTTGATGCCAGAAGATTAAGAGAGATTAAAGATAAACTTTTATTAATATTTGCTTTACTTAAACGTCCTGTTTAACATATTTATAGAATTTGAAATTTTAACCTCATGAGATGAAAGTATGATAAAAACAACTTCTAAGTAGTATTTAATGCAAATATAGTCTATGTCAACATTTTTCTCAGATGCGTAACAAAAGATTCCCCATGTGGACAATAAATAGTCCATTCATAATGGCATGTAAAACTATGTGTGTAGTAGCCCAAGTTATAAAACAACCCTCAACTGGTAGTGTATTCTGGGCCTTCGCCTTCAGAATTAGTAATGTGTGTGTATTGAGTGCATTCCATGTGCTAGTAAGATGTTGAGTACTTACAACAGTGGACATTTTACACATGGGAAAATTGAGGGTCAACAGGATTAGGTGCCTTACAAGAGGACACTTGCAACAGGGCTGTAATTTGGCTGGGGTTTTGTAATCCTTATGTAACTACCTATCAGCAGAAAGTATACTTTCAAAATCTCTGGTTTCAGGCAAGTATCTATCAGAAGCCTGATTGAAAGAAATGCTTAGATGATCAAAGACCATTCCAAAGCTTCACTGTGGACCACTTTTATTATAATTACCTGAGGTACTTCAAATACGAGGTCTGTCTGGAAAAATTCCAACCATTTTTAATACAACGAAAGTGGTTTGAATGACATCAATGTAATTGGTAGCCAAGGAGAGTGGACTGGAATGTGCATGTGTGAACAACAGACAACTTCATAGTGCTAGTCAGTAGGGGCAGTAGACCTGGATGAGTGAGCCTGCGTATTGTGTGGCTGTGGCATTCAAAATGACTGAGCAAGTAGAGCAATGAATTGGCATCAGGTTTTGTGTTAAGCTTGAGCAGCCCTCCGAAGAAACGAGATGATTAGAAGGCCGCAGCTGTGGGCAGCTGGTGATTGGTAGCTTCCTCACGACAGTGTGCCCACTCGTGCATCACACCTCGTGCAGAGATTTTTGGCGAAACATTAAATTACCCATGTGACTCAGCACCCTCTACAGCCCAGAATTGGCTCCTTGTGACTTCTGGCTTTTCCCAAAACTAAAATCACTTGAAAGGGAAGAGATTTCAGACTGTTCATGAGATTCAGGAAAATATGACAGGGTAGCTGATGGTGATTGGGATAACTGTGTGAGGTCCCAAGGTGCCTACTTTTAAGGGGACTGAGGTGTCATTGTCCTATATACAATGTTTCTTGTATTTTCAATAAATTTCAATATTTTTCATAGTACATGGCTGGATACTTTCTGAACAGACCTTGAATTCTTGGGCCCTGCTCTCACTGATGGTTCAGCAGATCTGGAATTGGCCAAATGAAATACGGAATAGCAGAGTAAGGACAGTGTGGTGGGATTATTAAAAGAAGCATTTGTCACGTGTCTGGATGAGTCTCTGACTAGGCCTCACTATCATTACCTTTAAGACAGAAATAATAATACCTGTCTTATGGAGTTGTAAGAATGAAATTAGACTTTTTAAAACTTGGTACGATTTGATTGGGGGATGTAAGAGTAAGCTGCTATTCCTAGATATTCAAAGGCTAATGTGAAAAAGTTACAAATGTGGGTCTTGTCACCTTAGTTTTTCAGAGTCCCCCTTGCTGTCATATCTCTCTGCACAAGAGAGTGGAACATATAAATTAGGAGGATTTCAGAGTATGTATAATAATGTATTATATATTAACAAATATAAAATAAGACTAAATTTGTTTTATGACAATCATGTACTCTTAACTCATGGAGTTGGAAAATGAAAGCTCAAAAGTCACCTTGAAGCAGACCTCTCCATTCTGAACTTGCATAGTTACTACCTCATTTTACAAATTTACTAATTTTAAATTTTATTTTACTAATTTTGGGTTCTTTTAAAGAAAATTTAGGCAGTTACTCTTAAGTTTTAAGTCATGGGAAAATCTGATAAACATTTATTTCATTCATTTATTACATGTAAGACAAAAAAATTTGATAAGGCAGAACTACGTCCATCCAAGTTGATACTGTTCCATTAAATAGCATAGCGTTTTCATTCCTCCAGCTACAAATTCATTTAAATGCAAAGTATTTAGTTCTTATTTTCCAACTTGTTTATAGGGATTATTCATGTGAAATTTAGTCAAAGCTTTGATAAGATCTTCATTCCTCTTTACAAAGGAGAAAGTATGTGACATGAGCATAGTTGGTCTTTGTGAATTTATGCCGCCCCCTAGTGATCGATGCTTGCTTTTCTGTGTCGACGAACTTCGAAATAAAAGAAAAAAAAAACTCCACAAAACACCAGATATTGGAATCTTGTCAGGGACGTTTGTCAAGCCATGTTAGGTACTGTATTCCAAGCTGTGGACATATCACGGAATGATATTAATAAGCTCTTGTTCTTGTGAAGCTTGTATCGGTCTATAGTACCTCAACCAAATCATCTTGACTCCGAGATTTCCCGTTCAAGGTCATGAATTATTCCATGAAATTCTTTCAGTACTCTAGGATACAACTTATGGATCTTGGATTCATTTAAAGCAACTAAAAACTGCCTTTTTAAGTCGGATATAATTTGTATAGAATTTTACCAGCCTTTTTTCTGTTTTAAGATTGCAGAGTCTATGTAGGTTGTATAACATGAAGGATAAAGACCAAATGGGACTTCAGCACTTGTCTGTCATTAGCCAACAGTATACTGTCTGTGCTTCCTGTTATCATTTGGTGAATGAAGGAGTTGAGAACTATTCTTCAAGACATCTTTCCTTAGGTTTAGCACTAAAATTTTTTTAAACATTCAACTTTTATATTGATATTTTTGCTATACCCTTTACTTCCATATTTTTGTACATGTTTCTTTATTAAACATCTGTTTATTTTATAGAGGTATTCCTTGCCAGAATTGGCACAGGTCAAATATTGTTAAACTAGGATCGAAATCCCATTTTATTATTTATAGTCTAGTGTTCTTTATATCATATGTCTTCTTCTCCCTTCTCATCAGGATAATTTTCAATTATACTGTAATCATTTATTAAGTTTTATTCTCCTCATAGGCAGATAAACTTTGTCTCCTTGTACAACCAAAGGGACAACAACGATTTTAAAAAAATAACCATAACTGCCAGAAAATTGAACTGTATGGAAGTCCAACAAATAAGGAGTTAAAGAAGAAACATTCAGACTGGTAGGAGGGGCAGAGATGGTTAGCCAGGGCAGAGAGGACATGCAGCAAGGCTGTGGCTGGTGGACCAGGTGGTCCCACATTTGCATGTGGATAAACCAGGAGGAACAACTGGGGAGTGAGAGAGACCACACAACCCAGGGTTCCAGTGCAGGAAAAGAAAGCCTCAAAACCTCTAACAGTAAAAACCTGTGAGGTTTGTGGTGGCAGGAGAAACTGCCAATATCACAGGAAAGTTGGTTTAAGAGACCCACAGGGTCCTAGAATGTACACAAACCCATCCATCCTGGGATCATCACCAGAAGGGCCCAATTTGCTTGTGGATAGCAGGAAAAGCAACTGAGAGTCAGCCAAGAGCCAAGCAAGTGGCATTGTTCCCTCTCTGGCCCCTCCCCAACAGACAGCTCCATAAGGCAGTGACAGGGGTTGCCCTGCCCTGGTGAATACCTAAGGCTCTGCCCCTCTAACAAAATAGGCCTGACAAGACCAAAAAAAAAAAAAAAAAAAAAAAAAAAAAAAAAAAAAAAAAAAAAAAAAAAAAAAAAAAAAAAAAAGCCCAAATGAAAGAACATACCAAAGCTCCCGAAATAGAACTAAATGATGTGATAGCCAACCTAACAGATGCAGAGTTCAAAACACTGGTAATCTGGATGCTCACAGAAATAGTTGATATGGTCACAAAATGGAGGAAAAAGTAAAGGCTATGCAAAGTGAAATAAAGAAAAAGATACAGGGAACTGACAGTGAAGGGTAGGAAACTGGGACTCAAATCAATGATTTTGAGCAGAAAGAAGAAATAAACATTCAACCAGAACAGAATGAAGAAACAAGAATTCAGAAAAATGAGGAAAGGTTTAGGAACCTCTGGGAAAACTTTAAACCCTCCAACATCCAAATTGTAGTGGTGCCAGAAGGAAAAGAGGCGGAGCAAGAAATTGAAGACATATTTCAAAAAATAATGGAGAACTTCCCCAATCTGGCAAAGGAAATAGACTTCCAGGAAGTCCAGGGAGCTCAGGGAGTCCCAAAGAAGTTGGACTCAAGGAAGCACACATTGAGGCACATCATAATTACATTACCCAAGATTGAAGATAAGGAGAGAATCTTAAAAGCAGCAAGAGAAAAGGAGACAGTTACCTACAACGGAGTTCCCATAAGACTATCAGTTGATTTCTCCAAACAAATCTTACAGGCAAGAAGGGGCTGGAAAGAAGTATTTAAAGTCCTGAAAGGCAAGGACCTACATCCAAGATTACTCTATCAGAAAAGCTATCATTTAGATTGGAAGGGCAGATAAAGTGCTTCCTAGATATAGTAAAGTTAAAGGAGTTCATCATCACCAAGCCCTTATTATATGACATGTTAAAGGGACTTATTTAAGAAAAAGATAAAAAATATGAAGAGTAAAATGAAAACAAACTCACAACTATCAACAACTGAACCTATAAAAGTAAAAACAAAAACTAAGCAAACGACTAGAACAGGAAGAGAATCACAGAAATGGAGATCACATGGAGGGTTATCAGCTGGGAGAGGGAGAGGAGAGAATGAGCGAAAAGGTACAGGGAATAAGAAGCATAATTGGTAGGCACAAAATAGACAGGGGGAGGTTAAGAATAGTATAAGAAAGGAAGAGGCCAAAGAAGTTATATGTGTGACCCGTGGACATGAACTAAGTGGGGGAATGCTGGTGGGTGGGGAGGTGCAGGGTAGAGGGGAATAAAGGGGGGAAAAAACTAAATAAAAAAAAGCAAAAGAAAGTTTTATTTTCCTCATATATTGGCTTTAAAAACATCATATGATGGGAATGGTGCCAGATTGTTACTACATTTGAAATATGTTAAAACGAAAATATTCTAGGAGTGGAGAGGATGGGAGAGATCCCTCAGGAATGTGACACATTATGTCATGTATGCAAAACTAGACTGTGTGTGTGGGGTGGTCTACAGTCAGGAAAATAAAGTTTTTCTGTTTGATGTATGAAAATACGCAAAGTATCTTATATGTCATCTAACTTGCCTCATATCAGGAAAATCATAGATTATAATACATTGAGCTTTACAAAGAGGAAAACTCATAAGCATATAAGTTGTCAGAGTGCTACAATATGGCTTATATAACATTAAAATAAATGGTCTGAATGAGGTCATAATGACAGCCAAGGAATTTTAAATGAATTTTATTTATCTTTAAAGTTAAAATCTTATTTTAAAGTGTTTCAAGCCCTGGCTGGTGTCATTCAGTGGACTGAGCACCGGCTTATGAACCAAAGGGTCACTGGTTCAATTCCTAGTCAGGGCATATGCCTGGGTTGCAGGTCAGGGCCCCAGTATGGGGCGTGAGAGAGGCAACCACACAATGATGTTTCTCTCTCTTTCTCCACACTTTCCCCTCTCTCTAAAAATAAACAAAATCTTTAAAAAAACAAAACCTGTTTTGATGTCTCAATTTGACATGTTTTTACATAGTTCCTAAGGTTTCAAAGTTCTACAGTTTTCGCAAAATGTTTTAAATTCTAATATTGTTTCTTAGGTGGCCTATTGTTTGTGGTTTGTAGCTTAATGACCTGCACAACTACTACATCATTTAAAGTTTTATAAATATTATAGATTATTAAATGATTTATCTGTGATTGCATATAAAAATTAGGGTCTTTATTAATAGTGCCCAATCATACCAACAGGAGAGCTAATAGAGGTCAAGTCAGATTTGAAAATTATTCCTCCTCTATCCATACAGTTTCCAAATCAGATGATCTTCATAAGCATAATGCCCAGTCTCCATTTTTATCCTCAATTGTGTTACAAATCGAAACTAAATTTTATTCTTGACTACTGCTACGTGGATGGAGTTCAATGAACACTTTTTGAGAGACTTAGGTCCTTTAGAGTCACAGAATCCTACTGAACCTTGAAAAGTATGGCAGCCTTTGCTAAAATTAAGGTGGAGACAAAAGTCACATTGGAGACTTTTGTAAAGTCTAACATGACTTCAGTGGCCAGCCGAGTAGTGCAAATCTAAGGAAAACAGTCCCCCTCTACTCTGGGTAAAGATGACATACCATATCTGGTGCAGGTGACTGTATAACACATAGCTCTTGGGAGTACGGACATACCATCTGGTAGTATAGAAAGGGGACTTGTCCCTCACTGCAATACTATTTGAATCTGATGGTTTAAGCTGGTTCCTATTAGCACTTCATAGATTTGCACCCTAAGTGTCTCACTTGTTTCACTCAAGCCCCAGCCCTGATTTTGTGTGCAAGAACAAAGCTCTCAAGGGGAAGCTAGCATGAAGACCTGGGTAATGATTTTGGCTCCACACGAAGTTCTAACTGAATTTGGAGAATGGCCTGGAAACAATGGCTGAGCACTTCAGTGTGAACTAAAAGGGCAATGATAACTTGGACAAGGGTTTGACCTCTAAAATATATAAAGAACTCACATGACTCCACACCATGAAGATAAACAATCCAATTAAAAAATAGGCAAAGGACCTGAACAGATACTTCTCCAAGGAGGACAGGCAGCTCATAGACATATGAAAGGATGCTCAGCATCAATAGCCATCAGAGAAATGCAAATTAAAACCACAGTGAGATACCACTTCAGTCAGAATGGCCATCATAAACAAATCAACAAACAAGTGCTGGCGAGGTTGTGGAGAAAAGGAAACCCGTTTTCCTGGGAATGCAGACTAGTGCAGCCACTGTGGAAAACAGTATGGAATTTCCTTGAAAATCTAAAGACATAGTTGTTTTTTGACCTAGCAATTCCACTGCTGGGATTATACCTTAAGAATCCCGAAACACCAATTCAAAAGAACCCATGCACCCCAATGTTCATAGCAACATTATTTATAATAGCCAAGTGCCTGAAACAACCTAAGTGCCCATCAGTAAATGAGTGGATCAAAGAGCTGTGGTACACTTACACAATGGAATACTATGCAGCAGAAAGAAAAAAGGAGCTACTACCCTTCACGACAGCATGGATGGAAGTGGAGAGTATTATGCTAAGTGAAATAAGCCAGGTGGTGAAAGACAAATACCATATGATCCCACCTATAAGTGGAACCTAATCAACAAAAGAAACAAGTGAGCAAAATAGAACTAGAGACATGGAAATAAGGAACAAACTGACAGTGACCAGAAGTGAGGATGCAGGAGGATAATGGGGGAAAGAAGGGGAAAGTCAAGTCAAGGAACATGTATAAAGGACCAATGGAGAAAGAGAATGTGGGGTAGAATTGAATGTGGAGAGGGGTGAGTAGGGCAGAGGAGAGTAATGGGGGAACCATGTGGACAACTGCAATTAAACAAGTGTAAAAAATTTTAAAAAATTAAGAGTCCACATGTGATTCACTACTAAAGACCCGAGCCAGCACTTATGAAAAATTTAGACTTTCCTCACTATTTTGAATTATCACAATGAACAAGTACTAATTCTCATATATGTTTGGGTATGTTTCTAAGCTTTTTTTTCACTAAATCTTCTGTCAGTAAAATAGTATTTAATTAGTGACAATTTATAAATCTCTACCATTTTAAAAAACTTTTCTTAGTAATTTCATAACAGTATACCAGAATAACATCACAAATAATCCTGTTTTTGAAATCTTGATTATTTTTATCAGATTTATAGGAAATTATTAGAATAACAAGGGGAAAGTTTACACATTTTACATAAATGAGTCTCATTGTTCAAGAACATGGAGCACCTCTCCACTACAAAGGTTTTTCTAAGATTCCCTAGTAAAGCACATCTCTATCTATCACCTATCTGTCTATCTAGTACGCTGACTAAACAAAAAGATCTACACACCTAGTAGAACAGCCAACAGCCAGAACACCAAATGCTGGTGAGGATGTGGAACAATAGAAACTCTCACTTATTGTTGGTGGAAATGCAAAATGGCACAGCCAGTTTGAAAGACAGTTTAGAAGCTTCTTAGAAAACTAAACATACTCTTATGATACAATCCAGCAATTATGCTCATTTGTATTTACCCAAACTTCTGTTCACACAAAACCTGAACATGGATGCTTATAACAGCTTTATTCATAATTGCCAAACCATGGAAACAACCAAGATATTCTTCATAAATGGATAAACTGTGGTACATCCAGACAATGGAATATTATTTACCATTAAAAAGAAAACACTATCGAGCATAAAAAGACACGTAGGAACAAGTGCAGGTGTGTAAATAGACCCGTAAGGTATCATTATAGCTAAGTATCATTAAAGCTCAATAGAAGAAATTTTTCATTAAACACACGTAAAGCAGGAATTTCAGAAGACTAAATAGCATTTAATAATCATTATTGTAAATCAAAGTTTGAAAGATCTTGTAGTACGATTACCATTATTCAGAAATTCTTTACCTTAAAGGGAATAAGGGAACCTTTAATTGGCGCTTAGTACTATACATTTTTTTAATTTTTATTTTTTAACAATATTTATTTATTTATTTATACTTTATTTTTATTGTTGGCACTATTACAGATGTTGCCATTTTCCCTCCTTTTGCTTCAGTACTAATACTTTAATTTTACTTTTCTTAACTTACGCAGACCAGAAGTAGCCAGGGATTGTTTCCAGCTGGAAGGGTCCTGAGCGATGGGAGTAGATGTCCCTACAGAGCTCAATTCACTTTTGATGGATGGATGAATGAAAGAATTAATAGATAAATGCACTGAAGAATTCACTGTTTTAAATGAAAAGTTAAAAGTAATAATTTTTATGTTGGAAAATCATCTTGTAATTTTGTTATTGTTAATTTTCAGTGTTTACAATTAGACTTAATTCAAGTCTTTATAAAATATATAGGGCATAGTGAAAATATATTGCTTAATTTGGAAAAGATATGATCTATTTTCAATTAATTAAAAGAAACTATTCTAATGAGAGACATGATCTTTAGGTTTGTAAGATTTTTATCTCTGTAATTCCCCAAGATCATTTTCTTATACTAAATTTTCATGGAAGTTTGCAAAAAATTATTAATTATAGAAATAAACTGATGAGAAAAGAGGGAAAAATTAACCATAAACATTTATGAAAAAAACATAAATTTAAACACAAAAACTTCACTGTCACGTTTATTTAGAGGTTTGTTTCCTTCATAAATCTTGCTTTTATCCTCTAAGAGTTGATGTTAATTATTATTCTTCTAAACTTTTATTTCCTGTTTTCTTCTTTATTTCTGAGAATAGGAATATTACAGAGTATTGAAAACAAGCCTTGATTTGTAGTTCTTGTTAATTTTTATCATGTAAATATTCATTTCTGATTTCAGGTCTCTCACAGTTCCAGAATATTTAGCAACGGGTCCCTAGGTATGGTATAAGTCAACTCCAGCCCACCATTGTTTAGATGGTGTTTGAAGTGAAGGCACAGAGACTATTTAGAAGGTCATATGAGTAGTAATCTAAACAAGAGATAAATAGACTGGATTAAGGTAGTATAAAGAGGAGAGATAGATTCCAAATAGAATAGATAGGAGGCAGCTCATGAGAAAATAGCGCTTTCTCATGTCTTTATCTCCCTCATATGGATGTTGAACTGCTGTGTTCTGATGGCTGTTCTGTTGGGTAGAGGGAATATTGACCTAAGCAGGGTTGGATAGTTTCTTTATCAATCATCCAATTCGAAGATACATCTTGCAATAAGAAATGAAGATTGTGTTGTGGGTCTTTATTAAGATGTATAGGCAATTCAATGGTCTCTTGGGCCTGGACTCAGGAGCTTTTAGATATGGCATTGTTCTCTACATTAAATTGAGGGGATTGGCAAAACAAAATATAATACCTCTGTGTGTATTTTATTGATTTACATGTTGAATATATATGTGTATGTGTCAGTGCACTAATATGTCTATTATAGAACATACAGACAAATACATTTCAAAGGAAAATGTAATAATAGGTGCAATGAGGTTCTACTACTTTAGTTTCTCACCCAGTGGATTATTTTTTGCATGCCCTAAGTGTTATGTACTGTTCTTTAGAAATCTCTGAGGGTAGAATGGGGACTGATGCTGCCACATGGTGACCTTGTCATGGCCAGAAAGCTGCCTACTAAAGGCTTCTATGGAAATGGACTGGGTTCTGTGGTTTCATAAGATGATCACCTTTGGTGGGCCAATTTTACACGAAGTTCTGTATTCTCATTCCCATCTGCCATTCCCAAGTTTCTTATTAAACATTACAATCTGCTTTTTACCTCTGTTCAATGGAGTTAAAATGTCTGTGTCTGAAATTGCATAGAAGAATTAAAAAGATAGAAGCAGAGGTTATTATTCACACAGTTATCCATTCATTTGATAAGCATTTACTGATCACTTAATGTACCAAGTCCTGTTCCAGAAGTTGCAAATTAGCAAAACTAGCCTGGAACAAAGCATTCAAAAGCACCTGCCTTCTCAGAACGTACATTACAGTGGCAGGAAAAGCACTCCAGGAAAGTGGGGCAACAAGATCAGAGGCTATGAGACAGGAATGTACCCAGTGTGTTGAGAACAACAAAGAAACCACTGTGACTGGAGCAGTATGAGCTTAAATAAGGAAAAGGAGTTGAGGTCAGAGAAGTAAATGGTGGGGGTGAGGAGGAATAGGGCCACAGATTAGGCAGAACCATGTGTGCATTATAGGAAATTTAGATTTTCCTATGAGGGATTTAGGAAATCCTTGGCAAATTTTCAGCAAAGAGTGACATCATCTAAAGGCTTTTTAACTGAATCATTCAGGCTGCTGAGTCCCAAAAAGACTAAGGCAAGAGTGATTTACAAGGGCAGAAGCACAAATACCAGTCAAAATTCTACTATAAAATTAATTAAAGTAAAATAATGCAACTGAGAGAGATGACATTAATCTGGACTACAATGATATCAGTGGTCAAATTCTGTATGCATTTTGGAAGTAGGGCATTCAGGTTTTGTTAAATGATTAGATTTGGACTTTGAGAAAAAAACAATGTCAAGGATAACACAGAAACTTTTGACCTGAGCAATGTAAAGAATGACGTTAACTATACTTTAAGTAAGAAAGATAGTGACAGTGAAATGTTAAATCAGTTTAGACATGTTAGCAGTGAGATGCCTTGCAGAGTCTGTAGGCAACTTGATATACCAGACTGAAATCCAGAATGGACTGGACTGAAACTCCCGTTTTGGAGTTGATAACATTTCAATGGTATTGAGAGTCATGGGACTGAATGAGATCACCCGAAGGAAATATGGTTGGGGGAAGAAATCAAGTGGATCCTGGATATATTTCGTAGTTAGAGTTGACAGGATTGACTGGCAGTTTATATGTTAGTGTTAAATGTGTGATTCAAAAATGAATCTGAGGATATTGGGGGGAAATGAAGCTATTAATCTTGGGGCTCACCAATATTGGCAATAAAGAGGAATCAGCAAACTAGACTGAGAAGAAATGGTTAGAAAGGAAGAAACCAAACCAAAGGGCAGTGTGATGTCTTAGAATCCAAGTGAAGAAAGTGTTTCAAGGAACAACAATGGTCCTCAAAACCTGTGTCAAATGGTACTGGATTAATATGAAAAGTGAGTAATGACAATTGGATTTCACATGATAGAGATCTTGATCAATTGTACTGAAGGTACTATTGACTGAGAGGCGAACAAAAGGGTGATAGGTATTGTTTTAAATGAGAACAGAGGAAGAGGGATTATAAAATTATAGACAATGCAAGGAGTTTTGCTATAAAAAGGAGAAATGAGGCAATGGTTGCAGATGAGGTGTGGTCAATATTTTTGCTTGTTTTTAGGTTGGAAAAATGCTAGCATGTATTTATGCTAATAAGAATGAATCAACAGAGAAGGAAACCCAAAAGACACATGAGAAAGCAGGAGAGAGGGTATTGTTGAAGCAGTGCTCATGGATAGGCTACATTGGATGGGTTTTGGTGCAACAGAGGTGTTGGTCTTTTCTTGAAATATGGACATATCAATAAGAACAGGAAAGAAAGTAAAGTTTTTTGGCAAGGTGTAGGTGGGTCTTGGAAGCCTATAGAATCTCTTTGCTGATTAATACTCCTTTCTCAAAGGATTAGGAAACCAGTTCATCAGCCAACAATGAGTTTGAAGAGAGAAGATATGAAGTGATCAAGGAAGATAGGAAATGGATCAGAAAAACATCTAAGGATTGCTGGGAAGCATAATAACCCACTTCAGGCAGACTGTGAGAAGACAGCATGACCTTGTTTTTTCCTTTAGTCACATTCAGTAGCTCAGGAGAGACAAGTTTGATTGGGAGTTTTAACTAGGACTATAGCTTAGGCAGACAAAAAGAGGAATGGAGTCCAATGTATTGAAGGTCTGAGCATGGCAGTGATGATGATGATTAATCACAGCATTTAATCTAGTCACGTAAGTAACTTCAGAGTGGAGTGGTTGAGGTCCCTGAAAGGTAGTGGAATTAATGAACTGACTGTACATGCAATGAGTTGGAAGAATTTGGAGTTTCGTGATGAAAATGAGCTAGAATATGAGAGAAAGCTTTCAAAGGTATGTTTGAAATTGAAATTATGGTGGGAATTCAGTGATTGTTAGAAACGAGCCCGTGCTGGTGAGGCTGAAGGGCAAGATCACAGAAGGAGATCTAACCCAACCACAAGCGGAAGGGGCTAGTTGTAAGAAAGTTGTTGGGTTTTTACCCAAAGGTTCTCGAAGCAGTAAGGAAGACTGAATGTGACAGTCACTGTAAGATCTTAAATGAAAACCTGGGTCACGCCCCCTACACTGGGTCCCAACCACAGCGGCTCCAGGATCTAAGTATTTGTGAGGAAACCAAGGCTACAGTGTCGCCCCAGCCACGTGACCCAGCTGGTTTCCGGCCACTGGCTCACTTCCTGTCTCTGGCCGCTCTGTCTCTAGGACTAAGGCCGGCGAGCTTGGGTGGTGACAGAGGGGCGTTCCAGGCTGTTAGGAACCACAGGGACGTCCTAGTTCGACTGCAGGACAATCGCCTGCATCGCCATGAAGAAGCTTTTTACTTTCCGGAGAAGGAATGATGAGCCCCCCAGCCCCTCCTCACACCTTCCCCTACATCGGCCCAGTATTGGTCCGCACACCCAGCCAGGCTACTATCTTCAAGATAAGGATTTAAAGAAACTTCATAAAGCTGCTGCAGTTGGGGATTTGGAAAAAGTGAAGAAGTACCTTCAGCTCAAGAAACATGATGTGAACATTCGGGACAGAGAATACAGGTGCCCCAAGTGGTGAAGGGCAGTGTGGATGGGAAGCTGGGACCACTGGGACCACTGGGGCCACTGGGACCACTGGGTCTTCTAACCAGAGGCAAGACTTGTCTGGGCTACTCAATTGGTTGTCACTCCCGGCATCCCATAGTGGAGAGATCTGGTAGCCACTGGTGGAGGGTCACATTCCCAACTTTCATCTTTTTTTTGAAATTGCTTACCTGGATATTTGGAGGCATTTGTATCCCCTCTGATTCTCTTCACACCTTTCATCCTTAATCTTCCTTGAGTACTCCACCTTTTCACAATCCTGCTATTTTTTTCCTCTTCTTTCCTGTAGAGCATATGATCCCCAGCCACATAACTAAAGTCCTGATAGGAAAAGAGTAGAGGTGACTTAAGACTGAGACTTTGAAAGAGAAAAACAGTTAACTCTATAATATGAATCTTCTATGAAATTTTTTTCAGTTGCAGAGTATCTTGAACAATGGTTATTAAGACTGAGACTTTGAAAGAGAAAAACAGTTAACTCTATAATATGAATCTTCTATGAAATTTTTTTCAGTTGCAGAGTATCTTCAAAATTCCCAACAACACCACTTAATGGAAAACAGTTAATTTTATGTATTAAGAAACAAAGAAGTTATATGTTTGGCATTAATAATGGAAAATATGCACTATCTGTGCCTACCTTAAAATATTTTAGGCAGTTTTTTAGTCATAGGGTATGAAAAATGTCATCTTTCATCATAATTGGGTAACTGGAAACCTTTGGCTAGAAAGATAACTTATATCATCTTACTGATAGTTTTACCTCCTCTTTAACAAGAACAGAGTTATCTAATTTATCTTTTACCCTAAACCACTCCATTGAATTACTTTACAAAGTCATGAGTAACCTTAATATGACTTCACTCAGTGGTCAGTTCTCAGTCTTACCTGGCTGGACTCTCAGACAAGTATCTTACTTGACCAGTCCTCACACCCTCTCTTCACTTCTGGTAAAGAGAGATTGGGTTTAAATATCTGTATTCCAAATCTTCCAACTTTTTATCTCCAGCTAAACTTCGCCCTTGAACTCTAGACTTACATACATAAGTGCTGCACTTCTGCTTGGATATCTGATAGGCTGTGGTATGCTCCTAAATGCTCAATAACAAGTGCTTGGGGAGATGGAGGTGGAAAGAGGAAAAGCCGTGATTTCAAGCTGCCAATGTAATGTCAATTGGCTCTAATGATTCTTGAAAATTTAATGGTTGGGCTGTGAGCGCCACTGGTTCCACCACATCACTGATCAGGTATCTCAAACATCCCCAAACTGCAGTCTGATTTTCCCCCATCAGGTCTGCTCATCTCTTTCTATAAATTCCAAATCCTTTCTTTTAGTTGTTTAGGTCATAAACCCCAGAGTCATCCTTTATTCCTCTCATTCTTTCACATTCTCCATCTGATTCAACAGAAAATCTTGCTGGCTCCACCTTAAAAATGTAACTAAATGCAACCATTTCTTGCCACTTCAGTTACCTCCCTAATCAAAGCCACCATCATGTCCTAACTAGAATTATGGCAGTGGCCTCTTAACTAGTTTTTTGTCTTTTAACATTTTCGGTTTATTATTAATAAGTAGGCAGGATGATCGTATATACAATGTATGTCAAATGATGTCATTGCTCACCTCGAAAAGGTCAACTGGCTTTCCATCTCACCCCTGCCTATTATCTTTCTCATCTTACTTCCTACAACTCTCCCTTTTATTCACCTCCAGCTACCCTGGCCTTCTTAGTGTTCCACAGAAATGCCAGAAATGCACTTAGGCTGTTAGACTTGCTGTACACTTTACCAAGAGTGCATTCCTCTCCAGCTATTCACATGGCTTTCCCTCCCACTTCCTTCAGGTGTTTATTTGTCACCTTATCAATGAGGTTCCCTGATTACTCTACAACCAATTGTAGCTGCTCTCCTTGCTGATATTTCCTACCCTTCTTCCCTGCCTGATTTTTATTTTTAGTTCTTAATACTGTTTAGTGCACTTTGTATTTTAAGTTTTGTGTTTACCTCTTCAGCTAGCATGTATGATCCATAGAAGCAGGTATTTTTGTCTGTTTTGTTTGCTGCTACATCCTCATAATCTATAAACCTACCTAGCTGTAGTAAGTGCTAAATACTTTTTGATGAATGAATGCATACATCTATACATAGATAAATATAATAATTTAAAGATATTCATAAATAAAAGGATAATTTCTATTAATAAATGAAATGAAATGAATTACTGATATATTCAACAATGTGGATGAATCTTAAAAGTGTCATGTTAATTGAAAGAAGCCAGACACAAAAGATTATATATTAAATAACACCATTTTAATAAAATTCTTAAAAAGGCAAAAGTTAAGCTACAGAATGAAAATTAAATGTTAGCTGGGATTTCACATGAAGAGGAGAAAAGGGGATTGATTGTAAATAAGCATGAGGGAATTTTTAGAGTGAGGAAATGTTCTTTATTATGATTATGGTGGTATTTACATGACTACATATTGATTAAAACTCAAAATTGTACACTTAAATTTTTATATATAACATATCTCAATTAGATGAATAACAAATCTTAACTGGTATATTCTATTTGAATATTTGTGTGCGGAGAAAGAGAGATTGAGAATGAGAGAGTTAAAACCTGAAAGGTTACATACCAAATTAAATCATTATTTCTGATGAGGAGATGAGATTTGGGCAGAAAGAGCAGGTAGAATAAGAATGGTCCCTGGGTTTGAAGCAACAATATGGTGGACGAGTGAATGGAAGTCACACTGACCTCCTCCCAGGACCAATCTGGAATTACACATAAATATTGGAGAAATCACCTGGAACAAACAACTGAACAATAGTGAGAGAGAAGAATCAACTTCAGTATAACCTGACAGCACCTGCACAACAACACTCAAGATATGGTGGGCAGATTGACCCTCAGCCAACCACCTGGAGGGAAGGGCCCACCAAAGAATGACCAAACAACAATCAAAACCCAATTACTTACAGAGAACCAATGTAAATGGCATAAACGGCATCCCAAGAGCATTAAGTTCAGGAGATCAAGGAGATTGCACCACTGAATCTCACAGGTCTCCTACCATAGACATTCATACCACAAGGTCAGGAAGTCAAAACATATCAATTTAAGGGTACAAACAAAAAAGAAGAGTATCAAGAATAATGGGAAGACAAAGAAACAACTCCTAATCCAAAGGAAAGGAGGAATCCCCAGAAAGAGTGCAAAATGAAATAGAGGTACATAAACTGTCAAATATTGAGCTCAAAATAATGGTTATAAGGAAGCGCAATGAGCTCAGTGAGAATTACAAAAAACTAAGGGAAACAATAAGGAACTTACTGAAAACTATATCAGCATGAAAAAGGGCATAGAAACTTTCAACAAGAGACAAGAGGAAATGAAGAATTCAGTTTCTGAATTGAAGAACACAGTAGAAGGAATCAAAACCAGGCTAGATGAAGCAGAGGATTGAATCACTGAGCTGGATGACAAGGTAGAAAAAAGCTACCAGAAAGAGCAAGAAAAGGAAAAAAGACTCAAAAAGAACAAAGAGGGGTTAAGGGAAATGCAGGACAACATGAAGCATAATAATATACATATAATAGGGATACAAGCATGAGAAGAAGAGAAGCAAAGTATAGAAAGCCTGTTTGTAAAGAGGGAAAACTTCTCTAATTTGATAAGAGAAAGAGTCACACAGGTCCAGGATGTACAGAGGGTCCCAAACAAGAAGAAACCAAAGAGGCCAACACCAAGACACATCATAATTAAAATGGCAAATATCAATGACAAAGAGAGAATCTTAAAGGCAGCAAGGGAAAAAAAGGAAGTGACATACAAGGGAGCCCCAATAAAGCTAACAGTTGACTTATCAACAGACACACTACAATGCAGAAGGAATGGAAAGAAATATTCCAAGTAATGACAAACTAAGGCCTGCAACCAAGACTACTCTACCAGCAAGGCTCTGAAAATGGAAGGTGAAATGAGGAATTTCCCAACAGAAGAAGGCTAAAAGAATACACTTCCTCCAAACTAACATTGTAAGATATGCCAAAGGGATTACTTTAAGGTAATGAAAAGGAGTGAGAGAGAGAGAGGAACACAGGTACAAAGGGGAAAAAAATGAATAAGTACCTCTCAATAATAACCCTAAGTGTATGTGGATTAAATGCTCCAATGAAAAGACATAGGGTAGCTGACTGGATACAAAAACATAACCCCCACACATGCTGTGAACAAGAGACCCACCACAGAACAAAAGAACTACACAGACTGAATGCAGAGTTGGAAAAAAAAATCCAATCAAATGGACATGAAGAAAAAGCTGGGATAGCAATACTTATAACAGAAAATAGACTTCAAAACAAAGACCATAAAAAGAGATCAAGAAGGACACTTCATAATATTCAAAGAAAGAATCCATCAAGAAGACATAAACATTGTAAGCATATATGCACCCAACATATGCACCCAAATATATGAGGAAAATCCTGGAGGACTTCAAGAAAGATATAGGCAGCAATACACTTACACTATGGGATTTTAACACCCCACTGTCAACAATGGGCAGATCTTCCAAACAAAATATCAATAAGGATATTGTGGAACTGAATGATGCATTAGATCAAATGGACTTAAATGATATATGTAGAACCTTTCACCCAAAGAAGCAAAATACGCATTCTCTGCAAATGCACATGGAACATTTTCAAAGACAGACCACGTGATAGGACATAAAACAAGCCTCAACAAATTTAAGACAATTGAAATCATATCAAGCATTTTTTTGAACCACAAAGGCTTGAAACTAGAAACTGACCTCAAGAAAAAAAAGTAAAATGTGTTCAAACTCATGGAGACTGAATAGCATGCTAATAAACAATGAATGTATCAATAATGAGATCAAGGAAAAAATAAAAAAGTTTCTGGAAACAAATGAAAATGAACACAGAACAGCCCAAAACCTATGGGAAAGAATAAAGGCAGTCCTGAGAGGTAAGTTCATAGCAATACAGGCCTACCTGAAAAAGATAGAAACATTTCAAATAAACAACCAAACCCTATGTCTACAAGAACTTAATGAACAACCACAAAGTCTAGAGTGAGTAGAAGGAAGGAAATAATGAAGCTCAGAGCAGAATTGAATGACATACAGACTGAGAGAAAATTCAAAGGATTAATAAATCCAGGAGCTGGTTCTTTGAAAACATAAACAAAATTGACAAGTCTTTAAGAAGACACATTAAAAAAAAGGAGAACACTCAAAAAATAAAATGAGAAATGAAAGAAGAGAAATTGCAATTGATATTACAGAAATACAAAGGATTGGAAGAAATTACTGTGAACAACTCTACACCAAGAAATTTGAAAATCTGGGTGAAATGGACAAATTTCTAGAAAAACACAACCTTCCAAAACCGAATGAAGAGAAGCAGAAAACCTGAATAGACCAATAATAGCTGGTGAAATTGAAGTAGTGATCCAAAAACTCCTGACACACAAAAGTCCTGGACTGGACAGTTTCACAGAAGTTTTTAAAAAACATTTAGGGGAGAGTTAACCCTTACACTTCTCAGACTATTCCAAAAAATTAAAGAAGAGAGAAGACTCTGAAACTCTCTTTATGAGGCCAGCATCATCCTAATCCTAACATCAGATAAAGACACAACAAAGAAAGAAAATTACAGGCCCATATCACTGATGAACACAGATGCTAAGATTCTCCACAAAATATTGGCAAACCACATCCAGCAATACATTAAAAAGATCATCCACCATGGTCAAGTGGGAGTCATCCCAGGGATGCAAGGGTGGTATAATATTTGCAAATCAAAAAATATAATACATCACATAAACAAAAGGAAAGACAAAAATCACATGATCATATTAATAGAGGCCAAAAAAGCATTTGATAAGGTACAGCACCAATTTGTGATAAAAACACTCAGAAAAGTAGGAATAAAGGGGGCATGCCCCAACATAATAAAGGCTATATATGAGAAACCTATAGCCAACAGCATACTCAGTGGGCACAAACTAAAAGCATTCCCACTAAGATCAGGAACAAGACAAGGATTTCCACTTTCACCACATCTATTCAACACAGTATTGGAAATCCTAGTTACTGCAGTCACACAAGAAAAAGAAATAAAAGGTAACCGGATTGGAAAGGAGATAGTAAAACTGTCATTGTTTGTGGATGACATGATAGCATATAAAGAAAACCCTATAGACTACACCAAAAAAATACTTGACCTAATAAGTGAATTTGGTGAAACAGTGGGCTACAAAATGAATATCCAGAACCTGAATGCATTTTTGTACACCAATAAAGAAACATCAGAATCAGAAACCAGGAAAAAAATCCCATTAGCCATAGCATCAAGAAAAATAAAGTATCTAGGAATAAACCTAACCAAGGAGGTAATAGACCTGTACTCAGAAAACTACAGTACACTGAAGAAAGGAATTAAGGGAGACACAAATAAAATGGAAGCACATAATGTATTCAAGGATTAGAAGAATTATCATCATCAAAATGCCCATACTACCCAAAGCAATTTATAGATTTGATGCAATCCCTTTGAAAATAACAATGAGATATTTCACAGTTATAGAATAAACATTTCAAAAATTTAAATGGAACCATAAATGAGCCTGAATAGCCATGGGGAAAGAAGAACAATATTTAGAAAGTAGAACAAAGTAGGAGGTATCACAATGCCTGACAGCAAACTATATTATAAGGCCACTGTAATCAAAACTGTCTGGTACTGGCATGAGAACAGATGCATAGATCAATGGAACAGAATAGAGAGGCCAGAAATAAATCCATGTATGTATGATTAATTAATATTCAACAAAGGGGGCAGAAGCATTAAATGGAGTAAAAATAGTCTCTTCCACAAATGGTGTTGGGAGATCTGGACAGTTAAATGCAGAAAACTGAAACTCAACCACCAACTTACACCACACACAAAAATAAACTCAAGATAGATAAAAGACTTAAATATAAGTCACAGCACCATAAAAGTCCTAGAGGAGAACACTGGCAGGAAAATCTCAGCTATTCCACACAACTATATTTTCACTGATAGGTCCCTTAGAGCAAGGGACATAAAGGAAAGAATAAACAAATGGGACTTCATCTAAATAAAAAGCTTCTGCATGGGTAACAAGAACATCATCAGAATGAAAAGGGAACCTAGTGTACAGGAAAATATATTTGCCAATGATACCTCGGACATGGGTTTGATCTCCAAAATATGTAAAAAACTCATATAACTCCACTCCAGGAAGACAAACAACCCAATTAAAAAATGGGCAAAGGACATGAACAGATATTTCTCCAAGGAAGACAGACAGCCCATAGACATATGAAAGGATGCTCAGCATCACTAGTCTCAGAGAAATGCAAATTAAAACCACAATGAGTTACCACTTCACACTGGTCATAATGGCCTCTTAACAAAATCAACAAACAACAAGTACTAGCGAAACTGTGGAGAAAAGGGAACCTTAGTACATCGTTGGTGGGAATGCGGACTGGTGCAGCCACTGTGAAAACAGTTTAGAATTTCCTCAGAAAATTAAAAATGGAACTACCTTTTGGCCCAGCGATTCCACTGCTGGGATTATACACTAAAAATCCCAAAACACCCATTCAAAGAACCTATGCACCCTAATTATTAGCAGTACAATTTACAATACCCAAGTGTTGGAAGCAACCTAAGTGGTCAACAGTAAATGAGTGGATAAAAAAAACAAACTGTGATATATTTACCTTTCATGACAACATGGATGGAACTGGAGAGCATTATGCTAAGTGAAATAAGCCAGATAGTGAAAGAAAAATACCATATGATCTCAGCTACAAGTGGAACCTAATCAACAAAACAAACAAGTGAGCAAAATATAACGAACAACATTGAAATAAAGAACAAACTGACAGTAACCAAAGAGGAGGTGGGAGGGGTATATCAGGGGAAAAGAAGGGGAAGGGTCATCGAGGAACATGTGTAAAAGCCCCATGGAGAAAGCTAAAGGGGGATAGCATTAAAGGTGGGAGGTGGGGGAGGGTGGGGCAGGGGCAAGTCATGGTGGGAAAATGGAGACAACTGTACTTGAACAACAACAGAAAGAAAAATTTAAAAAATTAAAACAATAAAAATATAAGAAAAAAGAAATAATGGTCCCTGGAGACTTTGTGTTGCTATTTCAAGTGTAATGTGTCTAATAAGTTTGAATAGGAGAAATATCTCCTATTCAGCTATAAAATTAAATTATCCTTATAGTTTTTAATAAAAATTCCTTAGATCATATATAGTCTGATAGGTGAAAGCTCAATTTTAAAGTGACACATTTAGCCACACTACTCAGACCTAGGTTAGATATAAAATACTCAGCCTAGTGTTGAAAATAATTTAACGGTCTAGTGTGAGGTAGATTCCTTGGTTACTTCTTCACTTACTCTGGATCCTAAGTTATCAAAAACCCTAGGAAGCCAGTTAATAAGAAGGGTATTCTTATGATAAACCTAATTGAAGATTGCAGTTATGTTCTGCTTCAGTACCCTGTATAGAGGGATAACACTTAATTTCAGCTTCCATGATAATGATCCACACTTGTAATCCATTCAATTCATGGCTTTTGCTAAAGTTGAATTAGAGATTTCTGGACTCTGACAATTCTTCACCTGTCCATAATCTGTGCTGACAAGTCTCTCACACCTATTTGAGAGAGTGAGAGACTGGGAGAAAATGGATTTTGAATGAAAGAAAATGATATCAGCCAGCCTGAAACTTTAGAAATGAACACTAGGCCTCGCAGGTATTTAGATTTCTTTTAAGATAAGTACTATGAGGTAAAAAATAACAATATACCTTCAAAAGATGGCAGCAATGTAGGTGGAAGCTGAGCCCACGTGCTTGTGCACCCACCTGGAACACTTAGCCGATCTTCCAAAAAACAAAGTGAATAGCCAACAGAACCTTAGCTGACACAAAGTTTGGAAGCCAAAGTGTGCAGAGGATGCTTCCAAACAGGCAGCAAGGAGGTTTTTTAGGCTGACTGGGAAGGTATCTGGGCTTGGCTCCAGGACTGTGGCTGCCATAGGGAAATTGGAGGAGAGCTGGGTCAGTGATAGCAGCCTCGTGGCTCCTTCCCCTCCCAGGGCAGGGAAGTGCCAGACCTGCACCAGGGGAGACATAAGTGCTTAAAGTTGCTGGGGGGAGAAAAAAGGCAATAAGCGTACACACAGCTGGTGATGTACCCAGGCTGGGGTGGCCAGGACAGTGCCAGAAAATTTGGGAGATCCTGGTGGCACCTGAAGCTGGAAAGGAGGTGGGCTGCGACTAGCTGTGACCCAGATAAAATCTAGATGTGCCAGAGAGTTGGAGTGTATGAAAAGCTGGGCAGTGACTCGGAGCTTCAATGGCACCCAAAGAGACTTTTTTCAAATGAGAAACTGGGGCGCACCATGCAGGGACCTCCTGCAATCAGCCAAAAAAGAGGGAAGAGTGTGGGCACAATTTGCTCCCATTCAATGCACCTCATGGATTGATCAAAGGGATGTAAAGCAAGGTGGCTTATCACCACTAGCCTGGATCAACTGCGCAGAGTGGAGACTGTGGGCTGCACTGTGCTCTGAGGGCATGGGCTGGAAACTGGGCAGCTGTGATTATTGTAGCCCAGACTAAGCCTCCATCCTTGAGGAATCATAGGAGAGGAAAAATTGAGCCAGGGGCCCCTATGCCTAAGGCACTGGGAAAGTCTGCAAAACCGGTTGGGCAGGCTTTACAATCAGCAGGAAGCTTTTTCTTTCTTCTTTTTTTCAAGACTAAGACAGTCCTGGAGCTGAGAGAAAATCAGAGACAGATCCAGAAAGAAGTCGGAAGGTGAAAACCAACAGCTGAGATAAATTTCATTTTGCTCTTCATCAGAACTTCCATGTTTTTTTTATTTTTCTTTCTTCTTTCCATTTATTTAGATTTTTGTTTATTTGTTGTTATTTTTGGTTTGTTTTTTATTCTCCTTTTCATATTGCATTTTAATTTTTCTTCACTCATATTCCAAATAACTCACTATTCTTAGTCTTTTACTTTTTATTCTTTTTATTTAGATTATATATTTCTTTCTCTTTTTAAAATTTTTTATTGTTCAAGCACAGTTTTGTGTATTTTACCCCACCACTCCCACCTCCCCCCACCCTCAACCCCACCCTCCCTTGACTTTGTCCATGAGTTTCCCATATATATTTCTTATCATACTATTGTTATTCCAAATCCCACACAGCACCCTCCCTTGCTCTTAATCCATTTCATCATCTTCTTGAGCTTTATTACTGTTGGTGTAAACTTTATTTTCTCTCACACTACTCAAAGCTTCTGTCCCTTACTCTCACTATTTCTCCTCCATCTAACCTCACATAAGCTCTCTTCATTCTTAAGTCAGCTCACATTTGTTTTCCTCTCACATAAGAGTCTTATTTCTTTTCCACCTTTAATAAACAGTGGAGAGTTGGGTGAAATAATATAGTTACTGCTGCACTTCTCCAAAGGAACTCTTATTTGCTCGCTATTTGTTTGTACTTTAAAATTCCATAGAATACTCTCCTGCTGTCTCACTCCCTTTCACCTTCCCTTTGTCCCTGATCAGTTAAGTGAGGAATTTTCATTGTTTTTTTTTTCTCTCTCTTTTTTCCCCCCTCTCTCAACCTGGGATTTACTCCTTACTTTTATTAGTTTGCTTCCTCCCCCTCTCAAAATCATTTTTCTTTACTGTAGACATCTCCTATTCACCTTTCACTTTTCTACAGCATTCTTATTTCTGTTCCACCTTTATTAAGCCTCATTCAGCTGTTGTTGCTATGGATTCTGCTGTGGTTTTTCTTCAATTTTCCTCCCTTTGACCCAGTACCTTTTCAGTTTTACTTCATATCTCATAGTATACTCTTCCCTTTTCTTACCTGATTGTCCTCATCTACTTTTGTGTTTTACCTATGTTTTAAATTTTGTTCTCACCCTTTCTTCACTTTGATTCTATCCTAACTATTGTTAATTCTCCTCCTTCTTACCACTCAGTAACATTTTCCCTTCTTCTAGTCAACTCACATTCCATTTGTAATACCTTATAATATCCACAATCTCTCATCTTTATTAATCTTGGTTCAATTGTGGCTGAGATTGTTGATGTGGTAGGGGGTGTTCTTTTTGCTGGCATGGGTTTGGTTGTTTGGTCATACTGCTTTGTTAACCAACAATTGTGCAACAGCATATAAGAAAAGGTGGTAGTTGTGACTACCAGTAAGCCCATGGGGGAGAATCCACCAACAAAGAAACCACCAACAGGTAAAACCCAAGTACAACAAGAGAGCCTACACAAATGGAAGAAAAGGCAACCCTAGAGCATCCAGACAAGGAGATCAGAGATCACACCACTGGGTCCCACAGAACCTCTGCCACAGAAGTTCATCCTGTAAAGACAGCTGGCAAAGCAGAGCATCCAGAAATGTAGAAACAAACAAAAAGAGTCACCTAAAATGGGGTGACAAAGAAAGAACCCACAATTGAAAGGAATGGAGGAACCCCAATAAAAGAGCTAAATGAAATGGAGGCAAGCAAACTATCAGACATGGAATTTAAAAGAATGGTTATAAGGAGGCTCAAGGAACACAGTGACATCAACAAGGAACTGAGTGGAAACTAAAATAGCATGAAAAAGAAAATAGAAACTATAAATAAGAGCCAGGAATAAATGAAGAATACAATATCTAAAACAAAAAATACACTAGAAGGAATCACAAGCAGGCTGGATGAAGCAGAGGACTGAGTTAGTGAGGTGGAAGACAGAGTAGAAAGAAATACACAAGTATAGCAGCTGAATGAAAAAAGACCAAAAAATATGAGGATAGTTTAAGGGAACTGCAGGACAACATGACATGCAACAACATTCAAATCATAGGAATATCAGAAGGAGAAGAAAAGGAGAAAAGGATAGAAATCCTACTTGAAAAGATAACGATGGAAAACTTCCCTAACCTGGAGAGGGGAAAATCCATGCAAGTTCAGAAAGCACAGAGGGTACCAATTAATATGTACCCAAAGAGGCCTGCACCAAGACACATCATGATTAAAATTGCAAAAGTCAAAGACAAAGAGAGAATCTCAAAAACAGCAAAGGAGAAACAGATAGTAACATACAAGGAGCTCCAGTAAGGCTAGCAGCTGATATCTCAATAGAAACACTATAAGCCAGAAGGGAATAACAAGAAATATTCCAAGTAATGAAAAGCAAAGGCCTGCAACTAAGACTATACCCAACAAAGCTCTCCATTAAAATGGAAGGCAAAATAAAGAGTTTCCCAGACAAAAGAAGGCTAAAAGAATACACTTCCACCAAACCAGCATTATGACATATGCTAAAGGGTCTGCCTTAAGAATGTAAAGAAAAAGAGTGACAGAGAGAGACAGAGGAACACAGGTACAAAAGGGAAGAATAAATAAGTACGTATCAATAATAAACCTAAATGTAAGTGGATTAAATACTCCAATGAAAAGACATAGGGTAGCTGAAAGGATAAGAAAACATAACCCACACACATGCTGCGAACAAGAGACCCACCTCAGAACAAAAGTCCTACACAGATTGAAAGTGAAGGGCTAAAAAAAAAAAAAAAATTCCAAGCAAATGACAGGAAAGAAAAAGCTGGGGTAACAATACTTGTATCAGACAAAATAGACTTCAAAACAAAAGACATAAAGGAGGCACAGAAGGACACTTCATGATATACTCAAAGGGAGAATCTATCAAGAAGACATAAACATCGTAAACATATATACACCCAACACAGGGGCACCTAAATATGTAAGAAAATCTTGGAGGACTTCAAGAAAGATATAGATAGCAAAAAACTTACAGTAGGGGATCTTAGTACCCCACTGTCAAAGATGGATAGAAGATCTTCTAAACAAAGAATCAATAAGGATATTGAGGTGTTGAACAGTGCCCTAGATCAAATGGTCTTAACTGATACATATATACATATATATATATAGAACTTTTCATCCCAAAGAAGCAACATTACACATTCTTTTAAATGCACATGGAACATTTTCATATATAGACCACACAATAGGACAGAAAACAAGGCTCAACAAGTTCAAGAAAACTGAAGTTATATCAAGCATTTTCTCAGATCACAAGGACCTGAAACTAGAAACCAGCCTCAAGGAAAAAACTCAAAATCATTCAAATTCATGGATTTGAATATCATGCTTTTAAACAATGAATGAGTTAATAATGAGGTCAAGGAATAAATAAAAAAGTTTATGGAAACAAATGAAAATGACCACACAGAAGACCAAAACCTATGGGACACAGCGAAGGCAGTCCTGAGAGGGACGTTCATAGCCATACAGGCCTACCTAAAAAGAAAGAAACATTTCAAATAAACAATGTAACACAACATCTACAAAAACTGGCAGAATAACAGCAAACAAAGTCCAGAGAGAGTAAATGGGAGGAAATAATCAAGATCACAGCAGCATTAAATGACATAGAGACTAAAAGAACAATTCAAAGGATTAAGCTAGGTGCTGGTTTTTGAGAGCTAAACAAAATCAACAAGCCTTTAACCAAACTCATCAAGAAGAGAGAGGGCCCAAATAAATAAAATCAGAAACAAAAGAGGAGAGATTCCAACTGACACCACAGAAATACAAAGGATTGTAAGAAATTACTACAAACAACTATATGCCAAGAAGTATGAAAACCTGGGTGAAATGGACATATTTCTGGAAACATATAATATTCCAAAATTGAATCAAGAAGAAGCAGAAAGCCTGAAGAGATGGAAGACAGCTAGTGAAATTGAATCAGTAATAAAAAATCTCCCAGCACACAAAAATCCTGGACTGGATGGTATCACAGGAGAATTTTACAAAATATTTAAGGAAGAGCTAACGCCCATCCTTCTCAAACTATTTCAAAATATCCAAGAATAGGGAAGACTCCCAAACTCTTTTTATGAGGCCAGCATCATCCCAATCACAAAACCAGATAAAGACACAACAAAGAAATAAATCTACAGGCCAATGTCACTGATGAACATAGACTCTAAAATCCTTAACAAGATATTGGCAAACTGCATTCATCAATATGTTAAAAAGATCATATACCACGATCAAGTGGGATTCATCCCAGGGATACAAGGATGGTATTTGCAAATCAATATATGTAATACATCACACAAAAAAGGAAAGACAAAAATCACATGCTCATATGAATAGATGCACAAAAAGCATTTGATAAGGTACAGCACCCTTTTATGATATAAACACTCAACAAAGTGGGAGTAGAGGGAGAATACCTCAACATAATAAAGGCCATATATGAGAATCCTATAACCAACATTGTACCCAATGGGCAAAAACTAAAAGCTTTCCCATAAGATCAGGAACAAGACAAGGGTGTTGACTTTTCCCACTTCTCTTCAACATAGTATTGGAAGTTCTAGCCACAGTGATCAGACAAGAAAAAGAATTAAAAGGCAACCAAATTGGAAAGGAGGAAGTAAAACTGTCGTTGTTTGCAGATGACATGATAGTGTACATAGAAAACCCTATAGACTTCGCCAAAAAATAACTACTTGACCTAATAAGTGAATCTGGCAAAACAGAGGGATACGAATTCAATATTCAGAAATTGAGGGCATTTTTTACACCCACAATTAAATATCAGAAACATGAATTAGGGGAAAAAACCCATTTGCTATAGCAACAAGAAAAATAAAGTACTTAGAAATAAACCTAAGCAAGGAAGTAAAAAGCCTATACTCAGAAAACTGAAGAAAGTACACTGAAGAAAGAAATTAAGACACAAATAAATGGAAGCACATACCGTTTTCATGGATCGGAAGAGTTAACGTAATCAAAATGTCCATACTACCAAAAACAATTTATAGGTTCGATGCACTCCCTATTAAAATACCAATGGCATATTTCACATATATAGGAAAATCATTTTAAAATTTAAATGGAACCATAAATGACACCAAATAGCCTCAGCAATTTTGAGAAGAGTGATGTAGGAGGGATCACAATACCTGATATCAAACTATATTACAAGGCCGCTGTAATTAAAGCAGTCTGGTACTGGTATAAGAACAGACACATAGATCAATGGAACAGAATAGAGAGGCCAGAAATAAACCCATGTCTCTATGGTCAATTAATATTCAACAAAAGGTGCAGAAGCATTAAATGGAGTAAAAATAGCCTCTTCAACAAATGGTATGGGGAGACCTGACCAACTACATGAAAAAAAATGAAACTAGACCACCAACTTACACCATGCACAAAAATCAACTCAAGATGGATAAAAGACTTCAGTGTAAGTCATGACACCATAAAAGTCCTAGAGGGGAACACAGGCAGGAATATTTTGCATATTCCATGAAGCAATATTTTCACCAATGTGTCCCCTGGAACAAGGGATATAAAGGAAAGGATAAACTAATGGATCTTCATCAAATTAAAAAGCTTCTGCATGGCTAAAGAAAACACCAACAAAATAAATAGGGAACCAACTGTATGGGAAAATATATTTGCCAATGGTACCTTGGACAAGGGTTCGATCTCCAAAATATATAAAGAACTGACATGACTCAACAGTAGGAAGACAAACAATACAATTAAAAAATGGGCAAAGTACCTCAACAGTCAATTCTCCAAGGAGGACATACTCAGAGCCCAGAGACATATGAAAGAGTTCTCGGTGTCACTAGCCATCAGAGGGATGCAAATTTAAAACCACAGTGAGATACCATTTCACACCAGTCAGATGGCCATCATTAACAAGTCAACAAATGACAAGTGTTGGTAAGGTTGTGTGGAAAAGGGTACCCCTAGTGCACTGTTGGTGGAATGCAGACTGGTGCAGCCACTGTGGAAAACAGTATGGAGTTTCTTCAAAAAACTAAAAATTTCAGTTTATTTTTTATTTCAAAAAAGAGACAACTGTAATAGAATAATTAATAAAATTAATAAATAAATAGAAATAAGAACTCTACTTAAACCCATAAAAAAAAAACAACTAAAAATGGAACTGTATTTTGACCTGGCATTTCCACTGCTGGGATTATACCCTAAGAATCCTGAATCACCAATTCAAAAGAACCTATGCACTCCACTGTTCATAGCAGTTTTTTTAATAATAGCCAAGTGTTGGAAACAGCATAAATGCCCATCAGTAAATGAGTGGATCAAAGAGCTGTGGTACATTTACACAATGGAATACTACACAGCAGAAAGAAAGAAGGAGCTCCTACTGTTCACAACAGCATGGATGGAACTGGAGAGTATTATGCTAAGTGAAATAAGCCAGGTGGTGACAGATAAATACCACATGATCTCACCTATAATTAGAACCTGATCATCTGAACATAAAAGTGAGGAAAGTAGAACCAGTGACATGGAAATAAAAACAAATTGACAGTAACCACAAGGGATGGGGTAGAGGGATAATGGAGGAAGTAAAAGGAAGGGTCAAGTCAAGAAACATATATAAAGGACTCATGGACAAAGATAATGGGTGTGGGGAGGATTGGGCAGGAGCAAAGTAATGGAGGAAAAATGGGGACAACTCTAATTGAAAAACAAAAGAAATGTAACATGTAAGCGATATATGATGGCCTGCATATTAAACTATTTCCAAACCTTAAAAAAATCATAATATAAAGTCTCTGACTGCAAGTATAATACATCGATAAAAAAAAGTTAAGAGTTTTTGAGTAATGGAATAATATCCTTGTTTATAAAGTGTTTCTCCAAGATATTTATAAGCATATATTTTACATTAAACTGTTCTTAAGAAACAGAAGGGCTTTTGGTTTGGACATCTGGTGAAAAACCATTTATATTGGCTTTGAAGCATTTATATGTGAAAACATTGGTAAATGACCATAACGAAGATATGTTGTTAGTTCTGGAATTTAAGAATAGTTAAATCTAAAACTTAAAATGAAATGTAGGCAAATGTTAAATCTTTATGACATTGTAAACTTTGTAATATTTCATGCCTTATCAAGATCCATTAGTCTTGTTTTCACATTTTTTGACAGACCATTGGCTAATATTGCTCAATAGTTCCTTAGAAAGCTGAAGCTTCTGTAGCCATTTTATTTTATTGAATTTTAGGCTAATTTCCTGTATTCCTTGGGGCATAAAGATGGGGCTCTGAGATTTTCAGAAAAGGTTTAATTGTCATAGTGGGGTTTAGATTTCAATTGGAAGAGTGAAATTACCTATCAGGCATGAGGCATCTTCTTTGGGAAGACCTACTGTGAACTGCCCAAATGCTATTTACTTTCTTTTGCAGCAGGGTTTTATTTCTTGTGCTTTTTTTTTTAATTAATGAAAAAGAAAGAGAACTGGAGTTGGATGTAGGGGTGGATTCAAAGACTGAGTAAAATTGACCTAAATTCCTTGGGACTGAATTCTTGAGATATGTATAATAGTGGTTGAAGAAGACTATTAGAATATTTGTTAGGTTTGCTAAGCTACTGCAAGGAGTTATTTTAGGTGGGCTTAAAACTTTTTGGTCCTGTGTGTTTGGGTTGAGACCTAGATAAACTTCCTATTACACAAGCAGTAATTCAATAAAAAGCAATTGTAATTAATGTAAATTTTATTTAAATATAAATCAGTACATGAAGTAAATACCTTTATATGTGACCTGTCATATTCTTAAGTATCTCGTCAAACTAACACTTATTTCTAACTTTGTGTTTTGTTATATCTATATAGAACACCTTTGCACTTGGCCTGTGCTTATGGTTACTCAAATGTTGTATCTCTCTTAATTGAGAAACAATGCAAAATAAATGTCTGGGGTAGTGAAAACAGATCTCCTTTGACTAAGGTTTGTTAATTTTTCCTTTTCAATTGGAATGTGTTTGAGTTCTTTTCCTAGTTAACTTTTGTTGAATTTCACATTTTATGACAAAATATTAAGTATTCACTTAATATATCATATCCTGAGTAGTAAATTGATTACTCATCTAATTTGTATTTATTGACAGGCAGTACAGTGTAAAAAGGAGAATTGTGCTATTATTCTTCTAGACCAAGGTGCAGACCCAAATCTGGTGGATTTAGATGGCAATACTGCTCTTCATTATGCTGTCTGTGGTCAAAGTGTCTCATTAGTCAAAAAATTGCTTGAACACAAAGCTAACCTTGAAGCACAAAATAAGGTACTCTTTTATTAAAAACAACACATTATGTTTTATAAAGTTTATATTATGGAGGGTAATGAAAAAAGATGTTCATTGCAGATAATTCATATCTGTTGAAAAATATATTATAAAAATGAAATTCCAAAATGAAATTGGGGAGAAGAAGCATGAGATTATCAAATACTGATACCGTTCCGATTGATTGATTGATTGATTATTTTTTTGGGGGGGTTCCTTTTTAAAAAGTCTTTCTCCATTTTATTTCAGATAATAATCCTAATTTCTAAAGCGACATTACATTCAACAGTGATAACTGTTTAAAGTCCTATATCAAATGAGAACTATTTGATTTTCCTATATAAATATTCATTAAAATCATAAAGTCTATATTTTTTCTATTTATATACCTATGAATAATCATAAGAGGAGGGTTGAATTAGAAAATCACAATACTAAAAGTAATCTAAATCTCTTATAGAGACCTTATGGAAAACTGAGGAGTATTTTTTAAGCTTCTTAGCACCTTAGTTCACTGATATTTTGCCTACAAAACAGAACAAAATAAGTGCCACCCTTGGAGGCTTAAATGAAACCCTATAAAATCCAATTGTAATGACATTGTGAAACATAAATGTATGATTTAGGTGCTTATCACTTAAATAATCTGGGCAGTTCTTACCCACAATTTGAGTTAAGACTATAGTTGAAACTTTATTCTTTGACTGGTCCACCTCCAATTTATTTCCTCAGTCTTTTAAATCATATTTTGTTATGTATAAAAAACTTTTAAAATTAAAGTGTATGTTAGAGGTTTCTTATAAGCACTTAAAATTGAACTTGGATCTAAAAGGCATGTTAATGTTGGTACAATAATTTAAATAATCATTTTGATTTTTTTTTCAGGATGGGTACACTCCACTTTTACTTGCCATTACTGAAAACAATGTGGAAATGGCAGAATTTCTTCTGAAGAGAGGGGCAGATGCAAATGCTTCAGATAAGAATCAAAGGTATACTTAATGCTGAATAAGAGCATATAACTACAGCAACCTAAGGGATGTTATATGTGTATGTGTGTATGTGTATATGTATATTTATATGTATATAAAATGTATATTATTGCTGCCATTGTTGTTTTTGTAAAAAAGATCTGTCCATATGATTTTGGACAAATTACCTTGATTCCTGAGATTTGTTTTTCTGTAAAATCAAACATTTGGACCAAATTGGTAGGTTATTATTATAATTTTTTATAACATTAGAATCTTACATAGAAACTCAATTTCTAAGTCCTAGATGCTGTAGTTCAATGGGGGTAGGGGACCCAGAACTCCAGAAACACTCCTTCATAGCATTTTGAGACATCTTGAAAACCCTAAGGTTTCTGGAAGCAGGGATTGAAAGTCAATGAGCCAGCTGCTTTTGAGGCACCCTTTATCTTTAGACTCCTGATGTGATCTGGATTGACTTATCTTTTTGAGCAGATCTGCCTCACTTCTTACATTCTAGCTCTGATTCTTTTCCTGTTAGAGACTCTACACTTGAACAGTAAATTTAGAAGGTTATTTTTTTTTAAAAAGCACAAGACATGATTAAGATCCATAAATACACATCATATCTTTTGCTACAGAACAGCCCTTATGATTGCTCTAAGTGATGAACCAACAAGTTTAGTCAGTCTTCTTCTTCAGCAAAAAGTGGACCTATCTTGCCAAGATATTTATGGATTCACAGCTGAGGAATATGCTTCCTTTAATGGTTTTACTGTGTAAGTGATACTACATATCTTTTAAAAATTGTATGGAATTTGATCATAAGAAAGAAATAAGAAGCCCCAAATATAAAGCTGGAATAGGCTCTGCAGTATGGGTGACCACGTTATGAACTGTGGTCCCATGGATATAAGGATTCTTGCTTTCACCTGTTTATAGAATCCAATCAGTATAAGAACGACAGGTAGACTGAGTCTAAATATTTATTGCCAGAGGCATGGGAATTCGCAGTATACCAGGATGGGGGATTCCAGCAACTAGTGACATAGCCATTAATAAAAATCTGGGCTATGGGCTTGGGCAAAAGATGATTAATCCACACAAGCTCCTTTCAATGTGTTTACTTATTAGTGATGTAATAAGTATATACCCATGAACCCAAAATATAAAACTTTTTATGCATGATCATATATTTCTGATTTTAATAGTAAATGAAAAATGAAATGTAATGTTCAGAATTTTTTTTGTTTTTGACTCTCCTTTATAATGGAAACTAAGGTCTGTAGTTGTGACTTTTGTTGTTTGAGTAGTTGTTACCTATCTACCATATTTAGTATATAGTCTTTGCTTATTGGTACCATTTATTAGCTCTTCTTCTTGGTTCATAGGTTCTATGGCTTCTTAACAATAGGAGCATAGAAAATATTTCTCAAATAGTGTTTAAAAAATAAGTGTAACTGTGTTGAGTGAGGGAATTATATTCAGATATTTTTGTTAGTGGCATTTTTTATTTTTTATTTTTAAAAAGATTTTATTTATATATTTTTAGACAGAGGAGGAGGGAGGGAGAAAGAAAGGGAGAGAAACATCAATGTATGGTTGCCTCTCACATGCCCCCACCGGGGACCTGGCCTGCAACCCAGTCATGTGCCCTGACTGGGAATCAAAGCAGCGACCCTTTGGTTTGCAGGCCAGTGCTCAATCCACTGATCCACACCAGTCAGGGCTGTTACAGTTGGCTTTAATCCATACATTGGCTCTTTCCTTTCACTGAAATTTTGAAACCACATGCCTATTAATGAGTCACTAGAATGAGCTTTTTTTCAGGTGTGGAGAAAAGGTTTATTCTTTGCTGGGTATATCTTAGTCTCTGAATTAATTGTCTTCACTTCTTAATTCACTCTTAAGACCAAGTGTTATGAGCTGAATTGTGTATCACACCCCCCGCCCCCCCCAAAAAAAAATTCATGTGTTAAAGCCCTAATCCTCAGTACCTCAGAATTTGGATGGCTATATTTCAGGAAAGGGCTTTTAAAGGGGTATTAATTTGAAATGACTGTGCATTATTGAGCCCTAATCCAGTCTGACTGGCATCCTTATAAGAAGGGGATATTAGAACTTACAGACAGACACCAGAGGTGTTCATGCACATGGGGACAACTTATGTGAAGAGACAACAAGAGGATAGTCATCCACTAGCCAAGGGCAGAAGCCTGGAACAGATCTTTCCCTTATGGGTCTTAGAGGAAACCCATTCTTCTGGCACCCTGAATTTGGATTTCTAGCCTCCAGAATTGTGAGAAAATAAATTTCTGTTATTTAAGTCGCTCAGTCTAGTATTTTGTTATGGTAGTCCTAGCAAACCAATACACCAAATATAACCCAAAGCGACTTTTTCTACCATGCTAGCGGCTTATTTTTGACAGCAGGAAGAAAGGAAGTGCCAGGGAATGGGAGTACATGAAATGAAAATGGTGTCTGTTGATGGAGTTGGCTTGAGGGGAAGCTTGAGGTCAGCAGCCAGTGCGTGGCTTGCTTAGGAAAGTATTAGCTAATGTCTAAGGTTTTGATTTGATAAGTAAGTACTCAATTGACTATATATGAATGCTAATATTCATATATATTTCTCTCTTTATGGGTAGATATCATCATTTAATTGCCAGTTATGGAAAGGAGAGAAAAAATAAAAAGATATCTAATGAAGATAAAAGCTTGGACACTACATTTGGTAAAGAAGAACTGAAGGAAGGAAAGAAAATAAAACCAAATAAGTAGTTTTTCTTGTTGGTTTTTATTTTTCTTTTAAGTAGGAGTACAGATTTCTCAAGTCATATTTTTTTGAAGTTGACATTTTCTCCTATTTTGAAATGCTAAATATTTTTAAGAATTGTTCTTAAGAGTATTTGTGACTAAAATATTTTGGCACTGTGTTGACTGAAAGTATAATGTAAAGACACACTGAATGCTTACGATAATTTAACCCATAGCCTCGACTAGTTATAGGAAACAAAGTAATTTTTGAATTACATAGAAATTTTAATGGATATAAAAACATTATTAATTACTTGATTCTAAAACTTCTTCAGATAAGTAGTTTGATAACAGATAATATAATATTGGGTTGGCCAAAGTTTGTGTTTTTTTTTAAATAAGATGGCTCTAGTAGTGCTTAGTTGTCTTTAACTTCATTCAAAACAATTTTTTTTTACATTGTATTGTGACAGCTGTCATATCAACCTGCTTAAAAAAACCATCAAAATTGGTGAATTTTTATGTACTCATTTTAACATTGAAGATGGAAGAAAATATGCAACATTTTTGGCTTATTATGCTTTATTATTTCAAGCAAGGTTAAAAGGCAACTGAAATGCAATAAAAAAAAATTTGTACAATGTATTGAGAAGGTGCTGATCGAATGTGTCAGAAGTGGTTTGCTCAGGTCAGCCCGGAGATATATGAAAGGATGCTCAGCATCATTAGCAAACAGAGAAATGCAATTGAAAACCACAATGAGATACCACTTCACATTGATCAGAATGCCCATCATTAACAAATCAACAAACAACAAGTGCTGGTGAGGTTGTGGAGAAAAGGGAACCCTAGTGCACTGTTGGTGGGACTGGTGCAGCTGCTGTAGAAAACAGTATGGAATTTCCTCTAAAACTAAAAATGGAATTGCATTTTGACCCGGCATTTCCACCACTGGGAGTATACCCCAAGAATCCTGAATCACCAGTTCAAAAGAACCCATGCACCCCAATGTTCATAGTAGCACAATTTACAATAGCCAAGTGCTGGAAACAGCTTAAGTGCCTATCAATAAATGAGTGGATCAAAAACTGTGGTACATTTACACAATGGAATACTATGCAGCAGAAAGAAAGAAGGAACCCCTACCCTTCACGACAGTGTGGATGGAAGTGAAGAATATTATGCTAGGTGAAATAAGCCAGGTGGTGAAAGATGAATACCATATGAGCTCACCTATGAATGGAACCTAATCAACAAAACAAACAAGTGAGCAAAATAGAACCAGAGACATGGAAATAAAGAAGAAACTGACAGTGACCAGAGGGGAGGGGGGAGGAGGATAATGGGGGAAAGAAGAGGAAGGGACAAGTCAAAGAACATGTATAAAGGACCCATGCACAAAGACAATGGGATGGGAGGATTGAAGGGGAAGGCGGGGAATGGGTAGGGAAGGGTAGAGTAATGGAGGGAAAATGGGGATAACTATAACTGAACAACAATAAAGAAAATTTAAAAAACCTGTTTGTGCAGGTTTGTGCTGGAGATTTCTTGTTGGATGATGCTTCATGGTCAGATAGACCTGTTGAAGTTGATAGTGATGAAATTGAGATATTGAATGAGAACAATCAATGTTATACCATGCAGGAGATAGCTGGCATACTCAAAAATATCCAAATCAATAAAATTATTGGTGAAAATGAAAAATGTGTCTTTTATTTTATAGATACAACTAAATGAGCTTTTTGGCCAACCCAATATATACCTAATCATTGCATGAAACTTAAAGTTAAGTAATAATATTTATGAAGAATTGAAAATGCCATGCATCTATTAAAATAATTTTTGATATTTATCTTCAAAAGTACATATAGCTATTTAGGTCTGTAAAAATTGGCTTTTCTTTGGTGACTATGTCTTTTAAAATTTTTTTTATTATCATTGTTCAAATACAGTTGTCCCCTTTTCCCCCCACCTATTACTCTACCTTGCCCTACACACCCCTCACCTTCCACTTTCAATATTCCCCCTCCCCCTGTTGGTTTTGTCTATGGCTCCTTTATACATGTTCCTTGACCCCTCCCTCTTCTTGACATCAAGTCAACACACAGTTTATTTCCGCTACGGTTCAGATCAGTGGTCCTCAATGGGGGCAATTTTGTCCCCCAGGGAGTATTTTGCAATGTCTGAGAAATTCTGGTTGTCAAGGCAAAGGAAGAACACTGGTAAATAGCCCACATGCACAAGACAGCCCCCTACAACAAGTGCTTAACTGGTACCAAAAGTCAACAGTACCCAGGTTCAGAATTCCTGTCCTAGAGTCTATAATATATAGTGGGGAGCAAAGATGAAAAAGATATCTTATGTCTTCTATCCTCAATGAACACACAAGTGTTTCTCAATTATGTAAATTAATGAGGGTCAGACTATGTGTACTTACCTTTATCATTAGCAAAGGGGAAGGGAGTCATAGAATTACCTAGAGCAGATTATAAAAGGTCAGGGGTGATTTCAAATGAAAGAGAACTTTCTGGCTGGACTTGAAGGACAAATAAGATATTGCTGGGTCTTTCAGTTAAATCTTACTCATCATGTAAAAACTAATTCATAAGAGAGGCACAAGCAAAATATCCAGGAATCAGAGGATGGAAAGATCATTTGTGTTACCTGGACCAAGGTTAACCCTGGTGGAGGAGAAGGGATTTGAATCTGGCTCTGAAATCTGGGCAATATTTTTCAATCCCTGCCTGATGTTTTTATTGATTTTGGAGAGAGAAGAAGGTGGGGGTGGGGGGGGAGAGAAAGAGGGGGAGAGCGAGAGAGAGAGAGAGGGAGAGAAAGAGCAACAATGATGTGAGAGAGAAACATCAATTGGTTGCTTCCCATATGAGTCCCGACTGGGGATCAAACCCACAACCTAGGTATGTGCCCTGACTGGGAATTGAACTTGCAACATTTTGGTGTATGGGATAACACTCCAACCAAAGGAGCCACCTGGCCAGTCAAGCTGGGTGAAATTTTGACACCAGACATTTAATTAAAAAAATACTAGATGATATAGAAAGAACTTTGTATGTTTTATAATTGAAATTGTGCTGATTACCCATTTAGAAAACATGCATACTCTAAAACAGTATGTTGTATAACACAGGTGTAGTGCAACAGTATTTGACTTGAGTTCCTTGCCTGCTCATTGTTGTGAATTCTCCTAAGTATTTAAAATCTTAGAATATTGTCAAATTGTTAATTAATTTTAGTGTGCCTGGCATTCTCTAAACTAGAGCACATTTACTCTTCCTTTAATGGGTTTAACAACAAAAACAACTATTTAATACACATCTGACTTTAGGTGCATATTTAAACTTCCCCTAGGCAACCAAATGAATAGGCTTTTTTTCTCACTCATGTGAACAGCTTGAAGGAATAGCCTTTATGATTGAAGTCTTTAATTTTCACCCCCATGCCTTCTAATCTCAACCAAACCAGGATTATTGCATGAGGTTGTGTGTATTTAGGCCACTTTTTTGGAGGGAGCAAGTAGGACTGAGCAAGCCATGTTCCCTGACAATTGACTGTGCCAAAGGAGGAAAGGGTACATTTTTCTAATTTTCAAGAGTACTTTTATGGGCTAGTGGTGGCCCTGTCTCAACTCCATCACAAACCCTTCTGAATGTGTTCCCTTGGTTATCTCTCTGAAACTGCAGCCTCTCTTGGCATCAGCCAGTCTCCTGGATGCTGATGTTGCATTGTTACTTTCCAGAAACTCATGGACCATGCCTGTGCCTGGACTACTGATCCAGCTTGTTTTAACTTATTTCCATGTAAAACAAGTCCCCCCAATTTTGATGGGGTTTGCCATCTTTTGATATTTTTCTAGCTTTAAATTGTTAAGGAATCACTTTCTATGCCCACTGATTCCACTCAGAGCACCCTCCTCCTCCCTCCTTAGTTCTTCAACTTTGCATAATGGTGCATTCCTAAATTTCCATTGTGGAACACAAACTATAGGAACTTGGGCTTGAATCTTAACTTTTCTGAACTTGTTTTCTCATCTGAAAAACTGTGAAAATAAATGATAATAAAATTATTCAGCACAGTACCTAATAAAGAGACATTGCTTATCAAAATAGTAGTTTCCTTCTACTTCACATTGAAGAAATAAAACTGTAACCCAATTTTTTTCTTTTGCCATTTTCCTTACTATTTCAGTTCAGAGCAGACCTTAATGCAAAACACACCATAAACTTGGCTATTATCAAATTTCACAAGACACCAGGTATATCACTGTTTTCCTAGCTTTACAGAAGTGTTGTGGTATTGCAGCTGATGGCATATTATTCAGCAAATATTTACTCACCACTTCCTGACCCTTTTCCCTTTCCTGATGACTTGGCTTGCTCATGTGACTTTCATGGGTAGAAGTGACAGGCGGCTGTTTTCTAGAAGAGCCCTTCTTACACCCTCCTTGAGAATAGCATGCTTAGCTAGCAGCTCAGCTAACTTTTTCAGCGTGGGTCCCAGCATGACATAATGCAAATCTGGACTCAAGCCTAACTGATATCAAGGCACAAACTAGATCCAGCAGGGCCATAGTCAATATTCATGAGTAAGAAACAATTGTTTATGTTTAAACAACTGAGATTTTAAAAATGTTTACTGTCTTGGGAAAAAGCTGACTAATACAAAAATCATGGAGAGGGTCCCAACCTGTAGCTCCTGGCCACTTCATGTACACAGTTCCCAGGACAAGCACTCTCTATTCTATTCCTGGATTCGACATCCCTTCCCTCCCCTAACTGTTCCATAGTAGCTCATTGGTAGGCCCTCATTGGTCTCTCATGGTGCAGAATTGTTTTTCTCCTGCCAGTGAAACTTGCCACAGACTTGTCAGCCCCATTGTGTGTATCTTACTTGCAAAGTGCTTACCCAAGTACATTATTATCAGGAAATCAGACCTTTCTCCACAATTATCTTACCAGCTGCAAGGAAAAAGTTTTCATTATATGCTATATTAGGTGGATGCTTTTATCCTGTAATCTTTTCTGAGATATAAGTGAATCTTAGTCAAGGTTAGGTAATCGCCTTCTTGCTGTAAAAGGAATACTTGATAATTCTTTCCAAAGGAGTTGTGTTAGTTTTTTATTGTTGCCATAACAAATGACCACAAACACAGTGGCTTAAAACAGCACAATTAAAAAAAATTATTTCAGAGTTCTGAAGCTCAGGAATCCAAAATGGATCTCATAAAACTAAAATCAAGATGTCAGCAAAATGGGTTTCTTTTTTCATGCTCCAAGGAAGAATATGTTTTCTTGCCTTTTCTAGCTTCTGGATGCTGCCCGCATTCCTTGGCTTTTGGCTACCAGAAATTGAATTACTCTGACCCCTGCGTCTATCCTTACATCCCTTTTTCTGACTCTTCTGCCTCTCCTTTGCACACATAAGGACCGTTGTATTTTCAGTAGGTCCACTTACAAAATCTAAAATAATATTCCCTTTCGAGGCTTCACCCTAAGCATTTCTTTCCCCTTTGTACTAACATATAGATAGTGAATAGGTACTTTTAGGTGTGAGGTGATAGCTTATTATAGTTTTGATTTGCATTTCCTTGATGATTAGTGATGTTGAGCATCTTTTTATGTGTCTGTTGGACATTTGTATGTCTTCTTAAAACTACCTATTTAGTTCCTCTGCCCACATTAAAACTGGGTTGCTATCTCTAATGAGCTGTTTATGTATATTGGCTATTAAGTCCTTATCAGATATATGATTTACAAATGTATTGTCCCATTTCATAGGTTTCCTTTGCATTTTGTTGATTGTTTCTGTTGTTATGCAGGAGCTTTTGTGTTTGATGTAGCCTCACTATTTTATTGGTTTGCCTGAATACTTGAAATATCAAGGTTACTGACCAATTATCATTTTATTACATATGTCATTTTTGTTGCATATAACAGAGATGATTTTAATTTGGTTAAATGGATTTGAACTTGGTGATTCCTTAGAATAATAAATTTACCCTTCACTGAGCTATCATGTTATATGAATATGTCCTCTTCATATGATCATTAACATTTCTTCTCTAGACATAGTTATTATATATAAATGATCACAGTGTTTTTAAATCTAGAATATTTTACTGACAGAACTAATTATGGTACATTATTTTATTTATTTCTATTTCAATGATGAATAATTGTGAACCTTTTGTTTAGTTCCAATAGCTAATAAACTTTTTTCTACAAAACCTTTCTTCTATTGATTTATTTTTTCCTTGCTTCTGATTAATAAATAATTATAAGGTAATAGGAATTTGGAAATTTTTGCCCTAGATAAGAATTTAAGGCATTTGTAAGATATCTGAAAAAAAAAACTTGCCTTTTCTTTATAACAAAATCTGTAGTTCTATGAAATCTTTTTTTATTGTCTGTTTCCTTGTGTAAATGTTCACCATCCTGTGGACAATCTAAGTACTAGTCCACTTTGTAAAATTGGGTTCTAGTAGGACATATAGAAATGGAAATTGATCTGAGATATTCTGGGGCAATGTATATTTTCCATTAGTGTGTACCAGTTTAGATTATATAGGATAAAAATGCTTAATCTTTCTTTTGTCTTGCCTTTGTAGGCTGATATTATAGGTATGTACCCTTATCTTAGATAAAAAATATTGCTTTTATTACATAAGTTAATATTCAGGAACTAAGGATGAAGATAAAATTTATATAAAAGTAAGCAACAATTGTTTAAGGAGTCAGAACTAGCTAGGGAGAGGGGGTGAACCAATAGATGGGATAGTAATGAGAAGAACAAGGGGTCTAATGAGAAACAGAGAAGGGGAGAGGGGAGAAAGAATATGGAGAGAAGGGGTGGGTGGGGAATGAATCCAGGGATGAAGAATACCTGAGTAGGCAGAAAAAGGAAATAACAAAGAAAAAAACAGGAGGATCTGTGCAAAGACGCAGTTAGACAAAATTAAAATGGAAAAGGGCATTAAAAATATGTCCAAAAAAGGAAGAAAAGAAAGATGGGATTAAAAATGAGTTGAGAGAGAATAGAAATGGTGTTCTTTTGTAATGTGTGTCAGCTATGTAGAAGCACCACATCTCTGATTTTGTCTAGAAGATTCCAAGAAAGTGCCCCATAGATAATACTTCCTGATTACAGTGATTGATGTATAGACCTAGATTCGGTATGCATGTGTGTTGATTGATTTTCTCTTTTTACATTTTCATATTTAGAGTTCTCATAATGCAGGGAAATAGCTAGTGGAGCTATGCTTCTTTTACTAGGAATTTTGTTGGAGCATTCAATCAGCAGGCAGGTACAAGTAGAATCTAGGACACCTGATTGCTTTGAGCAATTAAGGTAATTGAGAGTGTTGGAAAATAATGTTAACCAATGAACACTTTAGATGTCCATTATTTGCAGAGAGAAGTCAGGTGTTCTGGCCAACAAATATTTATTGTTCCTATAATATGTTCAGTATTTTTTTTTAGTTAACAGGAGAGGTTACAGATTGAAAATCTCATCCTTCTTATTTAAGAAATTATGTTGTAGTTTATATGCATCTCCATGCCTTGTGTGATAAGCAGAATTATATGACAACCTACAGTGATCCATGTGCGTGAATGGAAACTGCGAATATTAAGATACACCATTCATTTGATATTATCTTAAATGACACAAGGGAGATTATCTCTTTGGGCCTTATCTGACCACATGAGTCTTTTAAATCTAGATCTAGAAAGTCAGAGAGAAGTCAGAGATGTAAATACAAGAGACATTTGAAGACAGGAGAATTCTCCTGCTGGTTTTGAAGATGAGAGGGACTACGTGACAAAAACATGTGAGTGGTCTCTAGGAGCTGAAGTTATCCCCTAAAACCAAGGACTAGCAAGAAAAAGGAGACCTTAGTCTTGCAGACATAAACCACTGAGTTCTTCCCATTCTGCCAAGAGCTTGTAAGAAATCCCTGAGGACCAGATGAGAATACAGCTTGTGGTTATTTTGATTTGAATCCTAGAGCAGAGGGGTTATAGAAGTAGACTATTATAAGGTTCTTACTCTACATGTGAAATGATATAATACCGAAAAATATGCTGTGATAAGTGGTATATGTATGTGTGTGTTAAATCCAAGAGCAACCACAAAATTAAAAATAAAATAAATGTAACCAAAAGTTAATAGTGGAGATGAAATGGAACCTAACCATTAAAAAAAATGTACAATTGTTCCAAAAGAAGGTAGGAAAAAAAGGAAAAGCCAAAAAAGTGGGAATAAATAGAAAGTAAGTAATACATGGTAGGTATAAATTCAAACATGTCAATAATTCATTAAAGGTAAATAATGAAAACACTTCAATTAAGAGGCAGAGAATGTTAGTATCAGATAAAAATAGCAAGGTTCAATTCTATATTGTCTATAAGACACCACTTTAAAACAAGGACAAAAGGTCATTAAAAATAATGATATGCCATATAAACACTAATAAAAAATTTAGATTAGCTATATTAATATTAGGTGAGATAGATTTATAGAAAGAAATATAGTCAAGGAAAAAGCAGGATGTTGCATAATGACATAGGGCTCATTTAATGAAGTTATCCAACCCTAAATGTGTATGTATATCGTAACAGAGTTTCAAAATACATTAGGTAAAACAGGTACAACTAAAAGGAAGGACAAATAAATAATTATAGTTTTAAACTTCAACACTGTTTATTCAGTAACTTATAAAACAAGTAGACAAAAACTTCGGCAAGGATATAGAAACGCTATCACCCAGTTTGATATAATTGACATTTATAGAACACTCCACCTGCAGTAGTAGGATACACTTGTAAGGATACACTGTTTATTCAACTGTACCTAGACCATTCATTCAGATAAACCTTTTTCTGGGACATAATTCAAATTTCAACAGATTTACAAAGATTAAAATATTAAAATTATGTTCTTTGACAATAAAACTTGAAATCAATAAAAATATATCTGAAAGTCTCTTGATGTTTGGAAATTAAGCAACATACTTCTAATTAACCATATGTCAAATAAATTACAAGGTAAATTAGACCTTGTATATTTTAGTATACAATATACATTAAGTTAAGTATATTAAGTTAAAAGAAAATAACAGGAGAACTTATCAAAAATTTTGGGATGCGTCTTCTAAAGCAGCTTTAACAGGATAGCTAACAGTGGATAGAGGCAAAGTGATGCTATCCTTACCTATAATTAAAGGATGATCTCAAATTAGTAATTTAAGATTCTACCTTAACAAAGTAGGGGAAAAATACAAAGAAAGCCTAAAGAAAGAAATGAAGAGCAGAAATCCACAAAATAGCAACAAAAATAATTGAATCTAAAATTACTAAACTTATAGTCACTATAAATAGAAGGAAAATAGAAGATGCAAGTTACAACTATCAGGGTAGGGCAGGGGAGAGTAATAGGGGAAAAATGGAGACAACTGTAACTGAAAAACAATAAAAAAATGATAGAAAAAAAGAAATTAATAAGGAGCCAAAATTACAGATTATACACATATCGAAGGGATAATAAGGGAATAATATCAATAACTTTGTTAACATAAAGTTAATCATGTAGATGAAATATATAACACCTTAATAGTATAAACTATTAAAGCTCATTCAAGAAGAAATATATAACACAAATAGATATTTGAATATTAAAGATACATAGCTAAATGCTTTTCCACAATGAAAATTTTAGACTCAGATGGTTTCTCTTAATCAACATAGTGCTAGAAGTTCTACCAGTGTGATAAAGGCAAGAAAGGGAAATAAAAGGTATAAAAATTGGAAAGGAAAAAATTAAATTGTCCCTATTTGCAGATGTCAAAATTGTATACACATAAATTCTGAATAAATCTATTAAAAAGTGCTAGATCTAGTAAGCGAATTTGTCAAGGTTGCAAGATATAACACAAACATACAAAAATCAATAGTGTTCTATATACTAGCAATGAACAGGTAGACATCAAAATTAAAAAATACTAATTCATAAATGAAATACTTAGAATATGTACAGAATTTACATACTGAAAACTATAAAATGCTGATGACAAAACTAAAAAAACAATAAATACAGAAACATATACTTGTAGATTAGAAGACTCAGCATATTAAAGACGACAATTCTTTTGAGATTGATGCAGATTTAATACAATCTTAACAGTCCAGCAAGATTTTTTTGTAGATATAAGCAAAATTCTAAAATTTATATGGAAAGGCAAATGAACAGGAATAGCAAAACAATTTTGAAAAAAAATAAAGTGGGAAGAATATACTACCTGATTAGAAGACTTACAATATGTCTTTTATATTAGCTACAGCAATCAAGATAGTATGGTATTGGTGGAGGAATAGACATATGGAATAGAAAAGAGAATGCAGAAATAGACCCACACAAACATTCCTGACTTTTGGCAAAGTTGTAAAAGCAGTTCAATGGAGGAAAGATAACCTGTTCAAAAAATGCAGCTGGAGCAACTGGACATCTATAGGCAAATCAAACAAACAAACAAAAACCTTGACCTAAGCTTCTCACTTTATATGAAAGTAAACTCAAAATAGATCATGGATTTAAATATAAGATGTAAAATTATAACTCTTTAACAGTTTTAGGAAAAAAAGAACAAAACAGGAGGAAATCTTCAGGTTCTAGGTTGAGGCAAAGAGTTCTTACATGTAACACTAACAGCATGGTCTATGAAGGGAAAAATTGATAAATTATACTTCATAAAAACTTAAAACTTTTGCTTGTGAAAGGCCCTGCTACAATCAGGGAGAAAATATTTGCAAACTAAATATCTGACAAAACACTAACAGTATCTTGAATATATATGGATCTCCCAAAACTCAATAGTAAAAAATAAAAAAACAGTCCAGTTAGAAAAAGGGCAAAAATAAATACCTGAAAAGACACTCACCAAAGAGGGTATACAGATGGCAATAAGCACATGAAAAGATTTTCAACCTCATTAGGTAAATGAAAATTAAAACTGCAATGTGATACCACTATATACCTATCAGAATGGCCAAAATGAAAACAGAGTCAATGTCCAGTGCTGGTTAGGATACAGAGTAAGTGGATTACTCACACATTGCTGATGGGAATATAAAATGGTACAACCACACCAGAAAATAATTTGACAGTTTTTTTAATACTAAGCATGTAACTACTACACAAATCAGCAATTGCACATCTGGGCTTTTATCCCAGAGAAATGAATACTTATGTTCACACAATATACTGTACGCTTATGTTCATTGAATATTTATTTGTAATATCCCCAAATTGGAAACAACCTAGATGCCCTTCAAGGGGTGAATGGTTGAACAAATTGTCATATGTCCATTCTGTGAAATCCTACTCAACAGTAGAAGGAACAAACTATAGATACACACCACAGTCTGGATGAATTTCCTGAGAATTATGCTGAGTGAAAGAGACAGTCCTCAAAGTTTACCTACAGTATGATTCCATTTAAACCTTATCCTTTAAATGCAACACTTTAGAAACGATTAACAAATTAGAGGTTGCAAGGAGTCGTGGTTGTGAGAGGTGGGAAGGAAGTGAGAGTTCTATAAAAAGACTATACGCGGTATTCTTGTGATGGTAAAAATGTGCTATATTTTAACCGTATCAATGGTGATACCCTGGTCATTAAAGTATAGTTTTCCATGGAAACCAAGGGCAAGTGAGATTTATTTTAATTCTCACAATAGCATGCATGTAAAATGACAATAATCTAAAAATAAAAAGCTCACTTAAAATTATATACATATAAAAATAATTACGAGAGCAAATGCATACCTCTGAATGTCTAGGTACTTGAAAAGTTTACTTTTTCCCACCTAATATAATTTTAAAGAGCTTCACTTAAGGATTTTATGTCCTTGAAACTTTTAATTATTCTATATGGTTGTAGAGCCAGGCTCTGTTCTTTGTGTACAATGTTGATATTTCCCCAGAGACATGCAAATTTTTAGTAAAAACAGACCATTTGATGTATTTATTTTTCTAAACAATAGGTGGCATCTGAGTTTCACAAATAAAATTGATAATTCTTGCTCTCATATCAGGAAATGTAACCATATGTTAAAAATTAGTTTAAACTTAATTTATATACATAATATTCCTCATAGTCTATAATATGTTTCTAAGTATTGGTTAACTGACTGAAAGAGAAAGCATTTTTTTCAAAAATTAACATTGGGAATTTTGCTACTTTTTGAAAATGTAAAAGTAGCCTGTAGATTTCATAATGTAACTTCATGTCCCTTTGAATACATTGCAATTTATACATTCGTGAGAATACTTTTTCTCTCAAATTATACTGGAAGTTTTAACTAAAATCTATCAAATTCTAATGCATATCAAATGTTAACTTCCCTAATGTTAGTTAATATTATTTAGGTATAAAGAAAAAATCTAATAGAAGTATTCAATACATAATAATGACTATTTTCTAATAAAATTTGTATTATTTGGAAATATTAGCATTCTAAGTCTATAAACTTTGCTCACTGTTTTATATCTTGGGCACCAAATGTTTTTTCTTGCCTTCCTTTAGGATTTGAAACTTATTCTGGGTTTGTTTTAAGTCTGAGGTAACAACCTAGGTGAGACTACTCACTTTATATTACTTTCAGTTGTCCAGTATTTTCTGGCTGTGTCTACACAAGCTTACCAAGGGGGAAAAAAAAAAAAAAAAGCCTAGTCCTGGTCAGGTTGCTCAGTTGGTTAGAGCATAGTCTCATAGTCCCTCACACCAAAATGTTGCAGGTTCAATTCCTGGTCGGGCACATTCTTAGGTTACTAGTTCGGTCCCCTCTGCCCCCAGTTGGGACACAAAAGATAGGTAACCCATTGAAGTTTCTCTCTCACACTGATGTTTTTCTCTCTTTAATATCAATAAATATGTCCTCAGGTGAAGATTTAAAAAATTGCCCAGAACCTTCTGTTATTTCTCCAACTGTAGACTCACACATATATTCAGAGTTATTAACTTTATTCCTTTCTAGGAACCACTACACTATATTGTTCTGAATATTTTTATATTTTATGTTGTCATCCTTTCATGGTGCCTGTCACATATAAGCCTCAGGGAGGACACGAAGAAAGTCACCTTCTAGCTTTGCCATGATTGCCTGGGTCCTGGCCTTCGGTCTCTATCTCCTAGGCTAGTAGGATAAAAACCTAAACCTGGCTCTATGAGTTGCAGAAACAATCCCAGGTTTTCCATTGAGAGACTTGATTTGAATTCATGCCCTGCCATTTTTGAGCTCTGAAACCATGGTTAAATGTCCAAACCTATCAAAGATTCAGTTTTATATACAACCTGATCTGGTGTGAGGATTAATTTAAATTAGATAATATATGTGTAAGATAGTTTATAACAGGGGACTCACTCATTTTTAAATATTTTGATGTTCATTGGAAAATAAAATTTAAAAAATGAATTTAATTTATAAATTCAAGTTCTTGTTAGAAGAGTACTAAATATAGATTTTCAATAATATAGCTAGCAGTTGTTAGCTATAGGAAATTAGTGAAAAGGAAGGAAATAAGAAGGTGAAAGAAAATTTTTTCTCATTACATTTTGAAAGTTCATGCTCAGGGTAGAAATGTTCTGTGTTGTCACAGGCTCGCCCAGCTGGATATAAATATTCCTCTATGATCTTTGAGCTGGGAGCTTGAGAAAGCAGAGGCCCTCATGAAGAGGGTATATTTTCACTAAGAAGAGAGGATAGACTTCAGGAGAGATTGGCGGTGCTGGAAAGGCTTTGTCACTCTGCAAAATGTGTTGGGGGAGAGGGACTATCAATTCTGAATCACGGAAACAAATGCATGGCTTAAAAACCTAAAGTAAGGCATCATCTCACAGCAATATGCTATCATATCATAGATAATGTCTATGTAAATGATATTTAATCATTTTTGTGGGAATGTATGAATATATTTATCTCTGAGAGGACAGCATTTTGAGTGGTGGTGCTTTATATTTCAGTGTGTCTTAGAGCATCATGCACTAAAATATATAACCTGATATGTAACAGATAATAATGACTTATATTGGCTTTTCCATCTGTAAAAATAAATCCTTAAACAATGTATCTAGATTACAAAGTGGTTTTAATTTAACCCTGATGATATCTTTTAATTTCAGTTTTTACTTTTGTACTCTTCAGGGATTAGCTAAATCTCTTGAACCCAGAATCATATATTTTCTATAAATTTTATATATTATGACAGGAAGATGGGGATGCTCCTAACTATATCTTCTACTTGAGTTGGCTTGTATCTTTGAAATGTACAGGGTAGAGCAAAGTAGGTTTATAGTTGTGAGTATGCAAAACATTGAGTTTATTCTTGTATTATTATTTATTAATTACTGTGTTATTTTCCATGTCACCAACTGTACACCTACTTTTGTCTCACCTTGTATTTGTAGTTGCCAATTTAGCTAAAGGGACAAATGTCTTGCTAAAGACCTTGCATTCAGGTGTGGGCAAAAGTAGGTTTATAGTTGTTTGTAATAAATAATAAAATATTTAATAATTAAATAATACAAGAACAAATAAACTCTGCTTCACTTAGAACTGTAAACCTACTTTTGCCCATCCCTGTATAATATCATGTAAGTGGGAAAAAAAAAATCCTGTAGCAGTGAAGGTAAGAAAGTCACCTATTTTGAATTCAGAACTTACTATGAATTTGACTTATGTAGGATACTCAAGATAAATTTAGGTGCTTTGAGGAATCATGTCTCAACACTTTCCCTTTTAATCCAAAGATTATACTGTCTATAAATTATCAAAGGCATGTACAAATGATTTAATGATATATCCAGTTATTTTAAGTAAGCTACATTAACTTCTGTTAAGTTTGGATTCCATACCAAAGGAGTTGTGTAACTCTTCTGGTGCACCACAGCTTTGACAAACTCTGCACCAGGCAGAACATGATTAAATATTTAATAGTATATGGATTCCTTGTAGTGTGGTTCTTCTTTATTTGATTTACTTTGCCAGCACTACTTTTATAATTAACTGGTCAAATAAAATTAAACCTGCTAAGTTTAGAGTGAACATGTCCTTTGTATTTTCTGCTGAAACGGTCATCCACAAACTCAAAAAATTCTATTGCTGTTCAATTCCCTGCCCAGTGTGAAGCAAAGCCTTTCCCCACAACACACACACTCATGGGAGGGGAGTTAAAGAGGAGGGCAAGGTCATGGCCCATCACTTCTTATTTAAGAAAACGTGGTTCCCATCTTCCCTGCACTGGATAGGAATGCAGTAGCACATTGCAAAAAATCCACTGTTTGCCTATCTGTGAACATGAGTTTATCTGTAAGGATGACTTCCATGAAGAAGTTTAAATAGGGAGAAATATACTTGGCTGTTTTTTGCCCTCTTATAATATTTCTTTTTGCTTTGCAACACTGCTGAGCTCAGCATAACCTGTTGGTGCTGTAAACTGTCTAATAAACCTCCAGCCCTGCTACGTATTGAAAAGGCAGTGATATGACAAACACATCAGCAGTGAAAATGACTCTTCATCCAAAATGATCTAGTGCTAAGATTAGCATAACTTATTGCTTTAGTAAACATTCTATATTGCAGAAAGTCTTGAGCAGATCTTGTTATTCATGGTTCCTATTTATCTTAGTAACGTTAAAAGCTAATGCTTTAATTCCTAAACTGTAGTTACTGTAATGTTTTTGGTGGTGGGTGGCAGTGAGGTACTCTCTGAATGGTCCTCTTCTGATAAGTGCTGTTTATGGAGAATTTTATCTACTATTTACCTTGAGAAGACTAAATGATCACATGAAGAGAGTGACAAATATGTGTAACATGTAGGATATCTATTATAACAATAAGAGTTCCAGAAAGAATAGAATCAAACTCAGATGATATAAGACTTTCATGAATATAGAATTTAAGGAATTATGGCAAGATTAAGGAAATCAACAAAGAGGCTGAGGACTTTAGAGACTAACAATTGCAGAGACTGCAACTGTACTAGTACAGTGAGAGCTGGAGTATGTAGACAAGAGATGCAGGACAGAAACTGCCAAGAAACATTTCTTCAAGGAGACAGGGGATAAGTAATACACAAATTTCTTTCTCCTAGCACCTCTAATTTACTGATGATTCCAACTGGCCGAATACAAATGGGAGCCATGTGGCAAGATGCAGTCCATAAGGTGCAGTATCTTGGAGTATAGAGCAGGGGACAAAAAGATGGGCTAAGAATGACTGTGTGGCAAGGAAATTGGCAAGCTCTGATAAAAATACTTTACTAAAGCAGCCTTCTGTAATGGTTACTTCTTATATTAATTTTTCTACTTTGGACACCAGTTAGAGCCTTAGTTTTGTGTCTTATTGATTTAATAATACTCAATGAGGTTCTTTAATTTAGAGCTTATGCTGTGGTTCAGCAGCTTCTGAACCACACAGCCTTTTGCATCTCTAATGTACACAGAGGTCATGGTGTCCAGGAAAAAAATGTCTTGGCCTCTGTTCCTCATTGGGAGTCATACAATTTGATGGTTAAGATGGCTCCAATAAATACCAGGTTGCAGAGAAAAAAAAAAGAAAAACGGAATCTGGTGATCTAACAATAGATCCTCAGTTAGCAGGAAAGTATAGGTTCTACTTACAACTACAGAGCTGAGTTTTGCCAAATTTACTACTTCACACATCATTACTTTGGAAACCTTTGCTGCAACACTGCTGCCCTGCTTGTGGTTCTGGAACCAGGGAAAGTAGTCTGCCATGCAGTGGTGCTGTGTAGCAGGGGCAGTTCCTCTCCACACAACCATCCTATGCTGAGCTTTGAAATCCCAACTTGGTTTGCTATGGTGACCAGTGGAAAAGCTGTATCACTAGCCACCAGAATATTGTATTTCTCAAGCAGCAGGAAACTTTCTCTACCTCTATTGAATACAACACAGAAAATTCATTCTATTCCTATCTCAGGGGCAATAATGTAGATTTCCTACTTATTAGCCACAGTCACAGTGATCTCAAAGGTAGCACTACCTTTGTTACCTTTGATGTAGATTTCTAGCTTTACTTGGCAACAGTTTCTGTAGAGTGGGAATAAAGAAGATGAGAGTGGAACTCTGGATTCTGCTGTGGAGCTCAGTTATCATTATTGTGGGACAGTGAAATCTGTTCTTATATGTTAGCAAGGCACACACATCATTGGGGTTCTATGACAAAGAGTGAACTTCCCATAGTCTTGCTGGTGGGTAATTGAACACAGATTTGAATACTGATGTGACTATACCTGCATACACCACCTGGTGGAGCTCATACACTGAAGTTATAGCTCATATACTGAATTTATAAATAAATAATCTATATAAAAAGATAATCTATTAAAATATTAATTTGAGTATGTGTTCTTCTTATAGTATTCCTTTCTGTCCAGTTTAAATATGTTGCTAGGCTTGGTAATATCTTGCCTTAGGAATTGGGGAAGGTTGAAAGCCAAAGGACAACAACTCAAAGGCTCTTCTCTTCTTTAACAGAAGCAAAGATGGATAGTCTTTTCAATAAATGGTGTAGGGAACACTGGACCCAAAGAGACTAAGGCTGTTGAAGAGGAATTACTAGAGAAGGCTATTGAGCACAGGGAGATAGGAAAGCTTCCCAGAGACTGGGAAGAGGGCAGAGATCTGTGGGTTCAGAAATGGTTCATTTTTTAAAAATACATATTGTCATTTCAGAGAGGCAATTGGCTCTTACAATCAGGGTTTCCATGGTCCCCGAAGGTTCCCATGTCCTGAGTGTGGCATGGATGCAGCAGAGGCCAGAGGAGCAGGCCAGCTGGGAAGATGATCATCAGCACAGGCGGATTGCTCGTGACCAAGGTTTGCCTACCTGGACCACTGTACAACCTTTCAGTGAGGAAGGAACCCTAAATGTAATTGAATTGAGTTTCTTAACAGCATGATCAACAGAGGTCCAGAGTTGTAACTAGTTTACACAAAATTCGATATAATTCTTGCATCGTTGAGTGTGTGGATTGAGATTCCTTGATCTTACCAATGATTCCTATTACAAGGAGTTTTACTACTAATTTTCTCCAAGTCTTTTTGAATAGAATCTGGTTAATACTTTAGCCAGTGTGGTCAGGAACACCAGTCATCTTTGTTCTTGTCTAAGTTAAATTCCTCTTTTTGTCCACATCCATGAGTCTTTTTTTTTTTGCTCAATTCCTCCACCCCCATCCTTCTTTCGTTAACCATCAGCCTGCTCTTGATCTATGAGTTTGTCACTATTTTGCTCGTTAGTTCAGTTTTTTTTAATTAAATTCAACCTATGAGTGAAATCATATGGTACTTGTCTTTCTCTGACTGGCTTATTTCACTTATCATAGTGTTCTCCGGGCCCATCTGTACTGTCTCGAAGGGTAAAATTTTCTTCCTTTTTATGGCCAAGTAGTATTCCATTGTGTAAGTGTCCCATTGTTGTTTTATCCACTCATCTACTGATAGGCACCTGGGCTGCTTCCACATCTTGGCCATTGTTAATGCTGCAATGAACATAGGGGTGCTTATGTTCTTTTGAATTAGTATTTTGTGTTCCTTTGGATATACTCCCAGAAGTGGGGTTGCTGAGTCAAAAGGCAGTATGTTGATTGCAGGGAGGAGGGTGGTGTAAGGGGAATAAAGGGGATAGAAAAAAATTCAATAAAAAAATAAATTTCTCTTTTTTTTCATACCTCAGGTCACAGGAATCTTCATGTGATTACTTATGATCTTTGTTCTCAGTTTCTATGTACGTACCTGCTCAAAGATCCCTCCAAGGAAAGCCTTTACCTAATGATACCTATGAAATCTTGCTTGCTAAATATGCTTTTGAAAAATGCTGGGGATCTTCCCTACTTGTTTACTTGGTGTTCGGTCCCAGGCTGTATCCTAAGGTCCTCAAAAAATGGCTGCAGAACCATATGAAAAATCATTAAAACCACTTTTTCTTTGGCTCAAGGGACTCCTTGTCCCATGTTGCACTCCACACCTTCCATCCATTGCTATCCAATCCTCCCTTATGACTCTTGCTGTGTTTGCTTTGCGCCTTGCTTGAATTTTCTCATTCACTGACATGTATTTGAAAACAGAATTCTAGATTTGTTTACATGAGGTGTAAGATATGCGATCTGATTGAAAACCATATTACAAAGCTATAGTGATCAAAATAGTATGATATTGGCATAAATATGGAAATATATATCAATGAAATGGAATAGAGGGCCTAGAAATAATCCCACACATATATAGTCAATTAAATTTTGACAGAGGCAACAAGAATACACAAGGGGGGAAGGATAGTCCCTTCAATAAATGGTGCTGTGAAAACTGGATATTCACATGTAAAAAAATGAAATTAGACCCCTATCTTATATCATGTACAAAACACAACTCAAAATAGATTAAAGATTCGAACCTAAGAATGAAACTGTAAAAACCCTAGAAGAAATATAGAGGATAAGTTTCTTTACATTGGTCATGGCAATGATATTTTGGATTTGTCACCAAAGCACAAGCAACAAAAGCAATAATAAACAAGTGGGTCTACCTCAAACTAAAAAGCTTCTGCTCAGCAAAGGAAACTATCAACAAAATGATAAGGTACTCCATAATATGGGAGAAAATATATGTAAACCACAAATTTGACAAGGGGTTAATATCCAAAACATATAAGGAAAACATGCAAATAAATAGCAAAACTCAAAATTTTAAAAATGGACAAAGGAACTGAATAGACATATTTCCAATGGAGATGTAAAAATGATCAATATGTACATTAAGACTTCATATCATTAGTCATCAGAAAAATGCAAACCAAAACCACAATGAGATATCATTTGATACATTTTAGAATATCTATTATCAAAAAGGCAATAGAGAACAAATATATGGAGTAATAGGAAACACCTATATACTGTAAGTGGAAATGTAAAGTTGAACAGGTACAATTTAAATTCGTGGATTGTTATGTACTTGTATGTTACCATCTTCCTCAATTGTTTTATTGACTCTAATAAATTACATGGGCTTTGGAATTTGACTTTTGTTTCTGTAGAGGAGGGTTTCTCAATTGCTACACTACTGACACTTTGGGACAGATAATTATGTTTTTAGGAGACTGTCTTGGGTATTGTAAGATACTCTGGTATCCTTGGTCTCTACCCATAATATATCAGCAAGCACCCCCTCCCCACAAGCATGACAACAAAAAATGTTTTTGGACATTACCGAAAGTCCCATGAGGCAAAAATTGCCTTCAGTTGAGAGCTACAGTTCTAGGATAACTCATAGTTTAATTTCTTTTGGGGAATATTATTAATATGCATAACACATGCTGAAAGTTTTATATTTCCTTTTTTCCTTTTTTATTTGTATGAAGAAAATTTAGCATTGGAAAAATACAGTGAGGGTGTTCTATATTACAGCAGTTTCTCTTAGCTCTACAGATATAAAACTTGGGGGAGGATCTTTTAAAAGGACATCCTTGTATATTTTTATGTGAATCTTTTCACATGAAAATTCATTATTATATCTGAGAACAGACATTCAAATGGATAGTGGAGCTTAGCTTAAAGAACAAAAACTGAATAAATGTGTTTAGTGTTTCAGTACCTCTACTCCAGAAAAAAGGGGTACTAAAAAATTCCAGTAAAACTCAAAATGCCAGTGTTTTGAAGTAGTTTGTTTTAAATACAAAGAAATCAGATTTCCTCAAAATGTAATATTTTAGAATTTGTATCAAAGCAGAATTTTCCTTTTTGGAGAAAATAAACTTTATATTCAACACATTTAATTTGCTAATAAAAACTATTTATTCATAATAATTTCCTAGAAGTCATACGATAAAAAAGTGCTTGCTATTTCCCCAAAGACCTTTTTCACAAGATAAGCACAAGCTCAAATTTAAATCTTCTTTATGACTGTGTTAAGTACATCTATCACACTACATTTTTTTTTTTTTGGCTGTAAAATTCCTTCTAATAGAAGCAGCAAAAATTAAACCTGTGCTTTGCATGCTGAACCTTCCCAGTTAGGGTCTTCCTCTTTGAAGTCAATGTAGTGAGCTATGATTGATGGTGGCAATGATGGTGAGAAAGCAGGAACAGGGCATGTCTCATATCTGCTCATTCAAGGAGTTTTGATCCATCATTTCTGTGTCAGAGTTCTTTAAGGTTTTACAGTGAATGAACAAAATCATTTAAAAAACCCTCCATTTTGAATTTTTTTCTTTCTGACCCATAAATCTAAAAGTTCTTTTTTTTTGGTTTTGTTTTGGAGGTTTAAAATTGGATTATTTTCCAGAACCTATGTTTTCTCCATTCTATCAACTAACTTCTTTTGAGTAAAGCTTCTTTCTCTCAGAATACTGCTTTGAGATTCACTAACGTTATGCATATATTATAACTTTTTTCCTTTTCTTTTTGAATAGTACTCCATTGTTGAATATACCATATTTTGTTTATCCATTTTCCTTTTAACTAATGCCTGAGAAGTTTCCAGTTTTTCTTTTTTTAAAGTATATTTTATTGATTATGCTATTACAGTGGTCCCATTTTTGTTCTCCCTGCACCTCACCTCCCACCAATATTCCACTCCCCCTTAGTTCATGTCCATGGGTTATACATATAATTTCTTTGGTTTCTCCATTTCCTGTACTATTCTTAACCTCCCCTTGTCTGTTTTGTACCTATCATTTATGTTTCTTATTCTTTGTACCTTTTCCTGCATTCTCCCCTCTCCCCCTCTGTACTGATAACCCTATGATCCATGATATCAGATCCATGATAACTCTGTGCTGATCCATGTGATCTCCATTTCTGTGATTCTGTTCCTGTGGTAGTTGTTTAAGGTTTTTTTTAGTCTCAGTTGTTGATAGTTGTGAGTTTGTTGTCATTTTACTGTTCATAGTTTTGATCTTCTTTTTCTTAGATAAGTCCCTTTAACATTTCATATAATATGGGCTTGGTGATGATGAACTCCTTTAGCTTTACCTGATACGGGGAGCATTTTACCTGCCTTTCCATTCTAAATGATAGCTTTGCTGGACAGAGTAATCTTGGATGTAAGTGCCTGCCTTCATGACTTTGAATACTTCTTTCCAGCCCCTTCTTGCCTGTAAGGTTTCTTTGGAGAAATCAGCTGATAGTCTTATGGGAACTCCTTTGTAGGTAACTGTCTCCTTTTCTCTTGCTGCTTTGAAGATCCTCTCATCTTTAATCTTGGGTACTGTAATGATGATGTGCCTTGGTGTGTGCTTCCTTGGGTCCAGCCTCTTTGGGACTATCTGAGCTTCCAGGACTTCCTGGAAGTCTATTTCCTTTGCCAGATTGGGGGAGTTCTCCTTTGTTATTTTTTGAAATAAGTTTTCAATTTCTTGGTCTTCCTCTTTTCCTTCTGGCACCCCTATGATTTGGAAGCTGGAACATTTAATGTTGTCTGAGCGGTTCCTCAGCCTCTCATTTTTTTGAATTCTTGTTTCTTTATTCTGTTCTGGTTAAATGTTTATTTCTTCCTTCTGTTCCAAATTGTTGGTTTGAGTCTTGGCTTCCTTCCCGGTTGTTTCCCTGTGTATTTTTCATTATTTCACTCTGCATAGCCTTCATTCTTTCCTCTATTTTGCAACCATACTCAACCATTTCTCTGAGCATCCTGATTACCAGTGTTTTGAACTCTGAATCTGATAGGTTGGCTAACTCCTCATTGCTTAGTTCTGTTTTTGGAATTTTGATCTGTTCTTTAATTTGGGCCATATTTGTTGCACCTGTTGTAAGAGGCTGAACCTTAGGCAATCCACTGCACTGCATTGTGGTACTGTATGTGGGGGAGGGGTCAGAGAGGGTACGATGCCACTCCTTTGGCTCTGGGCCAGCTTTCAGTTACTTCCCCCACTATCCAGAAGAAAATTGGGCCCTTCTGGTGCTGATTTCCAGGTGGGTGAGTTTGTGTATGTTCTAGGACCCTTTAGGTCTTTTCAATGAACAATCCTGTGAGGCTGGGAGTTTCTCCCACTGCTGCAATTCCCTCAGGTTTTTACAGCAAGGGGTTTTGGTGCTTTCTTTTCCCACGTTGGAACTCTGGGCTGTGTGGTCTGTCTTGCTCCCCTGTTGTTCCACCTGGTTTATCTGCACACAAATGTGGAACTGCCAGATGGTCTCTTACCAGCCCTGTCCTCTCTTTCCTGGCTGCCCATCTCCACCCCTCCTACCAGTCTGGATGTTTCCTCTTTAACTCCTTGATTATCAGACTTCCATACAGTTTGATTTTCTGGCAGTTCTGGTTGTTTTTTGTTTTTAAATTTGTTGTTTTCCTCTTTTTGGTTGCACAAGGAAGAAAAATGTATCTATCTATGCCTCCATCTTGGCTGGAAGTTCAGCAGTTTCCAGTTTTTCATGTATCAAGACTAAACTGCTGACTTCCAGTTGTGGTAAAGAGCTTGGAAATCACTGTGCTGTCCTAACAAGTAAAAAGCTGAACACATTGAAAAGGTAAGAACTCTTCTTGGGTCCTTAAGAGAGGGGAGAACACAGAACAAGCCCCTGCTCTCCATGTTGGAGAGACAGGGAATTCAAGAAGTCATGGCTTATCAGAGCAGAGATTCATAAGCAGAAACTGCCATAGCAACCAGTGGGAAAACCCATCAAGTTGGCAGACAAGTATGAGAGTTACAAGCTCCAGGGGGACCCCACAATACTGTGATACTTACTTCCTGGAGCTTCATGGGGGTCCCCACAATACAATGGAGAAAATTCCCTAATGCTTCCGGCAGAGCGAGGTGGAAAGGAACCCTTATGAAATATTCCAGAGCACTCCATTCTTAACAAGGCCTGCCCTCAGGAGAAACTAATTAAGCTGAACCAAAACTGATGGGGTATTATCAGAGCCTAATTAACTAGGGAGAAGGGAAATACCCAACTACAGCCATCCTGTTTCACATAAGGGATAGGGGAGACAAATACTAAAACTCTTCTGATGTCCACAGCTCAGTAGCACGGACTCATTAAAAGACTGGGACTGAATCATAAGACCATAGACTGCCTCCCCTCCTGTTGCACCTTATCATCACATTACTAAAGTCCTTTTTATAGCTTTTCCTTTTACCTGGTACATCCTGTCCAGCTATCAAGAAAAAAATTACAGAGTATACTAAATTGCAAAGAACACAGTTGAAGCAACAGAGCAAGTATCAGAACAACATGGCAGGAATGTCAGAATTATCTGACTAGAAGTTTAAAATAACTATGATTAATATGCTATGACCTCTAACAGATGAAGCAGTAAGCATGCAGGGACAAATGGGCAGTATAAGAAGAGATGGAAATCCTAAGAAAGAACCAAAAGTAAGTGGTCAATTTTTTATAAGGATAATTCCTTATAGTTGACAGAAGTAATGGCTATTTAATAATCAGCATAGACAATAAGCCTTTTAAAAATTATGCTTCTTGAGAAATAATTTTATATAGGGAAGATAAACTGACTTGTATATAGTTATTATCAGCATCCATTTTCTGACTTTGAAATCACATTCATTATTTTCCTATAAGTTTGTAATGAAAGCATCCAGCACTTACTTTCAACATTATGTTCTAAATGACTGTTCCCTTTGCTACCATCATCATTCTTGACAGGAAAAGTATAGAACAATGATAAGAGATAAATAAATAAATAAAATATTTAAAAAGCAAGAGTGACATACCTGTTTTGAGCTCTAAATTTAACTTAGAAAAATAACCTTTACATATAGTGAGACCCTACTGTGCTGGAAGCAATTTTCTCATGACTTACTTTGAGTTTATAGAAGTGAAAGAAAGCTCAATGGATGAATGCATAAAGAAAATGTTATATATATATTATATACCATTGTCATGTATATTGTATTTATTAATAAATGTAATATAAATAATAATGTATTTATTAATAAATATTTATTTTGTGTTTATATATTAAACAATGCTGAGCAAGAGTTTGGCACGTGGGATGTTTATTCAGGAATGCCATTGGGATAAACACCTGTATAAAATATACTAATAAATTTATATATACACAATGTTACATTTTTCAGCCATGAGTAAAAAGGAAATCCTTCAGTTTACAATTACATGGATGGACCTTGAGGGCATTACACAATGCCAAGTGGAATAAGCTGGACAAAGACAAACACTATATGACCTCACTTGTGTGTGGAATCTAAAAAAGCTGAATTAGTAGAAACAGAGATAAGACTGTAGGTTTCCAGGGGCTAGGGGTGGGAGAAATGAGATGTCTGTCAAAGGGTACAGGCATCCAGTTTTAAAATGAATAAGTTTTGGGGACCTAATGTATAGCATGGTGACCTTAGTTAAAAATTCTATGGTATGTACATGAAAATTGTTAAGAGAGTAGATCTTAAATGTTCCCACCACAAAGGAAAAAGTAATTATGTGAGTGATGAATGTGTTAACTAATCTTATTGTGCTAATCATTTTGCAAATATTTGTGTATCAAGTAATTACATTCTGTGCCTTAAGCTTACATAATTTATATGCCAATTATATCCCAATAAAGCTGAAAAAAAAGCGTACCTATGTTGAAACCCACATTCAGGAGAAAATCACCTTAAACGCAGCCACTGGTTTTCTCAGAACTCTGCAGCTTGCCATATTTGGACAAATACTTTCTATTTTTCATTAAGATGATATACTAGATGGTCCTATCATGGTCAGCTGCCTTCATGCTTATTCTGTTTTCATATGCTACTATAGTAAAAACTCATTATTTGGGGATGTGGCTAGAAAGATTCATTTTTTAGAATAAAGTTAAATGTGTAAATTATAAAGTCATACAAAAAAGAACATTTTGATTTGAAGCACATGCAATTACATTTAATGGTAACATGATTCAGGTAAGAAATCTCAGTGGAGTACTGAAATAAACAGATTGATAAAATACATTTGTAAATAATTGCATCTACTTTGGGTTAAGCAGTAGCTCTTCTAAAAGTCTATAAAATTTATTTTTCTTAAAAAGCTTGAACTACTGACCTCCAGTCATGATGGAGGCATGGGTAAACATGGCTTGCCTCCTCATACAACCACAGCAAAAATTACAACTAGACTACAAAACAAATATCACCCAGAATCATCAGAAAGTCAAGCTGTATGGAAGTCTAACCACCAAGGAATTAAAGAAGTCACATTGATCCAGATGGGTAGGAGGGGCGGAGGCACAGAGACATGCTGAGAGATTGAGAGGCATGGAGATACAGAACAGGCAGTCCCACACCCCTGTGTGGTGGATAAGAACTGGGAGGGACACCATGGGAGTTAGGGATCCCAGCCCCATAGCAGACCACACAGCCCAGGGTTCCACTGCCAGGAAGATAAGTCACCATAACTTCTGGCTGTAAAAACTAGTGGGAGTTGGGGCAGTGGGTCAAATTGCAGGATTCTTAGAAGTCTCCTCTTAAAGGACCTGCAATGGACTTAGGACTTATGTAGACTAACTCCCTCTGGGCTTTCAGCACAGGGGTAGAGCTGGAAGGGCATCAGTGGCATACAGGGAGAAATTCAAGTGTCTGGCATCAGGGCAAGTGCTGGGGGACAGCTTCCTCCCAGGCAAAATTCTAGAGGCCAGGGAATGGCATTGTACCCTTTCTGAGCCCTACCCTGCATGGAGCCACAGAGCGGTGACACCATATCGGAGACTTCATCAACCTGGTTCATATGGGCTGCCTTGCCTTGGAGATTACCTAAGTCTCTATCCCCTCCAACTGACCAGTGTACTTTTCTGCAATAGGTCACACTGCTAAGATGGAGTCAAAGCAGCCCTACCTACTACATAGAAATAAACACAGGAAGTCTGCCAAAATGAGGAAACAAAGAAATATGGCCCAAATGAAAGAATAGAACAAAACTCCAGAAAAAGAACTAAACAAAATGGAGATAAGCAATCTATCAGATGCAGAGTTCAAAACAGTGATTATTAGAATGCTCAAGAAACTCATTGGGTACTTAACAGCATAAAAAAGACCCAGGCAGAAATGAAGGTTATACTAAGTGAAATAAAGAAAACTTTACAGAGAATCGATAGCAGAGTGGATGAAGCCAAGAATCAAATCAATGATTTGGAACATAAGGAAAAGAAAAACATTAAATCAGAACAGCAAGAAGAAAAAAGAATTAAAAGAAAATGAGGATAGAATAAGGAGCCTCTGGGACATTTCCAAACCTACCAACATCCAAATCATAAGTGTGCTGGAAGGAGAAGAGGAAGAACAAGAAATTGAAAACTTATTTGAAGAAATAATGAGTGAAAACTTCCCTAATTTGGTGAAGGAAATAGACATAGAAGTCAAGGAAGCACACAGAATCCCAAACTAGATGGACCCAAAGAGGACCACACCAAGACACATCATCTTAAAAAATGACAAAGTTTAAAGATAAAAAGAGCATCTGAAAATCAACAAGTTAAAAGCAGAGAATTACCTACAAAGGAGTTCCCATAAGACTGTCAGCTGATTTCTCAAAAGAAACTTTGCAGGCTAAAAGAGACTGGCAAGAAGTATTCAAAATGATGAAAAGCAAGGACCTACAACCTAGATTACTCTATCCAGCACAACTATCATTTAGAATTGAAGGGCAGATGAAGTGCTTCCTAGACAAGGTAAAGCTAAAGGAGTTCATAATCACCAAGTCATTATTGTATGAGATGTTAGAGGGACTTATTTAAGAAAAAGAAGATAAAAACTATGAACATTAAAATGGTAATAAAATTCACAACTATCAAAAAAATAGCTTGAGCTGGATTTAACATTTTAGCACTAAATATGACTTTGGAGATCACTTGTCAGTTGGAGAAATCAATTTGTTTCACAAAGTCATTTTTATAGAAAGTGAAATGAACAAACATTCAAGTTAGTGCTACATTACTTAATATAGCGAATGTCTGAATTTGCCAAGACAGTTTATATACATATATACACATATTTTAATTTCTGACATGGAAAACTCACTGTATAAATGAAGAATTTAACTTATAGATAAATTATAATTTCAGAGTAGTAAAATATTATTTTTAACCAAAAAAATTATGGTTCTTCCTGTGACTTTTAAGTAACCTTACTTACAGTGAAAAAGGAATGTTTATATAATTAAGAAGATATACATTTTTTTACATCAGTAAAAAACCCTAGAAGTCTTGGAAACTTCTGAATTTTTAATATTATTTTTTCTTGAAAATATTTTAGTCACATTTAGGACCTATGAAAATTATTTTTGGTTTTAATACTTTGACACAATTTTTAGTATAATTTTATTCAGTTAATCAAAATTTACTTACCGGAATTTCAAGTTTAAGAAATTTTAAATTTACTTTATAAATTAAGTTACAGGATTCTTCTAAAGAACAATATTTCTTATGTATGCATTTTCATGCCCACTATCTGCCAGTGCTTTTATAGAAATTTCTGCAGTGTGACTCTTGAGTGCTTAATATGTGGGTAGTGTAAATGGGAAATGTATTTTAAAATTATGTTTACTTCTAATCTCTAATTTAAATTTAACTATTCACATATTGTTAGTGACCACTATATTAGATAGCATCGATTGCAGATTTCCATGTTCCTAGCTGGAAATTCCACTTATGCCATGAAGTTCAGTTGAAAATATCTATTGTCTAATTCCCAAATTTTCCAAGATCTTTTTTAAGTTCAACAGCAACTATTTTTATGTTCCTGTATCCCCTCCTCCTGATACTACCATTAGTTCAATAAATAAATAGGTTGTAAACTGGATGGTCAGTACAAAATAATTTACTGATTTACTAACCATTGTTAGGTGTTTGTCAATGCTAGATACCTAAATGATTCAATAATTGACAAAAATCATTGTTTATCAGTAAAGGATGTCCAGCACTCTATTCATGAATTTGAGTTGTATCTCTTTCTCTTGTTCAAGAAAATTAAATAAAATGATTAAAGGATGTGAGAGATCTGAGATGTTCATTTGCATTTACATAATAGAAAAATGCATAAACAAACACTAAGTTAAAAAAAAAAAAAGAGTCCATCACCTATGTTCTGAGTGTACCCAAGATTCAATCTGGGGACAGGGTCTAGAAGTGCCCTGGGTTATGTACTGACTAAAGAAATATACAATAAATAATTAAATAGCAAGTATTTACTGATCTTTCTTGGTGTGCCCAGCTTTGATTTAGGTAATGTGGGAGATACAAAATGAATTTAAGACATCATTTGTTATCTAATGAGTTTGCAGTTTAGTGGAAATAAGTAATATACATAAAAATGATAAATTATTGGAATATGCACATGGGAAATGACAATAAATCCAGATAAAACAGGCTGAGTAAGGGAAGTGCATAAAAGGTACACAGTTGTGATTTAGCCAGTGGAAAGCTAAAGGCTTTAGAAAAAGGAAGATGAGTCATGTGGATACCACCTTAAGTTAAACAGTCATATTGTTTCTAATCTGCATATTACATTATCATTATGATTATATGATTATGGTAATGATTATGAACACTCGTTTTTCAATTGCAATAACTTCTGGTAATTAAGTTAAACATAATTGCAATTGTCAGTATAAAGTGTTTAGCTAGTACTCAGGGTGGTGAATTCTTACTTGGGGTTTATTATCACATGGAGGAAGCATGAAGCTTGGCTGATGGATGTCTGTGAGTAGAGTCAAAGTTGTTTTTCTGTCAGCTTTTAGTATCTTAATCTATTAAGACGTTACATACAGCAGTATTCACTGTTTTCAGAATAGAGTTCTGTTAGTTTTGACACATGCATAGCTTTTGTAACTACCATCTCACCTTAATATAGAATGACTGCAACATGACAGATGATTCCCTGTTGTTGACTCTTTTAATCAGACCCTGTCCCTACCCTTAATCCATAGCAACCACTAATTTTTCCTCTGTTTTAATGTTTTGTTCCAGAATGGCATCTTAATGGAATCACATGGTATGCAATCTCTTGAGACTTACTTCTTTCACTCAACAAAATGCTTTTGAGGTTCAAGTTGTTTTGCATGGCATTCATTTTTATTGATGAATAGAATTCCACAGTTTATTAATTCACTCACTGAAATATGAGTATATTTGGGTTTTTTCCAATTTGGGGTAATTTTAAATAGTGCTGATATAAACATTCATGAACATGTTTCAATTAAAAATGATTGCTCTGAAAGAACATTTAAGGAAATGAAAACCAACAGAGTAGGGAGAAATATTTGAAAATTACATTGTGTTTAGAATATGAAAATTTTATTCTTGAACTGTACTAGAAAACATTTTTTTTGAAACAAGGGAATTAATGTTGGGGAAACTGAATAGCAATGTTAAACCAGCAAGGATTATATCTTTTCCTGAAAGGAAACAATAATTGGAGTGTTATAATATAGCTATAATAGTAATGCAAAATAATAGGAAAAGCAGAAAGATGCCTAAATGTAGGAAGGCAGGGTTTTGGTAGATGTTTATCTATGAAAACATGAAAAAGGGATAAGATATTTGATGCAAAATTTTAACAGTGGGAGAAGGCAGTCATTACATTTATAGAGCTGCTGCACATATTTAAAATATGAGAGTGAGCATGAACCCTGGCATTTGGAGAGATTTAGATGTGGGAAGCTAGGTCACAGAAGTGATCAACCAAAATGTCATTATTCACAAAATATGTGGGAAGGAAGGACATGTCATTTCCTGGTTGTCTCATGGCAGAAAATATTAATGGATACCAGAGAACAAAATGGAAATTTGTGCAGAATTATTTATCACCAGGAGCTTATAAGGGTAGGTGATAATAGAGGTTTTGGGAAACAAACATAAAAGGATGTTTAGAGAGAACAGTGAATGAGGAGGCATTTATGAAGGAGGTAGAAAGAACAAACAACTAGGTGGTAAAAAAAAATTCTAAGTGATAGCTTGCGGCTGTGGGTGCTTTCAGAGATGGCAGTCCCATTTCTGAGTCTTCTCTGAAAGATAAAGACATACTTTAAGGGTGGTGGCAGCTGTGCCTAGAGAAACACAAAGAAACTTGTTTTCAGAAGAAACTGTCTTGGAGAAATTTCATGCTGGTTATCTTATTTCTTTTCTAGTTGTTTTCTGAAATTAAACTGTGTTCAGGCCCTGCCTTTTTTTACTCTAATATACTCTTGGAAACCAGTGTGAGCAGAGACTTTTAAAGAGAACAGCATTTCCCCTTAAGGATCTCTATTATAATTAATGATATCAAACAACCCATGTAAAACAAACAAATGTAGTAAAAACAAAACACTAGGTGATAAACAATGAAATTTAGTAAACATTTTTGTATACTGTTATGAGACCAAGTGCTTTGTAAATTCCAGTTATCATTTAAGGATAGTAAAAAAATGTCTCACTAGATTTTAGGGGAGAAGGAATCAATGATCTGCAATCTGCGGTACTTGAGATTACAGATCACTTACCTGTTTTTTTTAAAGTATGAATAGTAAATTCATTTGTACCTACTTACCTATATCTATTGCTACATATTTCATATGTATATCTATATATGTAAAACAGAAGAAAAATACCTAAAATGAAAGGCAATTACAAAAAAAAAAAAGCCCTGTGGAAAAAGCATTAGCAGTTTGGAAGTACATCAGGCAAACCTGTGTATGAGTCCAAGTCTCGCCTCTTGGATATAATCTTATGGAGACTTGGTTTTCTGATCTGTAAAATGACGGTGGAAACAGCCACTTCTTAATTTGTTCTGGAAGATAATTAAAGTAACAGTGTAAAGAGCCTAGAAGAGTCTCACCTGTAGTAGTTTCTTGAAAAACAGCCAGTGACGTGCGCTTCCCTGGCTTGTGGAGCACCAACCTCGCTAGCCACCTGCAGCGCTCCTACTTGACATTAGAAGCTAAATGTTCTATTATATTTTATATTATAATGTAATAAAATATATTTTATTATAGTATATTACTTTATATACCTTATATTTTCATATATTGAACAACATTATAAATAATCTGAACCAGGAGTTTTAATTGGGATCTTTGACAGATGTGCTTTTTCAAATTACCCATCTTTCACAAATTATGAAACATTCTCCTTCAAAGAGAGTACCCACTCCACTGAAAATCACTCATTTCAAGACAGAGAAGATTAGGAATTTAGAAAAGGGTATGAGAGTCTGGTGAAATTGCTATGGCCTTTCATGCCCTTGAGGCTTTAGTCTCCCTGCTGAGTTCACCTAGAAAGCCTCTCCTTCCTTCCATCTCTCTGGAGCTGGATTGTCTCCTTTGCAGAACCCAGATCAAGGACCCATTCTCCAGGACGCATATCGTTGTCATGTAAGGTAAGTCTTGGATTTTCTACCTTATTTCTGCCAAGGCTGTAAGAGGAGTGGTGAGGAGCGGTAAGAGGCGTCTTGGGGAAGGAAACAGTGGCTATTGTGAGCTATGTGATGGTGGTTTGAACTTGGGAGTTAACTGAATTATAACAGGATCCCAGCTAGCAGAGGCTGGGAAATCACTCTGTAGAGCTTGTAGGAGTGAAATAAGACTCAAGGTACCGGCTAAACAGTCTGCAGTTTAGGTAGGCCTCTGGGTTTCTTGTTTGTTTGTTTGTTTGTTTTGCTTTGCTTTACAGGGGGAACTGGAGGGGCAACCAAATTTGTGAAGGCAAAACTGTCATGAAAAACGAGGAAAAAAATGTTAGGGAGTATACTAGAATGCTTACCACACGTGGGTAATGTATATACAGCATCTTATTTTAACCTTTCGATTAAAGTTATTAAGAGGTTTCCCCTAGGCATACCATATTAGGGCAGGAGAATAAATTTTAAACCTAACCAGGGAAATACTGTTGAACCTAGACAGGCAGGATCATTTTAGGCCTTGGATTGACCTGAAGCTGCAGGTTGTTGGACTTCTATATCTGCAGCTGGGTGGAACCAGGACGGCAGACTTGGGCATTTCCTCAATTGAGTGTTCTCACCTGTGACACAGAGTCACTATGTGTACAATATCTACCTGGGCCTGCCTCTTCATCACCCTGTGGAGGGAGAGGGACAAAGGGAACTAATGCAAACAAAAGTGCGTGTTGCTTGCTGTCCACTTGGGCTAGCTATCTCCCTGCCAGCCAAACATGTGGAAGTGTGGCAAGCCAACCTAGTAGCAGCCCTTGCACTGCTGCCCAGGGACTGCTTACCAGCTTGCCGGGCTGGAGGAAAAGGCACAAACCACCACTCATTATGCTCTTCCTACCTACGCCAAGACTATTACTACAAGAGTGCTTTTCCAGATTTTCAGAATTTGAAGAATATAAATGTTCCAGGAAGTGCATGTAGAAACAGTATTGTGTCCAGTTACCTATATTTAGACAGCTTGGTTATCCGACTTGGTTAAGATTGGCAACCTTCTCGGTCACCCTTTCCCACCACCCCCGTGACCCGCACGAGGCCTGCCACAATACCAAGCAAAATTGGTTTCTGTTACTTAAAAATATCCTTAAAGCAGGTATTGATTTTTTAGAGCTGAGCTTCACATATTTTGAAAAGAAAATATCTTATCTTACATTTGATAAATGTAAGTTAAGAATGTTTGTGATTTGCTCTGATATGCTACATTTAATTAGGTGAAATAACATGTGACTGCTATATAGGACACATCTCTGAAGGAGACTACCTGGAAAACTGAAAAACGAATTGGTGTCTTCAAAATCCTGACCTCTGGGAGGAGGAACACACTTTATACTGAGGAATTTAATGGGTCAGATCTATGAAGCATTAGAAAAGATATAGAGCACCACTTACCAACACACCTAACAGGGCTTTAATAGGGACAGAAAATAGTTCCAAAGTAATGCCCTTAATGAAGATTTTCACAAGGGTAAAATATAATGTAAAAGTTACTATGTGAACAGTAATAATAAAATGAGTATGCGAACTCAAAGAAAGATTCACTAAAAGTAACTTACAACGAGCATTTCAGTTCTGTTGAATACAAAAAAGCTGTGATTGCATGCTTCCGTATTGATATTTTGCCAGTTTTCAGTAGAAAAATATGTATTAAACTTAAAAACAAGGTATAGCACATGAAATAAGTATGGAAAACTACTAACTGCATACAATTATATACACATTGGATGACAAGAAAGTAGACTACTTAGACATTCATTATAAAATAACACATGCTAAGAAAAATAGAGAGAAGGAAAATTATTATTTTGGTGAGCAGCTGCTAACGTAAAGTGACCATATGTTGGGAGTAAATGTCAAAGTTAAGTGTTAACAGCTTGTATAGCCTTGTCTGTACTATTTGATAGGTAAGTGATAGATATATTTCTGCACATAGCATTAGCAAACAGAAGTACTATCAAACTTCTTAAGGGAGGAGGGCAACAATTATTTTCAAGTTTGAATAAAAACTTCAGTTCAGGTGGATTATTGGTAATTTGCTTTGTTTTGCATGTTTAATATACTGGGACCCTCAAGGGGTAGCCTCCTTCAGGCTCTGGTCTGTTTGCCAATTTCAAAAAGTGTTTACATCTGGAAACTTTGGCTGGTCACTTTTTAATTTGAACTCAAGTAAGCAACTAACTTGCTGTATGTTTTTTTAGTGACCTGGATCTTCAGAAGCTATATCACTTATTCCTCAGGAGAAAAACAGTTTGCATAATAATGAGAAAATGTCCTCCTCAATTGCTAACATATTTATTTTTAAACACAAGTGCCTTAAAAGATTTCTGAGTAAGTTCTTCCGTTATTTAAATTTTACACATGAAGGTCTTTATTAATTCCTTAACCCCATTAAATAGGCCATTCTTAAGCACCATGACTTCTCTGAGAATTGATAGAAGTGGACTCAGAATGGCCCAATCTAGATTTTGTTTTGGACTTTTTTTTGTTTTTGTTTCTTTTGGGTTTTTTTTTTTGGTATATTTTGTTGATTATACTATTACAGTTGTCTCATTTTTTTCCTCCCCTTTATACCCTCCACCCTGCCTCCCATCCCATCATACCCAAATCAACATTTTCCCACCACCACTTTCCCCAGCCCCAACACTCCCCACCTCCCACCCCCAGTCCTTCCCCTATTTGGCTTTGTTGATGGATCCTTTATGCATGTTCCTTGAAGACCATTCCCCTCCTTTTCTGCTGTTATCCCCCTCTCTTATCCTCTCTGGTTACTGTCAGTTTTGTTTTTTATTTCAATGTTGTTGGTTATATTTTGCTTGCTTGTTTATTTTGTTGATTAGGTTCCACTTATAGGTGAGATTATACGGTATCTGTCCTTCACTGCCTGGTTTATTTCACTTAGCATAATGCTCTCCAGTTCCATCCATGCTGTTGTGAAGGGTAGGAATTCCTTCTTTCTTCCTGCTGTGTATCATTCCATTGTGTAAATGTACCACATTTTTTTGATCCACTCATTTACTGTTGGGCACTTAGATTGCTTCCAACACTAGGCTATTATAAATAACACTGCTGTGAACATTGGGGTGTATAAATTCTTTTGAATTGGTGTTTCAGGATTATTAGGGTATAATCCCAGCAGTGGAATTGCTGGGTCAAAAGGCAGTTCCATTTTTAGTTTTTTGAGGATATTAAAAACTGTTTTAAACAGTGGCTGAATCAGTGTGCATTCCCACCAAAAATGTACAAGGGTTCCCTTTTCTCCATAACATCACCAGAACTTAATGTGTGTTGATTTGTTAATGATGAGCATTCTGACTTGTGCAAGGTGGTATCTCATTGTGATTTTAATCTGCATCTCTCTGATGACTAGAGATGCTGAGCATCCTTTCATATGTCTCTGGGCCCTCTGTATGTTCTCCTGGGAGAAGAGTCTCTTCAGGTCCTTTGCCCATTTTTTGATGGGATTTTTTTGTCTTCCTGGTGTGGAAACATGTGAGTTCTTTGTATATTTGGGAGGTCAAAATTTGTCTGAGGATTGGGCAAATGGGCAATGAGGAATTTGCCAATGGGTAAATATATGTTCCAATATGGTTGGTCCCCTTTTCATTTTGCTGATGTTTTCTTCAGCTGTGCAGAAGCTTTTTAATTTGATGAAGTCCCATTTGTTTATTCTTTCCTTTGTGTCCCTAGCTCTAGGGGACACATTGGTAAAAATACTGCTATGTGGAATATCTGAGATTTTCCTGCCTATGTTCTCCTCTAGGACTTTTATGTTTTTATGACTTACAGTTAAGTCTTTTCTCCATCTTGAGTTTATTTTTGTGTATGGTGTAAGTTGGTAGTCGAGTTTCATTTTTTTGCATGTACTTGTCCTGATCTCCCAACACCATTGTTGAAGAGCCTATTTTCACTCAATTTTGTGCTTCTGCCCCCTTTGTCAAATATTAATTGACCATAGAGTTTTGGTTTTATTTCTGGGCTCTCTAGTCTGTTCCATTGATCTATGTGTCTGTTCTTGTGCTGGTACCAGACTGTTACAGTGTCCTTGAAATTTGATGTCAGGTATTGTGATCCCTCCTACTTTGTTCTTCTTTCTCAAAATTGCTGAGGCAATTCAAGATAGTTTATGGTTCAATATAAATTTTTGAAATGTTTATTATATATCTGTGAAATATGTCATTGGTATTTTCATAGGGATCGTGTTGAATCTATAGATTGCTTTGGATAGTATGGACATTTTGATGATGTTCATTCTTCCAGTCCTTGAACACAGTATATGTTTTCATTTATTTGTGTGCTCTTTAATTTCTTTCTTCAGTGTTGTGTGTACTTTTCTGAGTACAGGTCTTTTACCTCCTTGGTTAAATTTATTCCTAGGTACTTTACTTTTCTTCTTCCTATAGCAAGTGGGATTTTTTGTCCTGATTTCTGATTCTGCTATTTCAATTTCGATGTACAAAAATGCCTTTGATTTTTGAATATTAACTTTGTATCCCACTGCTTTGCCAAATTCATTTAGTAGGTTGAGCAGTTTTTTGGTTGGGTCTGTAGGGTTTTCTATGTACACAATCATGTCATCTGCAAACAGTGACAGTTTTACTTCCTCTTTTCCAATTTGGATGCCTTTTGTTTCTTTTTTTTTTTTGTCTGATTGGTGTGTCTAGGAATTCCAATGCTATGTTGAATAGAAGTGGTGAAAGCAGACATTCTTGCCTTGTCCCTGATCTTAGTAGGAAAGCTTTTAGTTTTTGCCCACTGACTATGCTGTTAGCTGTAGGTTTTCATATATGGTCTTTATTATGTTGAGGTATGCCCCCTTTATTCCCACTTTACTGAGTGTTTTTATCATAAATGGGAGCTGGACCTTATCAAATGCTTTTTCTGCATCTATAGATATGATCTTGTGAATTTTATCTTTCCTCTTGTTTATATGATGCATTATGTTTATTCATTTTGTGATATTTTACCACCCCTGCATCCCTGGGATGAATTCCAATTAATCATGGTGAATGACCTTTTAATGTATTGCTTTTTAATGTATTGGCAAAATATTTGCCAATATTTTGTTGAGGATTTTAGTGTCTATGTTCATCAGTGATATTGGCCTGTAGTTTTCTTTTTTTGTTGTGTCTTCATCTAATTTTGGGATTAGGATGACCTGGCCTCATAAAAAGAGTTTGGAAATCTTCCCTCTTCTTGGATTTTTTGGAATAGTATGAGAAGGACAAGGGTTAGCTCTTCCTTTATTGTTTTGCAAAATTCTCCTGTGAAACTGTCTAGTCCACAGATTCTGTGTACTGGGAGGTTTTTGATTACTGCTCAATTTAACCAGCTGTTATTGGTATGTTTAGAATTCCTGGTTCTTGATTTAGTTTTAGAAGATATTTTTCTAAAAATTTGTCTATTTCACTCAGGTTTTCAAATTTCTTGGCATGTAGTTCTTCATAGGAATTTCTTACAGTCCTTTGTATTTCTATGGTATCAGTTGTAATATCTCCTCTTTTATTTCTGATTTTATTTTACTGTTCTCCTTTTTTCCTTGATGAGTGGTTAAAGGCTTGTGGATTTTGTTAATCTCCTCAAAGAACCAACTCCTGGATTTATTGATTCTTTGAATTGTTCTTTGAGTTTCTGTGTCATTTAAATCTGCTTTGATCTTGATTATTTCTTTCCTTCTACTCTTCCTGGGCTTTGTTTGTTGTTGTTCCTCCAGTTCTTGTAGGTGTAGGGTTAGGTTATTTATTTGAAATGCTTCTATCTTTTTAAAGTAGGCTTGTATTGCTATGAACTTCCCTCTCAGGACTGCCTTTGCATAGATTTTGGACTGTTGTATATTCATTTTCATTTGTTTCTAGAAACTTTTTGATTTCTTGCTTGATCTCATTATTAACCCATTAATCGTTTAATAGCACGCTGTTGACTCTCCTTGAGTTTGAATGTTTTTGGTTTTTTTCCCAGATGTTGGTTTCTAGTTTCAAGCCCTTGTGGTCTGAGAAATTGTTTGATATGATTTCAGTTCCCTTGAATTTGTTGAGGCTTGTTTTGTGTCCTATCAAGTGGTCTATCTTTGAAAATATTCCATGTGCATTGAAAAGAATGTGTATTTAGGTTCTTTGGAATGAAAAGTTTATATATATAATCAGTTAAGTCTATTTGATCTAGGACATTGTTCAATGCCACAATATCCTTGTTGATATTTTGTTTAGATGATCTATACATTGTTGAGAGTGGGGTGTTAAATCCTTTACTATAACTGTGTTACTGTCTATATCTTTCTCGATGTCTTCCAATATTTTTCTTATATATTTGGGTGCTCCTATGTTGGGTGCATATATGTTTACAATGTTTATGTCTTCTTGATGGATCCCGTGAGTATTGTGAAGTGTCCTTCTTGTCTCTTTATGGTTTTTGTTTCGAAGTCTATTTTGTCTGATATAAGTATTGTTAGCCGGCTTTTCTTTTTCCTCGTCCATTTGCTTGGAATATTTTTTTTCAACCCTTCACTTTCAGCCTGTAGGTCTTTTATTCTGGGATGCATCTCTTTTGTAGGCAGCGTCTGTATGGGTCATGTTTCCTTATCTATTCAGCTACCCTATGCCATTTGATTAGAGCATTTAACCCATTTATATTTGTTTATTATTGATAGGTAATTATTCATTGCAACATTTTCCCTTTGTACCTGTGTTCCTCTGTGTCTCTTTCTCACTTTTTCTTCATCTTTTTAAAGCAGTCATTTTAGCATCTCTTGCATAGCTGGTTTGGTGGAGATGTATTCTTTTAGCCGCTTTTGTCTGGGAAACTCCTTATTTTATCTTCCATTTTAAACGAGAGACTCACTCGATAGAGTAGTCTTGGTTGCAGGACTTTGCTTTTCATTACTTGGAGTATTTCTTGCCATTCCCTCTGGCTTGTACTGTTTCTGTTGAGAGCTCAGCTGCTAGTCTTACCGGGACTCCCTTGTATGTCACTTCCTGTTTCTCGGTGACTTTAAGATTTTCTCTTTATATTTGCTATTTGCCATTTTAATTATGACGTGCCTTGGAGTGGGCCTCTTTGGGTTCCTCTACATTGGGACCCTCTGTTTCCTGGACTTGTGTGACTTTTTCTCTCCTCAGATTAGGGAAGTTTTTTTAAACAGGTTTTCTATCCCTTACTTTCTTCTTTTCTGGTATCTTTAGTATGCGGATATTATTACGTTTCATGTTGTCCTGCATTTCCCTTAACTCCTCTTCATTATTTTTGAGTCTTTTTTCTATTTTTTGCTCTTTCTGGGAGCTTTTTCTACCTTGTCCTCCAGGTCACTGATTCAATCCTCTGCTTCATCTAGTCTGGTTTTGATTCCTTCTACTGTGTTCTTCAATACAGAAATTGTATTTTTCATTTCCTTTTGGCTCTTGCTGATTGTTTCTATGTCCTTTTTTGTTCTGATGTAGTTTGCAGTAAGTTCCTTATAATTTCCCTTGTGTTTTTTAGTTCTCACTGAGGTCATTGAGCTTCCTTATAACTATTGTTTTGAACTACATAGCTCATAGTTTACTTGGTTCTATTTCATTTAGAGCTCTTTCTGAGGATTCCTCCCTTCCTTTGGATTGGAGGTTGTTTCTTTGTCTTCCCATTATTTGTGAGACTCTTCTTATTTGCTTCTGCTTCTTAAAATAACCTATTTTAACTCCCTGACTTTGTGGTGTAAACTTCTGTGGTAGGAGACCTAGTGATTCATTGGTGCAGACTCCTCGATCTCCTGAACTTGATGCTCTTGGGGTGCTCTTTATGGTGTTTATATTAGCTCTTTGGAAGTAATTGGGATTTGATTTTTGTTTAGTCATTCTTTGGTGGGTCCTTCCATCCAGCTGATTGACTGAGAGTTACTCCACCCACTATGTCTAGTATGCTGTTGTGCAGGTGTTGCCAGAACAAAACCACAAATCCCAGGAAACAGACCCACACCACAAAAATAACTCTCCCCTGCAATCCCATTATCAAAAGTGAATGAATAAGTATTAATAAGGGTGTAAAGAGATTAAGACTATTATAAGCAAGGGGAGCAAATATGAGATGAAAAGAAAAATGATTTTGAGAGGGTTGAGGAGCACTAATAAGAGTTGGGAGTCAGAGCCATGTGAAGAAAGTAAAATTTATATCATGAATAAAATAAGGGAATGAAGAAGGAAGAAACAAGCATGAGAAGGGAAGCACATAGCATTAGGTTTAGATAGAAATTAAAAGAAAATAAAATGTGTGAAAGAGAGAAAGAGTAATTTAAAAAAGTAAATAATTAATAAAGCCAAATTGGAGAGAAAGGTCCACCATAGCAATGTCAACAACAAATGAGCTAAAATTAATATAGGTCAGCTGGGAACAAGAGGGAAAAAGAAAGAAAGGAATTCTTAAGAGATGCCTAGAGTAATGGGAAGATTTTGAAATGACAGAGGGAATATTAAGACTGAGGAATGAAAACCAGACTAAATGGGCTGAAAAGAAAAAGCGAAAAAAGAGAATAAAGAAAAATAAAAGTGCAGGATGAAAAAGGAAAAAGACATGCTAAGACAAGGTAAATTTCAAAATTTGAGAAGAAAGAGAACAAGAGGGGATTGGTAAAATGTAAGATTTGAAATATAAAATTAGTGAAGTTCTAAAGATAATATTGAAAAAAATGCAGCAACTATATTCACAACCAACTAACAAAGAATGCTAAAGGCAGAGAGAGAATGCGAGTATTTTAAGCGCTGGGAAAAAGGATGTGAGATGATCATTGACAAAAAAAATTGCTCTTGTGAGGCTGGTCGGGAGAGAGTAAGAGTGTGGAACTGAAACAAGTTGCAGCAAGAGAGAAAACAAAATTTAAAATGAAAACAATGAGGGTAAAGAAAGTAAAATGCGGTAAGAGAAGGGAGGGACCACATATGTGAATTGAAATAAATTATAGTATAAAATCTAGTGACTTCATATGTACAAACTTGATGGACAAGAAATGAATGTTAGAAAGCTATGCAGGAAAGAACATATAAGAAATCCTGGAGAAGGCCACGGTGGATTTCAACTTGTTAGCCTCTAGTATTTACTACTGTTTTTTTTCTGGATCCACCTCAGGTAATGTCATATGTTGTCCCCATCAGACCTTAGGCAGCCTGTTCAAGACTTCTGGGGGTCTACTGTCTGTGGCTGTCTCCTTCAGGTGTTAATGTAGTCACTTTGCACTCAGCAGCTAGGCTTAAGAATCACAGGGCCAGGGCTGCATCCTTCCTGGGGGCAGGGCTATTGTTTCTCCTCAGGCTGCTGACACTTAGGGGAGTTGCCTACCTGAGCATTATGGCTGCTGCCATGTGGGGAATGATGCAGCACTGGGATCCCAGTGACTACTCTTTCTGTTTTCTCCCTAAAACTTCTGCCCCCCCCTCTCTCCTCAGGCATCTTTCCACTCTGCCCCTGCCTTTGCCAGTGCCCAGGGTAAGTGTCTGCAAATGAAAATTTATTCATTGGCCCTTTAAAAGCTCTTTGCATCTCCAGTCATCTCTGGCAGTGAGCAACCCTGACATTTTTAATGCTGGTTGTTATCTGTGTACTTTTTGGGCTCTGGTACTGTAGGCTGGGGATCCCCACTTATGATTTAGACTCCACGATTCTCAGGGGGATCCAACTAGCCACTTAAATATCCCTCTGGCACCACTGCCTGTTGGTGCCCAGCCAGCCTTCTCGAGTCTCCATGGCACTCCTTACCAGTCAGGTTGTGCTCAAGCTGATTCTTCTGTCTGTCCGAGGTTATAAGGCTTGTCTCTATTGTTCAGTTGTTTGTTCTGGTTGATTTCTCCACAATTTAGTTGTAATTCTGTTACAGAAACCAACCTTGTCTCCTAGGGTCTGTTTTCACTGTAGTTTGTCTTTGCCTGCTGCTATATGGTCTCAATGCCAGAGTTTGTTAAAAAGGAATGGAACTATTTATTCAAAAGTTATACAGGTTCAGATTAATAGTGGAATATCCCCATTAAATCACAAAGTCCCTTTAAAACACCCACAAACACACACTGTCCTGCCTCCCCCTTGCCAAAACAGGTCAGTCAAGGGTACTGAATCTCAGGAAATGAAAATAGAAGTCCATAGCTCAGCTAGACTTGCATTCTTAATACCAAACCGCATCCTCATGGTGGGCCAGTGGGAGTCCTTCTGCATCCTTTCAAATTGCTGAGACAGAGAGAACTGTGCATGGCTGCTACATCTTGCTTTCCTGCTTCCTAAGCTGTGTGGTCAAGCCCCTGCATGGCTACTGCACCTGGGTTTAAATCCTAGCCCAGATCTTCCTCCATAAACCCATTTCTGACTCCTCCCACAATTTGCTACACCTGCTAGCACTTTGGTTTCTTCTTCCTTTCTTGGCTGCCATTGTTTGTCCCATCAGGTGGTGCCCCATGGCATAGAAACTGCTTCTAATCCCCCAAGCCGCTCTCACAGGCACAGGAAGCCCCTCTGGCTACACTGCATCACGGGTTAGTGTCACTCATTTCCCTAGTTCTGCGCAGGCATAGGTTTTAATATTATTAAAACGCTGACCAAGTTACCCCTTTACAATTCCAGATTGGTCCTTGGAGGAGGTTAGTGTGACTTCCATTCATTCCTTCACCATCTTGTGCCTCTTGTGAATTTAGAACAGATGCTAGGGTCATGAAACTTTTTTCACCAGTTTTCCTTATCGGCATAATTGCAAGAAATCATGCCTCTTTTTAAAATGATAAAGCAGACATCTCTTAATATGAAGATGATTCTATTTCTGTATTTAAAATATGCAGTAAATTCATCATCAAAACCCAGATCTGATTTATACCACCATATAGCCATTAAGAATTAATTATGGTAAGGGATATTAGTAAGCAAACTGTGGGGTAAAAGGGAGGGAGAAAGAGTTAGAAAGTATAGTTTCTAACCAAATTTCCATTCTCTATGATCTGCAGATGTAAGTCTACACCAATGTTTTTTATTACTATGGATTTAGTTTTTATTTCTCTCTGATGAAATATAAAATATGGAATTTTAAAAATAAATCTTTCGGATTTTAAAAACATCTAAAAGATTTTACTTCTGTGATTTTTTTCTTAATATTTTTAATATGTAAATTTCTCTTTGTAGCAACATTTAATTTACTCAGTGGAGATTTTGCCACCTTCCATTATCATATTGGTTCTTACTTCCATGGATACTAGTTTTTGTATCATGAACATCTACAATATAGTTGTAACTCTGAGAACTTAAAGTCAACAGCCTTAGTAGGGAAAATATTCTAGCTAGAAAATTCAGACATTTTGGATACTTGCTTTTATATTATTTGTTTAAATTTATCATTAAAATGGTTCTGAAGTAGATATCGTTTTCATGCCTAACAGTGAACAAAATCCAGACTCAGAGGGACTTTACCAAGTGAAGTGACTTTATCACACTAAGAGAGATTGGATTCCAGGCCACATATTCTGATTTCAAGTCCAATGCTCTTCCCAGGATTTTATAATATTTCATAATAAATTGGAGGGTTGTGGTTGTTGTAAGCTATGTATCTTTAGAGGAAAGGTGATTGCATCCCTCAGGGAGGAGAAGGTCCCCTCAATTGTTTCTGAGAAAATAAAAACATAAAGGACAATTTTCTTTCACAACTTAATAAATAATTTATAGGAGAAAATTTTGTGGTTGTAGAGTATGAATCAAGGCTGAATAGACATAAGTGTAGCTCTTGGGAGCAGGAGCCAAGAGAATGTGATAAAATATGATTAAGTAAGTGCCAGATCTGTAGATGATGATGGAAAGTGTCACTGTCTGGGAAGGTGGGAGGTTTACTCATTGTAACTGAATGCACAACAGCCTAAGCATCCTTTGCTGACCAAGCCATGATGGTCACCTTGATGTAACCAACAAGGGAGTCCCAATCTTGAGAGATTTTTAGTAGGTGGAAATGAGAGATTTCTGCCTACTTTATCAAAAAACTGGACCAGAACTGGGTACAGAAATGTCAATGAATTCAGGGGAAATATGGTCAAGTGAATTTTGTGACATCGCCCTACAATATGCCACAACAATTAGAAAAATAAGTAATTGCAGATGCACCTACATATCTCTGAGCTTACAAATTAGATTTTTGTAGGACCATTGTGTGGTGTATAAGTTAAGCAGGTAGAGTTTTTCTGGTTCTCTAGGTCAGAGACCCTGCTCTTGCTTCCCAGTCATCACCACTGTTCATTAGGCGGGATCCTGCTTTAATTCTCTCTGCAGACATAGATTATGGCTCTAATGGACTTGTCAATTCCATGCTAGAAAGGAGCTGAAAGCTAGTGAAAACTGTATCATTTTCAATCTTTTAAATGGCTTTTAGGTCTATGCTAATAAATTTTGAACCCATAGTTCATAATTTTTGGTTCAAGCACATAATTCTCCTTATTTTGTTTACGGTCTCAAAAATCTTAGCATAAAATGCTACTTTCATCTTTCCAGGCCCCTAAGAAAAATCATCTATCATTTTGAATTAAAGGAAGTTTCTTTTTTAACATATTGCAAGAAAAAAACCTTGTTTGGAAGTACTAAACAAGCCCTAAACTTTTTGTTCAGATACTTTAAAAAGTACACAGGAGGTTAAAAAACAAACAAACAATAGAGCTATATGTTAAAGCTATTTCATATTCTAACTCTGTTTCTATATAATAATTTTATTTGTTGTAAATTATGCTATAGATAAAGATCACAAAAACCATACAGGAAGGTAGCATGGTACAAAAGAGTGGAACACTAGATTCAGATGAGTCTAGACTCACTTTTGTTTCATCTTGCCTGCGTGACCTTCATGAGTCATTCAGTCTTTGAGTTACACATTTATTATCTGTGAATGGGAATGATAACTTTTGCTTCCCACACATTACTGACTGATTTTTACCCCACATATTTCCAGAAGTAATATAGAGGAACCTCATGGAACTACTTACATAGCTTCTTGTCTTTATCAATATTTCTACTAGGTAATGTAAGGATTCATATTGAGTAGTGAAAGGTATTTTTGTTATAGCTAAAAATATCAGGAATTGAACATTCATTGTTGTTGTGAGTGTATGTTTCATGCTATAGTCTTTCCTATAAGTCAGCCTTTGGTCCCTGTTCAGGTTGTCTGACCCAGGACTTAAGAACTGAAAGCAGTGGGCTGCCTATATGGCTACCAGCCCTATAGGTGATACTGGCACCAAGGAATACCAGTGAGTCAGCACAGGTGACTATGCCATTCCTTGAGCTTTTATAAATGCAGATTCAATCCAAATCCATGCTAACCTAATAACAATAATAATCACTCAGAACTAATGTCACACAAGAGGATTGGGGGATAACAAACCTGAATCCCAAGAATCCAGATCAGGTCTGAGTCTGGGAGGCAACAGAAGGCAGTCAGTGTTTTGCAAGGCAGTATCAGACGGATGGGGTTGCAGTGAGGCCCTTTTTCTCCTCAGGCAGAATGTGCAGGAAGACCAAAGTGACTCACTCTCAGGATGCGTTGTCCATGGTCTGGTTGTAAAGTCATGCTGATTTTGTGAAATTTCTCATAAACATGGTTTTTTTTTATTTGTTTGTTTTGGATAAGTACATGTTGCTTTCCTCAGCCCTAATAGGCACATGTTGTATACATCAACTCTGATAGGTACGTGTAGTTTTACATCAGCTCTATACACATACATATGTCATCTGCCATGCTGTACCATGTGTGCTGAGGGGCTGTATTCCTTCTCTGAGTCGTTGCTGCACTGTGCATGCTCTAAGCATGGCTTCAGGTCCTGCTCTCCACGATTGTGAAAACAAGCTTTTCAATTTCACGCTAGGCAGACCTCAGCGGAGCACTGGGTTCTATCCTCATTGCCTAGCCATTTGTGCTCTTCAATTTGATTGAAGTACTTCCTTTAATTAATTTAAGGACCTCCTTTAATCAATAAGCATGGTTTTGGGTTACTGCCAAGTCACCAAGAGACTGTTGGACCACATTCAGCAGTTGTGTAACTCTGTGCAGCTTCAGAAGGAACCAGTGAGGTCACCAAAACCCTCAGCAGAGGCATCTCTGAGTTTATTGTGTTGGCTACAGGTACAGAGCCCCTGGAGGTCACCCTGAACCTCCTGCTGTTGTGTGAAGGCAAGAGTCTGCCCTGCATGTATGTACACTTTAAGCAGGCCCTAGGTCAGGCCTGTGGGGTCTCCAGACCTGTCATCACCTGTTGTGTCACCATCAAAGAAGGCTCACAGCTGATGCAGGAGATATAATCCATTCTGCTGTTTGCTGAAAGGGCTCTTAGTCTAACACTGAGTCCTCACCCTAGGATTTTGTATCATTGTCTGTGTTAGTGTGTAGTATTTCCAGCTACCTTCTATTGTTATAAATTATTATAGTAGTAAATCTGATTTTTATGTTTTTGTACTATTTTTGCTTTGTTTTAGAAGTTGTCACCCCCAAAACACCCCTATCATAAATCTCTCCTTCCACTTCCTCTTTGCCATCTTTCCTCCATTTTGAAAAGTAAGCTAAGGGCCAGGACAGGAAGAAGCAGAGCAGTGATACCATTCAAAGGCAGGGTGGAGCCAGGGTAGGGATCTGTTCCAGGTCTCAGGCACTAATTCCCTTCTGTGTGCAGGGTGTGGTGAAGTACACACCACCCACTTGACTTCCCTTGGGCCTGGCCTGCAGAATCATCCTATACATGTTTTAAAATTCTGGAGGTTTGCTTTACTCTATAGGGGATTGTGTATCATTTGGGGAAGAAGCATGTATTCTGTGAGGTTGTTAGGTATAAGCCCAAGTGTCGTTTGCTAAGTACTTCTGCTGTTTGCTTTTGGTAATATAATGTTATATCAGTCCCTACCCCCAGCTCCTAACTGTGCCCCTGAGGGTGGCAGATCAGCAGTATACCAAAGACATGAGTGCCACAGAATCCCAGAAGTGGCCTGGGCCAGTAAGACATGGGGGCAATTGACCTAGGTCTTGAAAGAGTCTGGAGTGGCAGGAGAAAATTGGTCCCACTGGTGCCAGAATGAAGGATTCAGGGCAAGTAAGGCAGAAATGATGGAGTCCAAGGAAACATCTCTTTGGTGAATAAAAATTTCTTCAGTGGATTCTTGGTACCAGTTCTAAGAGCCCTTACCCTATTTTCTACCATGATGTGGGTCAGATATATGCATTCTTTTTAAATTAAATTTTTCTGGGTGACATTGGTTAACACATGTATATATTTTTTATCCTTACCTGAGGGCACATTTTCATTTCTTTTAGAGAGAGAGGAAGGGAGAAAGAGAAAGAGAAAGGGATGCAGAGGGAGAGAGAGAAACATTGATGTGAGAGAGAAACATCAACCTGTTGCCTTCCGTACGTGCCTGGACCAGGGGTTGATCCTGCAACCTTTCAGTCTACCGGACGATGCTCCAACCAACTGAGCTATCCCAGCCAGGACAAATGTATGTATTCTTATCACATCAGAAGGACAGTGCTAATGTGTCATTCTTGTGAGAGTCATAGTAAAAAAAAATTATATTTAAAAAAGAATTGACTTAGATAATATTTTAACTGCTAAGCCCCCTTTTTCATTAATATCTTATATTAATTAATATCTTTGTCATTTTGTTACCATTTACTACTATAATGATTGGTTAATTACATTAGAGTCAAATGTGTTTTTATTCCTGTCTATTTATTTATAAATGTATAACTTCATTTCTAGAAAATAACAGGTAAAAATTAAATTCTTTTGTGTCATTACATTGTTTTACTTTATCAAATTTCCTCACATGAATATAAGGCTCATATTCTTGAATTTGTTGTGTTTTCTGCTTTACCTTATCATGGTGTTTGTGAATCAAAGTTTTTTTTTCACTTTTGATATAATTGTATTTAGAAATCATTAAAAGAGTCAGGACTGGAACTATCTTAGAAGTTTTAGGTCTGATACATTATGATATTCTTATTCTTCCCTCTAACATTTGACTAGTGGTTGTCCATCTTATACTTGCACACCTCAAAATGCAGAAATTTCATAGTTCTTGAAACATTTCTGTAATCTTTGGATCACCTTACTTCTAGAGGACCCTTCCTTTGTATTGACTAAAATCTTCCTTATGATTTGTTTTAGTTCTCTATGTTGACACTATCTAGAATGAATCAAACCCCTCTTCAACATGAATACCTTTTTGTAAAATGTTTAAAGATAGTGACACTGATGACTAACGTCTGTTTTCTGAGATTCCTGTTGGCTTTTAGAGTTATCATAATTCCGACAACTTTCCTCTGAAATTTTATGTGTGTGTCAACACATGCATTTCAAAATATGTTGTTCAAAATGGGCAAATTCTACTACAGTTGTCATCTGCCTATGGATGGAAAAGAGGACCATCTTTCTTGTTCTATTGTCTGTCCATTTCTATTAATGCAACCTAAGGTTTTAATGGTTTTTTGTAGTAGTCATAACTTACACCTGGTTTATTCATTCATGCAATATTTTTTATTCATCATGTTTTACATTATTCATTATTCTATTATGATTATTCAATCATTATTCTATTACAGTTGTCCCAATTTTTCTCCCTGTGTGCTCCTCTCCATCCAACCTCCCACCCCCACAGTCAATTCCCACACTGTTGTACATGTCTGTGGGTCATTCATACATATTCTTTGTCTAGTCTCTTCCCCTTCTATCCTCTCTTATTCCCATCCTCCTCCCCTCTGGTCACTTTTAGTGTGTTCTATGTTTCCATGCCTGTGATTGTACTTTATTCATTAGTTTATTTTGTTCATTAGATTCCTTTCATAGGTAAGATCATATGGTATTTGTGTTTCACTGATTGGCTTATTTCACTTAGCATAATATTCTCCAGTTCTGTCCATGCTGTCACAAAAGGTAGGAGTTGCTTCTTTCTTTCTGCTGTGTAGTATTCCATTGTGTAAATGTACCACAGGTTTTTGATCCACTCACTTACTGATGGTTCAAACAATGTTTATTAAACGATTACTATGTAGTGGAGTCTCTTCTAGGCAACCAAAAGTGAACCAAACAAAAATACATATTAGCAAAGTATAATGAAAATCCTCATTTTTTTCCATAAGGTCTGTCATTAAACCATAGTTTCCATTTTGAAATATTATAATTATCATTTTTCTAAGTGTAGGACTTCACATTTTTCTAATTCAGTTTTGTCTTGAAATATATGCTATTATTTTAACATTATGAGGTTTTCTTAAATGGAATTTGATTCTGTTATCTGATGCATTCACAATTATTTGGCTATATGAGCAAAAGTGATAAAATATGTATCTTTATTAGTATTAGAGATTAAAATATTGAATCGGAGGAGGCTGAAGACAGAACCCTGTGGCACTGACTACAAAACTTAAGAATGATGCGTATCACATTATTTAGTACCCTTTGGGTATGGACAAGTAACTGTATTTGTCCACTTGATTGAACCTACATCCGACTTATGTGTGTGTGTGTGTGTGTGTGTGTGTGTGTGTGTGTGTGATAAATGATACTATGTTCCTACACTCAGGGAGTTTATAATCAAGCAATACAAGAGCCTTGAAACATTGCTGTTAGGATGAGGGGTTTTCAGGTAAGAGACCTGGAGTCAGGACCCTGAAGGGCTTGGCATAGAGTCTGGGATAACAAAGAACTATTAAGAGATTTTAAGTAGGAATAGAATGGGGCAAAATTTATATTATAAAAAAAATAATTGTTGGAAGCATGGAAGCTAAAATAAAAGAGAAAGGGCATGGATAAATTTTTTATTTATGTCTTATATCCTTATATTCTCAAGAACTTCAGATGTATAAGTGAGCTGGGGAAAGGCTGAGCATGTAAATGAGTCAGCCCTGCATTCATTTGTAAGAGGGGTGAACATAATTCACAAGAAACAAAAACTTAAATGTAGTAGCTTAGAATAAACAAACAAAAAGATTTATTATTTCACATAATTTATGAGGGTCAGGAATATGGGAGAGGCACTATATGGAATGATCTGGATCAAGGTCTTCCATGAAGTTGCAGGAAACATGTTGACCAGAACTTTAGTCATCTTAAAGCTTGACTGGATTTGGAGAATAAATTTCTAAGAAGGGTTATTCACTCATCTTTTGATTAGAGGTCTGGGTTCCTCATTAGATGTTGACAGGTCTTACTTAGTTCCTTAGTTTCTGCCACATGGACCTCTTGTAATAGCATCATAGCCAGCCTCACCAAATAGAAAGTGTGTGAGTGTGTGTATATGTGTGTGTGTGTGTGTGTGTGTGAGAGAGAGAGAGAGAGAGAGAGAGAGAGAGAGAGAGAAAGTCGCATTATCTTCAATAAATAAGTATTACTTTATTCCAAAAATGCATGGAGATTGGCAAAATGGTGGAGGAGTGAATGGAAATCACACTGACCTCCTCCCAGGACCAATCTGGAATTACAGCTAAATTGTGGAGAAAGCACCTGGAATAAACAGCTGAACAATAGTGAGAGAAAAGCCTTATAACTTCAGACAGACAGAAGAATCAGCTTTAGCACAACCTGACTTGTGAAGACTGTGGCAGAAACTTGAGAAGGCTGACTGGGCACCCTCAGGCAGCAGCACCAGAGGGATATTTAAGTGACCAGTTGGATCCCCCTGAGAAGAGTGAGGTCTAAACCATAATCGGGGATCCACAGCCTTCAGTACCAGAACCCAAAATGTACACTGATAACAACCAGCGGTGAAAAGCAGCAGGGTTGCTCTCTGCCAGAGACTGGTGGCTAGAGATGCAAAGAACCATTTAAAGGGCCAATGAGTAAATTTTAATTTGCAGTTATTTACCCTGGGCTCCGGCAAAGGTGGGGGCAGAGTGGACTAGCAATGCCTGAGGAGACTTGGGGACAAAGGCTTTGGGGAGAGCACTGAATGAATAGCCAGAATCCCAGTGCTGAGTTATCCCACATATGGAAGCAGCCACCATGCCCAGGCAAATCACTCCCCTCTGAGCAGCAGCAGCCTGAGGGGAAACAATAGCCCTGTCCCCAGGAGGGACTCTGCCCTGGCCCTGTGATGCTTAAGCCTGACTGCTGAGTGCAGAATGGCAGCCACAGACAGTAGATCCCTGGCAAAGGTGGGGCAGAGTGGACTAGAGACACTTGAGGAGAGACTGGGGGTGGAGGCTTTGGGAGAGAATTGACAGAGTAGTTCCCCAGATCCTGGTGCTGAGTCATCCCCCATGTGGCAGCAGCCATCATACTCAGGCAGACCACTCCCCTCCGAGCAGTAGCAGCCTGAGGGGAAACAATATGTCTGCCCCGATGAGTGACTCATGACTCTGCTGTGCTCTATGGTGCTAGAGCTGGACTGCTGAGTGCAGAGTGACTAGATTAACAACTGAAGGGGACAGGTATAGACAGTAGATCCCTGGAATCCTTAAACAGACTCCTTAAGGTCAGACAGGTCAACATCTGACATCACCAGAGACAGATTGAAAAAGAAAAAACAGCGGTAAATACTGACAGCTACCGAGCTGAAATCCACTGTGGTCCTCTCCAAGATTTGTGATATTGTCTTTACTATATAGCTCTTTAACAATCATTTGTTGTTCATCAAGTTTGTGCATTGTAAATTGCTAGATTTTGTACTATAGTTTATCTCTCTCCTTTCTTATAATAGTCTTAATCTTCCTACAGCCTTATTAATGCTGGTTCATTTGCTTTTGACAGTGGGATTGCAGGAGGCTGTTATTTTTGTGGATGTGGGTTTCTTTCCTGGGATTTGTGGTTTTGTTCTGGCAGCACTGACACAACAACACAAAAGATGTGGTGGGCAGAGTGACACTCAGTCAACCAACTAGAGGGAAGGACACATCAAGAACAACCAAACAATAATCAAAACCCAATTACTTCTGAAAGACAACATAAATGGCATAAAAGGAATCTGAAAAGCATCAAGTTAGGAGATCAAGAAACCTGCATCACTGAAACTCACAGGTCTCCTACCATAGAAGTTCACACCCCAGAGACAGGGAACCAAAACAGATCAATTTAAGAAACAGAAGCAAACAAGAAAAGCCTCACAAATAATGGGAAGACAAAGAAACAATGACCAATTGAAAGGAAAGGAGAAATCCTCAGAAAGAGCTCTAAATGAAACAGAGGCAAGTAAACTATTAGATACTGAGTTCAAAACAATGGTTATAAGGAAGCTCAATGAGGTCAGTGAGAATTACAAAAGACTACAGAGAAACTACAAGGAACTTACTGCAAACCACATCAGCAAGAAAAAAGACATAGAAACTATCAACAAGAGCAAATGTAGAATACAATTTCTGAATTGAAGAACACAGGAGAAAAAATCAAAAGCAGGCTAGATGAAGCAGAGGATTGAATCAGTGACCTGGAGGACAGGTAGAAAAAAGCTCCCAGAAAGAGCAAAAAGTGGATAAATGACTAAAAAATAATGAAGGATTAATCGAAATACAAGACAACATGAAATGTAATAATATCCATATAATAGGAATATCAGGAAGAGAAGAAGAAGAACAAGGGATAGAAACCTGTTTGAAAAAGTAATGGTGGGAAACTTCCCTAATTTGTGGAGAGAAAAAGTCACACAAGTCTAGGAAACACAGAGGGTCCCAATCTAGAGGAAACTAAGGAGGTCCACTCAATTACACATTGTAATTACAATGGCAAATATCAAAGACAAAGAGATAATCTTAAAGGCACCAAAAGAGAAACCGGAAGTAACATACAAGGAAGCCCTGATAAGCCTAGCAGTTGACTTCTTAACAGAAACACTGCAAGCGAGAAAGGAATGGTAAGAAATATTTCAAGTAATGAAAATCAAAGGTCTACAACCAAGACTACTTTACCCAGCAAGGATCTCAATTAAAATGGAAGGCACATAATGAGTTTCCCAGACAAAAGTAGGACAAAGGAATACACCTCTCCCAAACCAGAATTGTAACACATGCTAAAGGGATTGTTTTAAGAAAATGAGGAAAATGAGTGTAAGAGAGAGAGGAACACATGTAGAAAGAGAAAAAATGAATAAGTACCTATCTTTAAATGTAAGTGGATTAAATGCTCCAATCAAAAGACATAGAGTAGCTGAATGGTTAAGAAAACATGACTTGCATATATGCTGCCTACAAAAGACTCATCTCAGAATAAAGGCCAGCACAATCTAAAAGTGAAGGGTTGGGAAAAAACATTCCAAGAAAATGGACAGGAAATAAAAGCTGGAGTACAAATACTTATATCAGACAAAATAGACTTCATTAGATTAAATGGACTTAACCATATATATATAATATATATAAATATATATATTTATAATTTATATATGATACAAGTAAAATCTTTCATGCCAAAGGAACAAAATACACATTCTTTTCGAATGCATATGGAAAATTTTCAAAGATAAACCACATTATAGGACACAAAACAAGCCTCAACAAATTTAAGAAAATTGAAATCATAATGAGCATTTCTCAGACCACAAGGGCTTGAAACTAGAAACCAACCTCAAGCACAAAACTTAAAAATAGTCAAACTTATAGAGACTGAATAACATGCTATTAAACAATGAATGAGTCAGTAATGAGATCAAGGGAGAAATCCAAAAGTTTCTGGAAACAAATGAAAATGCACACATAACAGTCCAAACCCTAGCGAAGGCAGTTCTGAGAGGGAAGTTCATAACAATATAGGCCTACCTAAAAAAGATAAAAACATTTCAAATAAACAACCCAACCCTCTATCTACAAGAACTGAAGAAACAACAAAGCTGCGAGCCAGTTGAAGGAAGGAGATAATCAAGATGAGAGACTCAAAGAACAATTAAAAGGATCAGTAAATCCAGGAGCTGTTTCTTTGTAAAGATAAATAAAGTCAAGAAATCTTTAAGCAGACTCATGAAGAAAAGAAAAGGAGGGGACCCAAGGAAATAAAATCAGAAATGAAAGAGGAGAAATTACAACTGATACCACAGAAATACAAAGGATTGTAAGAAGTTGCTACAAACAACTATATGCCAATAAGTTTGAAAACATGAGTGAAATGGATAAATTTTTAGAAAAATATAATCTTCCAAAACTGAATGAAGGAGAAACAGAAAGCCTAACAGAACAATAAGAGCTGGTGAAATTGAAATAGTAATCTAAAAACTCCTAGCACACAAAAGTCCTAGACCAGACGGCTTCACAGGAGAATTTTACAAACCATTTAAGGAAGAGCTAACTCCTGTCCTCCTCAGATTATTCCAAAAAATCCAAGAATAGGGAAGACTCCCAAACTCTTTTTATGAGGCCAACATCATCCCTATCCCAAAACCAGATAAAGACACAACAAAGAAAGAAAACTATAGGCCAATGTCACTGATGAACATAGACTCTAAAGCCCTTAACAAAATATTGGAAAACCACATCCAGCAATACATTAGAAAGAACACACACTGTGATCAAGTGTGATTCATCCCAGGGATGTGAAGATGGTACAATATATGCAAATCAATAAGTGTAATACATCACATAAACAAAAGGAAAGAGAAAAATCAGATGATCATATCAATAGATGTGAAAAGCACTTGATAAGGTGCAGCACCCATTTAAGACAAAAACACTCAGCACAGTGTGAGTAAAGGGGACCTACCCCAACATAATGAAAAACCTACAGCCAATAACATACTCAGTAGGCAAAAAGTAAAACCTTTCCCATTAAGACTGGGAACAAGACAAGGATGTCCACTTTTACCACTTCTTTTCAACATAGTATTGGAAGTCCTAGCATCAGCAGTCAGACAAGAAAAAGAAATAGAAGGCATCTAATTGGGAAACTGTCATTGTTTGGAGATAACATGATAGTGTACATAGAAAACCCTATAGGCTCCAGCAAAAAACTGCTCAACCAATAAGTGAATTTGTCCAAGCAGCAGGGTTAATATTCAGAAATTGAAGGCATTTTTGTACAGCAACAATGAAATATCAGAAATAGAAATCAGAACAAAAAGTCCCATTTGCTATAGCAATAAGAAAAATAAGATACCTAGGAATAAACCTAATCATGGAGGAAAAGACCTATACTCAGAAAACTGCACAACGCTGAAGAAGGAAATTAAAGAAGACACAAATAAATGAAAGTATATACCATGTTTATGTGTTAGAAGAATTAACATCATCAAAATGTCCACACTATGCAAAACAATTTATAGATTCAACGCAACCCCTATTAAAATACCAATGACATATTTCACAGATATAGAACAAACATTTCAAGAACTTATATGGAACTATTAATGACCCCGAATATCCTCAGCAATTTTGAGAAAGAAGAACGAAGTGGAAGGGATCACAATAGTTGATATCAAACTATATTACAAGGCCCCTGTAATCAAAACAGTCTGGTCCTGGCATAATAACAGATACACGTGTCAATGGAAAGAATAGAGAGCCCAGAAATAATCTCATGTCTTTATAGTCAATTGATATTCAACCAGGGGACAATAGCATAAAATAGAGTAAAAATAGCCTCTTCGATAGAAGGCGTTGGGAGATCTGGACAGTTACAAGCAAAAAACTGAAAGTTGACCACCAATTTATATCATACAGAAAAATAAACTCAAGATGAATAAAAGACTTAAATATAAGTCACGATATGAAAAAAGTCCTAAAGGAAAACATAGGACGGAAAATCTCAGATATTCCACAAAGCAATATTTTTACCGCTATATCTGCTACAGCAAAAGACATAAAAGAAAATAAATAAACAAATGTGTCTATCAAAATAAGAAGCTTCTGCTTGGCTAAAGAAAACATCAGCGAAATGTAAAGGGAACAAACCTTATGGAAAAGTATATTTGCCAATGATATCTTGGACAAGGGTTTGATCTCCAAAATATATAAAAAACTCATATAACTCCACTCCAGGAAGACAAACAACCCAATTAAAAAATGGGCAAAGGACCTGAACAGATACTCCTCCAAAGAGGACAGACAGCCCATAGACATATGAAAGGATGCTCAGCATCACTAGCCTCAGAGAAATGCAAATTAAAACCACAATGAGTTACCACTTCACACTGGTCATAATGACCTCTTAACCAAATCAACAAACAAGTGCTGGTGAGGATGTGGAGAAAAGAGAACCTTTAGACTGGTTCAGCTACTGTGGAAAACAGTTTGGAATTTCCTCAAAAAACTAAAAATGCAACTTCCTTTTGACCCAGCAATTCTGCTGCTGGAATTATACCCTAAGAACCCTGAAACACCAATTCCAAAGAACCTATGCACCCCAATGTTCATAGCAGCGCAATTTACAATAGCCAAGTGTTGGAGGCAACCTAAGTGCCCAAGAGTAAATGAATGGATCAAAAATCATGGTACGTTTACACAATGGAATACTATGCAGTGGAAAGAAAGAAGGAGTTCCCACCCTTTGCAACAGCATGGATGGAACTGGAGAGCATTATGTGAAGTGAAATAAACCAGGTGGTAAAAGACAAATACCATATGATCTCACTAGGAGAGGAGCCTAATCAACAAAGCAACAAGCAATCAAAATATAACCAGTGATTTGAAATGAAGAACAAACTGACAGTAAGAAGAAGGAAAGGTGGAGGGGTATAATGGAGGAAAGGAAGGAGAAGGATGATCAAGCAGCATGTATAAAGACCCATGGACAAAGTCTTAGGGAGGAAGAATTGAGGGTGGTAGGTGGCAGTGGGTGGGGTATGGGAAAGTGGTGGTGGGAAAAGGGAGACAACTGTACTCAAACAACAATGGAAAAATATGAAAGAAAAAACACTTTATTTTCTAAAGTCAGCAAGCTGGATTTGGCCTGTGGGGCATAGTTTGTAACATCTTTGCATGAATTCCACTTCTTTGACTTGCTGGTCTAGAACTCTCTAAAGAAAGAATTAAAGTAAAATGTTTACAGTTTGTACTAAGTGACCACAAGATGTTGCTTGGTGATCTTGGGTTCTTTTCCTAAACATTTACATGTCCCACCTCCAATAATGTAGTATAACATATTGCACATCATTGATACTGAGCTCACTGGTCTCCAGAACCTATCATTGCCCCTGTTTGGACAACAGAAAAGATTTTTGCTTATATTCCCTTTTGGGGCATCCACACTGCTCTCAAGGATTGATGTTAGCAATATGGTATTTCTTCAGTAAATTCCTTTGGCACTCTGATATATGGTGTGCCTGTGCCTAAGAACTTGAAATCATTTACCTTTTTCTGTACTTCCTTTTTTCAGCTACAACCTTTAAATTTATATTCCAAGATAGGTTTGGTAAAGTTCTTTGTTCTCTTTGTCATCCAATAGTATTCCTCTGCTCTCAGTAGCATAAACAAGACTCAGGCCACACATTTCCCACCAGTTAATGGCCCTTTCCTGTGCTTTAATTATTTACTTACTTTTTATTTTTCAATTACAGTTGACATGCAATATTATTTTATATTAGTTTTATGTGTACTGTCTATTGGTTAGACTTTTATATGATTTATAAAGTGATCCCACTGATAATTCTAGCACTCACCTGGCACCATACATAGTTATTACAATATTACTGTTTATGTTCTCTATGGTGTAATTACATCCCCACGATTATTTGTAACTGCCAATTTGTACTTCCTAAAATTCACCTTTTTCACCTATCCCCTTTATCCCCTCCCATCTGGCAACCATTATGTTGTTCTCTGTATTTATGAGTTTGTTTCTGTTTTTTTTTTAAATCTTGTTCTTTAGATTGCAAATACAAGTAAAATGATATAGTATTTGTCTTTGTCAAACTCTGCTTGTGACCAGCCTGGAGCTATCTGTTAGAAGCTACAGAATGATCCATATTTGGTAGTTGCCTTTGCTGGGCCTACATGCATGTGGGAGAAGTCATGCTGTGAAGCAAGGCTTACTGCCCCCAGTGTCAGGCCTGGGGCAGTTGGCAAAAGGCACAAGGCACCTAGAGACCCACTGCTACTTGCCAGCTGCCTGTGAGTTTCAGCCCCTAAGAGATTTGGGCAGAATGGGTGTTGGGTGAGGCTGGGTTGAATGTGTTCACCAGGTTAATACAGACATGGGTTTGGTGCCAGTTCAGGGCCTTAGGTCACTCAGAAAAAGTCTCAGGGTACACAAAGGCCAGCCACCAACCACCTGGGGCCTGCCAACCATTGTTGTGGTTTATAGTCTTAAGCAGTCATCAAGGTGGAGCTAATAGAGTTCACCAGACTATTGTACATTCAGATTGGGTCATGTGGGAGGGAGGGTTCAACACAGGAACAATGGCAAACCTCCCTCTAGTCCTTGCCCTGAAGCCAAACAGCTTAGTTTCTACCTGTCTGTCTCTGGTACCTCCCCAGTTGTGGCCCCTTTGCCAGAGTCCAGGGGGAGTGCCTGTGAGCAAGTGAGTCTGTGCATGGGCCCTTTTAAGAGGATACCTGGGTTTCTGGCAGCCTTCTGTCTCACCCAGGTGGGCGGAAACCTCCACTGATTTCACAGCCAGGTGTTCTGTGGGCTTCTCTCCCTGACACTGGTGTTTCAGACTCGGGAGTCTGGTGTGGGACCGGGACTCCTCACTCCTCAAGGGGAACTCTGCAGCTGGAATACTGCTCCTGATTCTCAAGCACCCAAGCGGGTGTGAGGCCAGCATGTTTTGTGTCTCTGCCCCCCCAACAGTCTCCATGTGGCTTCTTCCTTTATATCATTTATAAGAGTCATGTTCATCCTTTAGTGGTAATTTTGATGTGGTCAGGGGAGGAGGTGGGCACAGTGTCCACCTTCTCTGCTATCCTAACGGAACCTTTGCCTCCTCTGGTCCCTTTAAGGACCCAGTCTCCTTTATGAGGCATTCTTGTACACTGGCTCCACTTCCCCACTTCCCTTTATGTTCTCTTTTGTGCCAATCCATAGAACAGCACTCCATTAACTGAAATCACTCTCATTAACAAAGACTGAATTTGTTTTTGAAGAACGTTTATTGATATTTGGAGGTTAGCTTTTCTGAAATGTCATAACTCTTAAGTTCAGATCTATCTTCAATAAACACCTCACTCAAGCCCTAATCTTGTCACTGTTTCTCTGTTTCTGTTACCGTGGACAGGGTACTGTCACCTTCTCATATCCACAAGTCCATTGTTTTTAGAAAATATATTTTAAAAGGTGACTGCATTAAGTTCCACAGTTGGTAACCAATGTTTCCACCCCAGACCCAATACGAACTCAATATAAAGGTATTTAAATTATCTTTACCTAGTACTAGCTTCCTTGTTTTTAATTCTGGTAGTTTACTAATTGTATTCTTAAATGAGCTGGAAATACATTAGATCAAAGAGAAGGGGATGGGTGTTGAGTATAAAAAAATCCAATGTCTTTTTTATAGATAGGAATTATAAATATATATAAGAATATTATATTGTTTTATTTGAACATTAAATTAAAAACTTACATTAGATTTAAAAATATTGCCATCCCGTGTGTTAAAAATGAAGCACATAGCCCTGGCTGGGTGACTGTGTTGGATGGAGCGTCCTCCCGTAAACCAAAATGGTTGCAGTTTCAATCCCCAGTCAGGGCAGGTACGAGAGGCAACAGATTGATGTTTTTCTCACTTCACTGTTTCTCTCTCTGTTTCTTTCTCTCCCTCTCATGCATGCACATGTTCCCTTTCTTTCTAAAATCAGTGGTAAAGAGGGTATTTATTTTGCTCTGGTGATATTTTAGATCTTGCAAACATCTTGCACTAAAAACTTTGCAGTCATCTCACAATGCTAATGTTAAAATTGCTACACAAAATTGTACTTTGAAATTGTATTTACTACAATATTATAAATAATTAAAAGCAAATTTTCTATTTAATTGATGTATTTTTGATATTATTTATTATAGGTATAAACATAAAACTCATTTTTAAAACATAGGGGTTTGGTACTTTTTTCTGTTATTGTGAGAAGTGTGTTTTATAATATACCTTGATTTGACAATTGAAATGTGATATAAAAACTGTAATACTTTTTAAAAAGATTATAAGTAAATAATATAATGAAATTTGCTTCTGAAATGTGACTCATGGAAACAAAGAAAAACAACTGATTGTTATGAAATTAGTTAGAGAAGCCCCAAAATATGTGATATTGATGTAGTTTATATAAGCTTATAAGGACCTGCTTTGAGGAAGGGTCCTCACAAAGATTCTATTATGGTTATTATATGTGTCAGAGTGGCAATGATAAAGGAATAAAGTTGAATATATCTAAATGTTTAAATAACTATAGTAGAATATTGTGTACAAGGACAGATCAGCAGATTTTGTGCTGATCAATGAAAGGGATTATTAGAAAATAATTAAGTAAACTGAGAATAGAAAATGATTATGGGTACACTAGTCTCCCCTTATCCACAGTTTTGCTCCCATGGTTTCAGTTACCCAAATTCAAAGTCTGAAAGTATTAAGTGGAAAATTTCAGAAATAAACAATACATAAGTTTTAAATTACATGCCATTTGAGTAGCCTGGTGAATTTAATGATGTCCTACTTCATCCCAGAATGTGAATCCTGCCTTTCCCCAGCAGACCTATGCCTTGTGTGTTCCTCTACCATTGTCTCATGGATCACTTAGTAGCTGGCACAGTTATCAGATCATCTATCAGAGAGAGAGAGAGAGAGAGACACCCCATTCACATAACTTGTATTAAAGTATATTGTTATAATGATCCTACTTTACTATTAGTTATTGTTGTTAATCTCTTAGTGTACCTAACTTATAAATTAAAATTTATCATAAGTACACATATAGGACAAAACACAGTGCATACTGCGGTCTTGGAACATACCTCCTGAAGGTCTTGGAACTCTCCCCCATGGATAAGGGGGGGACACTGCTCTAATTTCTGAATGCCAAAACCAAAATTTAATTCTGTAAATAAAGACTTATATGCCTAAAGGGTGGGGACCATCCCTTTCAAAGAAAATAGAATGAGTGTAATACAATTTTCCTAGGAACTGTGAAGATACCAGGCTATTTGGATAGAAGGTTTTTTTTTTTGTTTTTTTTTTTTGTGATTCTCTCCTTAAGTCTCTGTATGCTCAATAGGCAGAGAAAATCTAGGTGATAAGATAAAAGTAGGCAGAATGAGAAAGATGCAAATAATCAACTAATCCCTAAGAAGTATGATATCAAAATATACTGTACTGTGGAAAAGATGAGGGTACTATTATTCATGTAACTGAAGCATAACCTGGCTCCAACCAGCTATTAACATTTTTACTAATGTCGCCTTCGAAGAGACAGGCTAAGGTAGAAATGGTTATAGGTCAATTAGCCAAAAGCGAATTCACTGAATTAACGTGTTTGTTTCTCTTAACTATATTAGTTTTAGTTGAATAGTTTTTATTTTGTTCTCATAACAGTTGTTTAAGCAATGATCAATTTGTTTCTCCTCCAGTTTGCTAAATAATGCTCCTTTTGTTTCTACTAAAGCTGGAAACCAAGGGCCAGAGTGAGGGAAAGATTGGTAGGCCAAAGGACATGTTTTTTTTGTGTGTGCTATTATTATTTTTTTGAGAAAAACCAGTAAAAAGCACTCTTATGACAATAATAAAACTTGAAACTCATATACACTGCAGGGGTGGAGGATAGGGGTGGGGCTAGGCATCAATCATGTTGTTCATCAGATTACTACACAGGAGAGCAGGAGAGCAAAGGAGTGAGAGGCGGGAAGCAGGAGCCAGGAAACTGAGATCAGCAGGGGCAACTGAGCATTAATAGAGAGGAAGTGCTGAAGCTGTGATGACCAGCATTATTTTCTTAAGACAACGCTCAAGGATTTGTCATAAAGGTTGGGCTTTCATTGGGTGTTAAATGTTGACAAACAGCATTGTTAACTTAAACTTCAATTAAACTTCTTAAAATTAAGGAAGTGGAGCCTGGATAGCTATGAGATTATAAAAGTCCTGAAAAAAAGCCACAGGATGGGAGAAGAAAAATAGATCACATGGCTTCAGAGGTCCCTGCTGACCCAGGGGCAGATACCTGTACTGTCCAACATCATAATGAAAACAATTTGCTTTTAACACTGTGGGGGTCGCAGTCAAAAGAATTACAGTGTAGGTCATGCATATCCGAGAGATACATTCATTTATTTTCAGTTACAATCTAGAAATTATTAACAAATAAATATAAAAACATAAAGAATAAAAATTTTTCTTTTCAAATAATGGACACATGGATAGTGCTATAAAATACAATGAAAATGTCCATAACATTAATTAATTATAATCTTCAATAGTCGGCTTTGCAAAATGTTTGTAACAGTCATCACAAACAATATTGCTATACCCAAGGCATAAGTACTTTTCACAACACTTGCAAAATATTTTGATAAGTTATTCATTTTGGATGCACAGTACTTAATACATCTTTTTCTTTTTCTGCTTGTCGGGGGAGCTGTATATATGTTGTCATTAGAATTTCCTTAAATTTGTGTTTGAAATTGGAGTTTCAGGTGTAAAGGCTTATTCACACCTGGAACACCTTTTTATTTTTTCTGATACTAACTGCATTATGAGATTTCTAATAAATATTTTGTGCCTTATTTTCACAATGATGTTCAGCATATGAATAGTCTGAGCATTTATTCCTGCAATATTCAAAATTGTGTAGAATATAACCATAGGCCATTTTCTAATGTTCTTGGACACATTATATGTACCTATCATTTGGTCCACACTGTCAACTCCTGACTTTGTTTGATTGTAATATTCTATTATGTCAGGCTTTTGCAAATCTAAATTTACAGCATCATTGAGATGCATAATTGAAATAAATATTATATTTTTCCCTTTTTGTGTATATAGATAAAAGTGTACAATCTGCAAATAAGTTGGATTTTTCAGGTCATTTTTTAGAAGACACAAATTCAGGAGATAGTTGGGGTTTATTCTTATGAACAGTACCTAGATATGAGAATCACTTCTTTTTCAAGTCAGAGATAAGATTTATATCAGTGAACCAGTTATCTGCTGTAATATTTACAACCTGATGAGTAAATGGGTTCCGAAAGTCTCTCTTGATTACATCTGCTGGTTTATTACTAATCAAGTAAGGACCTTTGAGCTTCTTCCTGGCATATATTTCAAGATTTCCTGTGTAAAATACTTTTGAATTGACCATAGCAACAATTTTTATACCATATTTATTGGGCTTGGATGGACTATATTGTCTAAACTCATTTGTCTCTAAATCCAAGTAACATTTCATTTATTGTTGCTTTCTGTCCCATAGAGTAACATAATTTACAATTTTCTACAAATGCTGAGAAAATGTCTCTCACAATCACTAATTTGTGCACCTTCAGGCATTCTAAGCAGGTAAATTTGTCATCAAACCAGATACAATTATGAATAAATCTAAATCTCTGTAAAGATATTGTGGTCTAAAGACTTATATCTCACTACCACCTGTGGTCCATAAATCCTGAAAATTTAGCTGGTTGCTGTGACATAAACCAGCTAGATATAAGAGATATAAAAATGCTTCCAACTTAGTTTTGTCTATTCATTCAGCATCTCTTTCTTGTGAAAACCAGCTCAAGATAGAATTGATGTATTTATTTGTGTATAATAAAATTAGATCTACAATATCATTTGTGAGAAAGCAGTTCCAAGTTTTAATTTCTGTTTGGAATTTTTTTGTGTTTGGCTGAACTAACAGAAGTTGATGTAAAATAGTCTGTGGCTGTTTTCTAATTTGTCTTCATTTTGGAGTTTTTCTCTATTTTGATTCTTTACCTTTTCCCAAAAAAACCCACACAAAAAAAAAAACAAACAAAAGAAAGTAAAAAACCTATTCATTCATGTCTAATTCATCTCCACTTTCTTCACGGGAAATATCTTTTTTGGTATCCAAATCTTCTGAAAGAACTTCCACATAATCTTCATCTTCTAAATCAGTTTCATTTTCACATTTAACTCTATCATTCTCATCATTGGACTCAAGTAGCATTTGCTGAAGTTCTTCAACATCTCCTGGATAATCAAATCAATATAGTTTTCCAGTCATTTTCAACAGTAAATGAACCCCCCACTCTCCAACACTCACTTCAAAGTTTGCAAAAAAACCCAAAAAAACAAACAAAAAGAAAAACAAAAAAAAAAACACCAAACTACACCAACACTGACTTCAGGGTTTTCAGTATCTCTCAGATACAATTTACTATCAAATATGACTCACCCTTACAAAATGTGTTATAACCAAACTAACAGCTTAAACATTATGGCTTAACATTAATTACTTATAAACGTTTGGCTAGTCATGATCTTGAACCTATACTTCCTGATATATGTGACAATATTTAAGGAAAGAGTTTGTATCTGAGATCGGCTGTGACCTCTGCAGGGTTAAAAAGGCAAAAGGTTTAAGGAGAGAGTGGGATGGGGCAATGAAGGAAAGGCCTCTCCTCCTCCTCACTTCATTCAGTTTTGAGTAGGGCTCTTAATTCAACCCAAGGACATCTCTCAACTTATAGAATAATTGGTCTCTCAACAGCACCTCAAATCTGCTATGGCTTTGCAGCAGAGCAGCAAGAATGTTTACAATAGATAAAAATATTTCATCTAATAAAAAAGATTCTTGTATATCCTCCACACCAACTCCTAGTCTAAACCCATTACTTGTGCTGTTAATGTTTGACTAATAGTTAATTGGAAATCTACACTCAAAAAAGCAAAACTGAATTTTCACCTCAAATCGAAAAGAAAATAGAGTAAGGAGATTTATGACATATAGTTTAGGTCAACACACATATGGAGAGAAAGGTGTAGAGCAGAGCACAGTGACAGGACACATTAATTCATGGCATGTGTTTATACAAAAAGTGTAGGTGAACATCAGGAAAAGATCTGTACAGATTCCTGTGTGTGAGTTGGGAGAGGCAGATTCCTCCATAGCACATATAAGAACAGGGAGCTCAGGGAGTAGGTCACTCCTGTCATTTCAGTTTTAGAAGCCCCGCATGAGATGAGAGTGGCATTTGATGGGATGATGCCTCGGGTACTAAGTGGCACCATAGGCATAGTTGGAGAGAAAGGATATTTGGCTCTCTGATCCACACTCATCTGGTCAGCCCCTTATTCCCAGCTTCTATGCACCTCCTGCCTGCTTTAGCATAAACTGAATGGCTTGTTTCTGTCCAGGAGGAATAATATTTCCATTTTCGAGCATTCCCATGTAGTGCTCCATGCAGGTCTGGTCATGCTTTGGGAAGATTCAGAATCCTGCAATGGATTTGCTACTTTACTCTGCATCAAATGTGGAGAAAAATAAAGATCTCATATATTAAGGTCTTTTAAAATATGTGAGTATGCAGCTCCCACCCCCGCCCCCCTGACTATGATGGAATGCAGTAAGCTAAAAGAGAAAAAATGGCCCTGGCTGGTGTGGTGCAAACCAAGGGGTCGCCCGTTCAATTCCCAGTCAGGGCATGTGCCTGGATTGTGGTCCCCAGTGGGGAGTGCATGAGAGGCAAGCACACATCAATGTTTTGCTCACTCTCTTTCTCCTTTCCTTCCCCTCTCTCTAAAAATAAATAAAATCTTTAAAAAATGGTAAAATTCAAAACCATAAAAGTTCTAGAAGAAAACATATGCAGTAAAATCTCTGAAATTTCTCTTAGCAATAATTTTTTTTCTGATGTTTTTCTCAGGCAGGGGAAACAAAAGAAAAAATAAACAAATGAGACTGCATCAAACTAAGTGTTTGCACAGCAAAGAAACCAACAATAAAAAGAAAAGACAGCCTGCTGAATGGTAGAAAATATTTGCCAATGATACATCTGATAAGGGATTAATATTCAAAATATATAAGGAACTCATATAACTTAACAACAAAAGAAACAAACAATCCAATTTAAAAATTGGCAGAGAAACTGAATAGACATTTCTCCAAAGAAGATATACAGATGGCTAATAAACATATAAAAAGATACTTAATATCACTCATCATCAGGGAAGTTGAAATTTTTGTAAAACCACAATGAAATATCACCTACACCTGTCAGAACGGCTTTCATCAATAAATCAACAAACAACAGATGCTGGCAAGGATGTGGAGGAAAGGGAACCCTGTTGCATTTTTGGTAGGATCAAAAATTGGTTCAGTGACTATGGAAAAGTGTATGGTGGTCCTCAAAATATTTAAGGTAGAACTACCATATGACTCAACATTCCACTTCCGGGAATTTATCTGAAAACACCTAAAGCTCTAAACTGCCTTCATTTTAAAATTCAAAAAGAATATATTGACATCTATAGTGCTTACCTGGGGAAGTTCACTGATGCTCCTTAGATCATTACCTTTGATGATTCCCAGTTAATGGGGAGTGGAGGTTACCGTTCATCTACTTGAATAAGTGACAGTCCCCTTGAAGCTGTCACTCTGAGTACCCACTGCTGCAGTCATTTTCCCCTGGCTGACTTTGTCTCATGCTGGAAACTATCCTTCTCCCTCCGCTTTTCTACATAATCATCCATGATTGCTATACCTGCCAGTACCTCTTTGTGTCTTTTTCTTTCTCCTTTTCTTTTCCTTTTCTTTTCTTTTCTTTTCTTTTCTTTTCTTTTCTTTTCTTTTCTTTTCTTTTCTTTTCTTTTCTTTTCTTTTCTTTTCTTTTCTTTTCTTTCCTTTTCCTCTTCTCCTTTCTTTCTCTTTCTTTCTTTCTTTCTTTCTTTCTTTCTTTCTTTCTTTCTTTCTTTCTTTCTTTCATTCCTTCCTTTCTCTTTCTGTCATTTTTATTATTTATTTATTTTTAAAGTATCTTGTATTGATTATGATATTACAGTTGTCCCAATTTTTTCCCCTTTATCCCTGCTCTGCCTGGCACCCCCTTCTCTCTAGCATTCCCTCACCCCTTTAGTTCATGTCTATGGGTGCACATAAGCTCCTTGATTTCTCTATTTCCTATACTATTCTTGACACACCTATGTCTATTTTGTACCTACCAATTATACTCCTTAATCCCTGCAACTTTTCCCCCATTCTCCCCTTTCCCCCTCCCAGTTGATCACCCTCCAAATGATCTCCATACCTATGATTCTGTTCCAGTTCTGGGTGTTTGCATAGTTTGTTTTATTTAGATCCTATTGTTATGACTTTGTTGCCCTTTTAATGTTCATAGTTTTGATCTTCTTCTTTTTCTTAAAATAGCCCCTTTAACATTTCATATAATGGCTTGGTGATTATGAACTCCTTTAGCTTTACATTGCCTGTGAAGCACTTTATCTACCCTTCCATTCTAAATGGCAGCTTTGCTGGATAGAGTAATCTAGGTTGTAGGTCCCTGCTTTTCATCACTTTGAATACTTCTTGCTAGTCCCTTCTAGCCTGCAAAGTTTCTTTTGAAAAATCAGCTGACAGTCTTATGGGGACTCCTTTGTAGGTAGCTCTCTGCTTTTCTCTTGCTGCTTTTAAGATTCTCTCTTTATCTTTAACCTTTGGCATTTTAATGATGATGTGTCTTGGTGTGGTCCTCTTTGGGTCCAACTTGTTTGGGACTCTCTGTGCTTACTGAACTTGTATGTTTATTTCCTTCACCAAATTAGGGAAGTTTTCTTTCATTACTTTTTCAAATAAGTTTTCAATTTCTTGCTCTTCCTCTTCTCCTTCTGGCATCCTTATGATTTGGATGTTGGTGCATTTAAAGTTGTCACAGAAGTTCCTAAGCCTATCCTCATTTTTTAAAATTCTTTTTATTTCTTGCTATTCTGATTGAATGCTTTTTCCTTGCTTGTGTTCCCAATAATTGATTTGATTCTCAGCTTCATCCACTTCACTGTTGGTTTCTTATAGATATTTTTTTCATTTCACTTAGTATAACCTTCATTTCTTCCCTTATGTTTTTGCTGTACTCAGTGAGTTCTTTGAGTGTCCTGATCACCAGTGTTTTGAACTCTGCATCTGATCGGTTGGTTATCTCTGTTTTGTTTGGTTCTTTTTCTGTTCTTTCATTTGGGCCATTATTTTTTTGTCTCCTCAATTCAAGCACCTCCCTGTGTTTGTTTCTATATATCAGGTAGATCTACTTTGACTCCTTGTTTTAGGAAAGGTACCTGTAAATTGTGTGGGACAGAGCCTTAGATAATCAATAGGGTGGGGCAACCCACTTCACTGCTTGTGGCTTTGTGTTGGGGGAGGGCTCAGAGAAGAGACAATGACTCTGCTTGCCTTCTGGAGGTTTTCCCAGCTCTTTCCCTGTTTCCAGTCACTTCACGAATTTCCTGTATGTTACTGATGCCCTTTCAGCCCTTGCTGTGGTGGCGAATCCCAGAGTGCATGGGTTTAGGTATATTGTAAGTCCTTGCAGGCCCTTTAAACAGACTATCCTAAAAATATGGCAGCTTCTTCCTCTGTCCCAACCCCCACTGGTTTTTACAGCCAGAGGTTATGGGGTTCTATCTTCCTGGTGCTGGAACCCTGGGCTATGTGATCTGGCCTGGGGTCAGATCTTGTCCCAAGATATCCCTCCTGATTTTTATCTACCACATGTGAGTTTGGGACTACCCATTCTACCGCTGATGCTTCTGGGAGCCACACTTTGTCTAAACGCCTCTCCGCTCCTCTCTGTGACTCCATTCTTCCTACCCAACTGGAAGAATGTGGCTTCTTTAAATCCCTGGTTGTGGTACTTCCATATAGCTCAATTTTCTGATAGTTCTGGTTGTTATTTGTTTTGAGATATAGTTATAATTCTGATTTTGCACAAGGAGGCAAAGCATGCCTACCTACATCTCCATCTTGACCTGGCAGTCTTTTATTAACATTTTAGTGGTTGCAGAGAGCCTTGAAATCACTTATGTCTGTTTCTAGGAACTTTCTGTCATTATTAACATGTGGTCTTTCTCATTTACCTTGTTTCTCTGGGTGGCGCTCTCTTCCCACCATAATGCCAGATCCAGTTTTGCTTTCCCACTATCTCCTTTCCATTGGGCTATTTTCAAATACTTCACATCTATCCATTAGTTCTTCAGAACATTTTAAGTACTTTTTTGTTGTTGTTTTATCCTCTTATCATATCACACCCAAGGCAGTAGTGAGGGTATAAATATAAAAGTTACTTTTCATGCTCAAATTGGTTCATCAAGATATTTTATAGACAAAAAAGATAAGAGAAACACTACCTCAGATAATTGTTAGTATTGACATATTCCTTAAAACCAAAGCCACTGTAATCAGTGAACCTTGAATCTCAGACCCACTCACACAATAACTATTTGGCAGCCTATAAAGGGGTAAGGGTCAACATCGTACTCAATGGACAAAAACTAATAGCTTTCCCCCTAAGATCGAGCACAAGAATAAGGTTTCCACCTTCACCTCTTCTACTCAATCGTAGTATTGGAAGTTATAGCCACAGAGATCAGACAAGAAAAAAAAATAAAAGGCATCCAAACTGGAAAGGAGGAAGTAAAGGTATCACTGTTTGCAGATGGCATGATAGTGTACATAGAAAACCCTATAGATGCCAGTAAAAAACTACTTGGCCTAATAAATTTAGCAAAATGGCAGGATACAAAGTCAACATTCAGAAATCAAAGGCATTTTTGTACACCAATAATGACACATCAGAAACATAAATTAGGAAAAAAATCCCATTTACTATAGTAAAAAGAAGAATAAAATACTTAGGAATAAACTTAACCATGGAGGTAAAAGGCCTGTACTCAGAAAACTATTCAACACTGAAGAAAGAAATTAAGGAAAACACAAATAAATGGCATCAAATATTGCTTTCATGGATTAGAAGAATTAATATCATTAAAATGTTCATACTACCCAAAGCAATCTATAGATTCAACACAATCCCTATAAAAATACCAATGACATATTTGACAGATATAGAACAAATAATTCAAAAATTTATGTGGAACCAAAAATGACCCCAAACAGCCTCAACAATTTTGAGAAAGAAGAACAATGTAAGAGTTATCACAATGCTTGATACCAAACTATATTACAAGACCATTGTAATCAAAACAGTCTGGTGCTGGCCTAAGAACAGACACATAGACCAATGGAACAGAATAGAGGGTCCAGAAAGAAACCCAAGTCTCTATGGTCAATTAATATTCGACAAAGCGGGCAGGAGCAAAAAATGGAGTAAAAATAACCTCTTCGACTAATGGTGTTGGGACATCTGGACAAATACATGTGAAAAATGAAACTGGACCACCAACTTACACCATACACCAAAATAAACTCAAGATGGATAAAGCACTTAAATATAAGGTGTGACACATAAAAATTCTAGAGGAAAACATAGGCAGGAAAATTTCAGATATTCCATACAGCAATATTTTCAGAGATACATCCCCTAGGGCAAGGGATATAAAGGAAAGGATAAACCAATTGGACTACATCAAATTAAAAAGCTTCTGCATAGCTAAAGGAAATATCAGTAAAATGGAAAGGGAACCAAACGTGTGGGAAAGACATATTTGCCAATAATACCTCGGAAAAGGGTTTGATTACCAAAAATATAAAGAACTCACATAACTCCATAGGAGGAAGACAAACAATCCAATTTAAAAATGGGCAAAGGACTTGAGCAGACATGTCCCCAAAGAGTACATACAGAAGGCACAGAGAGACACATGAAAAAATGCTCAACATCACTATCCATCACAGAGATGCAAATTAAAACCACAATGACTTACCCCTTCATATCACTCAGAATGACCACCATAAACAAATCAACAAACAACAAGTGCTGACAAGGATGTGGAGAAAAGGGAACCCTAGTACACTGTTGGTGGGAGGGCAGACAGGTGCAGCCACTGTGGAAAAAAGTATGGAATTTCCTCAAACAACTAAAGATGGAATTGTCTTTTGAGTTGGCATTTCTACTGCTGGGATTATACCCTTAGAATCCTGAAATGCCGGTTCAAAAGAACCTATGCACCCTAATTTCATAGCAGCACAATTTACAATAACCAAGTGCTAGAAACAGCCTAAGTGCCCATTGGTAAATGAGTGGACCAAAAAGCTATGGAATATTTACACAATGGAATACTATGCAGCAGAAAGAAAGAAGAAACTCCTACCCTTTGTGACAACATGGATGGGGCTGAACAGTATTATGCTAAATGAAATAAGTAAGGTGGTGAAAGACAAATACCATATGATCTCACCTATAAGGAGAACTGAATCAACAAAACAAACAAGTGAGAAAAATAGAACCAGAGACTTGGAAGTAAAGAAGAAACTGGCAGTGACAAGAGGGGGGTGAAGGAGGATAGTGGAGGAAAAGGGGAAGGGGCAAGCAAAAGAACAGGAGTAGAGGACTCATGGGCATGATCAATAAGGGGGATTGTCTGTGGGAATGGGTGGGTGATGGGGTTGGGGTGAGCAAGTGTGATAAAGGCAGGACAACGGTAAGTAAACAACAATAAATTTAAGAAAAGGATTTGCATATGAAGGAATGTAAAAGTACATGTTGAAATATTTTTGATATTTCATGGTGAATTAAATAAAATATATTATTAAAATTTGAAAAAAGGGTAAGGGCTCTCCTGAGCATTAATTCTAAGAAGTGTTCTAAGATGTCTCTCCAAACTTTATGATCTGTGAGATTAAAGGGCAGAAATTTATATTATTGACAACAGGAATAAAGTGGAACACTGACAATAACACACTAAACTTGAGAAGTAGAGATGAGGATCCCTAGCACCACATGGGACTTAGAGAAAGTTGTCCTTCAATTTTATGACATCCGTTATTTGGGATCAGCTCTATTTAATGATGTTGCTATCGTAACTGTTTTCCTACCCTGTTACTTGAGGGATAATTTATGTGTAGTAAAACGAATCAACATCTGGTAAAAATGTAAATAAAGTTTTTTTCTCATGATACTTGGGAGGTGTCATTCATATTTTACAATTAAATAAAGAAAAATGCAGAGTAATGTAATGACTCTCAACCCACATATCATATGATTGGCACAGCTGAAAACTAAGGTCAATGAACTCTGGTTTCTGATTCATTATTTTCAGTTCTGGTAAAGTTTATTCCCTCCATTATGCTGAAAACTTAAGGATTCTTTTTTATCATAGTAAAAAATTTATGTAATAAAGAGAGAATATTCTTAGCCACTCTTTCACTCTTTAAACTTAAGTGGCTAAAGATAAGAGTCTTCTGACTTCACAAGCAGGTTATGTAATCTGGCCCAGTTAACCGATGGGTGAAATTTCTCTGTATTTATATATCCTCTGTGATTTGAAGCCTTGCAAACTGTACATTATTTAGTCACTGCTCTTGTTTTCAAACCGTTCAAGTAATCATTTCTTATTAGCCAAATGTGAAATAGTCAGGAACATGTACATAATAAAATTAAGTTGAAGTGACTGGTCATGGATTGAGATTGATGATTTTACTTAGTTTTGCATCATTTTGCCAAAACCATGGGGAGTAACACAGTTAAACACAGCAAAGGAATAAGCTGTGATTTAAACAGATAAGTGTGAGTTGTCTTAAACCCTATAAAAGTGTTTATGATGATTATGATCTTAAGTTTTCTTGCACTATAAACTGTTGCAAAATATCTGCTCCCAGCTTGAAAGTGAGAGAATTATTCTCCTCATAGTTATGATGTATGTGCTCTCAAGTGGGATAAAGTCCCTTGAACAATCTTTGGCCTTTAGTAGGGGCAGAGTAAACTGAAATTTTCCCTTACCATTGCTTGTGAAGTTTTTAAACAGGTAACAGAGGAAACTTTGAATAAATTTTCAAGATATTTCAACCTTTTAGATTAGCATGTTTTTCTAAAATAATTGGTTTTACTGTGCTTTTTTATATTATTACTCAGTTACCACTAAATAAGTTACCTTTTGAGTTACTATTTTGTACCTTTCGGACACCCATATAGGTATTATGTTAAATGTGGCATGCATTTACCTAAGAAAGCTACATCCAATACCTTTCTGGAACGGAGATCCAGAAAAAGGGCAGGAGATCAAAAGTCCAGTCCTCAGAACGTGCTGCCCCAGGCATTGCCTGCTGGGTTAAGCATTTGTCTCTAAGGAAGCATTAACCTTGGTAGTGTGTCTGATGTTTCATCTCAAAAGCAAAATATCTACTATTATAAGCTGTACTGTTAACCATGTGAAAACATTAAACTAATAGTTATTTTGTTGGCATAGCTATTTTCCAGTGACATAAAATATTAAAGAGCCCTAGTAAAAGATTTACATATAAGAAATATGAATAATAATTTTAAGACAAACAATAAAAATATTCATTAAAGTATCCATTCATTGAAAATGAAATAATTGGTGTAGTTACTTTTCTCTATTAAAGTAATGAAAACCCCATGTATATATTTAGGAAGAATTATATTTATAAAATTAATAATGTCAAATACTTTTTATTCTTTCATATAAATGTAAGTGAAAAATTATACTTAGTTATTCTAGGCAAAGCTGATGTGTTTTAAAACAAAATATTTGGAAAGACATTACTCGCATACACGTTCTTATGTTGTTAATGGAACTTTGGTTGTCAAATGAAAGGAAATAAATACATGTATAAACAATAGTTTTTATTCACAAGTTTTATTTTAACTTTAATAGAGTCTTGTGACACTATTAATTTCTAAGCACGTTTAGAATTTCAACAATAAAGAAATTTTCTGTTGTCGCAATGTATTTATATTTTGAATTTCAGGACCTCTGTTATGCCATTCACATACTGATTAGACATGTCAGTTTTGTTTTTCATTTTTCTGCTAATCTTTTAAGCCACAACTGGAATGATCAAGTGGAGATAGTGAATTTAAATGTTTTAATGTGCCAAACTTTATATAACCATTTATATTTATCTAGCTTTTTAAGTTTCCAACTCACTTTCATGTTGTTAGTCATTCACCCAACATCCATGTGCATATAAATGTATGAGGTTTGTTTCATGTAAAAGAGGCAGAACTAGCTTTGAGATAACAGATTGCAGCATTGAACATGTGGACATTTTCTTCTCCTTTGTATTGAAATACAGCAGAAGACAAACGTAATGTGTATTGCTTATTTGAAAGAATCAGCTGATCACTCTGCTGGATTTTGGTTTTGTGAACTGGGAGTGGGGGAATGAATTATACAATATTCAGATTAATAGAAGATTTATTAAGGGCTCAGTTACTCAGGGGCAAATGTAACAGTTTAACATATCCTTAACACTTATTATGTGTTAGGCTACAAGCATGAAAGTTAATATCACAGTCTTCTGTTGTTGGTCCCATTTGACTTTCATCTCACCCTTTAAGTCTTACCCACTTCAAATTGTTCCCCATGCTCTAACACACAACTACTGAACAGATCTCTCTTAATGCAGATCTGTTATTTACTCCCTGTTAGAAATCTTTTAAAGGCTCTTGGTATCCCAATTACACCTGGATTCACCAGGGTCCCCATCCTTACTCAGCTCGCCAGCACTTTATGGCTCATGTATGAGATATGAGAAATGAGACACCTCTGGGACTGTTTCATACCTCCACACTCTTGCTCTCTGTTCCTACTTTCTGGAACAACGTCTTCACAGAAAATCTTTCCTGAATCTCTTTGATGGTAAGTGCCCCTGTTTTAGATTTGCCCAGGACCCTTAAGCATCCACCTGGGTGTTAGTCCTGGCCTCAAACTTCAAACTGGGTTTCAGTGTACAATCTGCCTTTTACTGTGTGAGTAACCTGAACCTCCCCAGGCCTCCCATTCCTCATCAGTAAAATGGGGTATTTATCATCATAATAGTAGTTATCTCATAGGGGATTTAGTGAGGTAATACTTATAAATCACTTTAGCATAGTGCCTTGCACTTAGTATGTCATAAGTGTTGCAATGAATATATTTTATACTATTTATCATTATCAGCAGTTATCATTGTCATAGCACCATCTGCATTACTCTGACATGATTTCTCCCATTAGCTGGAGGGCAAGAGGATGTGTTGTGAATGTTTTCCATTTCTTCAGTGCAGCCTCTGATGATTCCTAAAGTTTCTCACTGTCATTCTATGTTCTTTTTGTAGGGACAGAATCAGACTCTTGGGTTCTTTACATTCTTCAGAATTTAGAAGGTACTTAAACATTTAACTTCTGTTTTTAAGTACAGAATTAAATAATATGATTATTCAATTGTGTGCTTTTTGTTTATTTTCTGTTTTTGTTTAAACTCTGAAAGTAGAAGGGCAGATATTAGATTTAACCAGTGAACTCTTCTATGCTAACTTCTTAATTTCCAGTGTCGACAGAAGTGATTTTTCCCTGAATTTTCATTTTCAAAGATTTAAAAATGTGTGTCCTTTTCCCACTTATTCAAAAGGAATGTTATAAGATTAAATGTACTTATTTAAATATACATTTTAGCAGCTTGTTTTTAGTATTGCCACCTTTCTGTAGCCACATTGAAAGTGGATTTGCATGGCAAGTTCATATAATTTCCTCTTTTATGCATTCTGGGACTTGTCAGTTCTGTTGGCATAAACACAGGATTTTAAGTTTAAAACCAACATTGTTTGCCAGAAATAGATGGAAACTTAAAATTGTTTTACCCAAGACCTCTAGGAGATGTACATATTTTTGGTTATTATTAATACTCCCATGGCCATACTCCTCTTGCATTTTTCTTTTTGTTTTAATTGCTTAATGATTTATTTTTTTTTTCCTTTTCTCTGGAAGAGCATTCAGAATATAATATTGGGATGTACAATCTCATAATGAATATTTATAGGATTGTGTTTTACATATAGTGATGAATGATTAATTATAACAAGTTTACCCTTCTTTTATGTAATATCTAAAGTATATAGATACTTTGACGTTATTTGGAGAGGATGTTTATTTGAAAATAAAAAAATATTTATTGTCTTTTATTTTTATTTTAGCTTTTATCTCTAGCTCCGCTCTAGCAAATGCACCCTCCCCTCTGTTCAAGAGTCACAGGAGCTTCAAAAGGAAGTGTGAACAGCCTAAGCTTATTGCTCGCCCGCTGGCGGCCTTGCTTGGCCTTAGCTCTGTGGCAGAAAGTGCCCGGCAATGTAGACACACTGGTGGGCCTCCTGTGGATGGCGGGGTTGAAGGAGGAGCGGGACGAGAGTCCCTGCATGGTACCTGATCTGTGGCACACCTCGAGGACTGCCAGTTTGAGTACCTACCTGAGGATGAAGCTCTCTGTAACCATCAGCCGCAACCACTCGTAGGGCTCAGTGAACATGAACATGGGCAGTCTTGGGCCACGCGGGCGCTGCCTCAGAACGGTGTCTTCATGGGCAGCTTGTTCCAGAGGCGCGGTGCGCAACTGCAGCTGTCACGCGTGTGTACGCCCAGGTGCCCAAGCATAAACGTCTCGTCCACTGCCCTGTCAAGCAAGAATAGGGAGAAACAGGAGGATCCCGAGTCCCCGGTGAAGCAGGTGCAGGCACACACCTCGCCTGTGACCGTCAATGTTCCGGTCACCATGTCCCAAGTCATCAGCTCCCTGCTCTCCTACAGGGGGCCATCAGTGCTGCAAGCTCCTGCCCATCTAGCCCCTGGGGAGCAGGGTCTTTAGAATACAAAACTGGCCGTGTGATACCATCTGACCTCAATTTAATGGCTGACAATGCACAGCCAGAAAATGAAAAGGAACTTTAGGTGGAGACAGCACAAAGGATGACTCAAAATCACCTATTTCTATACACAATTAATAGTACAAGCAATTATGATGGTTCCTGATAAGCGGCTCATCCTAAATGGAATTTATATGCACATCACTGAAAATTATCCATACTACAAGACTGCAGACAAGGGCTGGTAGAATTCAATTCGCTGCAGTCTCTCTCTGAATTGTCATTTCATCGAAATACCATGCTCTCAGGAAGAACCAGGCAAAAGACTCATTCTGGAGGAAAGATCCTGCCTCTGAAAGCAAATTTATAGAGGAGGCTTTTAGAAAAAGACGACCTAGGGGAGTGCCTTGCTTTAGAGCCCCTCTGGGACTACGCTTGTGTGGAAGTGCCAAAGCGTGGCCTAATCAAGCTGTAGTTCTGTCTGTTCACTCCAGTGGTGTCCAGCCCCTTGAGAGCCTGTCAAGGGAAGGGAGGATCGTGGGCACCCCTGGATCCCTGAGCCTGGTGCCTCACAGCCCAAATTCGCTATCATCCAGGAATCCCAGTTTGCCGAGTGCCTGAGGCTCCATCTAGTCAGTCCATTTTAATTGCAGTGCAGCGACAGCTGCACCCCATGTTCAAGGCCCACTCCTATGCTGTCTGTGCCCCCATGACTACCTCAACCTCCCAGCAGCCCGTTGTGCAGATGATGCACATGGTTCACCAGATTCCAGCAGTGTCTATTGCCAGCGTGGCTGGACTGGCTCCAGAGAACGTGAACACTGTCACCAGGAAGGTTGTGATGACTCAGGCAGCCTTACTAGCACCCCCTTAAGGCAGAGCCACAGGAGAATGGAGATCACCAAAAAGTGAAAGTAGAACCTATAACTGAGATGAATTACACCACCCTAGGAACCACCAACCAGGCCATTCAGATAGCACAGACCACCTCTGCCCAGGCAGTCACCATGTGCAACAGGTACCTCTCTCTAGGTCAGTACCAGCTACCAAAAAAAATGCCAAAGGGACTCAATGTGGCATCGATCCCTGCCATGCATGGCCAGGTGAACAATGTGGGGGCAAGTCCTATGCACATGCTGGTGACACAGGCATCAGCGTCAGCCTCCTTTCCCACAAAGCACCAGAAAGAGACCAGTCAGAGCAGTGAGAGCTGAAGCCAGTCAAGACCAAAGACGACGAGAACATCTTCATCTTCATGTGTATAGACGCACTGCTGGTGCTGTGAGGAAGAAGGGTGTTCAGAACTAGTGACCAGGAGAGCGTTTCTACTTTATTGTCAACTCTGTGGCGCTGAAAGGAGACACTGCCTCTCACCGCTGACCTCGGAGCTCATTCTCTATGTGGGCAGAAGGTACCACGATTGGACTTCACAACAGCAATGAAAACACAAAACCCAGGCAGCCTTAAAACTCCTTAAAGATGGAAGTCACACCTGAACTTTAAAACTACACAAGGAAACCTGGCTCTAGCAGTGTCTCCCTGCCCAGTGCTCATCCTTTAACTCAGGCATGTACAACCTGTGGCCCAGGAGGGCTATGAATGTGACCCAACACAAAATTGTAAATTTACTTAAAACTATGGGTTTTTTTGTTTGTTTTTGTTAGTGTTTGCATATTTAATGTGTGGCCCAAGACAACTCTTCTTTCAGTGTGGCCCAGAGATGACAAAAGGTTGGACACCCCTGCTTTAACTTGAGAAAAGACTCTTGGTCCTCCTGAGGGAGAACAAGACCTGGTACCGGAGAGATCAGACGAACCGGGCCTTCCTCGAGGGGACAGAGCAGGAGCCACCCAGCCACCCCCGGAGGACATGTGAGGCTGGCAGACAACACAGTATTTTGTTGTTCACATGTGGAATTAGACTATTTTCAGGTGTACTTTCTTTCTTTACAAAATAATGGGGTCTTTGACATTTCAGAGCACTCCATTTCTACTTGGATATTTTGGAATCACACAGGACCTTTAGTGCGGATTTTATTCGGAGAAAAGAAACAAGATTGTTTGTTTATGTTGTTTATTTCCAGTTTATGGAATGATTTACTTTGTCTGTTTAAAGTTCAAGAGGAGCTATGTGATGATAGCTGCCCATTTTCCTACTAGAGCAGTGACCTGATGAGTTTACTCCTCCATTTTAGTGTATAAGACAGACAGATGCTGTATGGCTGAATGGGTGAGCTGCTGGCTTAAGTGATGATCTGCACTTAACTGTTTTTTTCTTGCTACATTTTGTTGTGTATTTCTTTGTGTGGATTTTGTCCCTGGCATAATTTTCCTCTCTAAATAAAACAAGTCTCCTAACTATTGTGTGTTTAAAATGACAGAACTATTCCTACTTTATTTTGAAAAAAAAAGTCATTCTTTTATCACACACCCTTTCAAACAAATGTCACAGATCTCTTGGCAAGTTTGCTGTTTTAGGTGTGCTCACCATCTTATCATTGTGTGACCAACTGTTTACCTGACCCTGTGCCCTAGTCACACAAGAGCAGCTGCTGGGGTGGAGCAGAAACTCAGGGTTAATTTACAAGGGTGTTGGAAACAAGCACCCTACAGTTAAACATTGGAAGCATCTAGGTCATTTTGTAAATTGTCATAGGAAATTCCCCTCAACCTTTTGGAACTAAATCCACCACTAAGGAAAGAACTGTGGGAGAATAAGAAATAAGAGCCCTTCCCAACACAGGCCATACCACTCTGAAAGAAAACTACTCACCTTTCCAGAATGTTCCATGACCTCAGGGCTGAGCAGTCAGGCAAACAGAAAAAGAAAGAGGACTTTGGCCTTATTGTCAGTTTTTAAAGGTCATCATTGTAGTGTTATTTATTTAAATATAGTTTGGTATTTAATTTTTTTCAAGAGAGGAAAAAAACCTGTTATTTTCTTGGTGGAATGAAACAGCTCAGAATGGTACATTTAGGTAGCTTTAAAATATTTATTATTTACCAAAGACCAAATATGATAAATCTGTTCTAAATATTGTGTGTTAATCCAAAGTATGGAGCTGTCACATTGTTACTGCGGGTAATACAAATAAAAAATTATAAAATTAGAAAAAAGAAGTGTGAATATATGGGAAGTTGCTCCCTTGGAGATTTTATCCATATTGAATAGTCTCAATAAATGACATGTATTTTAGAATACATTTCTCTCTGTGTGTATGTGTGTGTGTGTGTAAAACAAAGCTGGGCATCCAGTTCAAGCCCAAGCCCAATACTTTAAAGTCCAGAGGAGCATCCTACAATGAACTCAGTGGAATTCCAGGAGAAGGTAGAACTTTGTTCCCTTTGGACACAGCCTAGCCATATTTATAGATGACTCTGTGATACTGAAGTTCAGCAGAGGGTTAGATAAGGAACTTGGAATTAGGTTGCCAAGGGCTCCATGCTCTTTCTTACCCTTTACTGAGTGTTATTTTAACAGCAGGATATTGTAACTTGCCCCATAATTCTTTTGTTTCTGTAAGTGCTGACTCCAACTAATATGTAGCTTGTAGATAAACAGCATGTTTGTATAAGTATCCTCAGAACTAACTTCAAAAGATACAGACTCCAACTGTCAGGCACTTCAGCTCCAGGAGATTCACTGACCTTCATCCGTGGAGCCTAAATGATGTAAAACCAGGACAACACACACTGGACCATCACTTGCCTTATCAGAATGGACTTCACTTGCCTGCACATAGAGAACTTTTTACCCCCCTCTCATGATCTCTTTGTTCTATTCCCCTCTCCCTCCCTATAAAAACCTCTTCCTCCACTGAGACGTGGAAATGGGTTTTGCCACATGAGTTCTCCATCTTCCCAGGAGATGGGTTTCGTGACATGAGTTCCCCATCTTCTAGGTTCTTGACACCTGAAAATAAACCACTTTCTATTACAACAGCACCTGCCTCTCAAGTGTTGGCTTTTGTAGCAGCAGGTAGCTGGACCTGCATTTGGTTACATCATGTTGGGCACGTAATTTCAGTCTTTTCATCAGTATATCTGCCATATAGGATGGTTGTGAGTAATGTTTCAGAACTTGTTGCTTTATACAGTCCCTCAAATTTGGTTCAAGATTTCATAGTTCCGGGAAAGGCTTTATTTTAACCAATCCTGTCTCATTTACATGGGTTGATTTACAAAGGTGGGAGGGGGGCCTATTGGATGCTTTTGTAAGAAAGGATTTACACTAATTTTTTTTTAAGGTACAGAATAGATGGGGGGAGGGGGCTAAGAACAGCACTGGAAACAGAGTAGCCAAAGAACCTACATGCATGACCCATGGACATGAACCAAAGGGGCGATTGCTGGAGGGAATGTGAGGTACTGGGTGGAGGGGAGGAAGGGGGAAAATGGGATAACTTCAATAGCACAATCAACAAAACATATTTTAAATAAAAGGTTGGGCACCTTGGAGGCTATCTAATTCACTGTCCATCCAGTGCTTGCATGGTCCATCCAGTGCTTGCACGGCCCATCCATGCTTGTGTGTGCCACAGCATACTCCTAGAGACTTTCCCATACCATGCGTTTGAGTAACAGAAAAATGAAAACCTAAACAGGAAGAAAGTTCTACTGTGCTGCTCCTCAGAGGACTTACACAAGTCTTGTTCCAACATGATTTCTCACTAAAATTAAAACCAAGATTAATAGCTTTATAATCTATTGTCCTCAAACTATGAGTTGCTGGTGTAGTCGTATTATTGACTCTTCTTGGTATCTGACTCAACTGGGTTGGCTACCTCTCTAGAGCTGAACACTAGACCCTAAATGTCTTGGCTTGTGTGATCTCAGGGTTTCATCTAAATAGAAAGCGTGTGCCAATAGCTGTAGTTTTAATTCCTGACCAGATTCTTACATAAGCCCTTATCTCTTGGTTTTTGTATGTGAAATAAGATCTATCTCCCTCCAGTTATGTTCATAATGGAGATGGTCATGAAAATTTTTTTCCTTAAATAAGAAGGAATGTAATATTGGATACATTTTAAATTTTATTTATGCAGGCTAAAATTAATAATATTCTAAGTTGATACTTTTTTTTGTGGTTAGGTCTTGTGGACCAGTATAGATTATCTTTAATCACCTCAAGTTGTACCAAAATATAACATCTAAACTTAAGTATATTAAATATAGCTTTCTCTTTCTTTTTATCCAAAGAAAGAGGTCAAAATATTAGTTTGGAAATTTCCCAAACACATTGTAGCAAAGCCTATCAAATGCATGCCATGTAGCAGTTCAGTCAATGTCATTTCCACTTTAGTCTTAGGGAGTGTTTTTCATTCATAGTGAATTGCTCTCAATTTCAAGGTCTAAGGGAAAAGGCTATTTTCGTAGAGAATAAATCATGTTATAGTCAAACAATCATTATCAAAATAATTTGTTGAAACAGCTAAAATTTATATTACTTTATATATATGTTAAAGCACTATATATTGATCTTCTTTTTTAAAGGTTTTAAAAATGTGTTTATTGATTTTTAGAAAGAGAGGAAAATGGAGAGAGCAAGAGGAAGGGAGATAGAGAAAAAGAGTGAGAGATTGATGCAAGAGATAAATACCAATCACTTGCTTCCTGCATGCGTCCTGACTGGGGACTGAATCTACAACCCAGGCATGTACCCTGACTGGAAATCAAACCTTCACCCCTTTGGTTTCCGGAGACAATGCTCCAACCAACGGAGCCACCCAGTTGGCTTCTTAGTAATAGTTGAGATAAAGATGACTCATATACTATAAGATCTTATTGAAGAAACAGATGGAATCTATTTATTAGTCAATTATAACTTAAAAATTCTCACTAATCTCTTTGGAAACTAAAATTCAGCCCTGAATTGCAAATGAAAATCTGAATATAATATTGTATTCATTTGGATTTTTTGTTTGAAACTACATAGATTACACATATTGAATATTAAGAGAAGCAAAACTTATAACTCTATTCACATACTTGCTCATGTGATTAATAATCAAGCATTTAATATGTAAAATATTCATGTATTAAAGTAAAATAGACTTGAATATAGAAATAATCCAATTTTATTGACATTAGTAATAGGTTTTGAATTGATATTAAAGGTAAACCTTTTATATTTAAGCTAAGCATCGTAAAATGTCATGTTCCTTTATATTATATATATATTTGCCATTTCAATATTATACTAGACTTTTTTTCTATTTTTCATTTTCCTTCCTTTCTGAGTCTAAATATTTCCTTTTGTATTTTTCATTACTTTTATATAAGAAACTTCCAGATTATTCACTTTTAGCAACTATAACCTAACAATAAAGATGTCATGAATGAAATACATGGTGACCTCAGGCTGAAGCCTGTCTTGCCTTACTGTCCCGTGAGGCAAGACAAATCCAAGCATCTTAACTAGATTAGTAGATTCCTGTTAATTCAATGTAGGGTTGTTTTAGAATGTCTCAGAGAGTGGTGTTTTTTTGATAACCAGTGGAAGAAGTTATGGCCTGTCACAGTTTGTACTTTAGGTAAATTCTAATTACTCCTGTAGTATAGATATATATATCATGAGTGAATGTTTTGATACTTGATAGTAGTATGAAAATGGGCAGGTAGATTTACTGTTTTTGTAGTATTTAGATTGGCGAATCAATTTTCTTCTAGCGTCTAGAAACCTTGCAATACCATCACAAGAAACCCTGGTGTTTACACCCCACATTTGTGGTAAGTACGAAGAAGACACAGTTGGACAATTTCAGGGTTATGGTCTGGATTATTTTGGTGGTTAGAAACATAGGTTCACTCAGTTTACCTTTAAGTAAGATTATGGTTATATTGCATGTGAGAATGAGGACAAATGTAGACTAATGGGAATCCAGAACTAGGTCAGAGATGATAGAAACCAGCAATATCTTCACTGATATATCTCCTAGGGCAAGGGATATAAAGGAAATAATAAACAAATAGGACTACACCAAAATAAAAGCTTCTGCACAGCTAAAGGAAATATCACAAAATGAAAAAGGAACCAACCATATAGGAAAATATATTTGCCAATGATACCTCGGAAAAGGGTTTCATCTCCAAAATATATAAAGAATTCACATGACTGATCATCAGGAAGACAGATTATCCAATTAAAAGATGGGCAAAGGACGGGAACAGACAGTTCTCCGTGGTATACATACAGAGGGCCCAAAGACATGAAAAAATGCTCAACATCACTAGCCATCACAGAGATGCAAATTAAAACCACAACAATTTACCACTTCACAGTGGTCAGAATGGCCATCATAAACAAGTAAACAAACAACAAGTACTGGTGAGGTTGTGGAGAAAAGGGAACCCTAGTACTGTTGGTGGGAATGCAGAGTGGTACAGCCAATGTGGAAAACAGTATGAAATTTCCTCAAACAACTAAAGATGGAACCGCCTTTTGAGTTGGCATTTCCACTGCTGGAATTACACCCTTAGAATCCTAAAACACCAATTCAAAAGGACCTATGCACCCTAATTTCATAGCAGTGTCATTTACAATAACCAAGTGCTAGAAACAGCCTAAATACCCATCAGTAAATGAGTGGATCAAAAAGCTGTAGTACATTTACACAATGGAATACTATGCAGCAGTAAGAAAGAAGAACTCCTACCCTTTGTGACAACATGGATGGGACTGGAGAGTATTATGTTAAGTGAAATAAGCCAGGTGGTGAGACAAATACCATACGATCTCACTTACAAGTGAAAACTAATGAATGAAAAGCACAAACAAGCCAAACAGAAATAGAGACATGGAAATAAGGAGCAAACTGACAGTGACCAGAGGGTAGGGGGAGGGAAAAATGGGGAAAGAAGGGGAAGGGTCTAGTCAAGGAACATATAAAGGACCCATGGTCATGAGCAAAGGGTGGGGACTGACTGGAGCGACCATGGGGGCAGGGCACAGGATAGCAGTGGGGGAAAAATTCGGACAATGTAACTGAACAACAATAAAAGAAAGAAGGAAAGAAAGAAAGAAAGAAAGAAAGAAAGAAAGAAAGAAAGAAAGAAAGAAAGAAAGAAAGAAAGAAAGAGTTTAGGATCTAGGAAAATTTACTTAAGCTTTAGCCCTGATTCAGTAGGAGTTCCCCCATTTACCGCCGCTGGAATATATACTCTTCCTTGTTTCTGCTTCTACTGTAATTATTTGCTTCATTTAATTTTTAAAAAAATTATTGATTTAACAGAGAGAAAGAGAGAGAGAAAGAGAGAGAGAGAGAGAGATCATTTCTTGTTCCACTTATTTATGCACTCTTGCTTGCCTTTTATATGTACCCTGACCAGACATTGAACCTACAACCTTAGTGTATTGGGAGGATATTCTAACCAACTGAATACCTGGCCAAGGCCTCGCTTCACTTTCTGTTATGAACAACTTTTATTTATCTCAGTTTTGACTTAATTTTCATATAAACATGATCATATTTTTATTTGTGATCTACCTCAATCTATGATTTTTCATGACCTCACCTCATGTGTGTGTTTTCAACTCCTGCTGCCAAATTTTCATTCCTTCTATAGATCACATTTAGATTCATAAGAGAAGAATTTGAACAAATTATCTAATTGCAACCATGAAGCTTTAGTGCTGGCCAACCTACAGATTTGCTTTCTTTTGGCCATTGCCATTCTCTGCTTCAGGTTCTACATGGCAAGATTCTTTAGCGCAGAATGTGACCTTCTAGAGGAATGAAATACCTAAAGTTGTCCCTCATCCTCACTTAAATTTTTATGTACATGGAAAATTTTCTTAGAAAAAGACTGTGGAAGATATTATGGTGATAGTGTCCAGTATAGAGGGAAATGCATAATGCTCAGAAAGTTAACGCTGTGTTTGCTAGGTAAGTTAGGTGACAAAACATTAAAACTTTGTCCAATGAAGCTGAATTAATGGTTTCAAATATCTAAAACATCACTGAAGACAATAAAATACAAAGATCAAAGGCGTAGAATAGTAAAGTTTATGACTGAAAAGGACCAAAATTATTACAATGGCAAACTTCCCAATATCTGCAGACTGAGACATAGATTAAGGTAGATATTAGAGTGTAGGTCTACATTGTACTCCAAGTCCATTGTTCTTTTCATTCTATCCCACAATGTACTTATGCAAACTTACAAAAAGAAAAAAATGTTCATAACATAACTGTTTTCAAAGGAAATTTTATGCCTTGCCTCATATTTCAAAGTCCTACATATTATATTTGTTTCTGGATAACTGTATTTACTATACGGCCAAAGAGGAAAAAAGAAAGTTAAGAACCTCTAAAATCTATTATTTGCTGAGTAATAACTATAAAATACTATAGTTATAATTAAAATTCATCCTTAAAATACACGTTTTTAATTAAATCAGAAGTAAAATTTGTAGCTTTGGTTCAAGATTGCTCATTTTTAACACTTTTCTAAGAAATCAAAATGAGGAGATAATGAAGGCACACAACTTATAAACTGTACATGATAGCAATCAGTATACAATAGATTTAAATACACTTTTGAAATGAAAAATGGATTGAAAACTACTAACAGATAAAACAGTGCCAAGAAAGCCACAGTCTAGAAGCTTAAGGGCATGTAGATTAAACAGGAGCCGATCTTCCTGATAGGACCTCAGAGAAGCTCTGAAATCTGGAGAGGTGTTACTGATATTGTGGAGGTATAAAACGTGGAGATTAGAGTCCACATGAAGAACAGTCATCGACCCAAGTCTGCCTCTAAAAAATGGGGAACAAAACCCATTCCATTTTTTTTTTGCAAAACACTCCCTCAGTATAAAGTATGATCATGCTGAAGTGGAGCCTGTCATCCCTAAGCCCCTCTCCACAGATAGAGTTTGCAATAAACATTTCTGTTTCTTTACTCTTAAATGTGTACAGACATTTGAGTATAAGTGAATGAATATAAGCGAACCTAAAAATAATCAGAGGAAATATCAGAACTACAGAACAAATCACAGGAGAAATGAAATCTGCATTCCATTGCATTTTTTATCTCCATGAACCATGGGAGGTAATCACATCAAAGAATTCTAAGAAGTCCCTCTCATGGTGAAACTCTGATGGGGAGAAGTGCTGCTGTGGAAGGAACACTGGACTCCATTAGAACACTTTCCTTTCTCTCCTGCTGGAAATAGCAGCCTTCACCTGTGGGAACAGGGGAAACAAACACTTTTGCTCTTAGAACACTAGTGAAAACAGATAGCTGCTGGAGAAAACGACCAGAAAAATCTATCCTTAATCCAGAGGCAAAGAAACACTTGAACTACTAAGTGGACCAACATACCAAGTTGAAAGGCATGAGTAAAAAATTCAGATGGGCAAAATTTAAGGAGAAACAAGGTATTTGCATAGTCTCAGGGGCAAAAGTAACTTTATAACAACAACAAAAAAACCATGGTGGACATCATCACCAGTAATAATATATATCTACATAATGTATGAAATAAAATTGTGCACTGAGGAGGGGCATCTAACCTCTCTGATAGTCATCTCAAAACCCCACAACTTTATTCTAATTATAAAGATATATCAGACAAACTCAAAGTTGAGGAACTTTCTACAAAATACCTGATAATTACTTTTAAAAGATGACAAATTCATAAAAGACAAGAAAATCTCAGGAACTGTTATTACAGATCGGCGACAAACTATGACAATTAAAGGTTATGTAGGATCTTGGACTGGATCCTAAAACAGAAAGAGAACACTTTAGAGAAGACTGTTGAAACTCAAACAAAGTCTCCAGTTTAGTTAACAGTTGTCATACCAGTGTTAATTTCTCAACTGATCATTGCACAATGCTACCATTAGGGGATTCTAGCTAAAGGATACAGGAGACTATGCACCATTTTAATAATTTTTCTTTAAATCTAAAGTATTTGTGTCTAAAATATTTCAAGATTAAAAGATAATTGCAGATAAAATTTTGTGTCAATTATATCTCGAAAAAGCTATCAAAAATGTGAGAATTGAAAAATATTTGAAGGGATCTAAGGAATAATGAGATGATTTAATACAAGTACCAGAAAACCAGTAGAACTGAAGATCTTTGAAAGTGTGGCCCAGAGATAAAAAACAGATTTGGTTGAATGTATAATGATTGAGTGCTTAGAGAGATATTATGGATACGGTAAAACCATAAGAATGGATAGTTTATTTAAATCTTATGATAAAATCTTCTCCTTTGTGGGGCATAGGAGTCATAGCAATGAGCCTATAGAGTAGGAAATATAATTCAAGCACTGGGATAGAAAGATAACTTACTTTCTTATCATCCATCAACCTTCATCTGACCCTTACAGGGGTCCTCATCTTACCAAATGTGAAGTCAAAAGATATCGGCTATGGTTTATGGTATAAGAAATGCAGGTTTTAATATCTTGCCTGAATTTTTAAAATTGGTCAATCAGAGAAGTAATTAAACAATGCGAACCGAGGAGTAGATGAGGGGGTGTAAGGGAGATCATCCTTATCTATATCAGGAAGCCGATAGTTAATATACATATAAAATATCTTTGCACAATAAAACTTAGATATAATAATGTTATTTGGAGAAGAAAAATTAGCCACCCAAGGAATAAAAAAGAAAAAGAAAAAGAAAAGCATGAAAAACCAAACTGATGCAGTGCATGGGTAGGATCATCAACAGGGACTTATAGTTCCTATAAATCTAAGATCTTTAAACATGTATGTGTGGATATTTTTTTTACTGAATTTTCAATATAGGAGATATTCTCTTAGAGGTATAAATTTCTGACCAAAACAAATATGTATGTATGTTTTTATCTTTTCTTTCTTCTATATGTTCATGTGTAAATATTATACATATATATTCGTACACATACATATATGAAAGAGAATTTTATACATTTCATATTATGATATAAAATATAAAGCTAAATCACCAAGAATGATTTTTAGCAATACATTTAGAGATTCAAAGTAGCAGCTATCCTCAGATTAATTATTTAAGCAATGACATATTTTTTCTAAACTGAAGGCAACAAATTGGTAGCACATTTTCTTAAATTGAAAATCATCTACTTCCCATGTCTAGAGCTTATTTGAACACCACTAAAAAGTTAACTTATTTAAAAATCCCTTGAAAATCACTTGTATTATTGCAACCCTTTAAGTTTGTAATTGTAAAATAATCAAGATGAGTGAATCTTTGGGGAGTAGATGACTAGTGAGTAAATGTTTGGGATAATGTGAACTGAAAGCTGATTATATGATTCTTAAAGTATGTTATAAGCTCATAGCAACTATCTTAAGAAATTAGCTAGTGGATTTAATGTTATGAAGAAGTTAACTTACATATTAGTATTAAATAATTGAATAAGAAAAAAGTATACATAATTGTCCTAAATAGGTTCAGGTCAGATGCTTGTTCACATGTCCCTTGATGGCTTGGCAAATGACATTCTTAAGAAAGAAGTTATTGATGTTCAGAACTTAGCCTGCATGCTACTTGGCAGCATTTCACTGTGGACAAACACTGACAATACTTTAGCTCATAGTTAGAAAAGAAAAATTTGGTACTAATACCACATCTCATCTAAGACCTTAGGGAAATACGGCTACCCATAATTGCTCATGAAATAGACCTATTTAATTTACTGATTCTAATCCAGCCTGTGAGGCCCGACTGCTGCTGTTCACATTTTTATGGCAATCAGGACAGTCACCAGGCCCCTGGTAGGAGGCCTATATTCCCTTGCTCTAATGTTCTGTTTTGGGTACAATCCTCAGGTGTTTACCCTAGGAAATCTCTCTCAGAAATGGCCTGGCAAATCCCACTCTAGATTTATCATCATTGCATCCATCATGCTTCATCCACCTGCTGTGGGTCAGAAATATTTCCCTCCCACCAGCCTCCCAAACTGGGAGGGAAATGGCAACATTGTCCCTGGACTGGAAACATTCATGGATGTACTCAATTACTCACAACCACTCACAGCTCTGGCCCTACCTTTCCCCCTTCACTTCTTTCAAAGAGACACCGGAGCTAGAGATTTTCAGATCTCAACTCCACCGCTTGCTAGCCATGTGCCTTTAGAAGTTTCTCTTTTCCAAGGCTCAGCTGCCTCATCTATAGAGTGTGAATAAAAAATGCATTTCTTCAAAACATTCTTGTTATGAATAAATGAGGTTTTCCTTGCATTGTGCTTGGTTAGTACAGTGTTTCCTGCATATCTGATGCTCCATGAATTCTCTTTATCATTATTTTTTCTTTTCTTATTCTTCTCTGCTGCCATGTGTGGTATGAGGGCAATTGATTAATAAGCCTGAGAGGAAATATTGACAATTTTATCCTGAAAAATGTGTTCAGAATGAATCACTATAATTAAACAGGTTGCTGGACTACTTTAAAATTCAGAAAGCAAAATCAGTTTAATTTTGACATGGACTATGCTACTTAACTCTGTTAACATTTTTAAATGCACACTTGCAAAATATCTATTATAATATGGATTATAATTTCTGATACAATTATCTGACAAAATGGGTCAAGTGGGAGGTAATAGTATTGCCTTGTACTTGAAAACAAAAGCAGGAGTTTCTAGGTTCAATCCTGTTTCTTGAAACAAACAAATTTCTTCCTATATTTTCTGAGGAAGTCTTTCTCAGTAAAATTTACTTCCTCCACCTGCCATTGATCCAGAATAAACTTCTAACTAGCATTAAAGAGTTAAATTCTTTTCTGAAAACTATGATTATGTTAAAGTGAAATTTGGTAGTTTTTTTCCCTACAAGATATTTTTGTCAAAAATGTGCTTTTAATATTCACTTTGATGAAAACTAAAATGCTGTCACAGCACTTCTGAGATGCTTTCAATGCAATTTTATATTAAATAACATTATAATGTCAATGTATGACCAAGAAGATAACATGATGTCAAGGGTATGCTCTGTATGGCTATATCAAAAATTCAACAGAAAATGCATATTTATGCAGACCTTCTTAAGATGTCAAAATTGAGTTATGCAAATTTTATATTACTGAGAGAAAAGGAATCAAGCAAGAGAAAACTTTGTTAAAGATTATGCAAATTCTACTGAATAAAGGTAATTTTAAATCATGGCAGCCTTCATATTATAAGGTACTATCTTATCTCCCGTGACAACTCTGGGTTTCCCCACCCTACTGATAAGGTATGACATCCTCGGACATGAGAGATTTTGTGGAAGTAATTCACAGGTTTTTCCACCGTGATTTGCTAATAGTACTAGGGAGCTACTAATTTCAAGAAGGGCGTGAGAGAGTTAAGATGCTCTAATTTCAAGGCCTGGCTCCTGCCATGACCTTCTTCTCCTTTCCAGCCTGCTCCCCGCTTTAGTACTAGAAATGGAATTGAGATCTTGGAACTACTGAGGGTTTCTCTAGTTAGAAAAAGAGTGGCATCTATGTAAAGTCAGCTGATTTCTAGATTCTTCCATTATAAAGTTATTTTTTTGGGTTAAGATTTTAAAATGCCATTGCTACTAGGAAGAGTAATGGTTTAGAACTTGTCCACATTTATTGAAATGTTGTTCAAAGTATGGTCGGTGGATGGCGTGCATCTAAATTCCCTGAGATGTTTGTGGGAAAAGAAATTTCTTCCTGGATCCTCTCTCTGCCGTCCTGAGTCAGGATACCTGCATTTTTGTTTCTGTTTTTTTTCTTCTGTGTGTTCTGAAAAGGCTTAGCTACCAAAAAGCATATTTATGCTGGGCTAAGGAAAACCTAGCCATTAATCATCCTGATTCCAGGACTGGCACTTAATTTTTCCTCTTCCTGGTTTTCAGAGTACTGTCTCTCTGTGTTGGGAAGTGTCTGCTACTCAGTATTTTTCAAAGATCTTTTGGAAAGGGCATTAAATAGATAAAGATCTTTGTTTCTTCTTTTTACCAGCTCATTTATTCTCTTGCCTGGAGAGAATGAGAAGCAACGCACCTCAGAGCTTCCATACATTTTTTATTTTGTTTTTATAAGCAAGTAAGGTAACTATATAATTTAGTGCCCCAATTGGGGCATTACTCAGAGAGAAAGGAAGCACTATTAATTATTGTGCTGAGTTATAGGAGAAAATCAAGACTCTTCCACATGAACCTAGACATATGGTCATCTTAACACTACTTGCTTAAAAGAGTAATACCAATTTAAACTTTACGAATGAATTCTAAGTTAACAGTTACAACCTCTTAATTAATTTTTCTGGTAGAGAAAATGTTTCTTAGTCTATGTCTCCAATTCTCTTGGTATCCTCTATTTCTTTCTCAGTCTTTTCTGAACCTCCTCCTCCCTTAAGCCTGTGGTTTTCCATATAAAGTCCTTCACCAGAAGCATCAGCAGTATCTGGAAACTTGTTGGAAATAAACATTTTTGGCCTTGCCTCTGATTTACCGATTCAGAAATGTGGGGATGTGTCCCAGTAATCAGTACTTTAAGTCCTTCTCGTGATTCTATGCCCACTAAAGTCTGAAAATTATTGCCTTAAGCTAGGACTGTTAAATTTAATTTCCTTTTGTTCAATTCTCCTTCCACTTTAACTTGTGATGTTACTGCTTCTGTTCTTCTATTCCAATTGGCAAAGTTGAAAGTGTGGGAGGACTTGGTGCCTGATTTTTAAATTAAATCTATTTTTATGAATTTATCAAATTATTTTTTAGCATTAAATATGTGTTGGCATTGAGAATATGAATGCAAATAAGATGCTGCTCTCTTAAATCTTTGAGTTGTCTGCTAGAGAGACAGAAGTGTAAACTAACAATTGCAAGGAGGTAAGTGCTGAGGAGCTGGGTATTGTGGGACCATGGTTTCTTTACAGGATGATCTCATAGAATTCTCAGAGACATTGACCTAAATCTCTATGAAACAGGGAGCTTGAGAGGGTTGGGACCTTTGGGCGACCCGTCCATAGTCCTTCATGAGGCTACCTGACCTTTCATATATTTATTTCTGTGAGTCTGTTCTTTTTCCTCTCTCACTACCATATTCTGATTCCTTCTCTTTCACAAGATCCTTTATTATCATCTCAGCACAAGTGCCTACCCCATCTGTGGCTTCTCTTTATGATTCTTAACTGAAATTTTTGATGACTAGAAAGAAAGAGAGAATGGAGTTAATCATGCCATTTTTTTTTCTTTTTAAGAAATAACCCTCAAGTCATCAGTCACTGGCCAACTTATGATTTGTTTCCACTTGAACCATAGTTTTTAACCTGAATGGGAAGTTGCCTAAGGCAAACAACTTAGAGTATTGCTCAATTTTTTAAAAAATATTTCTTTAATTCAAAACTATATCTTGATCCATAATGCCACAAATATATTCTTTGGAGAAATTAGTTTCAAGGTAATTTGTATGTACATCTTTTCCTTTCTGGCCATGCAAAATATTTTTGATTTGTTGTCCTAATACAGGTTACTAATATTCTCATCATGAAAATTTCTTTTGATTAAAAAAACAGTTCCTCTAAAGTAAAAAATACATATACTTATGTTTTATTAAAGGAGAAGTTGCCAAATTTAGATCTCTTTTGATAATTAATAGATTTTGCTAACATTATTAATAACACATAGCAGTTTATATCAAATAATTCTGGATATTGCAAATTCAAAATTAATTTTATTTTATGTTCAAAAATTGCAATTTTCTCATTGAAGAGATTATTTCAATTAACTCTAACAGTTAATGTTGTACTGTGTCTAAATTAATTCTAATTCTTTTACCAGCATTTAGTGGACATTCCTATCATATGTTAAAAAGTAGTTATAAAATCAAAGTTGGTATATATATTTACTCAAGATTTTCCTCTTGGAGCAGATCCAAAGAAATATTATGTGTCATTTATGAATTGCTCTGATGAAGGTCAGAGTTGTAGCTACTAATAAGACCATTTTACCTAGGAACAAATTCGAACTCGGTAGGTTGCCATGTACAACACAAAGAATGCCTCTGGACTGGAAGTAAAGTCCTTGTTTTACACCTTTCCCTTTACCAATTAAACTAAGTCATTGGCAAATAGTTAAAATGAAAAAAGACTCACAATACTAATTCTTTTTCTAAGATTTTTTTATTGTTGTTCAAGTATAGTTGTCTCCGTTTCCCACCACCATTCTCCCTCGCCCCATCCACCCCTACCTTCAACCCTCAATTCTACCCTCCTTTGGCTTTGTCCATGGGTCCTTTATACATGTTTCTTGATGACACTTCCCTTTCTTTCTCCCATTAATATTAACTCTTCACAAGGACGTGGAACAATTGGAAAGCTCATCTTCATTCAGTACCCCTCTAGTCTGAAAAATAATCATACATGGTATATAAATTCATACATGTTATTGTAGACTTACATTTATACAACTTAAATAGTAATATAAATTGTTTAATGTTGCAAGGGCAAGTGTTGCACATATTATCGTAATTTCTGACTATCTCCAGAAACTCAATTTGGAACAAAATAAGAAGCAAGGAAATGGGCAGTTGGGATTACTTGGAAATATTAGCACCTCATGAGATAATCCATCTCATTCATGATTTCTGTGAGAAAGAAAGAACTTAACAAATAAATTAATTTATATTCCATTTTTACTAAGTGTTTCTACCACTCAGATCTTTCCTACTATTCAAATAGTCTCTGACACCTGCATCAAAAATAGCACAATTGTTAAACTTTTATGGGCTTGTTTTGCCATTGTTTTAATTTAAAAAAATAACAGTTTATTTTTTATTATATTTTTTCCATTACCATTTGTCCACCTCATACTCTCTTCCACTTTCAGCCACCATCTCCCCAGCCCTGCATCACCAAACTGTTGTCCACATCCCCGAGCTGTTTTTCTTTTTCGCTTGATCATTCCACCACCTAACCCTCTGTCCCCAGGGATGTCCACTTTCACTTCTCTTATTCAACATAGTACTAGAAGTCCTAGCCACAGAAATCAGATAAGAAAAAGAAATAAAAGGCATCTAAATTAGAAAGGAAGACATAAAACTGTCATTATTTGCAGGTGACATGATGCTGTACATAGAGAACCCTAAAGAGTCCACTAAGAAACTACTAGAACTGATAAATGAATTCAGTAAAGTAGCAGGATAGAAAATTAATATCCAGAAATCAGTTGCATTTTTATATACATAGCAAAGGAAATTGTCAACAAAATGAAAAGACAACCCACTGAAAGGGAAAGCATATCCACTGATACATCTGTTAAGGAGTTAACATCCAAAATTTATAAAGAACTTATAAAACTCAATGCCAAAAAATTCAATTAACAAATGAGCAAAGGACATGAATAGACACTTCTCCAAAGAGGACATACAGATGGCAAGCCAATAGACATATGAAAAGATACCTAATGCCATCAGAGAAATGCAAATTAAAACCACAATGAGATATCACCTCACACCTGTCAGAATGGCTATCATCAATAAATAAAAAAATAACAATTGTTGGTAAGGATGTGGAGAAAGTGTAACACTTCCCCACTGTTGGTGGGAATGCAGATTGGTGCAGCCACTGTGGAAAACAGTATGGAATTTCCTAAAAAAATAAATAATGCAACTGTCTTATGACCCAGCAATTCCACTTCTGGGAATTTATCCCAAGAAACCTGAAACACTAATTCAAAAGACTATATGCAACCCTGTGTTCACTGCAGTATTATTTACAATAATGAAGTTAAGGAAGCAGCCAAAGTGTCTATCAGTAGATAAGTGGATATTACCGCTATGCTACATTTATACAATGGGATACTACTCGCCTATAAAAAAAACAAACTCTTACCCTTTGGGATAACATGGATGGACCTGGAGAACATTATGCTATGTGAAATCAGCCAGTCAGAGACAGACAAATACCATATGATTTCATTCACATGTGCAATCTAATGAACAAACTTTTTGCCATTGTTTTAAACATACATCTAGTGATATGGAGAAGAATTTTCTTGGGATTTGGACAATGTTTGTCATGAAGGTTGAATTATTTGTTTCCCTAAACCAGCCTGAACCCTGGAGCCTGAGTGACTGATTATAGATAATCATTGTCCAATGTTTGCTCTAGTACAATAGTTTATGCTAAATATTTTTTAACAGCAGCTAAAATCCTATTTTGAATAATCCCATGGCAATATCCAGACTTTGTTTATATGTAAGTTTCATTACACCTTATTTATATAGCAAATGTTACTTTAAAAAAAACCTTTGTTATTTTTGAGTAGTTAGAAAACAAAAGCAACAACATAGATGAAACATTGAAAACAGAATTGAGCTCACTACATATATGTTGCTCAGTATCTTTTGTATCTTTTAAATTAATCTAAATATGAAGCAGCTTTTTTATAGTAATACTTCTAATTTGGGCTTATTTTGAACCTGCTCGTTGTTAGGCAATGTTGAGGCAAACAGGTGATGCTACAGCTCAAGGAACAAAAAGGCAAAACAAAAGCAAATACATATCCATAGCATCCACAAATTCAGCACTCAGTCTTTTTAAACGTACAGCCTATGGGATTATATTCCAAATACATTAAAATTTTCAACTGTTAAGAGCTCCTTAATTGTTTGCAAAATTATTTTTCTCAATAGTATGATGATATTTATTTATGATTTATGTGCCAAATATTAGAGACCAGACTGCCCAGGTGGAAATGTTTCTCTTCAAAGTTATTAAAATTTATTTGGCATAAATTTAGTCTGATTTCTTTACTCTTGGGGTAGTGGTCATACTAAACCTTGAAAAACAGTCCCTTTTTGACTATATGAGAACAGTTAATCTGCTGGAAAAGTTCCCAAGAGTGATGGCTGGCACCATGAACTGCTGGCTTCCTGAGGGATAAAAGTAGCCAGGAGTTAATTTTTAGGAAGCAAATAAAAGAAATGCCATGCTGGGGCCTCCATTTTTAAATTTGATTAGCTGTGAGATAGCTACTATCTTATTACAGAATTAACAGTTATCAATTTGTAGTCTGAGAAGATTTTTTTCTGTCCAAATACATACTTCAAATACTTAGAAATCAAAATGAAATGAATATTCCTACTTGGCTTTTAAAATGACCTTACAAAAATGATTTTAATCAAAGTTTTTTTAAACTTTCTTCTCTTGGATTTCTCATTTGCAAAGTACTGTTATAATAATAGCATCTTCTTTTTAGTATTGGTATGAGACTCAAACAAATTAGAATTGTTCTGGGTACCTAGTATACACTCAATAACTAATATTGCTATTAATAAATTATTTAATTTTACATAATTCTGTACTTTTAAACCAACTTTGTGCAATTTTTTTTTTGCATTATGTCCTTTAAAATTTAAGTGGTGTACTGGAGGATGCACTTATAATTTATAAGGCAGGTTGATTATACTTGTAGGAATGCACTGAGAAAATAAATATCTTCTAGAGGAACAAGAAAAAACAAAACTCAGAATGATTAGAAGGCAGGAAATATTCAAGATCAGAGCAGAATTACATGACATAGAGACAGTGTACATAGAAAACCCTCCAGACTCCACCAAAAAACTATTCGACCTAATAACTGAATTTGGCAAAACAATGGAATATGAAGTCAATATTCAGAAATTGAAAGCAATTTTGTATACTAACAATGAGATATCAGAAATAGAAATTAGGGGGAAAAAATCCCATTTACTATAGCAACAAGAAAAATAAAGTACCGAAGAATAAGCTTAACCAAGGAGGTAGACACCTATACTCAGAAAACTACATAACACTGAAGAAAGAAATTAAGGAAGAAACAAATAAATGGAAGCACATACCATATTCATCGATTGGAAGAATTAACATCATTTAAATGTCCATATTACCCAAAGCAATCTATAGGTTCAATGAAATCCCTATCAAAACACAAATGACATATTTCACAAGTATAGAACAAATATTTCAAAAACTTTATGGAACCATAAATGATGCTGAATGGTATCAACAATATTGAGAAAGAACAACAAAGTTGGAGGGATCACAATACCTGGCATCAAACTATATTACAAGGCCATTGTAATCAAAACAGCCTGGTAATGGCATAAGAACAGGCAAGTGAGTCAACTGGACAGAATAGAGAGCCCAGAAATAAACCCACGTCTCTATGGTCAATTAATGTTTGACAAAGGGGGCAGGAGCATAAAATGAGTAAAAGTAGCCTCTTCAACGAATGGTTAGGAGATATGGACAGCTACATGCAAAAAAACAAAATTAGACCACAAACTTACATCATGCACCAAAATAAACTCAAGATGGTAAAAGACTTAGATATAAGTCATGACACCATAAGAGTCCTAGAGGAGAACATAAGCAGGAAAATTTCAGATGTTCCATGCAGCAATATTTTCAGCGATACATCCCCTAGGGACATAAGGGAAAAAATAAACAAATGGGACTACATTGACTTAAAAAGCTCTGCATGGCTAAGAAAACAACAACAAAATAAAAAGGGAATGAACTATATGGGAACACATATTTGCTAATGATACCTTGGACAAAGATTTGATCTCCAAAATATATAAATATCTCACATGACTCAACACCAGGAAGACAAACAATCCATTGAAAAATGGGCAAAGGACCTGAACAGACATGTCTCCAAAAAGTACATACGGAAGGCCCAGAGACACATGAAAAAATGCTCAACATCACTAGCCATCGCAGAGATGCAAATTAAAACCACAATGATTTACCACTTTACACAGGTCGGAATGGTCACTGTAAACAAATCAACAAACAAGTGCTGGTGAGGTTTTAGAGAAAAGGGAACCTTGGTGTACTGTTGACGGGAATGTAGACTGTGAAGTCACTGTGGAGAACAGTATGGAATTTTCTCAAACAGTTAAAGATGGAACTGCCTTTTGACCCAGCAATTCTATTGCTGGGACTATACCCTGAGAATCCTGAATGACCAATTCAAAACAACCTATGCACCCCAAAGTTCATAGCAGCATTATTAATAATAACCAAGTGCTGGAAACAACCTAAGTGCCCATCAGTAAATGAGTAGATCAAAAAGCTGTGGTCTATTTACACAACGGAATACTATGCAGCAGAAAGAAAGGAGGAACTCCTACCCTTCATGACAGCATGGATGGAACTGGAGTGTATTAGGCTAAGTGAAATAAGCCAGATAGTGAAAGACAAATACCATTTGATCTCACCTATAAGTGGAACCTAATCAACAAAAGAAACAAGTGAGCAAAATAGAACCTGAGACATGGAAATAAAGGACAAACTGACATCAAGCAGAAGGGAGTGGGGTGGGGGATAGTGGGGGAAAGAAGGGGAACAGTCTAGTCAAGGAATGTGTATAAAGGACCCATGGGCATGGACAATGGGGTGGGAATTGGCTGTGGGAGAAGGGGTGTGGGTGGCGCCAGACAGAGCCACTGAGGATAAAGTGGGACAATAGTAATTGATCAACAATAAAAATAAAATAAATAGCTTAATTAGAAAACCAAGAAAATGTTTAATTCTGTTTCAGAATCCATCAGTCTCACTGGTTGACATGCAGACAAAAATTAGTCATGACATGGCTTATTCACCTTTCAGCTAATTTAAGAATTATTAAAACTTGATGATCACATGCTGTTAAAATCTAAAACAATTATTCAAAAGAAAATATGCACTCCCATATTTATTGCAATGTTATTTACAAGAGCCAAGATCTGGAAATAACCCAAGTGTCCACCAGTAAATGAGTGGATTAAAAAAGAACTGGTACATTTACACAATGGAATACTACTTGGCCATAAAAAAGAAGGAAATCTTACCCTTTGAGACAACATGGATGGCTCTGGAGAGCATTATGCTAAGTAAAATAAGCTAGTCAGTAAAAGACAATTATCATTGTAACTGAATGCAGGTCTAGCTGCTTGTTGCTTTGAAAACCAATACAAAATAGGAGGGTGCTTATGTAAAGGAAAGTGGTTTATTTTCAGGTACCAGCCACCTGAAGGATGGGAGACTCATGTCTCAAAGACTATCTCCCACAAAGATCGGAGATGCTTGTCTTAAAACCCATCTCCATATCTCAGTGGAGGCAGATGTTTTTATTATGAGGGAGAGGAGAACAGAACAAAGAGATCAAAGGAGGAGGTTACAGAGTTCTCTACATGTAGACTAGCAAAGTCCATTCTGATAAGGTTAGTGATGGTCCAATGGAGATCATCCTGGTTTAGCCACCCTGGCTTCATGTCATCCTGACTTCATATTTGGAGGACAGCAAATCTCCCAGAGCTGGCTTGCCTGAAGGTTGGAGTCCATACCTTTTGAAGTTAGTTCCTAGGTCTCTTACACAAATGTGTTGTTGGTCTACAAGTGACATATTAGTTGAATTAGCACTTAGAGAAACAACATCAAAAGAATATGGAGTGGGTTATAATTTCTCACTGTTACAATATGATTTCACTCATATGTGGAGTCTAATGAAAAAAATAAACAAACAAAATAGAAACAGATTTATAGCTAGAGAGCAGACTGAGAATTGTTAGAGTGGATGAGGTTGCAGGGCTGGGTGAAGAAAGTGAAGGAATTAAGCAAAGATACAGAAAACAAAAACAAAAAAGCAAAACAAGAACAAAACAAAAAAAGAATAAACAACTCCTAGACACAGGCAACAGCATGGTGACTGCCAGAGGGAAAGGGGGTTTGGGGGAAGTAGAAGTGTGTATAGGGGGAAAAATAAATATAAATAAAAAATAAAAATAAATGTAAAAAAGAAGGAAATCTTACCTTTTGCAACAGTATGGATGGACCTGGAGAATATTATGCTAAGTTAAATAAATCACACAGAGAAAGACAAATACCATATGATCTCATTCACGTTGAACCTAATTACAAAACAATTATAAAACAAAATAGAAACAGAGGCACAGATACATGGAAGAGACTGACAGCCGTCAGAGGGAAGGGGGTTGGGAGGCTGGGTGAAAAAAGGTGAAGGGATTAAGCAAAAAACAATATACATGGACACAGACAACAGTATGGTGGTTGTCAGAGGGGGTGGAGATTTGGGGGGAGGTGGAAGAGGGCAAGGCAGGATAAATGGTGGCAGAAAGAGATGCTGGGCAATGGGCGCATGATGCAGTATGCATATGATGCCTTGTTGAGTTGTACACTTGAAATGTGTATGGTTTTGTTAACCAATGTCACCCCAATAAACTCAATTAAAAAAAAACTTTATTAAGAAATTAGCAGCTGATAATGTAGCATTTTACAATTCTTAAAGTCTCTTCATTAGTATTGAGTGTAATGTAATTACATTTGCAAAGCTAAAATTATGCCCTAGAAAGAGGGATAATCTGGAACCAGTAAACATAGTCTTTCATGATTGTTAGGGCCAAATACTGAACTCTATTCAACCTTCAGGAGAGTTCTTCTTCAGTGTTCTCAGAAACTTATCTAAGCCTCTCTCTCTCATTCTCTCTCTCTCTGTCTGTCTCTACACACTGACGTATGTGATATATACATCATACACATATATGCATATACTCTATATATCACAAATATATATTGAACATCTATAATTGTCATATAATGCTCATCTGTCTATGCACACATGTATGTGTGTGTATATTTTATATATATATCTCCTTGATCTTTCTGGGAATTCTGATGAATGTTTGAATGTCCTGACGTATAACTGAGGACTCTCCATTCTGAGGAGTCAGACATAGAATGCCTGGGAATTCTTCAGTTTAAATTTTCCCTGACCTTCTTGTGCAGCTCTGGGAGTTTCACTCTATTCATGCCCTGTTGGTACTTAGCTAACATTCAGAGGGATCCCTATGTAAATGCCTGGGATTCTTTTTCCGCATAGCTTTCTTTCCCCTCTGAACTTCACCTTGATTCTTCCAGTTACCTCTGTCTTCCTAAACCAATGGGATCTGACATTAACTATCTTGTGCTAGGTTCTGTAGCTTCTAGCATTGCTTCCTGCTGCCTAAGTGATTTTTTTCTAAAATTTAGACTCTGCAAGGGAAATAAATAACATAGTTATTTTCCTCAAAGTAGTACTTTGTAACCTGTACAAATTACTATGGTCTCAGGATTTATAACATTTTTATGAAGAGAAAATCAACAATTTTAACTTGATTTTAATAATAATTTGTTTTGATAAATAAAAAAAAAAACATAGTTGATTTATTATATGTGCCAGGAGAACCATATTTACAACTTTTTACTCCAAGTTATATGCATGAGTCATTCTAATCATTGAAGTCAGAGAAAAAATTGATTGTGGGACTTTGCTCATGAAACATTTTAAAAACTATCATACAGATCATTTATGTTTATTTTTATAATTCATCTGAATTTTTAAAAAATACAAAGCAAAATCTGACTGATGTTCAACTTAGTTATTAATCTCCTGGGTTTTAGTTTAGAATGCCTTTACAATGGTATCCTGAGTCTTTTTTCCTCTTTGTGCTTGCATGATGACAGAAAGTTCATCTTCCTTCATGTCCCATCACCTTTCATCCTCATTTATCTCCCCCATCCCATCCCTGCCACCAAGGCAAATGATCTCTATTGCATGAAGCAGAATCTCCCCTAGTGAATACTAGGGTTGTTATTCTGAGCCTAAGCCTTTGACATATCTCCGTTTGTGAAGATACCCAATTTTCCTAGACCTCCAGCAGCATCAACTCTTCAAAGGTGTCACTGAAGTACTAAACTAAAGGTTGTAGCTTGCAATATAGGAGTAATTTACTATATGTATTGGGCCTTTTGCTATACTATAAAATTTCTTCACTCTTTTAGTTTTATATATTTTAAATGGAAACACAGCTTTATTATAGTAGAAATTGCTTCTGTGTCCAATAACATACCTAATACAAGCACAAAAAGCCTCTGGGAGAGCTTTAGGCACTATTCATTATAATATCCCTGAACAAGACTTTCAAGCCCTGGTGGCTTCTCAATTTAAACCTTATTCTGTGGGGGTAAATTATACTGTCATTGCTAAAAACACAACACCCAGGAACTTACTAGTGTTTAAGATTAATATTTCTTTGTAACAGAAAAATAAGAGCAGGCTCAAAAGTGATTATTTGATGTATTTTGAAGAGGTGTGTGGAAATAAATGAGGAAAACCCAAAGGAGAACAGAGGCTATTTATTCATCATTTGCTGGAGAAAGGGAGCCAGCCACAGTCACTGGTGTTTGGCAGAGACTCAAAGGCAAACAGGGGATTAGGAAAACTGCAGAGTAAAAGAAAGGGAAAGCTTCAGGTATGCCCTGATTAGAGGCTTTGGCATGGGGAGTGGAGGAGGGCTAACTAGAACAGGGTCATCTCATATGATTGATTTAGGGAGCATATTTATTTGACACTCTCTAGGACAGACATAGGAAGCTGGAAGTCACTGACCAGTCTTGACCATTGTTTGTTGTAGAGCTTGTGGGTTGGCTTCCCAGGCTGGTTGCTGTAGAAGTGGTTGATTAGACTTTTCTTGTCATATATGGTCAGGCCGTGGTCCATTCGTATATTCAAGCTATAAGGTGTAATAGGAGAAAATTTGCTTTAATAGATATTAAAAATAGATTACAAAAACAAAATCTTGAAAGCTGTTGAAATGGTGCAGGGATAGTCAAAATGGTGGAACAAAACAGATAATCCTGAAGCTATTATGTGCAGTAAATTAATATTGAATGGAGGAAGACATATACAAAATAAAAAAGAAAATGATTATTAACCAAATGAAATTGGAGAATTTAGCAAATAATTGAATGAGTGGAACCCTACTTTTACATGAGAGTGTTCTCCAAGGAGATTCTGGACTAAAGCATAAATGTTCACAATTTAACAAATCAATGTCGATGAATACTTATTTAATATCTAGATAAATATTTTCTAAACATATAATTATTAATATGTACCTCAAACAGAAAAATACAGATCTGAGAACATAAAATTATAAAACTGATTTGTACCCAAAAGGTTTTATTCTTTTTTCTTTTTTTAAGTATATTTTATTGATTATGCTATTATAGTTGTCCCATTCTTTTCTTTCCTTTATCCCCCTCCAACCTGCACCACCCCTCCCATCAGAATTTGCTACCCCTTAGTTCATGTCCATGGGTCATACATATAAGTTCTTTGACTTTTCCATTTCCTATATTATTCTTAACCTCCCCCTGTCTATTTTCTACCTACCAATTATACTTTTTATTCCCTATACCCTTTCCCCCAATCTCCCCCACCCCCTCCCTGCTGATAACCCTCCATGTGATCTCCATTTCTGTGATCCTCTTCCTGTTCTAGATGTTTGCTTAGTTTGTTTTTATTTTTGATTTTTTAGGCTCCGTTGTTGATAGTTGTGAGTTTGTTGTCATTTTACTGTTCATAGTTTTGATCTTTTTCTTAGATAAGTTTCTTTAACATTTCATATAATTTGGGCTTGGTGATGATGAACTCCTTTAGCTTCACCTTTTCTGGGGAGCACTTTATCTGCCCTTCTATTCTAAATGATAGCTTTTGTGGATAGAGTAATTTTGGGTGTAGGCCCTTGCCTTTCCTGACTTTGAATACTTCCTTCTAGGTTCTTCTTGCCTGAAAGGTTTCTTTTTTGAGAAATCAGCTGATAGTCTTATGGGAACTCCTTTGTAGGTAACTCTCTCTTTTTCCCTAGCTGCTTTTAAGATTCTCTCCTTATCTTTAATCTTGGGTAATTTAATCATGGTGTGCCTTGGTGTGTTCCCTCTTGGGTCCAATTTCTTTGGGACTCTGAGCTTCCTGGACTTCCTGGAAGTCTATTTCCTTTGTCAGATTGGGGAAGTTTTCCTTCATTATTTTTTCAAACAAGTTTTCAATTTCTTGGTCTTCTTCTCCTTCTGGCACCCCTATGATTTGGTTATTAGAATGTTTAAAGTTGTCCCAGAGGTTTCTAATCCTCTCCTAATTTTTTTTGAATTCTTGTTTCTTCATTCTGTTCTTGCTGAATGTTTATTTCTTCCTTCTATTCCAAATAGTTGATTTGAGTCCCAGTTTCCTTCCCTTAATTGTTGGTTCCCTGTATATTTTCCCTTATTTAACTTTGAATAACTTTCACTTTTTCTTCTATTTTGCATCCACCATTTCTTTGAGCATCCTGATTACCAGTGTTTTGGACTCTGTATCTGATAAGTTGACTATCTCCTTATGGCTTAGTTCTATTTTTGGAGTTTTGATTTAATCTTTCATTTGGGCTACATTTCTTTGTCTTGGCTTATCTTTTACATTGTACAGGGCAGAGCCTTAGGTATTCACCAGGGTGGGACAACTTGCATTGCTGTGTTGTGATGCTGTATGTGGGGAGGAGTCAGAGAGGGAACAGTGCCACTCATTCAGCCCTTGTCCCACTTTCAGTCACTTCCCCCACTACCCACAAGCAAATTGGGTCCTTTTGGTGCTGATTCCTGAATGGGTAGGTTTGTGTATGTTCAGGGACACCGTAGGTATCTCTAATGAACTCTCCCATGAAGCTGGGAGTTTCTCCCACCACCGCAAACCCCACATGTTTTTACAGCAAGGGGTTTTGAAGCTTTAGTTTCTCACATTGGAACCCTGGGTTGTGCAGTCTATCTTGCCTCCCAATTGTTACTTCTCATTATCTGCACATGAATGTGGGACTATCAGGTCCTCCAGTCACCTTACTGCACATCCTCTCTGCCTCAGCTGACTGTCTCCACCCCTCCTACCAGTCTGGATGAATGTTTCTTCTTTAACTCCTTGGTTGTCAGACTTCTATACAGTTTGATTTTCTGGCAATTCTTTGTTGTTGTTGTTGTTTAATTTGTTGTTGTCCTTCTTTGGTTGTGTGAAGAAGCAAAGCATATCTACATATGCCTCCGTCTTGGCTGGAAGTCCCCATACTCTTGATATGTAAAAAAGGTACACAGAGATCAATGATAAGGATCCCTAAAGACAAATTCAAAGATAAATAAAGGCAAAAGGAAGAGAAATTATAAAACGCAAAATAAATGTTACCAACAACTATATTAAAAGTTTAACCTTAAATGTAATTGAAGAGTAAATAACATAGCAGCATGGTGAACCATATTTAATCTATTGAATCAAATAATGATGTAAAATTTTAATACTACTGAGGAGGTCATGGAGAGATAGATTCATATGTACTTCTGGTAAGAGTTTATGTTGGGCCACTCAAAGGTAATTAGAATGCACTTTGGCAATGTGCATTAGTCTCTTATATATTCTTACCGCTTTATCCAACTGAATCTTATTATGAAGAAATATGCAGAGAAAGATATTCATTGTAACATTATTTATTATGATGAAAATGTGGAAATAACTAAATATTTAAAATTAGAGTGATGCTAAATAAATTATAATGCACCCAATATAATGGGACATTATACAGCCATTAAACCATATCTTGGAAGGATTTTTTTATAGGAATGGAAAATGTTCTTGCTACAATCTTAAGAGGAAAAAAAATGAAGAGGATCCAGAATGCTCTGTTAAACCTCCATGAACATATAGTTTTTTAAAAATCTGTGATTATTTTATTTTATAAATCCCAGAAGTGGTATTATTAGGTATATATGGGCCTATTTTAAAGCTTTTCATATATATTGCTAAATTTCCTTCCAGAAATATTGCTCAGTTTATGTTTTTACCATAAAACATAGCACTATACCTGAATACCATCTCATGTGAGTCTTTTTTTCCCCTCACTTTCTCAAATATAAGGTATTAAATATATTTAAATTTTTTTCAGTTTGTTGATAAAATATTATGCCTCATTAATTTAATCTAATTTAATTTAAAGTCCATGTTTTTACAAGACATTTTATTCTTTTTACACATGTATGAATTACCAATTTGTGAACTGTGCAGGTGTGCTTTTTTCCTTCCTGAGTTGTAAGAACACTTCAAATTTTAAAGAAAAAATAAATAATCTTGTTATTCTATAATGCTGTATGAGTCAAAGACCAGTAGAGAATCGAGTTTTTCTGATTCACTCAACATCTATTTATGACTATTTTCCATCAGTCATACTTTAGCATTATTGGGACCAAAGAAGTTGAATATGGTATAGTTTTTAAGTACTGTACAAGTAAAATGGAGACATTGTTGTGTACATAAAACACCAAGGTTATACGGAGTCACATAATTAATTCTGAATTTCAGAATGGGAGGCATTTTTTGAAAAAATAGATTTATCTTTAAACTGTGTCTTGAAGCACATGCTTGGTTTATACCTGGCTTTAATGAAAACCTTTCTGGGTTGAGGAGAACATGCAGGCTCTTTATCCCCTCAATCAATATGGTTGTGTTCACCTTTGAAGTCTTCACAGGATAAAAACTCTCAGTTACTGAAGGTCAGAAACTCTATCTGAGAAGTGCTCTCAGAGCTAATTATATTTAAGAATGCTGACATACTAAATCTCAGTAGAATCTAATGTAGAAAAATCAAAATTTCAATTTAGTTTAGTTAGAATAAGAATGTGGATTAGATATTTGTGTTAATCATACCAATGCATTCACTCCCAGTAAGCATGCTACATGGATGCCTTCAATAATCTCAGAATCAATGGGATAGAACAAAAGTATTATCCATTACATTCAATTGTTTAATGACATCATTTAATGGCCACAATAAGGTGTCCTTGAGAGCCTACAGCATATTTGGCATGGTAATGCTCATTTTTCTATGGATTGACATAACCAACATTTACCTTTGAACATCTTTTTTTTCATGTTCTACTGTTATATTGTCCTTATCCATTTATAATGAATACATTCTTTCATTTAATATTTAGTTTTTCTAATCATATTACAAGGCAATGCTGCAGTTCAGAAAGATATTCTCTCTGTTTAAGCACTGATTTTTAGCTTTTTCGATCTTCATACTATATTTCACAGGTAGAACACTATCCCATTCATTGCATTTCTCATGGGAATCAGTGATTATGAACTGGTTTTGGGGTGAGGGAAAAGGGGATGTGTGGAATATGGAGAACCAGGTCAGACATTCTGATATATACAGTGGAACTCTGAGTCTCGAACTTAATTTGTTCTGGAAAACTGCTCATGAAGTGATTTGTTCAAAAACTGCATCTCCTTGATTGTTGCCTGAGACATGTGTGACTAATCATACAGGTATCAGCATGAAAGGGTTGTTGGGTAGAGAATCGAGATCCAAAGTTTTGTTAGACAACCGAGACATTATTTCCATGAACAACTTGATCAAGAACTGAATTGTTTGAGAAACAAGGTGTTTGAGAACCAAGGTATGACTGTATCTTTCTTACTATACTGCCATATTCAGGCACTTTGATAAGACCATGTGCCCCTTCTTCCTTTTGCTGTCTTGTAATGTACACCATATTTATCTGTAAACACTGTAGTTTCAAAGAACAAAAATACTTATAAAATTAATATTGACAGAAAAAGGAGTTTTGCAGAAGGATGTCTTAAATATAAAGCAATTTATATGAAATTTTATATATTGGTTGATTTTAGAGAGAGAGAGAGGAAAAAAACATTGATTTGTTGCTCCACTTATTTATGCATGTATTGGTTGCTTTTTGCATGTGCCTTGACTAGGGGTTGAACCTGTGATCTTGGCATATTGGGATGATGCTCTAAACTGAACTGCCAGGTCAGGGGTCATTTATATAAATTTAAAAAACAAATACAATTCATATTTTCATGTGTATGTAAATTGGTAAAGTATGGAAGCATGCATTAGAATGGCAAATACAAAATTTATAGTATTTTTTAATTTGGGGAGAGAGAGTAATTGAAATGGGGTCAGAGAGTGTTAGGGATAATTTTAAAATAACTTGAAGCAAATATTTTTTAAAAACTAAGATATAATAAAGAAGTAAGATAGATCAGTAGGTGTTCTACACTATTCTATCTTTTTTTATGACTAAAATATACCACAAATATTTGAACGTTTTTTATATTAAAATAACCATAAATTAATATTTCATGTGTGTGTAATATTTTTATCTTTCTTCTTTTACTTCTCTCATAATTAAAGTTAGCTAAAAATATATTTTGTCTAAATTTTTTGAATTAAACTCATCCAATATGAAGTAATCAGTGAAAGATTAGAGGCTTAAAAAAATGTGAACACAATTTTGATTTCCGTTCACAATGATGCTGGTGTTTCTGAAGGGAGAAGGCCACAAGGCATTAGGAAATTTGAAGGGTGCCAATTTAACTTTACAGTTTTACTTAGTTAGGGCAAAGCTTTCTATACATTTCAACCCAAGCCATTGCAACATCAGTTTTTTACTTCTAGCAACTAGCTGAAGTATCTCTCCTGGAAAAGTAAGTTTTGATAGAACAGGAGAAAAACTAAAGGGTACTATTTAATTAAACTATTTGGTATTAAGGAGTAAATGACTTAATATTTCAATTAAGGTACTGTCAAATAAATTTGCTGTTGAAATTATTCACCTTAATTCAAATAAATGTTTTTACTTCTACTTTTGATAATACTGTTTCTGGAGAACATCTTTCACAATGTTATTTACCCATTTCCATTCTGAATTTAATACACAAATTGATGAAAACTCCAAATGGTTTTAAACTGCCTGACTTTCTGGTAACAAAAATTTTAAACAAATGTTCCTGTAAACAGTGGAAATGTATTCACATTAAAATTATTACCATTATTAATATGCTTGTATTCAATGATAGATTTTTAAATTATGTGTCATTGTCATAGTAAAGCTGCAGTTGGGTCTTTACCATTAGGAGATCTTTAAAGCCCTCTTAGAAACTGGGATATTTTTTCATTGACAAATGTTGACAGCATTCTAAAACAGGTTGAAAATTCCTATTCATTATGTTTAACACAAAAGAAAAGTTGTTGGTACATTGCATATGTCCTTTGACATATCCAATGTGAATTGTGTCTATAAATATTGCTGAACTACATGACATAGACATAACTGAAGCACTTTTAATTATTGCATTCACCTTTTAAAAGTGTTTTACATTCATGAAATCACACCCCCTGCTCATTAAGGATGGGTCTGTTCTTGTCCTTTCCCTGTCACTTGATCAGCATTTGAAGCAGGCAGAAAGGATGCCTAATGATAAGATTTCAGTGGTAATTTCTCTCAAGCAAGAATATTGCTTTTAATTTTATTTGTATTTCAGCACAAACTTAGAAACCAATTTGATGATAGGGTTTTAAAATAATTTCTCCAAGTAAAACATGTATTTACATTAATGGTTGTGGTTCTATTGGCTTTTAATACTCCATTGATTCAATAATGTATTATGATCTCATTTTTTTTTCTCATTGGGAAAATAAACTGCCTCTCTAGCATTCACATATCTAGTGAAACAGTGAATTTTAGGCCATATAAAGATCCTGAATATCGCAGGAGGTGTAGTTGTAAATAGTACATGCCACATAGTGGGGTGTGGGCTAAACTGTGCAATATTAAAGTCTTTATATTAAAATATGATTGGCTCAATTATTTAGGACATATTCATTGATCACCTTCATAGGGTACACAATGTACCATGATTTATAAGATAATTTATGTAGAAGAAATAAGGCATATACACAAATAATTATTAAATGAGATTGGATTTTCCAAAAACATATCCACAGCACAAGCCCTGAGACTCAGGGGCATGAAAGTTTATTGCTAGTTTATTGCTCAAATAATTATTAAATGAGATTGGATTTTCCAAAAACATATCCACAGCACAAGCCCTGAGACTCAGGGGCATGAGAGTTTATTGCTAGCTTTGTGGTAAAGGTGGAATTTGATCTTGAATTTAAATATGAACAGGATTTAGATGTGGTAATGACAGGAAGTGGCAAGGTAATTACAGAGAAAGAGAGAGCTTTGGTAAAGATATAGAGCCTGAAAACTGTGGGATATTTGTTGGGACCTGTGAGGTTGATTAGAAGTGAGTTTCCATATAAAGAAGGAGCAGAAACAGAGGTTAGAAAGCAAGTGGGGACAGATCACAGGGGTTTTGAGTAGAAAATTACAAAGCTTGGTTTTTAACCCATAGGTGATTAAGAACAATTTTAACAATTCTAAAGGATAATATTACTCAACATTTATAGAATTATTATTATATGCCAATTCCAGTTCTGAGCACTTATTGCCATGTACTAGTTACTCATTTAATTATCATTTTAAATCTGTGAGTTTATTTTATTATTGTCTGCAGTTTGTATTTAAAGAAATGGAGATCCTGAGCAGTTTAGAAACTTGTCTCAGAAAAAATAACTACCAAACACTTGAACCCACTTAGTCTTACTATATAGCAATGCTAATATGATAGCCATGAATCCCATGTAGCTGCTGAACACTTGGAATGTGACTCATGTATTGAGGAACTGAATTTTTAAATTTTGTTTAATGTTGATTATTTTATATCTAAATGTTCATGCATGGCTAGTGGCCAACATAGTGGACACTGACGCATTAGGGTATGTTTGCTTTCCCGTTACATTTTTGAGCAGAAGAGAGAGGTTATTGTGAGGGTGCTCTATGTTAGTACTTTCCAGAGCATCCGGTATGGGATGATACTTGAAGAGATGGTCTCACATAAGCAAATTCACAGTCCATGTAAGAGAGGAAAAACTGCATAGTATTTCCTCTGTTTGGAACTCACATTTATATTAGTATATTTAAGGCTATAAAGTAAATATATCAATTTTACTTTTTTAAAAAATGTAGCAATCAAAAATGTCTCCTCAAAAATCAAAAGTTGAAGATCACGTGGCTTCATTGATGAATTCTGACAAAATTCAAGGAAGAATTAATACAAATCCTTCTCCTATTATTCCAAAGAATAAAAGAAGAAGGAACTCTTCCAAAATCATTTTATGAAGCTAGGTTCACCCTGATACTAAAACCAGACACAGGAACCACAAGAAAAGAAAACTATAGGTCATATCCCTGATGGACATAGATGCAAAAATTCTAAATAAAATATTAGCAAAGTGAAGTCAACAATACATTACAAGGATCATATACCACAATCAAGTATTTATCCCACAGATGCAAGGATGAATCATATTTGCAAATCAACCAATGTGATACATCACATTAACAAAATGAAGAATAAAAATTATATGACCATCTCAATAAATGTAGCAAACATATGCAATAAAATTCAACATCTATTAATGATAAAAAATCTCAACCAAGTAAGTATAGAGGAAATATACCTCAATATAATAAAGGCCATAAGTAATAAACCCACGTTTAACATCACATTCAGTCATGAAAAGCTCAAAATCTTTCCTTTAAGATTATGAACAAGACAAGGATACCCACTCTCACCACTTAAATCAAAATAGAATTGGGGGGAGGTCCCTGCAACACAATTAGGTAAGAAACTGAAATTAAAGGCATTTAAATCGGAACAAAAGAAATAAAACTCTCTATTTATAGGTGACATGATATTGCATATAGAAAACCTTGAAGACTCCATAAAATATAATGTGATAGCTAATACAATCAGTTAAGTTGCAGGAAACAAAATCAATACTCAAAGATCTGTTGCATTTCCATATATTAATAAGAAACTATCATGAAGAGAAATATAGTAAATAATACCATTTACAATTGCATCAAAAATAATAAAATACCTAGAAATAAATTTAGCCAAGGAGGTGAAAGATTTGTGTATTGAAAACTGCAAGACATTAATAAAAGAAATTGAAGAAGACACAAGTAAATGGAAAGATACTCTGTGTTCATGGATTGGAAGGATCAATATTTAAAAGTCCATACTACCCAAAACAATTTAAAGATTCAGTACAATCACTATCAAAATTCCAATGACATTTTAATACAAGGAAACAGAACAAATAATCCTAAAATTTTTATGGAACCACAAAAACATCCAAATATCTAAATTTTGAGAAGAATAAAAGTGGAAACATCATGCTACCTGATTTCAAACTATGTTACAAAGCCATAGAACAGCGAGTTTCAACTGGTGTGCTATAAGAATTTTTAAAATATGCAATACCTGACTATTTAGTCACGGGCACTGACCTCTTTTTACTTAGATTGGGAAATAAAAAATGATAACAACCAACACAACAATAACTTTGGGTGTGAATGTCCTGTCTGGAACCATAAATATAGAGATCACATAACAGAGCTGATTCTTATTGCTCTGTCACATAATGATGTTATGTCTGATTGGTTAATTCTCGGTACCAGAAATCCTTCTGTGCAAGTATAGGCATCCGATTTTTTAAAAAAGTCTCATTGGAGCATAAAGGGTAGGTAATTATTTTCTTTTTTTGTAAATCAGTCAAAACTATTTTTTGTCAGATTGGCAAAAAATATATGTTTTGGTGAGTTGCAGAATTTGAGTATCAGTTGATATATGCCATGAGAAAAAAGAGGTTGAAAATTGGCATTACAGAAAATAAAACAGTATAGTCAGGTATAATGACAGACACATAGAACAATGGAACAGAATCAAGGACCCAGAAACAAACTCATGCATATAAGTGAATTATTTTATGACAAAGGAGTCAAGAATATACAGTGGGAAAAAGATCATTTCTTCAATGAATGTTATTGTAAAACCTCATGCAAAAGAATAAAATTTGACCACTCTCGCACCATACACAAAAATTAACTCAAAACGAATTTAAGACTTGAACATAAGACCTAAAACCATAAAACTCCTAGAAGAAAACAAAGCAGTAAACTCCTTGGCATCACTCTTGGCAATGATTTTTTGTATCTGAGAAAACTGTACTGTATGATCTCTCTTACATTTAAATTCTAAAAAAAGGGGAAAAAATCCAAACTCATACCTACAAAGAACAGATTGATGGTTGCCAGAGCAGGGTGGGGTGGAATGGGAGAACTGAGTGCATGGTGAGTTTTGGGTGTTTTTTGTTTTGTTTTGTTTTTAGTTTAAATAAAGTACTTAAATTAGAAAGAATTTAGTTTTCCCCCAACTTATTTGTCCAAAGGTTTTCATTCACTTAACACATTGAGTTTATGTTTTGTTTAAGAAGCTTAGAAGTAATACAGCTCTAGGATGATTGAAATGACAACAACAGTTAGGAGATTGAGAGGTGAGGAGAGATGAGAGTCTTCTTAGCCATGAGGCTAATTACTGAATCTGGTTAGATGGGAACTGAGTTTCAACTGGACATGTGATGTGAGAGTGGAAAGGGGTGTGTGAGTGTGTGTTGTGCTTTTGTGCTTGCACTCAAGTGTGAGTGCATATCTCATGTGGGAGGTATGTGAGTATATGAGGTTTACTAGAATTTTAAGTCTGATTAGCTGGGAAGATGATCTGATATTAACAGAAATATGGAAAAAATAAGAAATATATTTATGGGGACAAAAGTAGAGATTTGTTTATAATTAGATTGAAGTGTATATAAAACAAGTTCATTTAGCAGCTATACCAGCCATATGTGCAGGTATATTAGCAGACACTTTGACATGTGGGTTGATCTAGCATAGAAGAGAGAAGATATGGCTGTAGGTAGAGATTTTGGAGTTATACATATAAAGGAGATAATTGAGACCTTGAGGATAAATAAAATTACCAAGAGGAAGGAGGCAGAAAGAAGAGGGCCCACAATGAAATCTCACATTAAGAGTTTATAGGTAAATAATTGTAGCATATGTATTGTATAGAAGTATGTGTGTATATTCCATTTGAGATATTTTGAGACATAAGAAGTAACCGGAGGCTCAGATAAAAACTTCAAACTTAATTTTATCAATTTTTACTTTACATTAATAAATTCCTATGCTCAATTAAGTCTTTCATTAAGAAAATCAATAAATATAAACTGAACACCTACAATATGTCAGTTATTGTTATAGGTGCTGAGAATATACTTTGAACCGAATAGAAAATACTTTTTACCTTCATGGATATTACATGCACTGATTTTCTAGTTCTTAACTTACTAAATTGAACAATCTCTAATTAATCACTTAGGTAGCAATATTTTATTAAATATATAGTTTGGTATAATTTCTTAAAAAGGGGTGTAAAATATTAGTAATTTCATCAAAGAGCAGCAAAAATCACCTACAACTTAAGAGGAAGTAAAAAGGTAAAGGCATGTCTGTAAAATATTTCCATTTAATTACAAATATGAAGAAATGAGCTAACTCTGAGCATGAGTGACAGGAGAACTCATAACAACTGCTATCTCAATAGGAAGGAGAACCACAAATAGAATTTCTAAAGAAACTATTAAAGCTTTCTTTTTTTTCCATTGGGAAAGTCTCTTTTAAAAATAGGTGCAGAAAACTTATGTATGGGAAACATCAGATCCCCAGTAAGAGATTCTAGTACCTTTCCCTCCAATTCTATTTAAATATTTTTACCAATGAAATAAGAAAAGCTTTCATGAGGTTTTACTTCTTACTGGCTTTAGTAGGAAGTTAATATCATAACATAAGACAACTTATGCACGTCCTTATACATTTAGTGTATATTCATATTACTAAAGCTACAATGTTCATGATGTAAGTTGAGATAAAGTACTAAAATTTTTCTAAAGCTTTATTTGATAAAATTTAAGCCCCATACTACTGTATTTAAGAAATACTAATTGCAGTATCACCATTGAAGAAGAAATTATGGGCTTCTCCTCTCCATTTATCATATTAGGAAGTATGAACTACTTAATAAGTAAGGGACTTTCTTCAAAGTTAATTCTCCTCTTCAGGATCATTGCACCTGCCAGGAGATGGCACTAATGCACTTTGTGCTATAGTCCGGAGAGCAAATCTCTAAGCCAAAGGTTACCTCAGCAATGCATAATGTAATATTGTGTGAATTAAGTATTTTGCTTCATTCTGTATACCCTTCAATTCTTTATGGTGCATGTTAAATAATTAGCTTTCTTGCCATGTCTGCAGTAAATGCCCAATTTATTTTATGTCAGGAATATAATATATTCTTTAAATCACATGTTTTATTTTGCAATTTATTGTAAAGAAAATGTCTAGCCTTAAAAAGAAAAAGAAAAATGTTCATGTATTAAAAACCCAGCAGTTACTAAGTTAATAAATAATAATAAGCTGTAAGGATGCCAATAGAGATCAAACTCAATAAAATTTAGGTGATGTTAATATAAAAACTGCTGTGAATATTAATTTCTCCCATCGTTTGTATTTATTGTAGTGTTAGTAGATATATTCTTACCTTATTAAGGGATTTTGACTTTTAACATCCAAAAAATTATGAGAGGATCTCATTTAAGGATTCAGTAGATAACACATTTTTACTTTAACTTTGATGTGTTTTAAAATTTTATTCTTGTGTGTTATGGGAATTCATATGACATATTTTGCTGTGTATAATGTGCACCCATGTTTTTGGCCTGAACTTTCAGGAAATAAATCTTTCATTTTAATTTTTTAATTCAATGTATTTATTTATATTTATACTTGTCTTTGTATTATACAGGAATTTTAGCATTTATTTTTTAACATATTATGGTACAAAAATATTATGTAACAAAAGATTACAAAATACAAGAACAGTTACAACGTATCTCAGGCACTACACACATTGTATAATACACATCCTTATTTTCCCCTCAAAAATTTGTTAAAAAATGTGTGCATCACACATGGCAAAATATGGGAGATATTAGCTTGCTAAATGAAAATTTAAAATTGGATGCTTATTTAGGAATATAACTCAGCTATTAACATGTTATATGCCCTGTGTCTGACATGCCAACTGCTGGAGCTAAGAAGATTAAAAAGTTCAATATCCCTGCACTTAAGTAGCTCACAGTATTACATGTTATTCAGTTATCTGTGCACCTCAACTTATTCTGATATTTTTGATGCTGTAGTGTTACAAGATTGAATTAATAAAGGGCTTGTGATGCTATTTAGAATTAATTAAAGTTAGAAATTTGGAGGATACTTACATAATATTTTCATCCTCATTTGAGGATGTGTTCATTGTTTTTGGAGAAAGGGGAAGGGAGAGAGAGAGGGAGAGAAATTTCAATGTGAGAAACATTGATCTGTTGCCTGTTGCCCATGCCCTGATGGACCAAACCCATAACCCAGGAATGTGCTGTGAAGGGGAATGGAACCCTCAACATTTCACTTTACTGGACGACACTCCAACAAACTGAGTCACACTAGGCAGGGCTGTTTACATAATTTTTTATGCCTCCAAAAATAATAATGTTGGTTTTGTGTATGTAAGCCTCCTTTTAACTCATGGTTCAATATTATGCCTTGTGTAGTATCCACAATTTCTGCCAAAAAATTTCTTATTCAATAAGAGACAAAGCCAAAGTGTTTCGTGATAGAAAAATTTCCATTTTGAACTTTGGATGGAAGCTTGGTAATACAGGTAAGAATAACTTTTTAAGTCATTTCAAAGGGGCTATCAAATTACATTGTTACTGTACCTAATCTTCATGAAAATTGTTCTCTGTTGTTATAATCCAGAAAAAATATACTGGATAGTGTTTAGTTTGTTAATGTTCATTAAATAAATACTTAAACAATAAGCAAGCAAAAGTCAAATGATAATAATAGAGAAAAAAGCTTGAAAACTATGGTTTTAAGAGTCCAAAATACAAAACTGTAGTCCACACATTAGGTAGAACTTATGTTCATACGAATTACAAGTGTTTGATTGTTTGGGGTTTTATACCCCTGGAGTAACAGAATAGCATTGAAGATAGCATGAGCTATTGAGTCAGATTTGTTTGTGTTCAAGCTTTTGAAAAATGACCAATAAGTGTACTGTATTTAGTATTGTGCAAAATTCCCCTGTTGCAGTTGTAAATAGATATGTTAAACTAAACAACATTTAATAGTCACAATGATTTTAAGTGAGGCACGTAAGTGAAACATTGTTTTCCTGTCATTGTTTCCAGATAGGTGTGCCTACCTGCAAATGGGTGATTTTCTAGCAAATGGATGGTTTTCTAGCATTATCAGAAAGAAGTTGTGTATATACTTGTATACACACACTCTAGGACACAAACAAAAAAATTGTTTCAAATTTATTGATGAGAAACATATTTTGCATTGTTGTGATCAAATAAATAATTTCTAATACATTTTAGTAGCAGAATCTTTTTATAAAATATAATTTAAAATATATGGTTAATATGTAAATTATATGACATGTGCTTTCTCCTGGTTCAAGAGATGTTGAGTGTCTTGGAGACCCACCCTCCAAGACTCTGAGTCACAGAAACCTAACCCCATAGGAACTGAATCCAACAAATTTCCCAGTTCGGAAGATAGTAATTTTCCCCCAAAGCTCATAAAAGCAACCTTTAATAAGGTATAATTTCCTTCTTTTCCAGTAAGAAAAATATTAAATCATAAAGTCCCCACTTTTCCCTACTTGCATTAGGTTTTTAATTGTGGTAAGAACACTTAACATGAGGTTTATATTTTTTGCATGGGTACCAATTGTTCTTGCACCATTTGTTGGACAGACTCTCTTTTCTTCACTGAATTACCTTCGCACTTTTGTGATAAATCAATTGTCCATCTATGTTTGGGTCTCTGTCTAGAATTTATTCTATTCTGTTGATCTTATTGCCTATCTCTATGTCAATATTACACTGTGTTAATTACTGTAGTTTCATAATAAGTCTTGAAATCATATAGTTGCTTTGAGTACTCAAGTTCTTTATATTCTTATATCATTTTAGAGTTAGCTTTTCAATTTCTAAAACAGAAAAGCAAACATTAAACTAACAAAAAGAAAACACACCAGGTCTCCGATTATATAGCAATGATACTGTAAAAAAAATATGTTGTATTTTCATTAAAAACAAAAAGCCTTTCTAATTTCTCATTATATTTCTTCTTTGGCACATGTATTATTTAGAAGTGTATTATTTAGTTTCTAAATGTGTGGGGGTATTCTGGATATTTTTTATTATTGTTTCTATTATAATCTCATTGTGTCAGGTAATACACATTGTTTGACTTGAGTATTTTTTAATTTTTGTGACTTGTTTTATGGATCAGAATATGGTTCCATGTACACTTGCCAAGAATGTGTATTCTGCTGCTGTTGCATAAAGTGTTTTATAAACACAAATTACGTGAATGTGATTGTTAATACTGTCCAAGTATTCTGTAAACTTCTACTTATACTATTAATTATTGAGATAGGTTATTGAAATATATTACTCCTGGTGGATTTTTCTGTTTCTTTTTGAAGGTCTATCAGCTTCTGTTTCATGTATTTGGAAGTTCTGCTACTAGAAACATAACATTTTTAGGATTGTTATATCACTTAAATAACTTGTTTGTCATTATGAAATGAGATTTTTAATATTTGTGTTATGAAATCAACTTAGTCTAATACTAATTTAGCCACACTAGATTTTAAAAACTATTGTTAGCATAATGTCTTTTTTATCCTTTTATTTTTAACCTCTTTTAACTTTTTATTTAAATTAGCTTTTTCTAAAACGACATATAATCTGTTCTTAATTTTAGTCCAATGTGACAATTTCATTTTAATTGGAGTGTTTACACCATTTAAATTTAATGTGATATTAGATACAGCTAGTTTCATTAAGGTATATATCATGTTGGGTGCTCAGATCTTTGGGATTCCTTCCTTTTAACCTTTTTCTTTTTGTTTAGGCTGGATATGGTTGGTATGTGACCTAGTTATATAATTTTCCTGTGTCCCAGTTTATAAGTTGGGTAACAATATGTTTTACCATCCACACCAGGACAATTTTTAGAGAGAAAGGTGTGCTGTTAATCATATTGCTAAGGATAAGTGGCATAACCTGTGAAAATCCTAAGCAAACCAGGTCACACACTCACCCTATTTAAAAATTTCTTTTTATTTTTAGTGTTTGTTTGAGAACCTATTAAAGCAGACTTTCGGAGTAAATTTAAGACTGGAGAAGGCAAGCCTGGTCACCATATTCTTAGCAATTTATATCTCCTGAGACTATTGTCAATATTAGATTATATGGAAAAATCTAGAGAGCAAGATTATCACCTGCAACTTTAGCACTACATGTTTGTTGTGAGTCACTGACTAACATATAAGAAGATAGAGGGAAATCCAAGATAGCAGAGAAGTAAGTGGACTAACCTCCTCCCAGGACCAATCTGGCATTACAACTAAATTGTGGAGAAATCATCTGGAACAAACAACTGAACAATGGTAAGAGTGAAGCCTCATAACACAGACAGACAGAAGAATCAGCTTCAGCACAACATGACTGGTAGAAAGTGTGGTAGGGATGACATATGAGGGGCTGGCTGAGCACCCACAGGTGACAGCTGAAGTGCTGGAGGGATATTTAAGTGGTCACTTGGATACCCCTGAGAAGTGTGGGGTCTAAACCATAAGCTGGGATACCCAGCCAAGTGCACCAGAGCCCAAAAGGTGCACAGATAACATCCAGCTGCGAGAAGCAGCAGGGCTTCTCTCTGCCAGCGACAGATGGCTGGAGGTACAAAGAGCTGTTTAAAGGTCCAATGCATAAATTTTCATTTGCAGCCACTTACCCTTGGCTCTTGCCAAGGGGGCAGAGAGCAGAGTGGACTAAAAGCTCTTGAAGAGAGGCTGGGGGCAAAAGTTTTGGGGAGAGAATAGACAGAGTAGATGCCAGGATCCCAGGGCTGAGCCATTCCCCATATGGCAGCGGCCATCTTTCTCAGGCAAACCACTCCCTCTAAGTGGAAGCAACCTGAATGGCAGCAATAGCCCCGCACCCAGGAGGGACTCTGCCCCACCTATGGTGTTTAATCTTGACTGCTGAGTGCAGTCACTATATTAATAAGAGAAGGAGAAAGTCACAGATAGTAGATACCTAGTAGTCTTGAACAGGCAGCCTAAAGCCAGATGGAGTCACCATTTGACTTCACCAGAGGCTGATCCAGAAAGAAAACTCAGTGGTAAATACTAGATGCTACTGAGATGAAATCCATCTTGGCCTTCTCCATGATTTGCAATATTTTCTTTCCTGCATAGCTTTTTAACATTCATTTCTTCAAGTTTGTGCATATTGTCACTAGATTTCATATTACAATTTATTTCATTTCAAATATTTTGCACTTCCCTTCCCTTACTCCATTTTACCTTCTTTCCTCTCATTGTTTTTGTTTTAAATTTTGTTTCTACTCTTCATTTTTACTACTTCTCCCCCATCCAGCCTCTCAAAACCAATGGTCAATGGTCATCTCACATTATTTTTCCTGCACTTAATATACACACATTCTCTCTCTGCCTTTAGCGATCTTTGCTCATTGGTTGTGGATAAGGTACTTGCTGTTGCATTTTTTTCAATTTTATCTCTAGAACTTCACTGTTTTGTATTTCAAATCTCACATATCACCATTCCCCACTCCTAAACTTTTTTTGTCTCAAACTTTAATTTTTCCCTGTCTTAGTCTGGTTTTTGTTCCTAATTCTTAGTATACCCTCTTCCTCTAACATCTCAAAATCACTTCCCTTCCATCTAGACATCTCTTAAGGTTTTCTTTCTTTTCCTCCTTTTATTCCCATCCCACCAATATTAGTTTTAGCTCATTTGTTGTTGGTAGTGCTGTGGTGGATCTTTTCCTCCTACATGGTTCCTATTTTTTATTATTTATTTAATATTTTCCCTTTTTATCTCTCTCTTTTACTTTATTTTATTTTTTAAATTTCTGTTTAAACGTAATACTATACACTTCCATCCACTTACTCCAATCTGCCTTCTTCAATCTCTTTTTTATTTATGATGTAAGTTTTACTTTCTCTGAATTGCTCTGATTCCTTAATCTTATTATTGCTCCTCCCTCTATCCTCTGAAAATCATTTCTGTTTTAGTAGGCCATCTCATATTCACTCTCCTTTCTAATAATATTCTTAATCTCTTTACACCCTTATTAATATGGGCTAATTTGCTATTGATAGTGAGATTGCAGGTGGAAGTTATTTTGTGGATATGGGTTTGATTCTTGAGCTTTGTGGTTTGCTCTGAGCATCTGCACATCAGCATACAAGATGGGGTGGGTAGAGTGACCCTCAGTCAACCAGCTGGAGGGAAGGAACCACAAAAGAATCACATAACATCAATCAAAACCCAATTATATCCAGAGACCCAACATTGATGGCATAAAGGGAATCCCAAGAGCATCAAGTTTAGGAGATCACAGAGATAGCACCACTGAATCACACAGGTCTTCAACCACAGATGTTTATACCACAAAGACAGGGAGTCAAAACAGGTCAATTTAAGAAGCAGAAGCAAACAAGAAGAGTCTCCCAAAAAATGGGAAGACAAAGAAAAAAACCCCAATTGAAAGGAAAGAAGGAATCCCCAGAAAGAGTGCTCAATGCAATAAAGGCAAGTAAACTCTCAGATATTCAGTTCAAAACAATGGTTGTAAGGAAGCTCAATGAGCTCAGTGAGAATTACAAAAAACTACAGGGAAGCAGAACTATATCAGCATGAAAAAGGACATAGAAATTATCAATAAGAGCCAGGAAGAAATGAAGAATATAATGTCTGAATAGAAGAAGAAAGTAAAGGGAATCAAAAGTATGCTAGATGAAGCAGAAGGTCAAATCAGTAAGCTGGAGGACAAGATAGAAAAAATTCCCAGAAAGAGCAAGAAAAGGAAAAAAAAGACTCAAAAAAGAACTATGAGTGGTTAAGGAAACTGTAGGACAACATGAGACATAATCATATCTGTGTAATAAGGATACCTGAAAGAGAGGAAGAAGGGAAAGGGATAGAAAACCTGTTTGAAAAAGTAGTGATGGAAAACTTCCCTAATTTGATGACAGAAAAATCACACAAGTCTAGGAAGCACAGAAGGTCCCAATCAAGATGAACCCAAAGAGGCCCACTCCAAGACATATCACAATTAAAAATGGCAAAATTCAAAGACACAGAGAGAATCTTAAAGTCAGTAAGGGAGAGACAAGAAAAAACATACAAGGGAACCCCAATAAGGCTAGCAGCTGACTTCTCCACAGAAACACTACATACCAGAAGGGAATGGCAAGAAATATTCCAAGTAATGAAAAACAAATGTCTGCATCCAAGACTACTCTAGCAAGGTTCTCAATTAAAATGGAAGGCAAAATAATGAGCATTCCAGACAAAATAAGGCTAAAAGAATACACCTCTACTAAACCAGCATTGCAAGACATGTAAAAGGGTATACCTGAAGAAGATGAAGGAAAAGAGTGAGAGGATCACAGTTATAAAGGGGGGAAAAGGAAATGAATAAGTACCTATCAATAATAACCTCAAATGTAACTGGATTAAATGCTCCAATCAAAAGACATACAGTAGTTAAATGGATAAGAAAACATGACCCATACATAGGTTACCTACAAGAGTCCCACCTCAGAATGAAAGACCTACACAGGCTGTAAGTGAAGAGCTGGGAGAAAATATTCCAAGTACATGATAGGGTAAAAAAGCCAGGTTGCAATACTATATCAGAAAAAATAGATTTCAAAACAAAAACCATAAAAAGAGACACAGAAGGACACTACATAATACTCAAGGGAGGAATCCATCAGGAAGACATAAACATTGTAAACATATATGCACCCAACATAGGAGTACCCTAGTATATAAGGAAAATCTTGGAGGACTTCAAGAAAGATATAGATACCAACACACTTATAGTAGGGGATTTTAACACATACCTGTCAACAAAGAATAGGTCTTTCCAAACAAAATCAATGAGGATATTGTGGCACCGAATGACACACTCAAATGGGCTTAATTGATACATACAGAACATTTCATGCCAAAGAAGCAAACTACATATTCTTTTCAAATGCACATGGAAAATTTTCAAAGACAGATCATGTGATAGCACGACAAAATGACCCTCAACAAATTCAAGAAAATTTAAATTATAGCAAGCATTTTCTTAGACCATAAGCATTTGAAACCAGAAACAAACCTCAAGGAAAAACCTCTGAAACACTCAAATTCATGGATACTGAATAACATGTTATTAAACAATGAATGGGTTAACAATGAGAGCAAGGAAGAAATCAAAAAGTTTCTGGAAACAAAGGGAAATGAGAATAAAACAGCCCAAAACCTATGGGACACAGAGAAGGCAATGCTGAGAGGAAAGTTCCTAGCAATATAGTCCTACCGAAAAAAAGATAGAAACATTTCAAATAAACAACCTAATGCTACATCTGAAAGAGCTGGAGGAACAACAACACACAAAACATAGAATAAGTAGAAGGAAGGAAATAGTCAAGATCAGAGCAGAATTGAATAGCATAGGAACTAAAAGAACAATTCAAAGGATCAGTAAATCCAGGAGCTGGTTATTTGAAAATATAAACAAAACCCACAAGCCTTTAAGCAGACTCATCAAGAAAAAAAGGGACAGGACTGAAATAAATAAAATTGGAATTGAAAGAAGAGAAATTACAACTGATTCCACAAAAATACAAATATTTGTAAGAAATTACTATGAACAACTATATGCCAAGAAATTTGAAAGACTGGGTGAAATGGATGAATTACCAGAAACATGTAATCTTGCAAAACTGAATCAAAGAGAAGCAGAAAGCCTGGACAGATCAATAACAGCTATCAAAGTTGAAGCACTAATTAAAAAACTCCTGGCACACAAAAACCCTGAACTGGATGGTTTCATAGAATTTTACAAAACATTTAAGGAAGACTTGACACCCATTCTTCTCAAACTATTCCAAAAAATCCAAGAAGAGGCAAGACTGTCAAACTCTTTATGGTACCAGCATCATTCTAATTGCAAAACCAGATAAAGACACAACAAAGAAAGAAAACTACAGGTCAATAACAGTAATGAACATAGACACTAAAACCCTCAACAAAATATTGGCAAACCACATCCAGCAATATATTAAAAATATCATACACTGTGGAAAACATTTTGGAATTTCCCCAGAAAACTAAAAATGGAGCTGTCTTTTGACCCAGTAATTCCATTGCTGGTATTCCACATTCAGAACCCAGAAACAGCAATTCAAAAGAACCTATGTACCCCAACGTTCATAGCAGCACAACTTACAATAACTAAGTGCTGGAAATAGCCTAAGTGCCCATCAGTAAATGAGTGGAACAATAACAACAAAAACAAAACAAAACAAAAAAAACCTGTGGTACATTTACACAATGGAATGCTATGCAGCAGAAAGAAAGAAGGAGTTCCTACCCTTTGTGACAGCAAGGATAGAACTGGAGAGCATTATACTAAATTAAATAAACCAGGCAATGAAAGATAAATGCTATATGAGCTCATCTATAAGTGGAACCCAGTCAACAGAACAAACAAAGAAGCAAAATATAACCAGAAGCATTGAAATAAAGAACAAATTTACAGTAAGTAGAAGAGTGGGAGGAGGGGATAACAAGGGGAAAAAGGGGAATGGTAATCAAGGACCATGTGTAAAGGATACATAGACAAAGCCAAAAGGGGGTAGGGTCAAGGGTTTGAGGTGGGAATGGGAGTGGCAGGAGAAGTGAAGGGGGGAAAATGGAACAAACTGCACTTTAACAACAATGAAAAAAAGAATTTCTTAAAGAATCCAACAAAATTAATAGAATTAATAAAATAATTCATTAAGAAGCAAAACAGATACACACAAAAGATCATACACCATGATCAGGTGGAATTCATCTCAGGGATGCAAGAATGATACAATATTCACAAATATCAATAAATGTAATACATCACATAAACCAAAGGAAAGACAAAAATCACATGATCGCAACAATAGATGTGGAAAAAGCATTTGATGAGCTACAGCACTCATTCTTGGTAAAAACCGTAATCTTCAGCAAAGTGGGAGTAGAGGGAGCGTACCTCAACATAATAAAGGCCATATATGAGAAACCTACAGCGAACATCATACTCAGTGGGCACTAAAAGCGTTCCCACTAAACCGGAAACAAGAAAAGGGTGTAAGCTTTCACTACTCTATTTAACATAGTATTGGAAGTCTTCACCACAGTGATCAGATAAGAAAAAGAAATAAAAGCACCTAATTTGGAACGGAGGAAGTAAAACTGTTAATGCCACCTTCATTTCTGCCTGGGTCTTTTTTATGCTGCTACAATACTGTATGAGTTCTTTGGCATCCTGATAACCAATGTTTTGAACTCTGCATCTAACAGGTTAGTTCTGCATCCATTTTGTTTAGTTCTTTTCTGGAATTTTGTTCTGTTCTTTCATTTGGGTCATATTTCTTTGTCTCCTCAATTTGGCAGCCTCCCTGTGTTTGTTTCTGTGTATTAGGTAGAGTTTCTTTGACTTCCTCTCTTAGTAAAGTGGCCTACTGTAGAGAAGGCACCTGTAAATTGTGTGGGGCAGAGCTTTAGTTAATTGCCAGGGTGGGGCAATCAGCTTCACTGCTCTGTGGTTTTGTATGGGGGATGGCTCAGAGAGGAGATAATGCAACTGACTAGCCTCTGGAAATTTACCCGGGAGAAGCTGTCTTCCAGCCTTTGCCCTGTTACCATTTTTTTTCATTTTCTCTCCATATGCCACTTGTGCCCTTCCAACTGTTGCCTTGGTGCTGAATCCCAGAGGGAGTGGCTCTACATAAGTACTGAGACCTTTGCATATCCCTTAAGAGGAGTCTCCTTGGAATCCTGCAGTTTCTTCTGCCACCCCATCCACCACTGGTTTTTATACCCAGAAGTTACTGGGACGTACCTTCCTGGAGCTGGAAACTGGGGTTGGGAGGTATGGTTTGGGGCTGAGGTTGCATGCTCCATGAGGTATCCCTCCCAATTTTTACCCACCACATGTGAATGTGGGACCTTCTATTTCATCACCTCTCCATGCTACTCTGCCTCTCTGCACCTCTCTGTGCCTCTGTGCCTCTCTATGCCTCTTTACTTCTCTATGTCTCCACCTCTCCTACCCATCTGGATAATGTGGCCTCTTTAAATCCTTGCTTGTTGAACTTCCATACAACTTGATTTTCTGATGAATGTGGGTGATATTTGTTTTGTAGTCTAGCTGTAGTTGTGTGAGGAGGTGAAGCGTGTTTACCTTTGCCTCCATCTTGACCAGAAATCCTCATAGTCATATTTTTATATTCATTTCTTTTTTCTTTGTCATTTTCTCTTCTGTATTTCTTATACATATGTTTGTGTTGTGATATGTAGTGCTAGAAAGTCTTAAAGTTTCATATCATATAATCTTATGGGAAAGGAATATGCTCTCATTATAGTATGATAGTTGTGGCATACTTCCCCACAATTAGTGGCATAGATGAGAATTTATTGGAATTTGGTTAGGTGTAAAGATGAACCTTGGGGTGCAGAAGGGTCAGAGAAAACTTTATTCAGGGTTCAAGGTACTGTTTTCTTTTGCTTAAACAACTAAAACTACTTACAATACTTCAAGAATGCATGTAATGATGTGTTTACTCTTTTTGCATATAAATATTTTCTGAGTTTCTTTGCATTCTAATAAAATCCTTAAAGGAGAATTACTATGACAATGGATTTAAACTAATGAAGCTTCCAGGTATGCATTGCCCAAGGGCATCCTTAAAATTTTATGGTCTTGTCATTTTTTTGACATTTGATAATTTTAAAAGTGAAAATGGTATTATGTTTGTATTTGTTTCTGAAACTTAGCAGTTTTCAAAGTTGTTACACATTACTAGGAGCCTTTTTAGAGCCCAGCTGTCACTCTTCCTTTGCCCCTCCTTCCTCAGCTGATGCTGATTCTTTTATCTTAGAATTTTACCTTTAGAAAGCAGCACATTATATAAAATATTCTATAAACACCTCTGCTTTGTCTGAATTTTTCTGTTTCCTGATGTCTCATATATCCATTCAATGCCCCAATTTTCTAATTATTTATTTTTATACTCACAATCATGTATTATTTATTTTGCTGGCAAAGTTGTTCTTGAGTTCAAAATCTATAGAAGTTCTGATTCTCATTGTTTGAAACTTCTCCACTTGGCAACAAAGAGGGCCCAGCCCTCATTTTCCACTTTGCTCTCATACATGTAGGCTACACCCTTGCCAACATTACATTAGCAGCCTTCATTTTCCTCAGATTTACCAAATAACATTCACATGTGCAGATTTGGGTACCATTCTCTTAACAGCTTTGTCCTATTACTTCTAGTTGAAACTTGGCACATTTCTAATTTTACATGAGAGTTTATTGGAACCGCTATTTTTGACATTTGCCATGTTGATTTGTATGGAAATTGCCTTAAAATACACTACAGTACTGAAATTAGGTTTGAGGACTAGCTTTTCCCTTTCCTCTTAATGGCACTGTGGGACTCCATCCATAACAGGGGTTCCATATATGCTTTCTTAATTGAATTAAAACTAAGTGGGAATAGGTTGAATAAAGCTTTATTGAAAAACTTGCAGTAAGGCCTACAGCAAAAGCTCTCAAAATTTCTTATGAATTTCCAGGCAGTAAAATCTCAAAATACAGTTAATATTTTTCTTTTTGTCTGATTGCTATGGCTAGGACTTCAAGTACTATGTTGAATAAGGGTGGTGAAAGCTGACATCCCTGTCTTATTCCTGACCCAAATTGGAAAGGAATAAGTAAAACTGTCATTATTGCAGATGATATGATACTGTATATAAAGAATGCTAAAGATTTCACCAAAAACAACTAGAACTAATAAATGAATTCAGTAAAGTAGAAGGATACTATAAATACCCAGAAATCAGTTGTATTTTTATATACCAATAATTAACTATCAGAGAGGGAAACTAAGAAAACAATTCCAATCACAATTGCTTCAAAAAGAATAAAATATTTAGAAATTTAATCAAGAATGTAAATCATCTATACTCAGAAAATTATAAGACACTGAAGAAAGAAATTGAAGAAGGTACTATTAAATGGAAGCTTATACAGTGTTCGTGGATTTAAAGAAATAACATCATCAAAATGTCCATACTACCCAAAGCAATCTACTGAAATTCCTATCAAGATATCCATAGTATATTTAACAGCACTAGAACAAATATTCCAAAAATTTATATGAAATGACAAGATTTCAAATAATCACAACATCTTGAGAAAGAAGCACAAAGCCAAAGAAATCATGCTACTTGATATCAAACTATAAAACAGGGCCATAGTAATAAAAACAGAAAGGTAATGGCATAAAAAACAGACATATAGGTCAAAGGAACAGAATATAGAAAGCCAAGAAATGAATTCATATTTTTATAGTGAATTAATATTTGACAAAGAAGGTAAAAACATACAATGAGGTAAAGATTATCTATTCCATTCATGGTGTTGGGAAAATTGAACAGATAATTGCAGAAAATAAAATTGGACCACCTTCTTATACCACGTACAAGAATAAACTCAAAATGGGTTAAGGACTTAAATGTTAGACACAAAAGCATAAAAATTGAAAACAAAAGCATACATGGTAAAATCCTAGACATTTCTCGTGGCAACATTTTTTCAGATATATCTCCTCAAACAGGGGAAACAAAAGAAAAAAATAAATAAATGGGACTGCATCAAATTAAATTTTTTTTGCAGAACAAAGGAATTTCACCAAGAAAATGGAAAGACAACCCACTGGATGGGAGAACATATTCACTGATACATCTGATAAGGTTATAATATACAAAATGTATAAAGACCTTATAAAACAATACCAAAAAAAATACTCATTACCAAAAAAACAAAACAATCCAAATCAAAAATGGGCAAAGGACTTGAATAGACACTTCTCCAAAGAGGACATAGAGATGGCCAATAGACATGTGAAAGGATGCTCAATGTCACTAACCATTAGAGAAATGCAAATTAAAACCACAATAAGATATCACACCTGTCAGAATGGCTGTCATAAATAAATAAACATACAAGTGTTGGCAAGGACGTGGAGAAAAGGGAACCCTCATGTGTTATTGGTGGGAATGCAGACTGGTGTTACCACTGTGGAAAACAGTATGCAGTTACCTCATAAAATTTTAAAAAAAGAACTGCCTTATGACCCAGACATTCTACATCTGGGGATTTACCTTAAGAAACCAGAGCACTAATTCAATAGAATGTATGTACCCCTATGTTCCTTGCAGAGTTATTTACAAAAGCCAAGATCTGGAAACAGCCCAAGTTGCCATCAGTAGATGAGTGGATAAAAAGTTGTGGTACATTTACACAATGGAATACTATGTGGCCATAAAAAAGAAGGAAATCTTAACTTTTGTAATAGCACAGGTGCTCCTGGAGTTATAATGATAAGTGAAACATGCCTTTCAGAGAAAGACAAATACCATCTAATTTCACTTATAAGTGGAATCTAATGAACAAACAACTGAGAAGCAAAAGAGAGACAGACTCATAGATAGAGATCTGGCTGACTGTTCTGGTGCAGGGGCGGGGAGGAGGGTTCTGGGAAGGTGAAAGGATTGAGCAAAACAAAAATGAAAGAACTTATGGACATAGACAACAGTGTGGTGATTGTGGGAGGTATGGGTAGGGGTAAAGGGTATAAGGGGATAAATGGTGATGGAAGAAAAGAAAATAAAAAATAACATAAATAAATATATCACACTAAAATACATTTAATATTTAAAGAGTAGATTCCGAATATGAAGAGTAGTAAAAATATCTCTGTATGATTAGAGAGTTTTAATTTTTTCATTTCTACTTTAAAGAATAATGTAAAATAGAGCTGACAGATTATAGGAAGTCATCTCTAGCATTACTTTAAAAAAGAGATAACAGAAAATCAATAACAACTATCTTAAATATAAATTGATACTTACAAAGCTTTAGTGTGAGAGTATGACTGCTTCTGATCAAGATGGAGCAACAGGGACTGGATTTACTCTTCTACCTGAAATAACAAAAATAAAGTATTAAATCATGCTGATAGATGTAAATGTATGTAAAACACACAGTGGCTTCCAACAAAGGACAGTGATTCTCTTTTTAAAAATTTTAATCTTTATTGTATTTTTTCCATTACCATTAGCCCCCTTAGACCCCTCTCCTCACAGTAATCACCATGCTGAAGTCCATGCCCATGGGTCCTTTTTCCTTTTTGTTCAAATCATCTACCCCCTAACCTCCCCCCACTATCTGTCATCTGCTCTCTGTCTATGAGTCTATCTATGTTTTGCCTATTAGTCTAGCTTGTTTGTTAGAATCCACATATAAGAGAAATCATATAGTATTTGTCTTTCTCTGACTGGCTTATTTCACTTAGCATAATATTCCCTAGGCCCATCTGTACTGTTGCAAAGGGTAAAATTTTCTTCCTTTTTACAACTGAATCCAGTTGCATAAATGTCCCATGGTGGTTTCCACTTATCTATCAATGGACCTTTGGCTTGCTTCCATGTCTGAATGATTGTGACTAATGCTGCAATGAACATAGAGGTGCTTATGTTCTTTTGAGTTAGTGTTTTGGGTCCCTTGGGATATATTCCCAGAAGTGGAATCACCGGGTCAAAAATTAGATCTCATTTTAATTTTTTGAGGTATTTCCATACTGCTTTCTGCTGTGGCTGCACCAATCTGCATTTCCATTGACAGTGCAAAAGTGTTCCCCTTTCTCCACACCTTTGCCAGCACTTGCTGTTTGTTGATTTACTGATGATAACCATTCTGACAGGTGTAAGACAGTTTCTCATTGTGGTTTTAATTTACATTTCTCTCATGATTAGTGATGTTGAGCATCTTTTCATATGTCTATTGGCCATCTGTATGTCCTCTTTAGAGAAGTTTCTAGTCAGGTTCTTTGCACATTTTTTAATTGTTTTTTTTTTTTTTTGGTGTTGAGTTTTGTTAAGTACTTTATAAATTTTGGATATTAACCCCTTCCTGATCTGATGTATTGAGAAATATGTTCTCCCATTCTGTGAGTTGCCTTTTTAGTCTGTTGATGTTTTCCTTTGCTGTGCAAGGCCTTTTTGTCCCATTTGTTTATTTTTTCTTTTGTTTCCCTTTCCTGAGGTGGTGTATCCAATAAAAAATTTCTATGAGAAATATTCAAAATTTTGCTGCTTATGTTGTCTTCTAGGATTTTTATAGTTTTCAACCTAACATTTTTTGATCCATTTTGAATTTATTCTTGTGTGTCATGTAAGAAGGTGGTCTAGTTTATTTTTATGCATGTATCTGTCCAATTTTCCCCAACACCATTTATTGAATAACTTATCTTTAGCCCATTGTATATCTTGTTTCCTTTGTTGAATATTCATTGACTATAAAGGTAGGGGTTTATTTCTTGGTTCTCTATATTCTGTTCCATTGATCTATGTGTCCGTTTTTATGCCAGTACCATGTTATTTTGATTATTATGGACTTGTATTATAGTTTGATATTAGTTAACATGATTCCTCCAACTTTGTTCTTCTTTCTTGGGATTTCTGTTGCTATGTGGGGTCTTTTTTGGTGCCATATACATTTTTTGAAATATTTTTTCTAGTTCTGTGAAATAGATCATTGGAATCTTGATAGGAATTGCATTGAATCAATAGATTGCTTTGTGTAGTGGACATTTTAATGATGTTAATACTTCCTATCCATGAACATGGTATGTGCTTCCACTTATTTGTATCTTCTTCAATTTCTTTCTTCAATGAACTTTAATTTTTCTTGTACATCCTTGGCTAGGTTTGTTCATATGTATTTTATTCTTTTTGAAGCAGCTGTGAAGGGAATTGCTTTATTAATTTCCCTTTCTGTTAATTCATTATTGGCATATAAAAATGCAACTGATTTCTGGATATTAATTTTGTATCCTACTAATTTCCTGGGTTCATTTATCAGTTCTGGTAGTTTCTTGGTGGACTCTTTGGGATTCTCTATGCACAGCATCATGTCATCTGCAAATAAATACAGTTTTACTTCTTCCTTTCCAATTTGGATGACATTTATTTCTTCTTCTTGTCTGCTTGTGGCTAGGAATTCCAGTATTATGTTGAATAAGAAGGATGAAAGCAGACATCCCTTTCTTGTTCCTGATCTTAAGTGGAGTACTTGTATTTTTTCTGTGTTAAATATGATACTGGCAGTGGGTTTTCATATATGGCCTTTATTGTATTTAGGTATGTTCCCTCTATCCCCACTTTGCTGAGAGTTTTGATAATAAATGTATGCTTGATTCTATCAAAAGCTTGTATGGATCTATTGATGTGATCTTGTGGTTCTTATCCTTCATTTTTTTTTGTTTTGAATTCCATCATTGATTTGTGCATGTTGTACCAACCCAGAATAAATTCCACTTGTTCATGTTGTATGATCATTTTGATGCATTGCTGTATTCTGTTTGCTAATATTTTGTTGAGGATTCTAGCATCTGTGTTCACCAGGGATATTGGCCTATAATTTTCATTCTTTGTAGTGTATTTTTCTGGTTTTGGGATGAGGATAATGCTGGTCTCATAAAATTAGTTAGGGAGTTTTCTCTCCTCTTGAATTTTATGAAATAGTTTGAGAAAGAAAGGTGTTATTCTCGGAATATTGGTAAAATTCACCTGTAAAGCCATCTGTTCCAGATAATTTGTTTGTTTGGAGTTTTTTGATTATTGCTTTCATTTCATTAGGTGTAATCTGTCTATTCATATTCTCTCATTCTTCCTGATTTATTGTTGGAAGATTGTATGTTTCTAGGAACTTATTCATTTTGTCCATGGTGTCCAGTTGTTGGTATATAATTGTTCATAATATTTTCTTACAATCTTTTGTGTTTCTTTGGTGTCAGTTATTTCTTCTCTTTCATTTCTGGTTTTATTTCTTTGGGTCCTTTCTCTTTTTTCTTGATGAGTCTGGTTAAAGCTTTGTCAATCATGTTTTTTTCAAAGAACCAGCTCTTGGATTCATTGGTCTTTTGTATTGTTTTCCTAGACTGTGTTTCATTTATTTCTGCTCTGATCCTTATTATTTCCTTCCTTCCACTCACTTTTGGCTTTATTTGTTGTTCTTTTTCAAATTCCTTTAGGTGTGAAGTTAGATTGTTTATTTAAGCTCTTCTTTCTTTCTTTCTTTCTTTCTTTCTTTCTTTCTTTCTTTCTTTCTTTCTTTTTTTCTTCTTTCTTTCTTTCTTATAGGCCTATTATGAATTTCCCTCTAGGATTCCTTTCCCAGTCTCCAAGAAATTTTGGATTGTTGTGTCCTCATTTTCATTAGTTTCAAGTTATCTTTTGATTTCTTCCTTGATCTCATTGCTGACCCATTCATTGTTTAATAACATGTTATTTAGTTTCCACGTCTTTGCATGCTTTTTAGTGTTCTTCTTGAGATTGATTTCTAGTTTCATAGCGTTGTGTTCAAAGAAGGCACTTGATATTATTTCTACCCTTTTAAATTAATTGAGACTTTTTGTGTGTCCCTACATGTGGTCTGTCTTTGAAAACATTCATGTGCACTTGAAAAGTATATATATTCTGCACTTTGGAGTGAAATTCTGTGAAGATATCAATCAAATCCATTTGATCTAGTGTGTCGTTTAAGGCCACTGTCTCCTTGTTGATTTTTTGCCTGGAAGATCTAACCACTGAGGTCAATGGGATGCTAAAATCTACAATCTATGACTATATGTATGTCAATCTCTCCTTCTATATGCACCAAGATTTACTTTACATATTTAGGTGCTCCTATATTGGGTGTGTGAATGTTTACTAGGGTATCTTCTTGTTGGATTGTCCCTTTTTTCATAGTATAGTGTACTTCTTTGTCTCTTACTATAGCCTTGGTTTTAAAGTTTATTTTGTCAAATATAGGTACTCTTACCCCAGCTTTTTCTTTTCTTTTCCATTTGCATAAAATATCTTTCTCCAACCTTTTACTTTTAGTCTGTGTGTATCTTTTGATTTGGAATGGGTCTCTTGCAGGCAGCATGTACATTGGTCTTTTTTCTTATTCATTCAGCTACCCTATGTCTTTTGGTTGGAACATTTAAGACATTTACATTTAAGGTGATTATTTATAGATGCATATGCAGTGCCATTTTATTGTTATACACTTTTCTTCTGTTTTTCTTTCTCCTTTCCTTTTTCTTTTCCTTCTCCTCCTCCTCCCCTTCCCTTCTTCTCCTTCTCCTTCTTAAAGTGAGCCCTTTCACATATGTTGCAGTACTGGTTTGGTGTTAACACATTCCTTTAGCTTCTTCTTTTTTGGGAAGCTCCTTATCTCTCCTTAGATTTTAAATGATAGCCTCTCTGGGTAAAGTAGCCTTGGATGTAGGTCCTTTCTTTTTATCACCTTGAATATTTCACAGCACTCCTTTGTGTCCTGAAATGTTTTTGTCAGGTAATCGCGTGCCAGTCTAATTGGTGCTCCCTTGTAAGTAATTACCTGTTTTCTCTTGCAGCTTTTAGGATTCACTCCTTGTCTTTAAGCCTTGTAATTTTATTTATGATGTGTCTTGGTGTAGGTCTCCTTGGGTCCAATTTATTTGGGAATCTCTCAGTTTCCTGGACTTGTGTGACTTTTTGCTTCACTGGATTAGGGAAGTTTTCAGTTATTATTTCTTCAAATAGGTACTTGATCTCTTGTTCACTCTCTTCTCCTTCTACTGTTCCCATGATGTGGATGTTGTCATCTCTTATGTTGTCCAAAATATTTCCTAAGCTGTCTTCATTTTTTAAAATTCTTTTTAGTTTTTGCTGCTCTGCCTGTCTTTTTTTTTACCTTGTCTTCAAAAACACTGATCTATCCTCTGCTTCATCTAACCTTCTGTTTATTCTTTACAGTGTATTATTTATCTCAGATACTGCATTCTTTATTTCTCTCTGGTCCTTTTTTTATGGTTTCCATGGCTTGTTTTTTGCTGTTGAGTATCCTTATATCCATTACTCTAAATTCACATCTGATAAAATGCTTGCCTCCATTTCATCTAGTTCTTCTGGTGAATTCTCTTGTTCTATCATTCGTGGTGTGTTTCTTTGTCTTCCCATTTTGGGTGCTTTCTTGTGTGTTTTACCTTAGATGTCAAACTCATCAACCACTAAACTGATCAGCTGTTAATCCAATCAAACTGCAATTAGTATTCTGGCTTAAATACCACATGGTGGGGCAGAATAATTCCTCAGGCAGGGGTCTTGCTTCTCCTTAGGCTGATGCCACTTGGAGAGGAGAGCTTTGCATGAGAAAGACGCCTTCTGCAGTATGGGGAATCACTCAGCCTAGGGATCCTGGTAGCTGTTCTTTCAGTTTTCTCCCCAGAGAGCCACCAGCCCCAGACTCTGCTCAAGCATCTCTAATCCACTCTACCCTCCCTCTGCTGGATCCCAGGGTAAGTGGCTACAAATGAAACTTTGTGTGTTGGCCCTTTAAGAGGCTCTCTGTATCTCTAGCCATCTCTCACTGGCAGACAGGAATCCTGCTGCTTTTCACAGCTGGATGTTATCTGGGTTTCTTTCTGGCTGGTGCTATAGGATGGGGAGCCCAGTCTGTGGTTATATTTATTTATTTACTTAGTTACTTATTTATTTTTGTGGTTTAGACTCCACACTTCTTGGGGGGTTCCCCCCTGGATGTTGAAATATCCCTCTGGCACTTCAGATGCTGCCCGTATGAGCCCAGACAGCCATCTTGCACCTCCTCCACACTTTCTACCAGTCATGTGTAGAAAGTTTCTACCAGTTTGTGGTGAAATTGTTTCTTCCATCTGTCCATGGTTATAAGACTTCCCAGCTGGTTATTCTGGATGATTTCTCTACAATTTAGTTGTAATTCCAGATTGGTCCTGTTAGAAGGTTAGTGTAGTTTCCACTTACTCGTCTGTCATCTTGGGTCAACCAGGACAGTGATCCTTGTAAATCAAGCAATAAATAACGTAAGTCATATTATTATTACAGCTTACTCCCTTGAGAAAGTTTTCAAGGTGGCAAACCCAGGGAAACCTGGAAAACTCCAGTTGAGAAGTTGGGACTTACAGCCAGAAGAGGCCAAAGTGGCTACAGTTGGCAAGACATAGTACCAGAAAGGAAGACACTAATAAGAAAATTACAGAGATTTTCAGAAGGTTCCTTCACTAATATTCAGCTGTATGTATATCTGCACTTGTATTCCCCATTAAGACTAGCAAAAGAATGACCCTGAAAGAACAGAAGAACATTGATTGTTGATGAAATTGAAAACCTCAGTATTCACAGGGAACTGGCTATAGTACATAGAAGGGTCTTGTCTCAGTCATGAGGAATAGTTAGACTAGACTGACCAGAGCTTGGTCCAACCTAATAAATCTTAAAAGCGAGACCTGAAAGAATCAAACCAACCTCCCTTTTTTAAGATTAACTCTATCTATTCCTGCTAACAGGGTCATCATACTTATGTTTTTCAACTCTTCTTACTGACTGATCCATAGCTATGGTGGGGTCCAAGTGGCAGCCATCACTTAGAGTTCAATAAGACCATTAGTTTTTTCCCTGGTGAAAGTAAGCACATTTTGGGGCATAGAACTCTAGAACTATATAGTCCACAATTGTTGGGATAGGAACTGTAAAGCCTCCAAGTGGATCATTGAAAGTGATGGCAAGTGGAACATGTCCTGCTACCATCAAAGTGTCCCAGATCCATTTTTCTGTCCTGTTTGGCACACAGATCACAAAGGTCCCTGATGCAATGTACATATTGGAAGAATATGCTCCATCCCCATAAGGGATTGCCTCAGGGCTTGTGTCCCTGCTCCTTCACCAGACCATACCAATGTTCTAGGCTAGTAACTCCTGGGATGCATGAGAAGACTAATGGATATTACAGTCATAAGTTCACTCTCATACCTCATTGATTGTGAAGTGATTTTCCTGGTTGAATGCTCATCTTGTATGGGATCAGGCATTCTGTTAACTCCCAAGTAGTGGTTCTGGTTGATGCCCTGCAGGAAGGAAAGGCAAACACATAACCAGAATGGGTATCTATGCCTATGATATAAACTGTTGACCTTTCCAAGACAGAAGGGACTCTATGTAGCCAACTTGTAATCAAGGTTGGTTGGTCTCTCAAGGAATAGTGTCATACTGAGGGCTCAGCATTGTTCTTATTGGTGGGTGTGTTGGACATGTGGATGTGGCACTAGATAAATCTGCCTGTGCTGTTGGGATTACATATACCCTCCATAGACATTGTGTTTGTGTGTGCACCCTGCCAATCCCAGGAAAGAAGGGTCATTAAAGAACTGGATAATATCAACTGGCCTCTGTTTACCTAGTTGTTTGGTGACTCTTCCACCGTAGTTATTTCCTGATGGTCTTTAATATGTGAGGCAAAGTTCTCTTTACTTTGCCCACCTTCATATGTCCATCTGTGTACAGCTACCTCAAACATCCTTTGCTCTTATCTTCCATCTATTCTCTTTCAGGCCCCAGACTAGCAGCCACAACATTTGCAAATAAAATGCCAAATAACTAAGAAGGTAAATATTTACAATGTGAGTCTATATAGTCCTAGGGCCAATTCTCCTTACACACAAATGAATACCCAGTTATAGATCACAAGGCTCCACCCATTGGAGAGATAATACCTTGCCATTTTCTTTCAAGGCCTTTACTGTGTAAAGTTATAGTACAGCAAGGGTTCAGTTTTGGGTTGAATGCATTTAATGAACCAACTCATGATTAAACCAAGCTTGACATTTTCCTCCTCCTCAGCTGGTCATCTGGGAAGCCCTACATAGCCATACATGTGAGCTGAGGGAACAGAGCTAGAGTAACTATGGTTAATTACCAGGGGGTCTCAGATACCTGCTCATGCATCTTGCATGTGCCCTCTGGTCTCATTTGTACTTGGTTCCAAATGTATTATTACCATCTTTTGATGGATTTCTGCTATGCCCTCCTGACTTTATAATTCGGTGGATCTTAGAGGACCCAAATCATACTGAGCAATTCTGGCTGCATGTTACTTAATTTCACATGGTTAAATCTGCCGTGGCCAAAAAAGTATGCCAGAAGCTGTTTTTCAAAAGTATATAATGCTCAGGGACCTAAATTTTTATTCTCCTCATAGTGTTATCCAGAAACTTCACATTCATCTTGTTCTGCCACTGACTTACCCAACACTGTAGGATCTAAGGAATCATATCACCTCAGCAGCAAGTTTCCTGAATCTTCTACATGGCCCTTTCTTTTTCTAGGTTCTGCACAAAATTGACATCCTTTTATGTCAGTTTTGGCATATGATATGGGCCAGAAACTATTCTTTGGTATGGAATAAATATGTCCCCTCCAGAACCCAAAGGTGCCTACAAGGTACTATGCTCCCTTGCTATAGTAAGGGATGAAAAATTGATGTTTGTCTTTTGCTTTGGAGGAGATATCTCAGTGCTTATGGCCATTGAAGAGGTACTTCCTTTACTTTACTGAAGAGGCACTTCCTTGAATCTTCAGAAGTTTCATATTCCACTCACTGTAGTATGTGTATTTTACTAAGCTGTCCATGTTCTAGCCAATTATTGCTCATTTTGTTCAGTTAGCATGCAAATAATCGATGTGATGATTTGTGAGATGGTCCAGGCCTCTGGAGATTATAACAGATGGTGGGAGTATTAACCTAGAACTGCAGCAAAACTCTAAATGTATGTTGTTGTTTGCTTTAAGTGAATTCTGTTTTTGGTCCTCTTTTCTGGCTGATGGGAGTCCATTTTCCAAATCAATCCCTACATGTATACACTTGAATCCAAATTAATCTATTCTAGTAAAACTGTACATCTGACATGATATCTGTGATTGGAATACTACCTGATTGAACTTGACATATTCTACGGTTATCCTTTAGGACCAGTGATATACGATGGAACGACCACCTCTGCATCCTTAATGGTTTTAAAAGTGGCACCAATCTCCACAATTCACCCCCAAAATGTTACACTATTTTTGATTTACTGTCTTGTCCAGGAGTTTGGGGGTTATGTCAGAGACATCCATTTGGCTGTACTATTGATGATTTCTCATTTATTTTATCCCTGGAGACACAATGTTCTATTAACCATCTCTAAAAGTTTCTACTGGTTAGGCCCTCCTGGCTGTCACTCTCATTTTTTTGCTCATTAAAATAATTATAATCCCCTGAACTCTTGCACTTATGGCACAACACCTGGCCTTTATTGCATTAGGGGCTTTGCTATCAGCAAGCTAGCTTCTGTGACAGTCTCTACCATTAGCTCTGGCCCACAGAAGAGGCCTGTCACTGAACATTTTAGAATACTAGTGATGCTTACACCCACGCATTTCTTAGAGTCTTGGAAAAGTTTGTTATCCAGGCCTTCTCAGGGAACATATCCCTCTTTCAGGTCTTGTGGCCTCACATAACTGTTCCAGTGGACCCAAATTCCTGGGCCACTTAATCCCTTTCTCCATCATGTGTCACCTGGGACTTGCAATTCAGGCACTTCAACCTCACCTTGGGTGACTTTTTCCTAGCTTTTGCTAGAAACCCTAGCAGCAAATTTATACCTTCTCTTGACTTTCCACCAGAGTGCTAAATCCTGTCTCTGCATCAATAACCTCTTTCTGATCCAGCTTTATGGTCCATCACCTTTGCTTGAGCACCTGCTATATCCTGTTCCACAGTTTCTCCCAAGGCACCTGTGTACATGACTGTTAGCCAGCATAGCTCCTTCGACGTATGGTCTATTTTCTCCCTCATTAGGACCAGCACTTACCCAGGCATAAGAGGTCAGGGAATATGCTGAGAGAACTCCTGTTACTTTGTAAAGGAGAAACATTTGTATTATCTCTCCACAAGGGAAGGTGTGCTGTTCTCAATAGGAATAAGTATGACCATTATGTATATTCCAAAAGTGGTGGAGAGTCAAAATCTTTAGAAATAACCACCTAGATGTGCTTATAACATGTGACAGCATCCATTTATTACTCATCTAGGACCCTGAAATTGTTATGAGAGCCCTGTCTTGATTGAACATTCAACCACCTTTGAAGCTTAGCACCTCTGGCTATTAAATGTTGGTCTTGATTTTTATCTTTTTATGCTTGTTCATTGCATGAGAGGAAGGCTGCTTCTTAGCCACCAAAGCCACTCTCTTTCTCTCACATTTAGCTTTCAATTGTTTGTTAATTTTTCTAGCTTTAGGGTACCAATGAACTTGGTGAAAAGCATTTAATTCCACTATTTTTATATTTATTAGCCTCCCTGTACAATTCAAATGACTGAATCCTTACAGTATTCATTCAACCCTCCCAGGGGTTGAATGACATACTCCCAGGTGGTCATAGGTAAAAATTCTAACAATTGAACTCAGTTTTGCCAGATACTGTCTATGGTCTTCTTGGAACCCAGGATGGGATCTAGGGAGCCAGCTGAGGAGTGAGTGACAGTCCTTCCCCAACCTACTGCCTGCCTTCTCAGATTATTCCTGGTACCAACTGTGTCCATTGAGTTATCTGGAAATCAGATACTGAGACAAAATTTTTAGTGGAGGGTAATACCTATTACAGAAAAAGGGAGTAAGGAAGGGGCAATAAGTCTACCCTGTAGAACTAAGACTATTTCCATCAGTCCAGTGGGGTACAGGCCTTTGCTTAACTTTAATCATTTTGGGGCTGCAAAACAATGTAAAAGTTTGACCTTGGTTCAAATCTAACACAGCCCTTAAAGGTTCTAACAGCTGGAGGTTATCAGATCACCAGTCCTCACAGCTGAGTAGCGAGTCTCTTCTTGGAGGGTGATCTTCAGGCCACATCAACATGTCTGCCAGAGGTGTCATAAAATACCTGCTTCTTTATTTTGATTTTTGAATATATTTATGATTATAACAATAAATACAGGAATTAGGAGCTTGAAATGTTGTCCTTGCTGGAGTTGTTATTCACCACTCTGAGGGAAAGGTAGACGCATTTATACTGATTAAGTCATTATCTTATTGATTTCAATTGTGTGCCTGTTGTTTACCTTTTCATGTACTATTAAATTCTTGATTTCAGTGACAATGCAAAGTTTGAAATTAAAGGACTGAATCCTACTAAGGCATCTTACATAAGCGATATTAGTGAAGCAATTTGGGCATTAAAAAAATGAAAGGAAGATTTTGGAAATGTTTAAATCTATTACTTGTTTGAAGAAGCCCATAGGGAGAAATACCAATAATTATACACTTTAGAATATATATTTTCTTGTCTTGACCACTATAGTTCAGGAAATGTGATAATTTAAGGCTGGACTATTTAAATTTTATTTTTAAATGCTCTGTGAAAAATAGATTTACCCACTATATGAGTAGTTTGTGAATTGCAAAAAATGTATAACTCTTTTAAAGCCTTTTACAGACACATAATTAATTATGTCACTTCTATTTACTTCAGTATTTATTATACTTGGTAATTAAAGCATGTCCCCAAAGACTTCTGCTTGCCAAACATGTATTGCCCTGGCTGGAAGTGCCCTACATATATGAAGATAAAGAATTTTAATAAAAGTATTGCATATGACAGTTATTTTACTAAACCAGATAGGCTGTCTCCCTCAGGGGGAAAATATGTACTTGAAAGTGAAGGGTTTCACTTAAATATTGTGATAAATAATAGATGTTAGTAATCTATATTGATATTTGTGAGTTTGGGACTCTTAAGTTTAACCTAGCGCAAATGAAAAAGCAAATTTATTATAGGGGCATTGGAGAAAGTGCTAGTTAAAACAAGTTCTGCCTGAGGAGGGTAGATACTATAAAATTAATTTCATTTCTATTGAGTCTTTTGATTAATTTGAATATGCAAATCTTGGCTTTGAGTTGAATTTCAAAACAGTGCTCTGAGAATAATTTGTAGTTTTCCCGGAAAAATATTGAGAAGGGAAAGTTGGAGTAGAGAGACAGGAACTGCTACTGAACAAAGTGGGGTTAGCCACCTGCTACCATATACAAACGTAACTCAAAAATTGGAGGGGAAAGAAAAAGGTCTTTATTAAAAGATTTCCCAATATGGGCAAGTAGAGGCTCCCCAGCTCCAAGCCATTCTCCTCTGCAAAACACGGAAAGAAGCAGCCACCCCCAGGACCGCAATCAGTGTCCAGACACTCCACTCCATTTTTATCTGTTCTCCTGGAGCCCAAGGCTATTATGCAAATGGGTTGCCATCTCTCCATCTCCCAAGCTCCAAGTGCTCTCTCTCTCTCTCTCTCTCTCTCTGGAGTGTACACTTGTGGGACTGGTGTTTCCATTGCTTCTCTGCAGCTTCCTCTCTCTCCTGGGTCTGGGGTTCATTGCCAAATCAATGCAGCCAGTCAAACGAAGCGCTGTCTGTGGAGCCCCAGCACTCAATCGGCTTGTGCCACTGGGACCAGCAACACTCCTGGGCAGCGTGCCTGTGTGCTGCTCTCAGAGCAAGAGAAATGGAGCAGTCCAGGACCCGTGCCATGTGGTGCAGCGTACTTGCCACGTGTGGGATTCGGCCTCCATGAGCTGGTTCCCAATTATGCGAGCAAGGGTGTGCAAAAAAAGGGGATGAGTCTTTCTATTCCCTCTATTTAAAATCTTTTCCCCCAAAATCCTACACTCTGTGGGAGTGTCCAACTTGTCAGTCAGTTTAGGCTAATGTCCACCATGCTTGTCAGCCCATGCAGTGTCTTTGATCCTCCTCCTGCTCCCACTACCCAGAAGCAGGTAGGAGGGTTTTCTAGCTTCAGGCAGGGGCACAGCATCTATGCCCAGGGCAGGATGTCATGATGTTCACCTCCATGATACACTTGTGCTGTGACCTTTTAAGCCCATGCATACTGTGTGCAAGCTGTGTCATGGACTACATTAGTTGTTTACCCTTCCCCTGGGGTATGGAAACCTGCCACATAGTTACAGTTGCAATTTCAGTTGGTCACCTTTGGCAATTACCAACCCCTCTTGGATGTCCCTCCCGCTTGCCCAGCAACCTGACCAGATCTCTCTGTTACAGTATCAATATGATGGGAGAAACTGGAATTCTAAGTTGGGCAACAAGCCCAAGTAGAAAGAAAAACCCTGGCATAGGATGATTAGAAGCTTAATACTGAAAATTAATTGTTTCTTTCTCATTATGTTAAATCCTGTTCTGGCTTCTTTAAATCTTTAGTAAAATTTGCCAGACACATGAACACATGCGCATACACAAATGCCATGTTTGAGAGCCACAGTATTTTCTTGTTGTTGTTATTTTGAAGTTTGGTAAATTGTTTTAAAGAATTACAGAAAGAGATTGAGGCTAAAATCCATGACTAGCCTGACACAAATCAGAAACACCATCAGTTAGAAAAATAAACAGAATTAATTTAGCAGAAGCCAGAGATGAGCATGAAAATCTAAGCCACTTCACATCTTATCCCTCAACCCCAATACCTAGTGGTTAACAGTAAATCTTGAGAAGTTTTAAAAATTATTTACAAACAGTGGACTTAGGGTTCAAGTCCATTAGCAAGGTCTTAATAGGCAGGTGGTCTAGTTGAAATCTGAGTTGCATAGATGTATCAGAATCCAAGGTTAGGGATACAACTAAGACTTCAGTAATAATGGAGTCCAAAACTCAGAGTTTCCTCAATGGCTCATCTCAGTTTCTTTGGATGCATTATTTTTTTAAACTTTAATTTTACTATTGTAATAACACAATATGAGATCCATCCTCTTAACAGACTTTAAATGTACAATACAAATTGTTAACTTATTGTATGCGAAGTCAGAACTATTTTCACTGATGAATATCTTGTCTTTCATAAAAAGGCATTTGTGAAAAAGCAAGTTTTCAACATCCATAGGCACAGTACGATTCAGCAGATCCCTAAGATGTACTCATCTTGCACAGCTAAAACCTGTTGCCTTTGTTTTTACTTATCTTACTGAAAGCTTTCATTCTCACATGGTGGAAAACTCAGCTTCCAACATCTGCCTGGAAGGGATGATTAAACTTAGTGGTTCCCAAATCTCCAAATCCCAGGAAGAGTTATGATTATGTTCGAATCAGATCATTTCAGATGATACTTCTGTACCAGCTAATCGTGGTATTACTTAGTTTGCATTGCTTACTATCACAAAGAGTTTGTTTTTAGGGTTCCATCATTTTTGGATGTGTTATTTTTATGTTTCTATACTCATCCATTTTTTCTTCTGATACATGGATTAGGTGCTTTGCATCCTCCCAGATGTGACACATGTTTAAATTCACTGATTAAAAATACCATAAACTGCTTTTTACAATTATATATTATGCCAACAGTGAAAAAATAACATCTACTGTAATAATTCAGGAACATGGAAGCACATTACTAACAGAACAACTGAGGTGCAGGGAAGGGTGCACTTATAGTCAGGAAGATGATTGGTGGTAGAACAAATTTATTTCTGAAGAATTTGTTACACTCCCCAAAGACATCTTCAAAGTCTTTTCTAGATGTTTATCTGTGTGTTTTGAATTTAATAACAACTTTACATGTCTCTTAGGTAATCACATCTGTCAAATGATACTGAAGATAGACAATTAAACATGATCTTCTCAAAGACAGACTTGCTCTAGTGATGAAGAACTTCACTCAAAGGAAGGGGCTTAAAAATTTGATAAACTGATAAAAAATTTATTTTTAACTGTTCTGTCTTAAATCTCTCAGAGTGTAAAATACTTGGGGTATGTTTAAATATATGTTTATATATGTAGGTATGAAAGTGCATGTATATGTAAATGTGTTTGGTAGGTGGGTTTCCTGATGCTCACCACCACCATTGTGCTCATATGTTATGTACATGTAGGAGTGTGAGATTGCTGTTCTAAGTTGTCTTTCATGAGGGAGGGACAGGCAGAAAAAACAACTTTCTTTAATTTGCGTTGTTCTTTCAGTTATTTCATTTCTTTCATTCTTCTTGCACTTTTGTTATAATATGCCGAAGTAATAAATTGGCCCCCTAATCTCAGTGGCTTCACCCAGCAATATTTTCCCTTGCTCTTGACACATATCCAGGGCAATTTAGCAGCTGGGTTTGGTTATAGCCTTGGGTTCGCAGTCACTCTGGGACTCTGGATGACAGAAGGCCCACCACCTTATACCTGAACAATACATGGGGAAAGCCATGTATTCCAAGTGGAAGACATATGACAGGCAAAATGCTTTATCTGGAGCAGTCAAGTGTATAAACAAAAAAGACCACATACTAAACCTGACAAGCTCAGGGGAGGCCTGCATGGCAGCCTTTTAAACTCAGAGACCTAAAGTGACCAAATAGAGTAGTCTGAAATTAAAGCTTCCTAACTAAAAGTGAGTCATGGTAATGTAGTCATGTCATAGGACAGTATGTTCCCTGACAAAGGTCAATCTTTACCTTAACTGAACCTGTCTATTGTCTTTTTGCATTTACAATAACATACCTTTTTTTCTGACCCCTCATTGCACAGAGCAGAAATCAGAAAACCCCTCGTTGTTACTGCCATTGTGTTAATTGTTAACTACTAACTATCCTACATCCACAAATGTAAAATAAGTATGTGTCTATTGGTTTTACATTTTATCCAATCCCAGAGATTTACCCCTTTTTGCTTTTTTCTTTCCCCCTTAACCTATCACCAATGGATTTCATGTAACCCCTTACTCTTCCTCCACTGATTGTAATGTATAAAATAAGATGCAAAACTGTCATTCTCTGAAGCATTTTCTCAATCCGCTGAGATTTTGCTTCTTAGCAATTGTCATCAACTTGGCTCAAATAAATTTATAGATATTCTCTACAGGTTTAAATTTTTCTTATGTTGACAAGTAGTATAATTCCATTGACCAGAAGTAGTCACATGGCCCCACCCAACTAAAAAGAACTGGGAAGTTAAGAGGACACATGGAATAATCCATGAGCCAACTGTCTTTGCCACTTTATATTCCAGGCCTATGTTTATTGGGCAAGAGAAATTCTAATGAGACACAACAAAAAATTTTAAATATCAAGGTCATTGTTTCTTTCTCTGTATTCCAAGGGCACATCACATGCAAAACATGATGACATATTTGGATTCCTAACTCACTTTACCTCTGATTTTCACTGCTTTTCCTTTAATAGTCAGCTAGCATGTAAGTAGGATGTAGATTACTCAGTGTGCCGGAGAAACGCTGAGCACTGCGACTCTGCCGAGAGTAAATGGACACAAAAACCCCCACATAAAACCAAGGTATTTATGTGGGGGTTTTTGTATTTATGTGATGTAAAGTTAATTTCTGGTTGAAAATATATTGTTTAGGGTTAAAAAAAACTTAGTTTTTGCACATCTTTGACCTATTATTCTTAACCTTCTTATTCATATTTTGTTTCTATAATCTCCCCTTCATGAGGAACAGTTGAGTGGACAGAATCAGTCCCCATCTCCAGCTTTTTACTTTAAGTCACAGCCTCTCTTTTCAACCTTTCCCCATATAACCCATATTAGTCAGAGCTGGAGTTGATAGAAGCCAAATGAGTTGTTGGTGAAACAGTAATGAGATGCCCATGATGTTCAGAAATAACCTGTGGTATTGAAGAAAACACAAGGCTTTGTCTTGAAAAATTATTAATTAACACACTTTAAAGATTTTGTTTTATTTAATAACAATTTATACAGTAATCTCAAAGCAATGTGCTTATGTTAAAAGGTACAACATGTTAAGCTATTTAATGAAATATCAGAAACTGGTTCTGAATTAGATTCACTTGCAATTCAAATCACATGCAGAGACATATTCCCTAGTGTAGAAGCCTGTAGTGAGCCTTATGTATAAGGTCAAAGTCATTTTTGCTTCATTTAAATACAAATACATACTTATACAACAGTTTAGGAAAAGACTTTGTGAAACATAGATCTGGATGAATTTCTTGTGGTCTTTGTTTTTGAAAGTTTTTTAAAAAATTGAAATCACTATTGTGGGTTCTTAGAGATAAACCTTCTGTCCATAAACTGGAATAAATATTTATTTTAACTTAGAAAAAAATTGATAGCAAAAACCATTTAAAGTTCAAAGTAAGATATTGAAAACTTTTTCCCCCCACATAAATCTTTAAGAAACAGATTAGATGTCCATCTTTAAAAATAATTCTGACATTTATTTGTAAATAGGTAATTATCTCATATAGTGAGATCACTAAAAAGTTGAAGATTGCATAAGATGACAGGAAGGCAGAGGAGCGGAGCACGTGCATGCACATGTATGTGTATGTGCATGTCTGTATGAGAGGTAGGAGATAGATGATAGATAGATGATAGATTGATAGATGATACAAGGTAGGCAGAGATGGAAGTTGCATTTTCCAGGAGAATGTGCATAGCACAGCGGGGATATGACCTCCTTGAGTGGCAGGAGAACTGTAGGATTGAAACTAATGTAGTGGAAGGCTTTGCAGTGTTTGACTTCAGTTCTTTGTGAAGCTTTTCCAGTCTTCAGTGAAATTACAAAATACATTATTATGACCAGCTGTTTATTGAAACTAGAATAAGTGCTAACATCTGGCTTGCTAGTGCTAAGAAAAATCACACTCTAAAACCAAGAGCAAAGGCAGACACAACCTAGACCTAAGTTTGTACATGTGTAGAACCTGTAGGGAGAGTACCAGATTCAATCAGTAATAAAGATATAGTCCAAATGGTCAGAATACACCTAGTTTATTCAGGCATGTGTGAAATACTGCATCACTCTTTATTGCTTGAGGTAAACCCAGGGTAAAGGAAATAATTATGACAAATCTTTAGGAATTAGGGGGTTGTTACAGATTTCAAGATTAGACAAGGGCCTCTGAGTGGAGGTGGTCAAAATGTAGGAGTTTGGACTGGTTGTTGAAATGTTTAAAAACACACACACAAATTTTATATATTAACACCTTATCAGATGTATCGATGAATATGTTCTCCCACTAGTGGGTTGTCTTTTATTTTGTTGATGGTTTCTTCTGCTGTGCAAAAACTTTTTAGTTTACTGTAGTCCTTTTTGTTTACATTTTCTTTTGTTTCCATTGCCTGAAGAAATATATCAGAAAAATCATTGGTACAAGAAATATTTGAGATTTCACTGCCTATGTTTTCTTCTAGGATTTTTTATGGTTTTGAGTCTAACATTTAAATTCTGAATCCATTTTAAGTTTACTTTTCTGTATGGTGTAAGAAGATGGTCCAGTTTCATTTTTTTTTTAGCATATCTTGCCCAGTTTTCCCAACACTATTTATTGAATAGATATCTTTAGCCCATTGTATGTTTTTTTTTTTGCCTCTTTTGTCAAATATTAACTGACTTTAAAGGCATGGGTTTATTTCTGGGCTCTCTTTTCTGTTCCATTGACCTATATGTCTGATTTTACAACAGCACTATGCAGTTTTGATTAATATGACCTTGTAGTATTATTTGATATCAAGCAGCATGATTCCCCCAATTTAGTGCTTCTTTCTCAAGATTGCAGTGGCTATTCAGGGTCTCTTGTGGTTCCATATAAATTTTTGGATTATTTGTTTTAGTTCTGTGAAATATGCCAATGGTATTATGATAGGAATTGTATTGAATCTATAGATTGTTTTGGGTACTATGGACATTTGAATTATGTTAATTCTTTCCCCATAAGCATAGTATATACGTCCACTTATTTATATGTTATTCATTTTTTTAAATTCAGTCTCTTATAATTTTCTGAGTTCAGGCCTTTTCCATTCTCGGTTAATTTATTGCTAGGTATTTTATTCTTTTTGAAGCAATTATTAGCTGGATTGTTTCCTTAGTTTCCCTTTCTAATAATTCATTACTGGTGCATAAAAATGCAACTGGTTTCTGGATATTTATTTCATATCCTGCTGCTTTACTGTATTTATTTATCCATTCTAGTAGGTTTTTTTCATGGATCTTTAGGATTCTCTACTTACAGTATCATGTCATTTGCAAATAATGAGAGTTTTAATCCTTCCTTTCCAATTTGGATGCCTTTTATTTATTATTCTTCTCTGATTGCTATATAAAGGACTTCCAGTATTATGTTGAATAAGTGGTGAAAATGAATATCCCTGTCTTGTTCCCAATCTTAAAGAAAATGCTTGTAGTTTTTCCCATTGAGTATGATGTTGGTTGTGGGTTTGTCATACATGGCCTTTATTACATTGAGCTGTGTTTCCTCTATTCCCACTTTACTGAGAGTTTTTATCATAAATGGGTGCTGGGTTTTATCAAATGCTTTATTTGTATCTATTATTGAGATCATACAATTTTTATCTTTTATTGTCTTAATGGGGGGTATTATGTTTTCTGATTTGCCAATATTGCAACAATCTTGCACTCCTGGAATAAATCCTACTTGATCATGATGTATGATCTTTTCAATACATTACTTGATATGCTTTGCTAGTATTTCTTGAGGATTTTAGCATCATTGTTCACCAGGGACATTGGCCTATAACATTCTTTCTTTGTAGTGTCTTTATCTGGTTTTGAAGCTAGAATGTTTTTGTATCCTGCTACTTTGCTGAATTCATTTATCAGTTCTATTAGTTTCTTGGTGGACTCTTTGGGGTTCTCTATGTACACTATCAGGTCATCTACAAATAATGACCATTTTACTTCTTCCTTTCCAATTTGGATGTCTTTTATTTCTTTTTCTTGTCTAATTGTTGTGGTTAGGACTTCCAGTACTATTTTGAAAAAGAAAGGTAAAAGCAGACATCCCTATTTTGTTCATGATCTTAAGGAGAACAATGTCACTAATTATCAGAGAAATTTAAATTAAAACCACAATGAGATATTATCTCACACATGTCAGAAGGGTTATCATCAACAAATCAACAAACAACAAGTGCTGGCGAAGATAAGGAGAAAGGGGAACACTTTTGGATTGTTGGTGGGAATGCAGATGGGTGCAGGCACTGTGGAAAGCAGTATGGAGTTATCTCAAAAAATTAAAAGTGGATCTGCCTTTTGACCATATATCCCACTTTTGGGAATATATCCGAAGGAACCCAAAATACTAATTTGAAAATATATGCACCCCTATGTTCATTACAGCATTATTTACAGTTGGCAAGATTTAGAAACAGTCCAAACATGCATCAATAGATGAGTGGATAAAACAACTACAGGATATTTGTACAATGAAATATCACTCACCTATAAAGAAGAAGAAAATTTTACCCTTTGTTACACCATGGAAGGACCTGGAGAACATTATGCTAAGTGAAATAAGCCAGTCAGAGAAAGAAAAATACCATATGATTTCACTCATATGTGGAACTTAATGAACAAACTGAACTAACAAACAAGCAAAGCAGAAACAGGCTCATAGATGGAGAGCAGATGACACCTAACTTTGGAGGAGGATTTAGGGGGCAGAAGGATTGAGTAAAAAGGAAAAAGGATGCATGGGCATGGACAACTGTGTGGTGATTGTTGTGGAGGGGGAGTATAAGGGTAATAGAAATGGTAATAGAAAAAATACAATAAAGATTAAATAAAAAAAGAAAATAGAATGTTGCTCATCTCATAAAATAAACTTGTGAGTCTTTACCGCTCTTGAATTTTTTGGAATAGTTTGAGAAGGGTAGGTGTTCTTCTTTGAACATTTGGTAAAATTCATCTGTGAAATCATCCAGCCCAGGGTTTTTTTGTTTTTGTTTTTGTTTTACTGCTTCAGTTTCACTATTTGTAACCTGTCTACTTATTCTGATTCTTCCTGATTCATTTTTGAATAATTGTTGGTTTTTAGGAGTTTATCCATTTCTTCCAGATTGTCCAATTTGTTGGCATATAGCTGTTTACAATAATTTCTTACAATCCTTAGTATTTCGCTGGTGTCAGTTGTTACTTCTCCTCTTTCATTTCTGATTTTGTTTATTTAGACCCTTTTTATTTATTGATGGGTCTAGTTAAATTTTGCCTGTCTTCCTTGTCTTTCATAGAACTAGCTCTCGGTTTCACTGATCTTTTGTATTGTTTTTTTTATACAACTTGAAGCCAGAATAATTCCATGTCAAACAATCTTTTGTTGCCTTGAAAAGAGAAAATAGCTCTGTTGTAGGTGATCATACAGCAAGAAGAATTGGGTGACTTCTAGGACCTAAGATGGGCCCCTGGCTGACAACCAACAAGTAAGCATGGCCTTCCATTTTATAATATAAGGTACTAGATTATGCCAGCAACCAATGGGCTTAGAAGTGGACCCCTAACATAAGATGAGAGCGCATCCCCGGCAGGCCCATATCTGGAGCCTGGTGAAAACCTGAACAGAAACTCCCACTATACCAGAATTTTGATGCACAGAAGTATTGGTATAATAGATTTGTGTTTTGTTAAGTCACTAAGTTTATGATAATTTGTTATGGAGCAATTGAAAGCTAAAAACAATGAAACATGTATAAACACAAAATCTGTATGTGAATGTTTATATTATTTTGTATCAAAATAGCCATAAACTGGAAAAAACAAATATCTATCACCTGGTCAGCAGACAAACAATATACAGTAAATTTATATAAGGAAATACTACTAAGCAGTATAAAGGAACACATTCCTCATACATTCAGTAACATAAAGAAATCTGAAAGTATTAAGCAAAGTGAAAGAAAACAGTTATAAAATGTTTTATACTGAATGAGTACATTTATATAACATTCTTATAAATAAAATGCTATGGGGAGAGAAAAGATATCAATTTTTCACTTGGTCTTAGGGTAAGTTTGAAGTGATTAACTGCAAAATGAAAAGAGAAAATTTTTATGAGATGAAAACATTCTATACCTTGTGTGTGTTGAAGTTAGACATCTACATATATATTTAAATGCACTAATTTTTATAATTAAAAGGGTTGATTTTATTGTACCAATGATACCAATACATCTTTTTTTTTTTTTTTGGTGGTTGTTTTTTTATTTTTTATTTTTCCTTAAAGTATTTAAAAAAAATTTTTATTGTTCAAGTACAGTTTTGTCCATTTTCCCCCACCAATCCCCCCTCCCTCTACCCTCAACCCCACCCCTACCTTAACTTTGTCCATGAGTCCCCCATATATGTTTCTTGATCACCTTTCTCCTATTTCCCTCCATCTTCCCCTCCCCTCTCCTCTGTTCACTGTCAGTTTGTTCTTCACTTTAATGTCTCTGGTTACATTTAACTTGCTTGTTTGTTTGGTTGATTAGTCTCCAGTTATAGGTGAGATCATATGGTATTTGTCTTTCATCGCCTGGCTTATTTCACTTAGCATAATGCTCTCCAGTTCCATCCATGCTGTCATGAAGAGCAGGAGCTCCTTTCTTCCTTTCTGCTGCTTAGTAGTATTCCATTGTGTAAATGTACCACAGCTTTTTGATCCATTCATTTAATGTTGGGCACCTAGGTAGCTTACAACACTATTGTAAATTGTGCTGCTAAGAATATTGGGGTACATAGGTTCTTTTGAATTGGCATTTCTGGATTTTTAGGGTATAATCCCAGAAGTGGATATATTTGTCAATGAAACATCAGACAAGGGTTTAATCTCCAAAATATATAAAGAACTCACACGACTCCACTTTAGGAAGGCAAACAACCCAATTAAGAAATGGGCAGAGACCTGAACAGACACTTCTCCAAGGAGGATATACACAAGACCCAGAGACATATGAAAGAATACTCAGCATCACTTGCCGCCGGAGAGATGCAAATTAAAACCACAATGAGATAGCATTCCACACCAGACAGAACAGCCATCATAACCAAATCAACAAACAACAAGTGCTGGCAAGGTTGTGGAGAAAAGGGGACTTTAGTACACTCTTAGTGGGAATGTAGACTGGTGTAGCCACAGTGGAAAACAGTATGGAATGACCTCGTAAAACTAAAAATGGTTACCAATACATCTTTCATAAAATAATGTTACTTTGAATTTCAAACCTGTCTATGCTATTTACTGGTGGATTTAAATATCATAGTTCTCTCAGTCTTAGTTTCCTCACCTGTAAAGTGGGCTTAATAATATATCTAACATGCTACCTCTCACATGTGTTACAAAATTGCATCCGTAGTATATATGTGGTTATATTACATGCATATATTTATATTCATTATCCTTTAAGTCTTACATGGGTATCTTTCATAGTTCTTTTGCTAACAAATGCTTATGTTACTTTAAGGTTATTATTAGAATGCATATCTTTCTTTTCTCTTTTGAACTAATTTAAAGTGATACTTCCATTTATAGCTGAGTGATAGGTTCCCTATATACAAAGCCTTAAAAAATCACGATTCTTGAGAAGCAATCCCTAAAAACCATGTTTACCATCAGTTTCCAATACTAACATTGTAACTTTTCCTGAATAAGGTACACAAAGAGCTTTAGTATCACCTTTCATATCCTGACTTTATTAAATCTCTTTTTGCTTCTTCTTAACTCAATTGGTGAAATAAATATATTTCATTATCTTTTTCAGTGTTTGATGTTTTAAAAAAAATTCAAGTTAATTTAACCAGCCTCTTTTTCCTGAAATCGACTACACTAAAATGATTGGTAACCCATCTTACTTTTTAAACTTTTCCCATACAGATAGTTGGAATTATAACAACATAATAAAATCTTCCTTAATTTGTATGTGTGTGTGTGTGTGTGTGTGTGTGTGTGTGTGTGTATGGTGACAAATAGCAGCCTAGTTTCATTCATTTCTATGTGGCTTTCCTATTTTCCCAGTTTACCATTAACTTAACAGACTTTCTATTTTCCACTGTATATTTTTGACTCCTTTGTCAAAAATTATTTGCCCACATATATGTAGGTATATATCTGAAAATTTTGAAAACATTTATTTGTAAGGATATATGTACCCCTATGTTCACTGCAGCATTGTTCACAGTGACCAAGACATGGAAACAACTGAAATATCCTTCAATAGATTATTAAATAAATAAGATGTGGTCCATACATACAATGAAATACTACTCGGCCATAAGAAAGGATGAAATACTGCCATTTGAATAACAGATGGTTGTTGAGAGTACCATTGTCGTGAGTGTGTGTTTCACGATATGGTGTGGTGTTTCCTGTGTCAGCCTTCAGTCCCCACTCAGGTCATCTGGACCAGGCCTTAAGAATGAAAAGTGCTGGGCTGCCTATATGGCCCTACAGGTGACACTGGCACAGAGGAGTAACAGTGAGTCAGCACAAGTGACTATGCCATTCACTCAGCTTTTACTAAAGTAGATTCAATCCAAATCCACATTAACCTAATAACAATAATAATCACTCAGAAACAATTAGTAATAACATCACTCAAAAGAATCAGGGAATAATGAACACAAGTCCAAAGAGTTCAGATCAGGTCTAGGTCTGGGAAGCAACTGGGCTGGGCAGTTGGCATCTTGCAAGGCAGAGTCAGAGGGCTGGGGTCACAGTGAAGTTCTTTCTTTTCAGAGGCCTGAATATGCAGGACATCTCAAAGTGACTCGTTCTTCAGATGTGTCTTTGATGGTCTGAAGTCCTCTGCTTTTATGCTTCTTTTCATTGCAATGTTGTTCGATTTTGCACAATTTCCCAAAACATGTTTTTCTTGATTTGGATGAGCACATAATATTTTCCTAAGCCTTGATAAGCACATGTTGTATACCTCAGCTCTGATAGGCACATATTTACATCAGTTCTGAAAGACACGTGTTTTTTGCAACCTTGATAGGCACATGTAGTTTATGTCCTCTACTGCGTGTACTCAGAAGTAGTGTTAGCCTTCAGATAAGCACATTGTCTGCCACACTGCACTGTGTGTACTGAGGGGCTGTATCACTCCCAAGTCATTGCTCTACTGCGCAGTCTCTAAACATGACTTCAGGTCCTGCTCTCCACAGCCATGCTAAGGGAAACAAGTCAAGTGAAATAAGTCAAGAAGCATGTAATTTCACCCATATGTGTGATATAAAACTGAAAGCAGCAAATAAGCAAAAATTCATTGGCCCCAGACAACAATATAATGGTTACCACATAAAAATGAATGTTGAAGGGGGTTAAGGGGTGCAAATATATGGTGACAAAAAAGAGACTTACCTTTGGGTGGTGAACACGCAAGGCAATATGCAGATGATGTATTATAGAATTGTACACTTGAAACCTATGTAATTTAATTAACTGTCAATAAATGTAATAAAATTAAAAAGAAGATGTTTTTGTAAGTTTCTTGCAGTGTACACATATAAATCACAGCTGATATGCTAGTAGGAAACCTAGCTAATTCATGACTTTTGTTCTTTCTTCATATATACATATGTATGTATATATATATATGTATATATGAATGAGACTCTACCTTGGTTATTAGTCAAAAGTCAATGAACATTTTTGCAATTTTTGTGTATGTTTAATTCACCAAATACTGTATATAACACCTGAACTTTAATCACATATATTGATTTAGTAAACTTTATAGGTATTGAGTAAATTTTTATTGTGAAATGTACACACAAACAATTTAACAAGGTTTATAATTGGTACTGTAAATGTAAGCCACAATTTGTCCAATTAGGTTATCATAGATATTTAACACAGGTTTTAAACAATTTCTCTCTGTAAAGAATTTATAACATACCAATAAGGAGTTTAGAAAGAGTAAGAAACTTATAGCTCTTTATTGCAAATAACATTATTATGTTTTGCTGACTTTAGTAGTAAAAATGTAGATTGCTTCTTTCTTATTTACAGTATGGTTGACAGTTACTGTTCTGAAAGAATAAAACTCATTTATAATTTTAAAAAGCATTAGAGCCTCCTGAGATATCTTAAGATACATTTTAATTCTCAATCAGGATTTTTCTTTTTTTTTTTTCTTGAATGAAATGATATGTGTATGGAAAACAAAGCTAAAATAGACACAATTTTCTTCTCTTAAAATTGTCCTTATTTAGATGACTAGTATTAATGGCACTTTGGTATATTTGCAATTAGAATTTAATTATATGGATTCATCTTATTTGCCTTCCAAATTTATCCTTTAGTTGTAGTGTTTTCTCCTTAGGGAATAATATATTTATATTAAATTTTTTATAGTTGAATAAATTTCATAATTAACAATCTATTCTATAGTTAATAACCAGACTAGATTGATCTATAACCATACATATATATTTTTGAAATCAGTGATGAAATATACTTTTAAATATTTAGGTAATTAAGATGAAAATTTGTACACTTCAGTGTTAGTATTAAATACAGATTTATATTTGTAGTTGTAAAACAAACAGCTTAGTGGTACATTCATTTTTGGTGTTAAGAGTGTGAGAAACAACTTTATTTTCACTTTTAAGCCATCTTTACAGGATTACCCATATGTACCAGTTGTTATTTTATATGACAGAGAAAAAGACTCTCTCGGTCCACAAGAGTGAATAATGGAGACTTAGGAATAAACTTAACAAAGAATGTAAAAGACTTGTACTCATAAAATTATAAGGCACTGAAGAAAGAAACTGAAAAAGATACAAGTGGAAACACATACTGTGTTCATGGATAGGAAGAAATATCATCATTAAAATGTCAATACTACCCAAAGCAATATATAGATTTAATGCAATTCCTATCAATATTCCAATGGCATATTTCACAGAAATAGAATAAATATTTAAAAATTTATATGTCACCACAAAAGCCCCCACATAGTGACAACAATCCTGAGAAAGAAGAACAAAGTTGGAGGAATCATACTACCTAATATTAAACTATACTATAAGGTCATAGTAATCAAAACAGCATGGTTTTGGCATAAAAACAGATACATAGATCAATGGAACAGAATAGGAACCCAAGAAATAAACCCACACCTTTATAGTCAATTAATATTTGACAGAGGAAGCAAGTATATACAATGGGCTAAAGATAGTTTATTCAATAAATGGTGTTGGAAAAATTGGACATATAAATACAAAAAAATGAAACCAGACCACTTTTTTAATGCAAGAATATATTCAAAATGGATCAAGACTTGCACCTTTTACCTAAAACCATAAAAATTGTAGAAGATATAGGCAGAAAAATCTCAGACATTGTTCATGGCAATATTTTATTGGATACATCTCCCCAGGAAGGGGAAACAAAGGAAAATATAAAACATGAGACTATATTAAACTAAAAAGATTTTACACAGCAAAGGAATTTATCAACAAAAGAAAAAGATAAGCCACAGAATAGGAGAACGTATTCACTGATACATCTGATAAGGGTTTAATACCCAAAATTTATAAAGTACATACAAAACTCAATACCAAAAAAACCAAACAATGCAATTAAAAAATGGGCAAATGATCTGAATAAACACTTCTCCAAAAAGGACGCACAGATGACCAATAGGCTTATGAAAAGATGCTCAATGTCAATAATCATCAGAGAAATGCAAATTAAAATCAAAATGAAATATTATCTCATACCTTTCAGAATGGCTATCATCAATGAATCAACAAACAAGTGCTGGCGAGGGTGTGGAGAAAGTGCAACGCTTTGCATTGTTGGTGAGGATGCAGATTGCTTTAGCCACTGTGGAAAGCAGTATGGAGACAACCTCAAAAAATTAATAATGTATCCTTTCAACAGATAACCCACTTCTGGAAATACCATATATCTGAAGAAACCCAAAACACTAACTCTAAAGAACATAAGCTTGCATATGTTCATCACAGTGTTATTTATAATCACCAAGATATGAAAGCAGCCCAGTATCCATCAGTAGAAGAGTGGGTAAAACAACTATAGGACAGTTACACAATGGAATACTACTCTGCTGTAAAAAGGGAGCAAATTTTACCCTTTGAGACAGTATGGATGAATCTGGAGAACATTATGCTAATTAAAATAAGCCAGTCAGAGAAAAACAAATACCATGTGATTCAACTCATATGTAGAATCTAATGAACAAACTGAACTAACAAGGAAAGTGGAGACAGACTGATAGATGGAGAACAAGATGACTCCTGGAGGAGGTGAGGGGGTGGGGAATTGAGCAAAAAGGAAAAAGGACTCATGGGCATGGACAATAGTGTGCTGATTGTTGGGGGGAGGAGGTTATAAGGGCACTAAATGGTAATGGGAAAAAATACAATAAAGATTAAATTTTAAAAACACATAATACAATAAGAAAGGGACAAAGTATTTAGCAAGTTCAAGATATGTGCAGAGGTCCTCTGACATCCATTTTATGCTCAAACAAGGTTTGGGATCTTGCTATCTTGAAATGTTCTTTGTACCAACCATGTTTCTTGAAACCTTTTTTCCCCTCTTATGGGAACTTGAAATCTGTGTCTTTATAATCCAATAATTCCCAGATAAAATAGAAGATGCCCATCAATATTTGGTATGTAGCTATGCTAAAATATTTATTTATTGTTCATCTGAAGATTTCATTTAGTTGGGCATCCTCTATTTTTATTTGCTAAATCTGACAATCATATCTTGCCATCCATTGTCATGAGAGCCACATAGTGCAAATCTACTTTTTCTTCCTTATGTTATTCATTTATTTATTCCTCTGTTTATTCATCTAGCATATATATAATGAACAAAGTTCATATCAGATCCAAAATAAGAAATGGATATTAAAAATCTCTACCTGTGAAAAGTGATAGGTCAAATGAACAGTAGAGTGTGATTGATACTGTAGTGGTAGTACACCTAGAGTTCTTTAGCTTCTCAAAAGGACTCTTAATTACTAATTCTCATGGGTGAGTTTGCACATCCAGACAAATCTCAAAGATGGAAAGTCCTCTGAATAGAGCAGCTATTTCCAGTGTAGGCAGCCACGTGAAGGATTAACACAAAATGCAAGCTTGAGCCTTGAAGAAGATAATGGTTTGTGTGGAGATTGATGTAAATGAAAATGACACACAAATAATTGAAGAAAGCTTCTCTCATCCATGTTTTCTTTTCCATACAAATTAGTATTTAATTTCTTTTATTATTATATTATTTCTGGATTCTTTTTTTATTAAATAAGGTAAATTTTATTTTATTTATATAACATGCCTTTTAAAATTTTTTCTTATTGTTCAACTATAGTATCCTTATTTGTTAAAAGTGAAGTTTTTAATCTAAATGAAATATTTCACATATCTGGAAAACCTTTAAATACAGTGAAAATAACATCATAAATGCTAGCTTTATAAAAGCTAACTGGGTGATGTTATTGAGCTAAAGCACTAAGACTGATGGTATACAAGGTGCAAATATTCCACTGCATTTTGTCTTTTTATTCTAGAAATATTACTCTTGTGAGTTGGTTTTACTTATTATTGGGTCTCCTGAGCATCAACTATAATTGATGATATGAAAACTACTTTCTCTTTGATTGAATACCACGTAAATTATGATCTTGTAGGGCCAAGATTAAGCAGATACTTGGCAGCATGCATCCATTGATTTACTGGATTTCTCAGCCCTGACACACATCAGCCATCTGGAGTGCAGAGGGCAACTTCATGGATTTGTGTGTTTGTTGTGCATCTCTCATGGTGAAATGTAAAGTCATAAAGAAATGGCTGGTGGTGGATAATAAAAAGGGAATTGGGGTAAGTAAACCCAGATATAGTGACAAGCAGCTTGCAAATAGCTCAGTAGTGGCTGGAGATTTATGATAGCATTAGTCATACACCATTAACCTTGCTCATACTGGTAAGTAAAGTAAGGTAGTGTCATTGAATCCTGGGTTTCACAGTAAACTCAAATTGACCACAAGACACCAGACACTGTCTGTTTGCATCATCTGTGCCACAATAAGTGTCCCAGAGAAAGCAAGGTCAGAAATGACCAGTGATGATCCTGAGCATGTGTAAAGGTGTTTCTTCTTATTACTTAACACACAGTAATCACACTCTTTAATACACATACACACATACACACACACACACACACACACACACACACACACACACAAACCTTCTCACACATCACAATTCCTGTAGCTCTACATTTCTTTTTTATTTTACTTTTATTTATTCATTCATTTAAAAAAAATTCAGCTCTGGTTTTCTATGTCTTTTATTCGGTGGCCAATTTTGTGTCAGTAGCCCATGTATTGATAACTTGGTGTTTATGAGCAAGGGCATAGCCTCCTTCTCGGATTCCCATTTTAGGCTTGCCAATTAGCACCTGTGTGGATATGACCTTGAGCATGTTATTTAACCTTTCTAGGCTTTGTTTACCTATAATATAAACCAAACATGAACCTCATTGAATTATTGTATATTTGATTATGTTGTAAAGCAGCTAACACTCTCCTAGCACATGATAGACACTTAATGAATTTTAAGTACTTTATAGCAACATGCTTATTATTTTACTTTCTCTGTATGCTTATCTTTCTCCCTAATGAGGTTTCAAGGCTTCTAGAGGAAAGATAGGACTACAGATGTTCAAGAAACCCTTGTTATCTGTCATCTGGTTTGAACCTTGCATTGCTAAATAACAGATAAAAAGTTTTTATTTATTTGCTCCTTGTATGAAAAGTAGGACTGGATATGTTTTCACTGACCATGTCACATGGCAACTTTTCCATTAGCCACCATAAGAAGGCCAACCTGTTGGGCTTCTTCTAAAATCTGTTCGGTTCTGGAAATTTTTCCACTCTTCTCCCTGTCTGTACTGCCATCTGTTGACTGCTTCCTCTTCCATTCTTACCAATCTTGTTTCCTAACAAATATTTTCCCAGGTAGAATGGGACAGGACTTCTGTGTGCTTGTTTACTTTGAGTTAATGACCCTTGGCTACTTCCCTTGCTTCACTTCTTTACCTGAGATGTTCCACATTCCTGCTACTTATGAAAACTGTCTGACTCTTCAACCCCACATGGGCTTGACTCGGTCCTCCTTGCCTTTCTTGCCTTCCTGCATTTGGAGGATTTGCCTCAGTATCTCCAGAATGGATATGTTTTGGGAGGTAAAAGAATCTATCAGGGTTTCCATGTATACATATTTTTTAAAGGAGACTGAAGACATAAATTAAATCTCGCTGCTTTAAAATGTAGGAAGGAACACTGTCAAGCCTCCTGGGTATATATTACAGATGATTATGTATCTCACACACTATGTGAGTTGATCTTGAATGAAAGAGCAGGAACTCTCCAGGGTAGAGACAGGGTGGAGCCCACACTTATTCCCTTGGTTTCAACATCTTGTACATACCACAGTTTACAGATGCTCTCTTAAGTAGATATACAGATACATAAAATCAACAAGTGACTTCAAAGTTTTCATCCACATAGTAATAGTGCAAAGACATACAAATAAAATAAAAAGGCAGACTTCACATTTTGCAATGTTTTTCATTAGCCACATTATAGCCTAAATATATTAACAATATGTTTAACTTTATAATAACTGGTCAAAATAAGATGTTTTGAAATATATATAGATTTATATCCACTATCATTTTATACAATTTTATCTTATTTATATTTTCCATATTGTATCTGTACACTATATATTTCTTACTTCTATTCCTCAGATATGACAGTCATTTAAATGAAGTATAGAAATACATAATCTTGTGGGGACTGCTAAGGGAAAGGGGTATGGAGGGAGAGGAAGGATGGTATGGGGGGGTCAATGGTAAAGGATGGAGCCTTGACCTGGGGTGGTGAACACAGAATACCTATGATGTGTTGTAGAATTGTACACATGAAACTTGTATAATTTTGTTAACCAGTGTCACACCAATAAATTCATAAGAAAGGAAAAAAAGAAATACATAATCTAAATTTAGAATCATTCATTTAAATGACTTCATCATGTTACGAAAATAATTTTTAAAATTCTGAATATTTAATTATCACACTAATATTATTAATATTATATAATATATAAAAATGCATATAATATATAGAATATTAATGGATTTTTATCAATAAGTTTAGTTAAATCTAAATATTTTGGTGACATTAAAATGAACTATTTATAATTTTGTTTAATGTATCTTTATCTTATTCTTCCCATTTCTGATTTTTGCATATTTTCAAAATTTACAAAACATATTACTATAATAATACATGTATTTAATTTATAAATGTATTTTTAAAATAACCATTTATGCTAAAAAATCATGCTATTTGTGAGACATGGTCAAAAATACTAGTGACAACTATTATAACTTACTTATTTTCTTAGAGTTAATGCTGACAGTGTTTAATGCTCAAAGGGACCTTAGGAGAACTACTTCAGGTATAGTTAATGGAGCAATGCTTCTTAAAATTTAATGAGTATTCAAATCTCTTGGTGATCTTGATAAAAGTAAAGATTCATTAGGTCTGACTGGAACCCGGGATTCTATATTTATAAAAAGATTCCAGGTGACAGGGACTCTGCTGGTCCCCAGAGCACACTTTGAGCAGCAAGGCTTAAGAGCAGTCTTCATCTTAAGATGAAGGAATCTTGCAGTGAATTTTCCCCTCTCTGCCCTCTCACTAATGGCAGCCACAAATCCAGGTTTTGTTGATAGTTAAACATCCTTCTATTTACGGAACTTGTTTCTTGATGGGCTCAGAATAGCGAAAGATAAATTTACAGTTATACTAATAAATTCCTTCCTCTAAACAATTAGTGGATTTTCATGTAGTTACATTAGGATGACTTAGACCGAAGGATTTAGGATCCTATAAAGGAAGAGGAGAAAACAGTAACAAAGGAGGAGTACTGAGCAACTGGTAAGGTTTTCAGGATATTTGAAAAGACTGTTACGGTGGGACAGTATGTAGCAATATTTTAAAGAATATTTTATTGTCTTCACAGGTGTAGCTCAGCTGGTTGAGCATCATTCTGCAAAGCGAAGGTTTGATTCCTGGTCAGGGCACAAGCCTGGGTTGTAGGTTTGATCCCCAGGTGTAGGAGAGGAAATCAATTGTTATTTCTATCCCCATCTTCCTCTGTCATTGCCCCTCTCTAAAAATAATTAAATAAAATCTTTTAAAAAAGAATATTTTATTAATGGATAGACGGTTCCTTTGTAAAAGACCATGCTGCCTAAGTATTTGATATATTCAAGTGCACCAGGATATACTGAATTAGGAGACATCATGGCAAAGTAGTTTGTCACTTGATACTTGGGTGATACATGGCAAATTACTTAGAGCCTTAATTTTCCATCTGCAAGAATAATAATATCTACCTGAGGTGATTATTGTGAGGATTAATGAGCAAATACACACAAAGCACATAGAGGAGAGTGTAGCACATGATCGGTATTTAATAAATGTTAGCAATTGTTCTGTTTATTAGGAAAATATATCCATGAAGCTACCTGGTTATTATTTTTCAAAGAAGACACAGATGTAACACAGGCTCAGATGACCAAAAAATATTTGGAATTGTTGAAAGAAAAACTACCAACCTAGAATTTCAGTAAAATTACATTTTAAAAGTGAAGGAGAAAAAAAAAGTGAAGGAGAAATAAAAACTCTTCAGAAAAAAAGAGATTCTGGGTTCAGTAAACTTGCCTTGGAAAAAAATGTTAAAAATTCTTCTGAGAGAAAGAAACTTATATAGGTCAGAAAGAGACCTACATAAAGAAAGGAATGGTGTTAGCAAAGGTATAAATGATAATAAAATAAAAACTTTTAATTTCCTTGTTTGGTCTAACAGAAAACAGTTTGTTCAAAGTAATAATAGCAATAGTCACAATAATTATAAGGGTGGCTACAGCTTAGGGATAAATGAAATGAATGATAATGTCATCTCAGACAAGGAGGGAGGAAGTGGAAATATTCTGTTATAAAGTACCTGCATTATCTATAAAGTGGCATAGTGTTAATTGAAAGTGACTTGGATTAGTTGAAAAGGTATATGGAAAACCAAGGACAACCACACAACCACAATTTATTTTTTAAAAAATGTATAAGCGATATGTTAAGAGAGGAGAGAAAAATGAAGTCACAGAAAATGCTCAATTAAAAGTAAGAAAGACAGCCAGAGTAGAAACTCAAAAAGAAACAAAGAACAGAGCACCAAACAGAAAACAGTAACAAATATGGTTACCATTAAACCATATATATCCTAATCAATTCGTCTCCTAGGAATAGTCCCAATAGAAATTTATCTATATTTTTTCCACAAGATTTATATACGAAAGTTCATATCAGCACTATTTTAAATGGCCTCAAAGTAGAAACAACTCAAATGTCTATCAGTGATAGAATGGATAAATGTGATTGGTGTATTTATACAGTGGAATACTACACAACAATGAGAATGATTGGATTATTGTACAAGACAACGAATAAATCTTACTAATAGGCTGAGCAAAAGAAAGCAGACACAAAAGAGAACATAGTGTATGATCCTTTCCTATAAAGTACAAAACAGGGAAAGCTAATCTAAGTAAGGTATTTGAAGTCAAGGTAAATGTTACTTTATTTAGGAGGAGAGACTGAGCATGACTGAAGAGAGAGAGGTACTGCAGGTGCTTGAAATGTTCTGCTTCCTGTGCTGGGTGTTGATTATATAGGCGTTTTCACTTGGTGAGAATTCATCAAGCCATACACTGATGATTTGTGCACTTCTAAAATATATTTTGATAAACAATTTAAGTATTCTAAATATTTATGCAAAATAACATATAATTACATATTGTAGAAAGAAATAGAGCCGAAAGATAGAGTTGTTAAGATGTAATATGCACTCTGCAATTATGGAAAGTTTCCAAAGTAAAAAAGTCATCGAAAGATATTATTTTGTTAATCTAGAGATCATTTCGTTAACCTCAAATTGTGACAGAAAATGTTTTGATTTTACAAAAGGGGCAACTATTTCATATTTTTGTGTATCTCTAAGACCAGCCTCAGGAAGTCTGAAGAACTGGGGATTTTGAAAAATGCTAAAGCATCAGAATGTGTTTGCATGTCTGGGAATAATAAAATGAACAAAGGAAGGATGGAACAAAATGGTTGGACAGCATAATCTGATATAAGATTAAAAATAAAACTGCACAGCATGGAGGAGATAAAGGGAAGAAAAAAATGAGGCAATTGTAATAGCATAATCAGTAAAAGATACAAAAAAAACCCCCACCAAAAACAAACAAAAAGACCCCAAAATAGTCACAGGGATGTGAAGTACGGCATTAGGAATATAGTTAATAATACAATAACTAAGTATGGTGCCAAGTTTGTACTAGAATATGGGTGGGGGGAGACTTTGAGGTAAAGCATGTATATGATTTTCTAACCACCATGCTGTAAACCTGAAACCAATACAAAAGAGTAAATTCCTCTTTCCTGCACCAACATAAATAAATAAAAATATAAAATAAATAAAATAAAAATAAAACTGCAAAACTACTTTTCTTTTGTTCTGTTCTCTCAAATAGATCACTCTTCAACCTGTGCATGAAATACAGGAGTGAGCCCTGGTGGGTGTGGCTCAGTGGATTTAGTGGCCCTGGTCTGCAAACCAAAGGGTTGCATGTTCTATTCCCAGTCAGGGCACATGACTGGGTCACAGGCCATGCTCCCAGTAGGGGGCACGTGAGAATCAACCACACATTGATGTTTCCCTTTCTCCCACCTTTCCCCTCTCTCTAAAAATAAATAAATAAAATCTTAAAAAAAAAACAAAAAAATAGGAGTGAAAATATGAGGGTCACCTACCATTTTTAAGTAGATCCAGAGTCCCAGAGAGACAAATTACTTTTGTGGTGCTTAAAACCTTGCTGAAGTTCTATCTATATTTGTAATCTTTAAAGAATCAAAGACAATAGGAGAGGAATCAGAAACCTGGAAAGGGATGCTAGTCTCTTCATTTTTAAAATGATTGTGTCTGAAAACTGTACTATGGTAACTTTAATATTGATACTTTTTAAATTTCCATGCCAAATTTTAGATAAAATGGTTTTGTTAATACTGAGTTTAGGTGGAAAGTTAATGGATATGGTGATAGCTACTAACATTTTATTTAATTCCTAAAATAATCTATCATATATGCTTTAGTAAATTTTCCCTTTTAGATTAAAAAAAATTATAATAGCTATTCTAAGATTATGTACCTAGTAAAAATTTAACTGATCCTTAAATTTATGTTCTTTTCACTATATTCCATTTCAAAATCCATGCTCTTTCAAGCAGTACTACTAAAAAATTGTACAGACAGTATATTAATTTTATGATTGCTTTTGGCAAAGTATGTTATAAAATCCAGCTAGAGAAAGTAGAACAAATAAGATTTATAGCATAACTATAACATTATGTAAAAAAAGAAAGGTGAATTAACAAAATGTTCTATAATACCCTTGTCTCTTTCCTGTTTAGGAGTCTTTATTACTTTGATGATTATTCAAGAGGTGGATGAATGACACAGAAAGAGAATGCTGACATACTTCAGAGTAAAATAATATTCACATTGATTGTCACTCAGTAGTTACCTACATAGTGCCTACCAGGTGTCAGATCATCTGCTGGACACCTGTGTTGAAACATGAATAAGACAAATGTGTCACTTGTACTCCCAGAGCTTTTTCCTTAGTGTGGGACACACGGATGACCAAGTGTTACACGAGAGTAAGTGAGTCCATGTTCAAGAAGAGCATGTAGTTGGCAGGAACCCATTCTGAGTGTTAACCAGGGCCCCCTAAGAGTCAGAACTAAAGAATGAGTAAAAGTTAGCAAGCTTGCTGTAGGGAGTTAAGCAAATGTGTGGGGGTGGGCTGAGCTGGAAAATGTTTTTAGTCAGAGGGAACAGTAAGTACAAAGGCCTTCTGGTACAAGAGACCACTCTGTGTTTCTATATATGAAATTGTCCAGCATGCCGAGAAAGTGGAGGTCATAAGGTCTGTAACAGTGAGTTGAAACCAAAGGGATGGAATGCAGGAGGTCTGTATATAAAATTTTATATTTGTATTTTAAAAAGAATACATAATTTCAAAGTGACATGAGATTTAGATTGGTAGAAGGTTTTATTTAGCCACTAGTTTTGATTAAGTGTGGAAGTGAACAGACATGTTGTTCAAAAAGAAAAACAAAAACAAATAGGGAGGTCAGACCCATATCAGGGGAACTGATAAGAACTGCCCCAACTCCAAAATTTCACCAGAATGGCCAGTCCCTGCACTGGAAATCCCTACTGTGTCATTCCTAAGGGGACCTCCCAAACCCTGTACATTATATAAAAGAACAAAACAAAAATAAAAGCCATAACACCTTTAACTTCATTTGTAGTGATTTAGTGTCCAAATTGAGAAAACTCCCTTTTCTACTGTGACTTTGTATTTATCATCCTGGATATAATGCATTAAATGTAATTGTAGGTGCTCCACTGAAAGAGATGGTTGAAAACCATTACTCCCCCAGTACATTTGGAAGGTCCTTGTGGTGAACAAGTTATAGAAGCTGTGAAGCCTCAGTCTGTAGAAGAACTGATCAAGCAGACACATCTTTGCATCTTAAAACATCTAAAGAATTGTCAAGTGCAAGAAGCAGTTGATATGTTTTCTGTTTTTTCAAGTAAGGAAACTATGATGGGGAAACTCAAGAGTTGGAAAATTTTAGTTTTAGGCAATAGTTAATAAGTGTGGAGAGCAGGACCAATAAAATGGCATTGGTCCGATTAAGACAGCATAAAGTATGCAAAACAAAGTGGAATCACTTATGTCAACTATAATGGCTGTCAGTCAGCCATGACACTTCAGTTTAAGAGGAAAATTACCTAAGTCAGAGTAAATGCACCTGGCAAGGAGACATGTCTGCCCATGTGGTCAGAGCATGCATGTTTGGCAATGAGACACACTTAAGATATCTGCACACATGGTCAGGGTAGCCATGTCTGCACAGTGGGACCACCCATAGATAGGTTCCTGGGAAAATTCCCCACTTTCCATCAGTGGTGTCAGGACATTTATCGAAAAGGCCCAGAAAGATGGAGTCTACCACTTTCAAGGTATTACTGAGGCAGGCTCCAGACCACTGCTGAGACAGCTGAGCCCCACATGCCAGGGTGCTGCTCCATGCCATGCTGATCTCCTTTGGCATCAGCTGCTGGGGGTTCTGCCCTGCTGGACTAAGGACTTTGCCTGCCCTGCTGCCCAACTGGCTCCAGTAAAAGTTAGGACCCTTCCTTGTAAGACACCGACAACCCCTTTGCCCACCGTGCTGTCTCCTGGACCTGCAGACTGAGACTCTGGAACTCGGGTTCATTTCCCCCAATCGATTGCTGTGTGTGTGTATTACATTTCTCTTAGATTTTTAGGGTGTGAGTAGGATATTAAAATGTATGTTGATGTTCTACTTTGATTGAACCTGCATTCAATAAAAGCTGAGTGAATAGCATAGTTACTGTGTGTGATTCTTGTCTATTCCTTGGTGCCGGGCTGCTCGGCAGGCAGCTACCTGAGCAGTTGACCTGCTGACTTATAGGAAAGACTAGATCATGAACAGATGTTTGCAACAATAAGCTTAGTAGTTAATGCATGTAAAAAGTGATTGTTTCAGGATCTGAAGGTATGGCCTACCCTGACTCCAGGAGACCACAAGCAATTCCACCTTTGTGCCCCAGGAGGACTGCAAGCAATCAAGATAGTATCTGAGCCACTGTGGTCGAGAGAGAGACATCCTGCTGCCCAGGGCACAGATAAAGAGAATCACTCAGGGCACAGGACACAGGACACAGGACACAGAACACAGATAGAAAGTCACCAGTCAGTTGTTGAAAGGATATGAAAGGCTATTAGGGAAATTGGCCTGCAGCTTTTATGTGATTAACGTCTTTTCTGAATTCCACATCCCTCACCTACACTTTTTTTCCCTTGAATTCCAAATCCCCTTACCTACACTTTTTCCTTCTTATAAAAAGGCTGGCTTGAGGAAGGATGATCCCATCATATGTCTGTCAAAACCAGTACATGGCCTCCTTTGTGCAGATTCTATGTTTGGCCCCAGTGCAGCCTCTCCTGTGTTTCTTGTCTGCGATGCTGAAACCTGGCCTACCCGGCACCACACAGAAGTACAGGTCATACAAGCCAATGCTTGGGTCATATTTGATCCCCAGATAATGTGTTACTGGATCCAAAAGCCAAAGTTTCCATTATCTGAGAAGTTATTTTTTGTAACTCATACTCTCACACCCCATGGACAGTGCAGTGGATGGCAATCTTTTCATTTCTCCTGATGCCAAAGGATCTGTTGGTGTATCTGGCTTTGGAAAACACAGGTGTCTGACCTGTGAGCTGCTGAAGGACCTTGGCTGCTCGGCTCAGTCTGTCTCCACTTTCCCTATACAGATGTTGAAACAGAGTTTGCGGTTGCAAAGTTCCCTCATGGGGTTCCCTTCTCACCTTCATCTGTGCCATGATGAGAAATAGGAAGAGCAAACAATGATTTTAAAAAAAGGGAACACTTTTACACTCTTGATTGGAATGTAAAAGGTGCAGCCATTATGGTAAATAAAAGTATGGAGGTTCTTCAAAAAATTAAAAATAGAACTGCCATATGACACAGCAATCCCATTTCTGTGTATACCGAGAGGATATTAAATCAGGATCTTGAAGAAATATCTGCCCTCCCATGTTCATTGCAGCAACTTTTACAATAGATGAATAAATAAAGAAGATGTAATGTATATATTTACATATATCCATACAATGGAATATTATTCAACCATAAAAAGAAAGAAATCATGCCACTTAAGATGATGTAAATGAACTGAAGGATAATGCTAAGTGAAGTAAGTTTGACACAGAAAGACAAATACTGTATTATTTAACCTCTATGTGGAATCTAAAAGTGTTGAACTCATATAACCATTAAATAAAATGATGATTGCCAAGGTCTGTGGGGTGAAAATAATGGAGAGATATTGGTCATAGGATACAAACTTTCAGCTATAAATTGAATAAGTTCCGGGAATCTAATATACAGAATGGTGATTATAATGAATAATACTGTATTGTATACTTGAAAGTTGCTAAGAGAGTAGATCTTAAGTGTTCTCACCACACAAAGAAGGGGATAATCATTTGAGGTGATGGATATGTTAATTAACTTGTTATAATCATTTTACTATATATATACATATATAATTATCTCATTATACACTTTAAAAGTCACATTGTAGAACCTAAACATATATAATTTGTGTTTGTCAATCATACTTCAATATAGCTGAAATAATTGTTTTAATTAAAAAAAAAGGCTTTTGAAAGGAAATGTAAGATGGTCTGTCAGGATATATACTCCATCTTCTCAGATTACTGGCTGTGGATAAAGCTCTCATAAAGATTCAATCCCTGTCTCTGTTTATTGGTTCTGGTAGTGACAGGCAGCATGAATGCTGACTTTTCTGGTTTCATCTCCACAAAATGAGTGGAAAAAAACAAAAAAGTTTTTTCATTGTTGTTCAAGATAAAAACACAAGTAGTAGAGAGGAAAATTGAAATCAGAAATTTATCTCTAGGAAATAAGAAAAGCTGTGATTGGGCTTAAACTATGCACTTAGTACACTTCTCTGTGACTAAATTTTAACAGACTCTGTTAGGTGAATTCACTGAACAGCCATATCTACAAAGTGTTAAAAGAAAAAAAATAAGGAGAATATTATGACTTTTAAGTAAAACATGCTAAAAATTGTATGGAGCTTATAATAAGGATATCAGGTTGATGTTATAATTTTTTCCTATAAGTTTTCACTAAGAAAAATTATTATGAGCAGGTATTATGAAATAATGGAAGAAAAAGAAAATTAAAAGTCATGGAGACATGGATTTGAAATTCAACTTTTCCACTACGTTTGCTTAATGATATGCAGTAAGTCAACTAACTTTTAAAGCTCTGTGAGTATGTATATTTAATCTGCATCAGTAGTGGAGGAAGGGAGAGCTCAACGTGAAATCCAAAGTACCACAAATGTTAATATTATAGGAGTTTAGTTTATCCTAATGATTAAAAATTACAAAATAGTCTAACAATTACTTTTCTTGTATAGTCTTTCTTCATATTAAATGAGCGTACATTAGATCAATGAGTTTCAATTATTGTTCACATAGCATCTTTTTCTTATTTTTTAAATTATTTTATTGCTGTTCAATTACAGTTGTCCCCACTTTTCCCCCATTACTCTCTTCTGCGCTACTTTACCCCACCTTCCTCTTTCTACCTCCACAGTTGTGTTTGTCCATGGGTCCTTTATACACGTTCCTTGACTTGACCCTTTCCATCCTTTCCCCCTTTATCAACCCCCCACCCCAGTCACTGTCAGCTTGTTCTTTATTTCTATATCTATGATTCTGTTTTGCTCATTTGCTTGTTTTGTTGATTAGGTTCCTCTAATAGGTGAGGTCGTATACTATTTGTCTTTCACTGCCTGGCTTATTTCACTTAGCATAATACTCTCCAGTCCCATCCATGCTGTTGTGTTCCTTCTTTCTTCCTGCTGCATGGTATTCCATTGTGTAAATGTACTACAGCTTTTTGATCCACTAATTTACTGATGGGCACTTAGGCTATTTCCAGCACTTGGCTATTGTAAATAACACTGCTATGTACATCGAGGTGCATAGGTTCTTTGGACTGGTGTTTCAGAATTCTTAGGGTATAACCCCAGCAGTGGAATGGCCAGGTCAAAGTGTTTTTTAGTTGTTTTTTTATTTTAGTTTTTAGTTTTTTAGTTTTAGTTTTTTGTATTTTTAGTTTTTTGAGGAAATTCCATACTGTTTTCCACAACAGTTGCACCAGTCTGCATTCTCAGCAACAGTATACTAGAGATCCCTTTTCTCCACAACCTCATCAGAACTTGTTTGTCGATTTGTTTATGATGGCCAGTTTGATTGGTGTGAAGTGGTATCTCATTGTGATTTTAATTTTCATCTCTCTGATGGCTAGTGATGCTGAGCATCTTTTCATATATCTCTGGGCTCTCTGTCCTCTTTGGTGAAGTGTCTGTTCAGGTTCTTTGCCAATTTTTTAATTGGATTGGTTTGTTTCCTTGTGTGTAGTTGAGTGAGTGCATTATATATTTTGGAGCTCAAACTCTTGTCTGAGGTATCAGTGGCAAATATATTTTCCCATATGTTTGGTTCCCTTTTCATTTTGCTGATGTTTTTGTTAGCCATATAGAAGCTTTTTAATTTGATATAATCCCATTTGTTTATTCTTTCTTTTATATCCCTTGCTTTAGGGGACATATTGGTAAAAATATTGCTGCATAGAATATCTGAGATTTTCCTATGTTCTCCTCTAGGGTTTTTATGGTGTCACGGGTTATATTTCAGTCTTTTACCCAACTCGAGGTGATTTTTGTATATGGTATAAGTTGGTGGTCGAGTTTCATTTTTCTGCATATAGTAGTCCAGGTCTCCCATCACCATTTGTTGAAGAGGTTCTTTTTACTCCATTTTATGCTTCTGTCCCCTTAGTTGAATATTAATTGACCATAGAGACATGGGTTTATTTCTGGGCTCTCTATTCTGTTCCATTGGTCTATGTGTCTGTTCGTATGACAATACCAGACTTTTAATTACAGTGGCCTTGTAATATAGTTTGGTATCAGGTATTGTGATCCCTCCTACTTTGTTCTTCTTTCTCAGAATTGCTGGGGCTATTCGGGCTCATTTATGGTTCCATATAAATTTTCAAAATGTTTGTTTATATATGTGAAATATGTCATTGGTGTTTTAATAGGGATTGTGTTGAATCTATAAATTGCTTTGGATAGTGTTGGCATTTTGATGATATTCTTCCAATCTATGAACATGGTATATTCTTCCATTTATTTGTGTGTTCCTTAATTTCTTTCTTTAGCTTTGTGTAGTTTTCTGAGTACAGGTCATTTACCTCCTTGGTTAGGTTTATTCCTAGGTACTTTATTTTTCTTGTTTACACAGCACCTTCTAGTCTGATATGTATTCCAAACTTAGATTCTTTTTTAAAACTATTTATTACCTATCTATCTATTTATTTACTTATTTACTTATTTATTGAGATATGGGAAGGAACAAAGAAAGAAAAGGAGAGAAACATCGATATGAGAATGAAACATGGATCGGTAGCCTCATGTATGCATCCTGCCTGGGATGAACCCTCAACGCTGGCATGTGCCCTAATTGGGAACTGAACTGATGACCCTTCACTTTGTGAGACAATGTCCAACCAACTGAGCCATACCAGTAAAGGTAAAACTTAGTTTCTTCAGGTCAGAGTTAATTGCTGAACCTTTCCTGTTGTGAATTGTATTCTTTCATCATTTTAAGTTCTTCACAATATTATACCCTTCATCAACAAAAATATTTATCATTCTGAAATAAATATGAATTGTTGACTCCTCAAGGTAAAACAAAATTATTTTGAAAATGTGAATACAAAAGGAAAAGTTAGCATATTTAATGGAGACATAAATTTGATGATGGTGATGGAATCCTTTCCTATATTTTTGCAGCAGGTGTTAATTATGTAGTTTTACCTTTAAGAAAAATTAGCCTGTTTAGTACTTTAAGAGTCTTGGTCTATAAGCTGTCAGACTTTAATAAATAACAGAAAATACAATCCATACAATTACTATCTTCCTTCCTTCCTTCCTTCCTTCCTTCCTTCCTTCCTTCCTTCCTTCTCTCTTTCATTTGAATAGTCAAAAAGATTATATGTATATATGAATTATCAATCAAGAAATTTATAAAAATATGACAGATTTCATTCTAGGAATTTTAAAAGGAAAGTATAGTTCTTGTGATTGTCAATATTATGGAATTCTTATGGCTGAGATTTCCAAGTTAAGCCATGTTTAGAAAACTGCATATGCATAACCCATTTCAGTGCTAGGCCATATAAGAGAGCCTGCAATTTGACTTTTTAACTGGAGTATCTAGTGAATTAAATTTATTGTAATTATTAAAATACTAAGATTTATATATATCATGCTGTAATTTATTTTATATGTTATCAAGATTCCTGGTCCATTGTCTCTTATTTCTCACCATTTTTTTTAGATTAAACACTTTTCAAACATTATTTAATTCTTACCTTCTATTAGCTTGACATTTGTTAATTCTTTTACTAGTCTTTTAGAGGATATCTTAAAGAGTAAAACTTGAATATTGTATTATTATATCTTTTACAACTCTCTATGAATTACTATCTTATGCTTTCCCAGGGAAAAATACTTCCTTTATGCTTTAAAGAATATGTTACAGTTTTACCTATTTTCATCTTACCCATTTTTATGGCTTTTGCCTCCTTTATACTCTGTCAAAAGTGAATGGTTTGTGTGTTTCCTTATCCTTGGAGGAGTGTATTATACTTTGGAATTCAGAATGCAAATATCTTTAGAATTTCAGTGTTCACTATAGTAGTCATTAGACATGTGTGGTCACTTAAATGTGAATTGTACTTAAATAAATAAAATTAAAAATTCAGTTTTTCAATTGCATTAGTTACATTACTACTGCAAATAAGCACAAGTGACTAGTGTCTAGCCTATTGGACAGATCACAATTAAGAATTTAAATTATGTTGGCTGTTCAGTGGGAGAATATTGCTTAAGGGCCATTTAATTCTTTTTCTGACTTTCTCATATTTTGAATTATGATTGCCTTGCATATTAGTTTTAAGTAAATTTAACCCCTTCTAGATATACTATTATTGCCTTGTATAGTCAATTTTTAAATATTTATCAACATTTATAACCTTCCTATTGCTCTTCCTTCCTTCCTCCCTACATTACCATGTTTTATGTAAAATAATTTTATTTCAACATGAAGAACTTCATTTGATATTTAGTTTAGTTTAGGAAAGAAAAGTCATACATTCTTTCATTTTGATAATCTGAAAACTTTGAAAACTTTGAAAACTCCTCTACTACATCTTTACTTTCTTTTAGAAGAAATAGGAATGTTATGTTGACAGTTGTTTTCCTTGAATATTTTCCATTTTCCTGAGGTTTCTATATCATCTTTATAAAGTCAACTGTAACTTTATTGCTATTGTTTTGAAGATAATATTGTAACAGGTGTGGCGTGAAGTCCAGAACCTGGGGTGTTTAGGCTAGTGGTCTCCCCAAACCAGAGAAGCCTCTGCCCCCTCCTGGGATATAGAAAAAAGAAAAAAAAAATCCCCAAACCCCTACAACCTGGCTGGGGGAAGGGGAAATGCAGCTGGGTGATTGAGTTTTAATTTGCATATCTATAGAGCTTAGCCAGTGTTTTAGTAATGCTAAATATCAGTAGTAGGCACTCAGAGCCAGGGAGATAGGTATAACTCTCACCCAGGGTGCGATGTAACTGGAGGGGCTTACTGTGCCTGAGAGCAAGAAAACAGTTAGCTCTGTGTCATGGAACCAAGCTTGCCCCGAGTAACAATGGCATCTGAGAAAGGCAGAAGAGACCAGACTACTGGCAGGTGTAATCCAGTATGGGAGGAGTTGGAAATGGGGTTATGGAGGAAAATCCACACCAGGATTTAAACTCAGGCTTGGGGCAGCCATGCTGTCTTGGCCATGCGGTTTGAAAGGATGCGAAAGAACCCTCACCGGCCCACTGCGAGGATACAGTTTTGGATTAAAAGCAGGAGCCTAGCTAGCCAAGCATGGATGACTGGAAAAAGCCAGAATACAGATGGGAATCTGCCCAGCTAAGCTACAGACTTTTTTTTCTTTTCCTGAGAGAAGGTACCTCTGACTGGTGTGGTTTTCCAAGGGGAAGCAGGATTGTGTGTTTGTGGGTGTTTTTGTTTGTATGTAAAGGGTGTGGGATTTAACAGCAGAATTACACCATTATTCTAAACCTGTATAATTTTTGAATAAATAGTTCCTTACCTTTCCCTAGGACTCTGGTATTGGGAGTCACGGTTCATATCAGAGGCAGGCAATAAACCCAGAGCAATAGAACCCAGTGGTTCTATTACAATATCCTTTTTTCTCCCCCTCAAGCTGCTTAAGTATTTTCTCTTTAACTCTCATGTTCAGTAGTTTTATGTGATGTGCAAAAGAAAGAAAATGCATTTATTCTGCCTGAGCCCTAAGCAGGATGAATCTGGTAATCCATGGTTCATATTTTATTTCAGTTTTGAAAAACTCTAGCCAAATAGTTATACAAAATTTTCCATTCTATCTCTAACCCCTTTGATGAGAATGTATGTGTATGTATATGTACCTTTCTGTTTTGTTTTTGCTACTTGGTTCAGAGCTATTGCATAAAAAGACTATGTAGCCACCTATTTGCATATTAGATATCAATGTTTTCAATGGACACATCTGCCTAGAAAGGTGAGGTATTTCTGGCTATAAAACCCACACCTGATTCTGACAGAGTGTATTAGCCTATGAATGGACACATTCATAGGTAATTAGGTGGTGAGGTTGTTGGAAGATCTCCCTGGAGTAGCTCAGGAACCTGCTGGTGGGGTGAGGGTGGGTTCTTGGTACAACTCCTAAGTTAGACTAGAGCGTCCTTCATTTTCCTCTGGAAAGTTTTCTCAAGTCTCCAGACACTTACTTGTGGCCGGTAATTAATTATTACACATACCAAATATATTTTGATTTTATTATATATATCAAATATATCTTATAATATTTTCTGAAATTTTCATCCTGTTTGTTTGCCATGTTCTACTTTCTATTGCTGAATTTTTAATAACTTTTTTGCTATGCTTAGTCTGCTGTTAATCCCATCCATTGACATCTTAATTTTAATATTTGCAATTTTTAATCTAAAATATATTTCTGATTCTTTTTTCAAAGATTTTAGTTCTCTCCCTGGCTCAGTGGATTTAGTTCTCTCCCTGGTGTGGCTCAGTGGATTGAGTACTGACCTGCAACAAAGGGTAGCCCCTTCAATTCCCAGTCTGGAACATGCCTGGGCTGTGGGCCAGGTCCCCAGTAGGGGGCACGTGAGAGGCAACCACATATTGATGTTTCCCTCTCTTTCTCCCTTTACTTCCCTTCTCTCTAAAAATAAATAAATCTTAAAAAAAAAGATTTTACTTCTCTAGTAAAAGTCTCCCTCTTGCCATTTATTTATTTGAACATAGAAATTACAGGTACACTAAGACTAACCTGTGATGTGCCCAATAAAATCAATCATCTGTCAGTCTGGGAAAGAGTTTCCAAGTGCATGAGGACTCCTCTTTTGCCTGGTATTTAAGGAATTCCAAACAGTCACAACAGCCCACATTGTTTTAAAGAATATGTTACAATTTTACCTATTTTCTTCTTACCCATTTTTATGGTTTTTGCCTCCTTTATACTCTGTCAAAAGTGAATGGTTTATGTGTTTCCTTATCCTTGGAGGAGTGTATTATACTTTGGAATTCAGTTTACTTGTTTAACTTTGGATTTCATATTTCTGATGGGTTCAAGAAAAGTTATGATTTTTTCAGGTTATCTGTATGTTAGCGTATGAGTAATGTTTTCTTGTAGCTTTCTAAATCCTAATTGAAAACAAGTTTTCACTGTTTATTTTCACATAAATGAAAATGATAGCATAGTAATTTAATTTCTGTATTAATTTTATCTCAAATTATGTTATCTAGTATAAGTAGCTATTGAAGTAAAAACCACTAAATAACAGAATTATTAATTATTAACAAACAACACAACGAAACAGTGTCAATTGTTAATACAGTAAACTTATATATGGGAAAATGGAAAAAGAAATTGGTTAGTAGAAAAGAGATTTGATATCAGGTAGCTTAGTGACTGCTTATGAATCATATGTTCTTTCTAAGTCTTAGTTTTTACAGCGTCAATCTAAAAAGTGTTAAATTTAGAACCTAAGTTGCTCACCTCTTTACTTATTTGGCAAAATTCTTTCTCCCCAGTGCAAACACGCATTTCCTGAACTTGCGTCTTATCAAACTACTACTTCCAGTTTCAATTTGTGAAAAAGCTATGATATATAAATAAAATATATGTTTTGTTTGACATTGTTAAATTGAATAAAATTGTTTTTGTTTTCTTTTTACTATACACTGAAATATTTTGGGGATTTTTTTGTCCCCTTTGGATCTTTGTATTCTCAATGATAAAACAATGTTTGTTTGCAAACAAAATCTGCTTGTGAACCTACTAACAGGCGATTTAATGAAATTTGTAATAAATTCTCCAGGCTATTAGAAATGTACCATTTTAAAACACATGGATTTCATGCCCTCATTTTTGATAAAATATTTGTTATTCTTCATTTATAGTTATGGACACATGCATCCTAATGCCTTTTTTAGAGTAATATGCCATTCTCTTTTCCATTTTACAGAACTGCTCACTCCTGCCTTTAAATGTTCCCAGCTGTTCCCTCTTGGATTTCTAATGTACCCAAGGTAGTAAAATAAATTGGGAGATTGAATGTTCAGAGTTTTTAACAACTAGTCAGTTCCAATGACTTTCTTCAAATTCGTCAGCATAAGAGAATTAATATTGTTATAAAACCAAATTGTTATCGAAAAAACAGTATGGATTGTGTGCTTTCTTGGCAGGTTTGGTAATGCATCTGACAATTCTGTGATCTAGTCATAAACTTCCAATTATGTCCAAGTCACTAGAGCCATTTTAAGATAACAAATAAAGGCTTCATTCACTCAGTGTCCAATCACTCAGTGCCCTCTCTTTTGTTTCAGTAATTAGTTTAAAAGTGAAGATGGCAGGTAGGGGCAATTTATATAACTTGTAATGGGGTACAGAGAATGGGCCCCCTGAAAATAGGGGAATGCCACCATCTTCCCCCAAAATCCTGCAAAGGGGAGCAGGGAATGCCCTTAGGGTGAAGAGTACAGTGCCTAAGGCATATTGCATAACAAGACAGATGAACGGCCTGTGCCTTCCTGAAGGGCAGAGCTGCAGAAGCTGCCTGCGGCAAATTGTATATGTGACCATGAGAATGTGCACTGGCAGAATGACTTGGCAGAGTGACTTGTGACAGCCCATGGGGGAGGAGGGGGGCTCATATAGCACCTGCTGAGCTGTGGGGCGGATGCCCACTCTGGATAGCTCTGTGTGGCTGTGAACTCTTGCCTTGACTACAGATGACAGCCAAAAGAGGGTCAAAAACATGGGGGAGCTGACAAAAATGGTGGACACTAATGCCCCATAGGAGGAGCAGGACGTTCAGCCACGTAGGAAGCTCTGAGATGAGCATTTAAAATTGGAGTGGACCAAGTAACATGAGATTGAGAGGTCTGTTTGGAGGTCTGTCTGTAGAAGACAGCAGCAGGGCTGGTGAAACTGTGGGTTACCTGCCTGGACAAGCACACAGATACACTGGTGAGCTAATGGCTGGAGTAAAGGGGGCTCCAAAGGAGAGAAAGGGATGCTATAAGAAGGACTCAGGATGGAGCACCCAGACTCATGAGAAGTGCTTGGAGTTCAGCTGTCAGTGGGAATGCTGAGCTGAAGAAGTCCGCATTTCTGAAGGTATGGGGGCTTGTTTGGTATGGGAGCTCTGGTATGGGACTTTTGATCTTGGTGCAAGCTCTCTATCTTTGGGTTTTTGGCATTTGGACGTTCTGGGTATCTGACCCTGCTCCCTGCATGCATGGGAACACTGGTGAGACTAGGAAATGCAGGGCCCACCAGGGGCTTAGACCCTGCAGATGGTAGGAGCCCACTCCTGGAGGCAACGTCGCATGCGGCGATGCATGCCTCCCTGAGCTCCAACTTCTGGGACAGTGCAACACAGCACATGGTTTCCTGAACTGCTACATGGAAACTGAGGACAGCACACCCAGATCCTGAAGGAGAGAGCTGCTGCAAGAGGATGAGGACTCTGAAACCCACAGTGCACATTCCAGAGAGGATGGAGATCTATTTGTGTGACTGGCCTAGGGAAAGATAAGGAAATGGGGAATGTCTGGACGTGGTTTTGACTTGTAGCCTTTTTGGGAGCAAGGGAAATTCTGTGTCTCATGGGAGAGGGGGTCTTGGGGCAGGAGTGCTTTCAGCACTCCCAAGGTAGGAATCTTGTTAATAAAAACCTGTTTCCTTCAACACAAATAACTGAGTCATATAAATTCAAGATGCCAAGTGGCTGAAACCCAGTTTTCATGCTTACAACTTGACACTATGTAGACATATCCAGAACACAATTTAAGGGTAGCAATATCACTTGATGTTATACAAATATAATATGCTAATGACCTACTTTTGTCATTAATTATACTTATGACATTTTTATAAAAGCAAACTGTAATCAGTAAACTCTGGACTCTTGCTGCCTGCCAAATGTTATAACAATATTAGGTGAATTAATTTGCTTTTTTTTTTAATAATAATGATAGAAATATTAATGTTAACTTACCATATGATTTTAAATGACCTAAGCATTGTTAATTCAGTTCCTAGCTAACGTCAATGTTGACCTTGGAGATAATTATAGATAACATATCAGTTTAGTTATTTATAACATTCTCACAATCACAACACCATTTCATGTATATGAGAGAGAGGGAGAGAAAGAAAGAGAGAACATTTAACAATTCCTTAAACATCTACATGTCTGTATTAAAACTAAGGATGAAATATTTTAGTATATGATTATAATATAAAATTGTTTTTCTTCTGATGTGCATGTCCTTTACTAGAGAAAGCCTGAAGCAAAACTCTAAATTTTTCTGTTATAAATTCTTTGCAAATATTGTAAATAATCATTATCTCTGACTTTATCCAGAAATGTAAGTTGCATTGCTCTAAGGAAATTCTACATAGGCAATGCCCTTAGGTGTCATCAGAAGACAAAATGAAATAAGGAATGAAGACCAGAAGGGACCTCTCCATTGATCACTGCAAACTATTCACCTTGGGATTTAAAGTGACAGCCCTGCCTCAAGTCCTGGATTCCTTGTTTTCATTAATATTCATGAAATGAAAGAACCACAGATCTTAGAGGACCTCTGCTAGCTGGGCATCTCTGGGGGGCCTGAGTGCTGAATGGGAGTTAATTTCAGCTGAAGCTGGAGGAGAGGCCTTGATCTCCGGGACACTGTCAACCTGGATCTGTGCTCTTGTCCTGAGCCAAACAAGACAGGGGGAAGTAGTTCCCTGGGACAAAGTCAGACGCCTGAAGCAGGGGCAGCACATATGGGCAGGGGCGGCCAACGGTTGCGTGGGCAGAATGTCATGATGGGTTAGGGGACGATGCAACTGCTCTGCTCCCTGACATCCTGGTCTATCAGACCTTGCTGAGCTTGGGTCCTAAGGAACTGATGCCTGCTGGAGCTTATGTGGAGCCCATGCCAGTCCATGCCCTAAAACAAATTCCTGTGGAGAGAGCAGTTCTACCACTACTATCCGGTGGCCTGTGACTTGCCCAAAACCCTGAGGCCACATCCTGGTATGAGGAGCTGGGGCAGCTCTATGACACTGGGCCCTGCATGGAGGTGAAGATGGAAGGAGCATACTGACCCTGTCCTGCACTTCAGCTTCTCCCATGCTTGCTACCAGTTTGCTTCCTGCTCCAAGGACTATATGGTGAAGATCAGGAACAATGACCTGACCATCTTTCTTCGTCACAGCACAGACATGCAGACCTACGACTAGAGCTACACCCAGTTCTCCCAGTTCAACTAGGACAACTCATTGTTGCTGGCTGGCCTGGAGGTGTTTCTGGGACCCCACAACTTCTCCTTTGGAGAGATTGAGGTCATCAGCTTAGATCATTTCCTGCATCTGTCTGGAGTGGAGCAATAATCCCTAGGATGTGTTTGGCTGCTGGCTCATGGAGACCAGCCTGATCTCAGGGAGCCTGCACCGTATCTGAGATCACTTTCTAGGTTGTGGATTCCGAGAATCAATGTGATGAAGGGGTTCTAGAAAATTGACACCAACACCATCCACATGCTGATGGTGACTGACTGCAGCTACTTCCACAGCCCTGACCTCCTGCTGGACACTGGTGGGACCCCTGCCACATCTTTGACCTGGGCAGTGAAGATGAGGACAACATTGAGGAAAACAGCCTGGCTCCAGCTGGTGTGCCAAGCAGGGTTTGTGTTGACTCCTGGACCCTTGAACACAGCAGCAAGATGAATGTATTCTGGAGATCAAGGTGGATAAGCTGCTGGCCCAGGGCCATAATAAGCCCCTGGAGGGCAGTGCTGCTGGTGCCTGAAAAAGCTCCTCATCTTCACCATGGGCTGCCTCACCCTCATGCCATGTCAGATCGGGGCACTGAACAGAAATCTTTATTCCAGTTAACAGCTTGTAATAAAAAATGATTTGACTTCTAGTAACAGAAAAAATTCCAAATGTTCATCACTCTAAATATATTATTTTTTTAGCGAGGTGTTATCATAGGGTGAGAACAAAAATCAAACAATCACAAGTTATACACAAAATTATGAGTTCTTAGCTTCATGGTTACTAAAAAATTAGAAAAACATTGGATAATTTCTATAGAGGAAACTGTTTATATTAACAGAAAGATGGGCTAAGCCACCATAGATGTGCCTGAGTGCACCCCTATTAGTATGAATTGATAGGTAGAACTATGATTAGTGATAGTCCACAGGAAATAGTATTGGAAGAACAAAGGCTGTATTTTATTTACAATGCAGATCACTATAAGAAAAGAACTTCTGCTTTGATGAGGATCATTTATTAATCTTACTGAGGTATGGCAGTAAATGTTAAAATCTTTTAACTGGTCACTTAAAACATATCAAAGAATATTTTTAGTGTGAGTTTGAGCTTATAAAGAAACCAGGGCAATGAAACAAACCAATTAATGTTGCCTAGCGTGTTTGTATTTATATTTACAATCCCTATTCTGGGTCTTTTATGAAGATACTCGAGATAATTTGAGTACATTTTCCTATGCTTTTACATTATTTAGCTTTTCAAAGTCTTCTATTTCTTTACCTTAGTCTAAGTGTTCTCTTGTATACGAGGTCTGTCCAGAAGGTATTTAGCCATGTAATATGAAAAGTGACATTTATTAAAGAAGATGCAAGATATAAGAAACATTGTACACAGGGCAATGACACCCCAGTCCCCTTCAAGGTAGGCACCTTGGGACCTACACAGTTCTTCCCATCTCTATCAGCTGCCCTATCATATTTTACTGGATCTCATCAAAGGTCTGAAATCTCTTCCCTTTCAAAGGTGATTTTAGTTTTAGGAAAAGCCAGAAGTCACAGGGTGTCAAATCTGGGCTGTAGGGGGCTGAGTCACCTGGGTGACTTGATATTTCATCAAAAAACTGCATGAGATGTGATGCATGTGTGGTCATGTTGTCATGTGAAGTTGCCAATCTCCAGTTATCCATAGCTGTGGTCTTCTAAATAATCGAAGTAGTTTCCATGGAGGAATGTTCAAGGTTAAAGCAAAATTTGAGGCAGATTCATTGGTCTACTTGCTCAGTGATTTTGAATGCAAGGGCTACACAGTACACATACTCATTCAACCATGTCTACCGCCCCCACTGACTAGTCCAGTGAAGTAATTATTGTTCACACAGCGCATCCCAGTACGCTCTCCTTGGCTACCAGGTTATATCAATGTCATGCAAACTATTCTTGTTATATTAGCAATGGCTGGAATTTTTCTGTACAGACCTTGTATATCATGTAGATTTTGTACTCATTTACCAAAGGGAGAAAAAAGGAAAACTTATTTACATATTTCCCTCTGATCTTCTTTTTCTTGTTTATCAAGGTTCACCCCACAGAAAAATAATTCACGTGCATTTACAGACTGCCTCATCTGGTCCTCTGGTGGCCACTCAGGAGGCAGCATCTTATTGTCCAGAGTAAAGTAATTTATGTGGAAGAAGGAAGAGCAGCTGAGCAATGAAGGGAGAAACATCGGAGGTGTCTTTTGTTTTGGAACTTAACTGGTTTTGGTAAAAGCTTCCTTGTGTCAGTTTTAAAAATTTTTGTGTTACTGGAGATCATTTTAGGTGGTAAAGGGAATCTGAAAAGGCATGCAAGATGCATGCTCACAGTATGTTACCAAATGAATGAAACACTGTAACTCATTGTTGATCTAACATAATTAATAATGAAGTAACCATACTCCATATATTTTGGGGGTATTTGCACATAATCTTCTGTTAAATTCTTCAAATATTTTTGTCCTTTTTTCACTTGATATTTCACCTTCTTAATATTTTTAATTCTTGTTACTAATACATTGCCTATTATGTACACTACAATATGTTCTATATTTGCTTAAATTTAAACTTTGCTTAAGTTATATTTTATGTACAAAAGTTATAAATAGTATTTCAGGCAAATATACCCATCCATCTATCCATTCATCCATCCATCTTGCCTTTGGAAATTCATTTTAAAAGATCTTTCCAGCTTCAACCTCCTTGACAAATTTTTCTCCACTGTAGCATTTGATGATATGGATAGTTTTCCATATCATGTGATAATATAAATTGGAGGCCTTTTGACTTTTGTTTTTCAGACAGATCACTAAGTCATCTCTATATATTTATTGATTAGACTGTTCTTCCTTCCTTACTTGAAGTGGCATCTTATTATCTACTGATAGCCTATATATATTCAAAAATCTATTTGTTCTTATTTTTTTAAAAAAAGCTCAACTACACTTTCACATTTACTCTTTCACATGAAATTTTAAATCTTTTAAAACTGCACTGACCTTACAGAGTAATTTGGAAAATTAAGAAGTTTTCTATGTATAAATTTTTACTTAAAACCTCAAACATAAAACAAATAAACCTGAAAAAGTATTAATTATACAAATAAAAACAAAAAAATGGTCCTGGAGAATTTATGGATCATACTTCCTATTTGATTTCTAAAGTTGCTTTTAGAAGAGAAAATGGCAAAATTTATCTGATCTTTTACATTTTGGTAACAAAAATTACTCTGTTGATTTTTTCCAGAACAGAAGGTCATGAACTACTCAACCAAGATGAAAAGAGGATATGAATCACCCCTCAGGATTTGACTGATCTTCAGAGAAAGAGATCTCCTCATTAGTTTGGTGGATTTCAGGGTCCTTCATGAAGAAAGATCCTTAGCACCTCCTTTTTACTTCAAAAATAAGGTCATTCTTTATCTCTGAGAAATGTTACATTTTGCTTTTGAAATTATTTAACTACACACATATGCTTTGATGCTTATACTTACTAGAAGCCATTGAAGTGTGATTGAATTAACTGCAATGATGTGCATTGTAATCATCTTCAAAAGCATTTGACAAATGAGAGGCTATAGCCTCAGAACTCCAGCCTCACTAGGGAAAGAAAAAATGTTGTAGAAATGCTAGCTCATTAGGCTACAGACAAAGACTGACTTTACCTTTGATGTTTCAGGGAAAACAAAAGGACAATACCAAAAAAAAAAAAAAAATAGCCAAAGCAATACTGAGAAAATAAAAGAATCAGGTCAGAAGCATCACACTCCCTAACTGCAAATTATACTACAAAGTGACAATAATCAAAGCAGCAAGGTGCCAGCAGAAAAACAGACACACATATCAATGGAACAGAATTGAGAGCCAGAAACAACTCACATATTTGTTTCTGAGCAAATAATTTTTGACAAAGGAGCCACAAAGGTACAGTGGAGAAAAGAAAACCACTTCAATAGATGTTGCTGAAACAATTGGAAAGCCACATGCAAAAGATTAAAACTAGGCTACAATTTGCCCCCATATACAAAAATTAACTCAAAATGGAACAAAGACCTAAATATCAGACCTGAAACAATAAAATAAATAAAAGATGACATAAACACTAAACTTATGGAATTGGTCTTAGACAAGAGCTTATGAATTTAACCCCAAAGGCAAGGGAAGTAAAGGCAAAAATAAAAGATTGGGACTAAAGTCAACTAAAAAACTTTTGCATAGCAAAAGAAACTGACAAAATACCAAAAGGCAATGAACTGAATAGGAGATGATATTTGCAAACCACAGCTCCAACAAGAGGTTAATATCCAAAACATATAAAGAACTCATACAACCCAACATCAAAGAAAATCCAATTAAAAAATGGGCAGATGACCTAAACAGACATCTCTCCCAAGAACATACATGTGGCCAACAGATATATGAAAAGATGCTCAATTTAATTAACTAGCAGGGAAATGCAAATGAATACAATGAGATACCACCTTGTACCTATTAGAATGGCTATTATCAACAAGCCAAGTAACAACAGGTGTTGGAGAGGCTGTGGAGAAAAAGGAACCCTTGTTCACTGGTGATGGGAATGTAAACTGGTAGAGCCACAGTGGAAACTAGCATGGAGTCTCCCCAGAAAATTAAGAATAGAGTTACCATATGTCCCAGCAACCCGTCTTCTGAGTGTTGACTCCAAAAAAATAAAAACATTTATTTACAAAGATATATGCAACCCTATGCTCGTTGTTAGCATTATTCATGGTGGTTAAGACACGGAAACAACTGAAGTGTTTCTTGATAGGTGATTGGATAAAGAAGACGTGGTACTTGGAATACTTTTCAGTCATAAGAAAAGATGAAATACTACCATTTACAATAGCATTGAAGGAACTTGAGAATATCATGCTAAGCGAAGTAATTTAGACAAAAAGTTAAGAACCATGTGATCTCATTCAAATGTGGTATATAAAACTGAAAGCAACAAGTGATTAAACAAAACAAACAAAAACTGATAGACACAGACTACAGTATGGTGATTACAAGATGGTGGAGGAGGGGTAGATAGTAATGGATAAAGGGGGTCAAATATATTGTGACAGAAGATGGTTTGACTTTGGCTGGTAGGAACATAATGCAATACACAGATCATGTATCATAGAATTGTACACTTGAAACCTACCTGATCTTATTCACCAATATCACCCTAATAAATTTAATAAATAAATAGCAATGTTTCTAATAAAAGTTATAAAAATTAAAAAAAGATCAACAATGGTAGATAAGGATGTATTACTCACTCTAACAATATTATTGCAACATGCCTGCCTCATTTTTATCTTCTAGTTTGATCTGCAACCTCTAAAAGTCCATTCTCCCCCTTAGGTGTGTGTTAGTCTATCCTCTAATTGTAAACAATGCATAGAGTTTGAGCAACAAAACCATGGGAATATAATGTACAATTTGGAGAAAGCAAAAAGTGTTTTGGCTTTTGTCTTTTTTTCCCATATTTTTTTTAATGTCATTCTATTACAGTTGTCTCAGTTTTCCCCCTCGTTCTCCCCTGCCCTGTCCTCCCCACTCCCACAGCCAATCCTCGCCTTGTCGTCCATGTCCATGTGTCATTTATACTTGTTCTTTAGCTAGACCCTTCCCCTTCTTTCCTCCTTTATCTGCCTTCACCCTCCCCTCTGTTCCCTCTGGATTATAAACCGATGATCAGTATAGGATTATGAATAGATGATTAAGAACTCAGATATTATCTGTTACTTGTAATTCCCAACCTCACAAAGAATGTGATGCATAGATTTTATCTGGAAAGTTGAACCATTACAAACATGACACATTTATTGATGTCAGTGATATAAAGCAATGATTTCCAACCTATCTGTGTATGAGAAAACATATTGGGAAAACATAAGATACTTTTATCTGTAGCATTTGTAGCACTGTGTAAAAAACAAAATTGGAGCATAGCCAATATTTTAAAATTAACATGCATACTGTTAGTCAAAGCATTCATATACTTCAAAAATACATATGCATATAAAATGTTATAATATAAATATAATTCTTGATAATTATTTATATTAACAGACCAGTTGAAATAAGCTCATGGATCCCCCAGGAATGTGAAGCTCACTAACTGGAAACCAGTTATAAAAGGGATCTTTTTTCTTTGGTTCTTTCTGCCTATCTCTCTTTCCTGTTGCTCTTCTTTTACTATCTTTCCTCATTAATTATAATTAATTTTTTGGCATAGATTAGAGTACTTAAAATAGAGGGTATGATTTTTGTCAAAATAATTTTAATAAAAAGTGATGAAGCCACTGAGCCAAAACCAAAGTATGAGTTGTTTACATACAATAGCCGTGTCTGCTGACATGTTTATCCAGTCATTTGACAACCATCTGTTCTTTAAAGATGAAGTACAAATTAAAGTATCACAAATATTTACTAGCAATGTGTGAAAACAAAATTATCTATGAGAAAACTTTTCTTTTAACACAAATATGTGCCAGCTACATATGTTTTCTGTACCCGACAGTTAAATAATTTCACTTTATATGTTATTGATACCTCAGTGGAAACAAAACAAAACAGGCATGCCTGGCCCCCAGACAGGTCCACAAAGAACTGGGGAAAAAAGACCACTTTTCTGATACATGTCAGTTCTCTCAATTCGCAGTGCTGTTGGAGGTCAGGGAAAGAGATAATGTGGATGGGGGAAATAAGGACTAGCTGGAAACAATTGCTGTTTCTTCATGTAAGAATATCCTTCAGGGAATGGCTATTACTTCATTTCCAAGCTGCTTCTTCACACTTACCTTCAAAATTTTGTACAAATTTAACCCTAACCTGGTGTCAACCAGGGAAGCTATTTCTGAAAAATAGAGTTTCAGCTTAATCAAGTTGACAGGGTAAACTACTACAATATTCTCATGGCTTGATCTTTTACAATATGCACTAGAGAGTCATTAGAGAGAACATGGGGAGTGACATAATTATACATTTTGATTTAGGAAAGCAACTCTGATCACAGTGTGTAGAATGTATTGCTAGAGTGGCAAAGAGAGGTATTAAAATTTTATTTTAGAATGTTCTGTCTTCCAGACATGGACTTGTGTAGTTATTAGCAAAGGAAAGAACAATGAGGAAAGAGATTTAAGACATGTCAAAACATTAAAAAAGACCCATTATCTTTTTATTAATGTAGTCGACCATTGATCAATATACATTATAGCTTACAGTTCAGCTACCCCTGGGGAAATCTGAGATATCAGATTGAAATATAAAGGTATGTGAAGAGTCCAATGGCCTCAAAATAAATATCATATTTGTGTTCTATATACAAACATATATATAGCCTATGTAACAGAAATACTAAAACAGATACATTAAACATTTAAAGATAAAAAATAAATAAAGCAAAATAATAGTAATATGAAACAAGAACAAAGAAAAGCAATATTCAGTGGAGATATTATGAGTGAAAAATAACAGAGAAAAATACATGGAATGAATAGTAAAATGGATATATATTCAGAAAAGAAACATTGACTTGGAAATTTATACTGAGAAATTAACTCTCTGATATATTTATTATTTCTCTTTAATTTTTAACAAATTTCTCATTTTTATTTGTGTCTTTTTAATTGTGCCTTTTATGATTTTTACTCTCCCTTTTGGCTTCTGAAATTTTAAAAATTTCAATTACAGTTTACTTTCAGTATTATTTTGTACCATTTCAAGTGTAGAGCATAGTGATTCAACAGTTGTGTACTTTACAAAGTGTTCCCCCTGATATTTCCAGAATTTACCTGGTACCATATATAATTATCGCAATATCATTGACTCTTCCTTATACTGTAATTAACATCTGCATGACTATTCTATAACTACTAATTTGTACTTCTTAACCCCTTTACCTTTTTCACCCAGTTGAAATGGTTTTTATCACCTTCTTTATTCTTGGATTCTATGAGTTTTGGTTGCACATTCTCCTATTCTTTAACAATCACCTACATTTTGCTGTCCATCCACATCTTCTTTGAGCTTTTCTTATTGTTATCATTATTTCTACTTTATGGTATCCCTTTATAGCTGCAATTCTTTAACGAAGTTACAATTATGTTTCAATTATATTGCAATCCCTTAATTTTTCAATTACTGTGCATTCAGATTAGACAATTTCCTTTGCTCATGACACCATTAAATTTTTCTGCTTGTTTTAATTTTTTATTAGGGCAGTCATGGGACGATTTTACAACTTCAATCCTATAGTTTTATGTTTGAATGAGTGTTTATTTATTTTTTATTATTCTCATTTAGTTAGTTTGGAGTTCTCTGGAGCAGCAATAAATTGAAGTTTCCAGTTGCAGAAGGAGAGGGCCGGGGTGGATGTGAGATTTCTTTGTTCATGATTCTCCTCTTCTGGTGCTAATGCGATTATCTCTTTTTTTCAATAATTTTCATATTGAAATAATACTTTATTTCATAAAGAACCCTATATTACTACCACTAATAAGGAGTTTGAATCTATGATATTTATATCATGATATTTTTAGCTTTAATATTGTTAAAGAAAAAGTGTTTCATTGCTAGTGTGATATTTAGACTTGCTGGGCCATTAGGACCAGCATGCTAGGTCAGAAGGTTTTCTTCATGGACTCTTCACATTTATGCAGAAGAGAAAAATCAATACCTGCCAATTATCTTCACAGGAAAGTTAGAATTTTATGCCTTTAAATGTATTCAAATTGGTTAAAGTAAAAGAGGGTTAGTAAAAGCAAGTATGCATCTGGGAAATGTGAGTAGTGAAGTCATATGACAGGGAAATTGCTTCTAAATGGGGGTCACTTAGGATTCTTTGGAATATTCAAGAACATAGAAGATGCATTAAATAGGTCAAATATATTTCTTTAACTGAATATGTTCATGAGTATGCATATATCTTTGTTATATATTATATATTTTCTATACTACTATCCTAATAATACAGGGATTGTAGTAGATACTCTATAGATATATAAACATATATTCCTGCAGTGGAGTACTAAATTACTAGACTGTGAGACAAAAAAATAAAAAATTCCTGGAATACTCTATAAGACTGAAATATTAGCTGAACTTAATAACAGTACAAAAGAAACAGAGTTCAATGTTATCACTAATAATTTTAAACTTCCACTGTCATTTATCCTTCCTAGCCTTAACTCTCTTTTCCCGTCTTTTCATGCACAGAAATACACAAAACCTTTCATTAAAAAGTTACTAAACAAAGTAAAGTTTGACAAATATGAACTGGGAAGAGAGGATTCAGATCTTATGTCCTCTTGATTGTTTATTATCCTTTTTTGCACCTTGTATTTCTCCATTTCTGAATTAGGTAATTAAGAAAAATACCCAGAGATATAAAACAAAAGTCTTTGGCTACTTTCTCTCCGCTCTTGATTTCTACAGAAAAATTGAGGACAAGCAGGAAACTTCCACTATGATTTTTTTCCATCTCATCCTTTCAATTTCTAAGAAACTGAAAGAAGTAGTGCTTACTTTATTCATAAGGTTTTATGAAGATCAAATGCATTGTTATGTGGTAAGCAAAAACCGAAGATTAAGTATTATTGTGATACTTACCTTGGTGGAGGGAAAAGAGTGCAGACGTCTCCAAACCATGGCTTCACCAATCTTTTCCTGGGCATCCCTTTACATCAATGAAAAGAAAATGGTTTGACAAATACAGCAATTTGATGATATGTCAAGCAAACATTTAACTAAATAATTATAGTGCATATAAAAATGTAGCAATGGGAATGAGAAAATGTGGAAAATGAGGGAAAGTGTGAGAGTGGAAAAGAATAAAAAAATAACAAAAAATTCTGAAGAAAATGGTGCCTGCTGTAATCTAGTTTGGTAGAAGCATTTACTAAGGCAGAGTATATATCGCGTGAAGAGGAATTAAATAATAGGGCCAGCAAAAGAGTTAATTTTGAAAATTTGACTTGAGCTTAAGAAAAGTAAGCAATTTTATGTGTGTGAAAAACCATCAAAAAGAATATCCACCCATACTTTAAATATGTTATTTCAAAAAGGATCTTTGAGCTAAACTGTTACTCAGATGCAGTATTGAGTTCCTGATGCAAATAATTGAATGATACATGTGGAGCGCTGTCTACATTTCAGGCACAATTGAACATTAGATATAGAAACGAAAAAGACAAGGTGCTTGCCCACAGGCACTGATAATTGACTAGGAGATGTAGTTTAAGTAGCAAAGTGGTCATAATGCAGTGCCATAGCTTATTTGAAATATTGTACAAGCTGTTATGTGTCTCTAGGAGAAAAAGAAACTATTTTGACATACACAGAGTATGAAATATTTATGGAGAAGTGACTGAAATGTAATCTTATTGTGAAACAAATAATTCTTCCCTAAAACAAAAAGATTAGATTATTTCAAGTAGTACACATTATTCAGATGATAACATGAAGATTGAACCATCAACTGAATTCACTGAGGATTTTGAAACAAAAACATTAATTATCTTTAGACTCATTCTAATAAATGTCAGCTTGTTAAAATCATCTCATCAGTGTTTACTAAGCACATAAACTGATTAAAATTTAAATTATCATTCTTGCCCTGGTTGGTGTGGTTCAGTGGATTTAGTGGTAGCCTGTGAACCAAAAGGTCACTGGTTCCATTTCCACTCATTCCTGGGCACATTCTTAGGTCGTGGACCAGGTCCCCAGTTTGGGGGTGTACAAGAGGCAAGCACACATGATATTTCTCTCCCTCACTTTCTCCTTCCCTTCATTTCTCTCTAAAAATAAATAAAATATTTAAAACATATGAATGGTTTTTTCACATAAATAAATAAATAAATATTGTTCTTAACTAACATTTCTCCTGTAACAATTATAAGATATGACTCCTAATCATTTTTCTGGAATTTAGTTACAGTTTACCCTGAAACCAAAAGAAAACTAAACAAAATAAAGAAGTCCAAACATAATGCATTGCTAAATCTCAAGCTAAAGTTGATACTGAATATTTTAAATTAATTTATGAGTTTATTCTGTAACAATTCTGTTACTTGGGACAGTTATTTACCACATAATATTAGCCATTTGAACAAGTTGAGATAAATGAGACTCACTAGAAGAGGAATCCTTGTTCCAGAAAAGGTTATTTAAAAAGATTAATGTTTATACTTAGTTCAAAAGGCAGTGTGTTGCTAATAATTTGTTTATTCTTATAACAGATGCATAAAAGACAGAAAAATTACAAATTTGCTTATATTTATAGTATGTAAGCCTTTCTAATATGCTAAACTCCAAGCATTCAAATATTTAAAATATGCCATTATAAACTCTTTCCTGATTCTTGGTAAAGGTATTTTTTATAGGCATCATGCCTATCCTGTGTTATTTTGGTAGTTTCTCCTCCTCCTTTTCCTCATCACCCTTTCTCCTGTTCTGCATCCGCATCATCTCTCCCATCTCCTCTTCTTGTGTTCAAGGGGAAATGCATCCAGCTACTCTGTATTTAGTATAAGGAAACCAAATAGAACATATGCACAGATCATGAGTCCCTCATGTTTCCATATTATGTGAGTATTGTACAAGATCAGAACCAGGACCTGACATTGGTAAAATACATGTGTATAGCTCTAAGTCATTTTATCAACATGTAGTTTTGTATACTTGCGATCACAATCAAGATACATAAATATCCCATCACCACAAAGAACTCCTTTGTGTTATCCCTTTATATACATACACTTTTATCCTTCCAGCATCTGTAATTTCTATCAACTACTAATCTGTTTTTCATTTCTAGATTTTCTCCACTTATATAAATGGAGTAAAATTGCAACTTTTTGATAATGACTTTTTTCACTAAGCATATACCCTTTGAACTGCATCTGAATTGTTCTGTATATCAATATTTAGGACCCTTTTATTGTTGAGTGGTATTCTATGGTGTGAATATACCACAATTTGTTTGTTTCCCTGTTGAAGAACATCTGGATTGTTTCTAGCTTTTGACTATTACAAATAAAGCTGCTGTATACTTTAAAAATCTTACAATTTTACTTGTCAATTATATCTCAGTATATCTGAAAAAAACAAAATAAAGCTGCTATAAACAATCATTTACAGGTTTCTGTGTGAAGCTGTTTTCACTTCCCTGGGAATGCCCAGGAATACAACTGCAGGGCTGTGTTTAGTGTGTATTTACTTAAGGACACTGCCAAACTATTTTCCAGAGTAGCTTTATCATTCTTTATGCTCACTAGCAACATGTGAGAAATCAAGTTTTCCCATGTCCTGATCAGCGTTTGGTATTATTGCTATTTTTTATTTTATTTGTTCCAGCAAGTGTATAGTGCTACTGCATCATGGCCTTAATTTAGGTCTCTCTAATGGTTAGTGATATTTAATGTCTTTTCATCTGTCATACATACATCATCTGTGGCAAAATATCGCTTCATATCTTTTGTCCATTTTCTAAATGCAACGTTTGCTTCTTTTAATGTTGAATTTTGAGTGTTCTTTATGTTCTAGATGTAAGTTCTTTGTCAAATATCTGGTTCGAAAATATTTTTTCCCAGTATGTAGCTAGTCTTTTCATTCTTTTGGTAGTTTTCACAGAGTATAAATTTTTCTGATGATTTCCTATTAATCATCTTTTTATTTTGCATAAGATTTTCCTGTCATGTCTAAGAACTTTCCATCAAATCTGTAGGTTTCAAATATTTTCTCCTATATTTTATTCTTAAAGTTTTATAGTTTTACCTTTTAAATCTATGATCTCTTTTGAGTTAAGTTCTGGGAAAGTTGTATGGTTTAAGTCAAAGATCTATCCATCATCTATGTTTCATCCATCATCTATCTATCTATTATCCATCTATCTATTGCCTATCTATTATCTATTTATCATCTATCTATTATCTACCTATTTATCCTCTGTCATCTATCTTTCATGTATCTATCATTTATCATATATATCTATTACCTATGTATCTATCAACTATCTATCTACCATAATCATCTGTCATCTAACTATCCATCATCTATTTGTCAGGTGCCTATGAGTATCTAATTGCTCTAGTATCATTATGAAAAATCTATCTTTCTTTGATTGAATTGGTTGTGCATCTTTGCCAAAAGTCAGTTGAGCATATTTGTGTGGGTCCATTTTGTGGCCCTCTCTTTTCTTTCTTGGATCTACCTGTCAGTGTTTGCAGCAAAATCAGTCTTGTATTACTGATAATGTCTTAAAATCCAGTAGTTCAATTCCTCCCATTTTATACTTCTTTTCAAAATTGTTTTAGCTATTCAGTTTTTTTGCTTTTCTGTATAATTTCTGTATATATATATATGAATAATCTTGCTTTTTTGTATGTATATTTTTATATACACACAAAAATTTTGCTGGGATATAACATTTTTTGAGAATTGTCACCTTTACTGTGTTGGGTCTTCTGATGTACAAACATGATCGGCATATATTCTGTTAGTGCTTGAAAGTCTATGGATTCGTTTTGATGGGTGGAATGTTTATGTGTCAGTTGTTAGTGCTGGGTGATGATATTTTGAGATCCTTATAAAATGTTTCAGATTTTCATTTGTTGTTGTTTTATCGGTTCTCGAAAAGGGACTGTTGGAGCTCCAGTACTCATGGATTTGTCTCTTTCCCCTTTTAGTTTTATCATTTTTTATTTCATGTATTTTCAGCTGTTGTTTTGTGCATGCACATTTAGGGTTGCTGTGTCTTCTTGTTAGGTTGACCTTTTTTCATTATGTAATATATTTCTCTGTCCCTGATAATTTATTTTGCCTCAAAGTCTAATTTATCTGACATTAATATAGCTACATCTTCTTTCTATTAATTAATGTTGACATTACTGGTATATATTTTTCCTTCCTTTGACTTTAAACCTACCTACATCATTAGGTTGAAGTGAGTCATTTATGGAGAGTATATAATTATGCAATGTTTTATTTAATCCAATCTTCCAATCTCTGTTTTTTAATTAATATATTAATACAATATTCATTTTCTGTAATTTTGTTATGGGATTAAGCCTGATGTTTTATTTTTTGGTATCTGTTCATTCTCTCTGATTTTTATCTCTTCATCTCCTTCTTGCCTCACTATTGGTTACTCAAATATTATTTTAGTTTTCCATTTTGATATATTTAGAGTGTTTCTGAATGCATCTCTTTATGATACGTTTAGTGTTTGCTCTAGGTATTATTATATATGCAGAGCATATCACACTCTATGGGTGTCATCATTTTACTAGAGTAAAGTATGGAAATCTCACTTAACTCTATACCCCATTATTGTTTTCTTATATATTTCTTCTGTATAGATTTAGAATCACATTATATAATGAAGGTTGTTGAATATACCAAAAGCTTATTTCTCTGTATTTCTGAGCAGTATTCCATTGCAACAGTTTTTAAAAACCATTCAAACATGTAAGAAAATTTAGGCTCTTCCCAGTATTTTCTTATTAAAATAAGACTTGTATGAATTTTTATGTACCAGCTTATTTATGAACATAATTTTCATTTGGGGGGATAAATGTCCAGAGACACAATTGCTATGTCACATGTTTCTAAAAGTAATTTAAAGAGTTGGTTTTATTATTCATGTCAGCCTCTTGCAATCATAAAAATACCCTGTTCTACTTCCCTTTTGCTGCTGTAACAAACTGCTACAAATTCAGTGGCTTAAAACAACACAAAATTATTATCTTACAGTTCTGGAGGTCAGAAGACTAATACGAGTCTCATGAGGTAAAAATCAAAGTTTTGGCAGGGCTACATTCTTTTTTAAGGTCCCAGGGAGACCATTTTCTTCTTTTTTATAGCTTCTAGATGCTGCAGGAATTCTTTGACTTGTAGTCCTCTTCCACCTTCAAAGCCGGCTCTCACATCATGCCAATTTCTGCTCCCATCATCATATTTCCTTCTTTGATTGATACTCCTGCCTCCCTTTTTTACTTATAAAGACACTTGTGATTATATTGGCCCCTTTCCCAGGTGTTTCACAATAATGTCCCCATTTCCATATCTTTATCTTAATTATGTTTGCAGGGTACTTTTTACTACATAAGGTAATATATTCACCAACTCCATGATTAGGATGGAGCATCTAAGTGAGAAGACATTATTCTGCCTTTTATATATCTGCTAATAAGTAGTAATCTCACATTCAGAATTCAGATACAAATGTATTGATGTAACAGTCTTTACAAAAATTTTAAAATTTCCTAAAAATTAGTTTTAAACTCACTGAATTATTGGAATTTCAATAAATTCACATAATAGTGTAAAGCACAATACAACTTTTTAAAAAGGACAGAAATCTGAAGGGGTCAGTTCATCCAAAGCAATAGAAAATATTCCAAAATTCTCTCTCTAACTCAAAGTATAAGAAAAATAGTTTTTAATAATATTGAATTATAACCTTATGTTCTAATACTTTTTAAATTGTTGTTCAGTTACAGTTATCCTGCCCTTTTCCCCTTTGCTCACCCCTACCCCACCACCACTACTCTCACAATCTCCCCACATCGTCCATTTCCATGACTAACAATGAGTCCTCTATTTGTGTTCCTTTCCTTGCCACTTCCCCTTCTTTCCCTGTTACCCCTCTCCTCCCTCCCCTCCATTAATTGTCCATTTGTTCTTTATCTCCAAGTCTCATGGAACACTACACAGGGGAAACAAAGATCTTCCACCCTTTGCAGCAGCATGGATGGAACTGGAGAGCACCATGCTAAGTGAAATAAGCCAGGCAGTGAAAAATACCATATGATCTCACCCATGAGTGGAACCTAATCAACAAAACAAACTATATTTTAATACTTTGAGTATGGCACATAGTGAAGAAGAAATGCATATAGATTATAATACAACAATTTCTATGCTTGTGAAACAAGCTATTTCTTGGTGATATATTTTTATTCATTTTTTTTGCACATCATATCTCCTATTGATGAACATGGATTGGCATAGTCATTTAAAAATATAATGAACTAAGTAGTACATAGAATAAAATTTTCTTCTTCATTTGCTTTAATATATTCTGTTGTAAATGCCATTGCCTTCCTGAACCACAAAATAAATCTCACTCTTGGATGAATAATTACAGTTTAGAATTAGTCATGAGTTGTTTTATAATTACATGAAATTCAGAACGCCATTTTAATTACCATTTATTTTGTTAAAATATTGGCCCTTAGAAAATTGTGTACGTGAATAGACTTGCACCCTCTGTGGATAAATTATTAAAATTATGCATTGTCTTTTTAGTATTTTATTAATTTCATAATTTTGAGTAAACACCTAGATATTTACTGTATTTAAAATACCTATTATTTAATCTTAAATAATTTACTACCTCTAATAAACCCTATATTATATAAATTTTAGAATTTTCTAAAGGATTTTCTTTTTGTTTTGCATAAGAGTAAGAAACTCTTTTCAAAACTTTTGTCATCATTGATCATTATTAAAATATTCTTACTCAAAGAAATCTATAAATACAAGGAAATCTATAGATACAAGAAATCTATCTTGTAAAAGGCAATTTGGTTATAAAGAAGCTTGCATGTATCTCTCCTTTAACATAATTATTAATTTATGAGTATTTACATTGTGACAGTAAGCACAGTCATCATTGGATTTAAAATAATTGTTATTGGCTGAATTGTATCCCCCAAAACTCATATGTTAGATTCCTAATCCCAGTCTTTCAAATGTGACTTTATTTGGAGATAGAGTCTTTATAGAGGTACTTGAGTTAAAATTAGGTTATTAGTTTGGGTGCCCATGCAATATGACTGGTATCCTTAAAAGACAAATTTGGAGGATGGCATGATGTATGAAGGGAAAACTTGATGTGAACATGGAGAAAGATTTTGGAGTGATGTTTTCAAGCAAAAGAATGCCAAAAATTGGCAGGAAACATAGGACATTCTTTATAACATCCCCTCAGAAGAAACTGACTTGCTGATGCCTTGATCTCAGACTTCTAGCCTTCGGAACTGTGACACAACACATTTCTGTTGTTTAAGCCACTCAGTTTGTGGTACTTTGTTATAGTAGCCCCAGCAAATTAATACAAAAACTTAGATTTCGAATACCCCATTTCCATTGATCTACTTCCCTATAATGCAAAGCCTTGAGGAGCATTTCTCTTTCAAAATAGTTCTAAGTACACAACATATTGCATTTAAATAATTTATTTTTTGTTTGTGTTGAAGAAAATGTATTTAAAGAAGATTTTAATAAAGAATTAGTGGATTATATAGGGGGAGTTTGGTTAAAGAGTAAAAACTTATCCTTTGTAGAAATTTCACACAAATCTCAAGGATAAACTGGCTTTAAAAATATTACCATGATCACATCACTTCTCTGAGATAGATCCAGAACCAAATTTACATATTAATAATCCCTGTCACCTTGTAGCTGTTTCTCCTTATGAAATAATAAAAATTGCACATAAAATAAGATATGGAATAATTGGTAATCACATACCTTGCGAAGGGAAGTGCAAAATTTTATAATCACTTTGAAAACCTTTTTGCAAGTTCTTGTAAAGTTACACATATTCTTACTATATAACAGCCATTCAAGTCCTAGGTATTTATTTAAGATAAAATGAAAATATATGTCCACCAAATAATTTGTTTATAAATATTTATAGCAGCTTTATTCACAATTGCTCAAACCTTGAAGCAACTCATATGTCTGGCAACAGATGAATGGGTAAACTAAATGTGGTACATCCTTATGAATGAAATAGTCTTCAACAATAAAAAAATATTAAAACTACATACAACCTGGATGAGTACCCAAAACTGTGAAAGAAGCTAAATACAGAAGATCAAATAATGTATGATTTATATGACATTCTAGAAAAGGCAAAACTTTATCGACAGAAAACAGATCAGTGTTAGCCAGGGTCCAAGTATGGGTGGAAAGGATTGACTGCAAAGAGGCACCAGGGAACTTTCTGGGTTTTGGAACTGTTTTGTACCTCCATTGTGGTTGTTACACGATTGAATGCACTTGCAAAATTATCTAATTATGTAATTTAAATTGGTAAAGTTTATTCTACATAAAACAAACCTCAATAAACCTGATTTCAAAAAGAAAACATAATTTTAAAAAATACTTATAACCTCCCAGATGATTTAATTTTACATCTTTCATAAAATAAGTGTATTTTCCAAAGCTTATATTTCATGTAATTTGCTTTCTGTTTTTAAAACATCAAAAGCATGGTCTTCAAATTCAGGCATGCATGGGTTTACAATCAGACTTGTTGTTTAACAGGATTGTGACTGAGAGAATTACATTTAAATTCTCAGCTTCTTCATTTGTTTTATGGAGGTCAGAGGAGTCATTACAAGATAACTTATGTATCTGATTGTTGTTTGTAAGCTCTTCACTCTGCCAAGAACCAGGAGAAAAAGAGCCGACAGGAAGACATGGTTCTTGCCTCATGGAGTCTAGAAGGGCAGGTAGATATTAAAGACTGTGCCTCATTGACAAAAAACTACAAAAGGGAAATTAAAGAGTTATTAGAGCAATTATAGAAGATCAAATGAGTTAATATGAGCATCAAGCTAGAGTGCCTAGGAAAGCATCCCTAAGGAGAGAATGTTTAAGGTGCAATTTGGAAATGAATGAGTTGGCCTTTGAACAGGGGACAGAGGGTTTTTGGCATACCTTAGCTTATCCATAAAAACAGAGGAAGCACTGAATAGTTAGGGTGAGATGAGTTTAGAGAGGGTGGTATGAAACTGGAGATAGGAGCAGAAGAAAATTTAAAAAGCTCAAAGAGGTTAATCTTTAGATTCAATGGAATAGTACTAATATTTAAGGCAGGAAAAATGAGCAAACCATTATTGTTCTGGGCAAGGTTGTTGTAATTCATGTTAAAAGTTGTGATAATAATTTATATATCTTTGAATTCTAGTCAACTGACATGTGTATCTTTCTCCATAATACTTTTTTGTTAACTCTTTATTTCTTTTAATTCTCTTAATATATTGTATATTTATTAGGAAATTAGGTAAATAGGCTTGATTCTGTAGAATGTTAACTTAGAGAGTATTAAGTTCTTTGTAATTTCATCACTTTGTTATTTTTCCAGATATTTGGCATTTTTATTTTAAAGCTATAGTAACTAATCTAGTGTTTTGTTTATAAAGTGCTAAAATGCTGTATTTTTTGTTACCTCTGATTGTTCCCACATGTGACATATAAACACTCTCACACTTTGGTTGCTACTGTATTTAAATTTTTGGTTTTCCTGGTTTAACTTTTTAAAATTTTTAGTTATTTATTTTTTGAGAGAGGAGATGGGAAGGAGAAGGAGAGGGATGGATATGCCGATGTGGGAGATAAACATGGATCCATTGTGTCTTGCACGCCCCTAATCTCCTTAACCAGGTACCTGACCCACAACCCAGGCCAGTGCCCTGCCTGGGAATCTGTCTGGTGACCTTTTGGTTCACGGGATGATGCTCAGCCCATGGAACCACACCACCACCACTGGCTTAACTTTTAATTAAGAGAAAAACAGAATAAATTGAATGAGTAACATATAATTTTTTGCTATTTGCATGTATGTCAGTTCTGAAGACCTCTCAGCTCCCACCAGGATCTATTCCCCTATGATAGAAAACATCGGTCAGCTGACTTAGTGAGTTTTTTCTAAAGCTCAGATTCCATGACTTCGTATTTCTAGTCTATATGTGTTCCCTTTGAAGGTAGAAGTAATTTGTTAATATTGTGCCTTGGCACAAAAAAACTTAATTATTTTTATTTCTTAAAGATTTATGGGAATGTTAAGCACATAAATAAAAGATAAGAAATGAAGCAAACATGTATATAATCCTAACAGTCTTATCTTACCTGAAATGGAATATATATATAAATATTCAATCAAACACATTTCGAATGTCTGGATTCTTAGGAAATTCTTACTCTTTTCCTCTGTCACTACTGAAAAACTATTTCTTAAAATGTGTTTTTATGTTTTGGGGGTTTGGATTTATCTATGTAGAGAAAAAATAAAATATAGTTATAAGCAATCATAGCAATACATAAGATTTGTTTTTGTTGACTCCTGGACATATATTGGCTTTAAATTTGTTAATCAGGCTATGAGTTGTGCCGTGTCTAACACTTGCTTTATCTATGTTGCCATAATTTTTCGAATTCTTATAATGTCCTGGTTTTTATAGTCCTCGATGTTTGGTTTTCCCTAACTATTTCTCCTCAGAGAGATTCTGTGTTTTGCAGGCCCTTCAACTGTAAGCCTTGTTAATATGGTGGTAATGTGTGGGGAAGTGGAAGCATCTCATAACCTCATGATTAGATATCAGTCTTTTCACGAGCCTCTGTTCCTGGGCTTTTCTCAGTGTTTCTTAGCTTTTGCCTCCCACTTAAGAGGAACAGGAGGTCTGGAAGGGACAGAAGAGTGATAAACGCCTTTCTCCTGTCAAAGTAACATCATCAGTTTTTCTCCCTGAAAATAAGCTTCTGTTACAGAGAATGTCTTTCTCCATTATGGAAAATCTTATGCAGTAGTCCCTAAACTTTTTGGTACCGGGGACGGTTTCATAGAAGACAATTTTTCCACAGACTGGGGTAAGGGGGATGGTTTCAGGATGATTCAAGCACATTACATTCAAGCTCACCTCAGGCTGTGCAGCCCAATTTCTAACAGGCCACAGACCTGTACCAGTCCAAGGCCCATTGGTTGGGGACCGCTGTTATAGAGGATGTATTTTAAAATTCTCCTCCCCCTAATAGTGTCAAGAGGGGACTCTTTCCTGGCCCTTCACTGTTAGAATGTGTGTGGGTCTTAGAGGTTAAATGAGGTACCCCTAAGGTAGCCTTCAGGAGTTTCTCACTCTCATGTTTGCACATTTTCTGTCCATAGCAACCATGTGGCCCTTGCATCCCATGCCAGTAGCCATGTGGACTTCAAGCAGGCTCCAAACCAAGCCTGGGTACTGGATAAAGCAGTGCCAGTCAGCCAGACTGCTGGGAAATATACTAAGCTTTGATATGGATGAAACTTTGGCATGGCACAGAATCCCTGGACATTGGTCCTACACCTGGGCCTGATGAAGACAAGATGGGACTTTTTCCACAGTGGGATAGAGGAAGACAAAACATTGGGAAACCAGGAGCAGTTCTTTGATTTTTCTTCTAAAATGAATCTTACCAAGAAGCCTCAGCTTCCCATTGATGGGTCTCTTGGAATGCTTTCCTTGTGATCTGTTGAAAGAACTCACTTCTACCAGCAAGAGTTTGCCCTGTGAATTCAGTCCTCTGATGGGTCAAAAAAAGTCACTAGATTTAAATTTGTCAGCTTTTTGTTGTTGTGAAGATGGAAGTGAGAACTTCTAATGTCTTTACTTGGTGGCCCTTAGACCAGAAGCTCTAAAAACTGTTTTGAAACACACTCAAAATATTTCTAAGTCTGTGAGCTTATGATTAATATTTTTGATATTATAACATTTGGTCAACTGGGAAGCAATAACATGTTCAGCATACTTCCTCATAATGAATTATCTTGATAACTGCTTCTATCTACATTTTTATAAATGTAAACTGAATTTAAGCAAGGAAGTAATTATAACTGCGATTCTAAAGCAGTTGAACATACTACATTTCTTTTTAATCCTCACCCGAGGGTGTGTGTGTGTGTGTGTGTGTGTGTGTGTGTGTGTGTATTTATTATTTTTGGAGAGAGAGGAAGGGAGAGAGAAAAACATCAATTGGAGAAAACAACATTGATCAGCTGCTTCCTGCATGCTCCCCAACTGGGAATCAAACCCGCAACCTAGGTAATGTAACGTGACCAGGGATCGAACCCATAACCTTTTGGTACATGGGATGATGCTCCAACCAAATGAACCTCCCAACAATTTTTTTGTCATGCTTTTCAGTTTGAACCCATTTTTATCTGTTACTTAATTTGCATATGAATTGGTAAAAGACTACAATAACAGTAACAGAAGAATGATGCATTTCTCATCTTTAATACAGTGTTTTATTTTGAATTTATACATAAGGACTTGAAGGACATTTTCACATATGCTTTACATTTCTATAAATGTTCTATTTCCTATGGCCTGAGCTTTGGGAAAAATATGTATTCAGAATTCTCAATGTATCTTATTCAAAGTGAGCCAGAAACTAATGCTGCAATCTGGAAATGTTAAAATTAAAGAAAATGTTTGCAACTGTCAATGATGACATAAGATTTCTCTGTATAATCCTGAGGTTTAATATAAGATAATGAACATCTTGCCATATGAAATATGAATAAAACACAGCAAGGAAAAGACCAGTAGACAATATAGGAATAAGGAACTGAAAGAAGAAGAAAATCTCACATGGATAAAAGATGATCCTTTTAGTTAAACTCAGTTAAAGGTGTTTATTCAAATTCCATATTTAGAAGAATGGATTATAACTTACACAAAATATATATTGCATACTGTATGTATATAAACATACATATACTCATTTGTGTATATACAAATATATAGTATTTTTAGTTGCCTTACTTCCATGAGAGAGTGATTCAGTCATCGATTTATTCTTTATCAATTCCGGAATGAAAACAATATCTGAAAGTGTTGCAACTAAGGACTATAGAAATCAAGGTAATACTGCCCCAAGTAATTAGATTAGAAAAGTAATAAAGTTTATAAAAATATTCTCAAATTTAGCATTCATAAAAATAAAATGGAAATCTGCCAAACTGCAGATTCTGCTTGCATGCACTCTGTTTTAGAACAGTTTTAGTTGAATATCTACAATTATAACTTTTAACAAGCACTTTAAAGAAATGTCATACTATGTAATCTACATTTTATGTATAATTCCATTTATTCCTATTTTGGAATAAGAATATACATATTTTATTTCAACAATTCTTACTGCAATTTATATGATAATAACAAAATGTTTATAGTAGTATTGGTGTATGTTGTGTTCTCAGCACAATAACCTTGAAGAGCTGTAGTACTAACTCTTCTCTTTAGGTCAGATGTGACAGAACTATTGCCAATGAACTGGGAAACCTAAAGGCAATGGGATAATTGGATCCCAAGGTCCCACAGGCCAAGTGGATACACTCAACTGCCAAATGCATGATTATCATAATAAGCAGCAGTGTCAAAGCAGCAATCAGAACATTCTGATTCCCAAAGACCTAGGACGTTGGCTAGTTAATCATGGTGTTTCTAGAACTGACAAAGTTGCAAAATTCGCTAAATTCTTACTTTGTTCGTATATAATAAAAGAGTTCTAGAATAAGTGAACAAAAGTCTACTTTGAATCATATAAAACAGTTACAACCTTCAATCAATTTCCAGGCTTGAGTCAGTTTAACCACCCTTATCTCAAATGTATGTTGTATGCTACATTTCATTTAATACTCTCATATCCCAATGAGGTGAATGTCGTTATTTAATTTATATTTAAGGAAATTATTTTTCATATTAGTTTAAGAATTCTTTTTTCTCTAGGCAACTAGTATTAAAGCAACTGAATAGGGATTTGAACTCATGTCTCTAGGGCTTAAAAATGTCATGTTTCCTCTGTTCCAAACTGCCACATATTGCTCCTGTACATTGGATCTAAACAATTGCCCCCCAAATAAGGAAGCATGTTAATGTAATCAAATCAAAACAAAGCTTCGCCCTGGCTGGTGTAGCTCAGTGGACAGAGTGCTGGCCTGCAAAGCCTAGGGTCACAAGATTGATTTACGGTCTAGGGTACATGACTGGGTTGCAGGTCAGGTCCCCAGTAAGGGGTATACGAGAGACAACCACACATTGATGTTTCTCTCCCTCTCTTTCTTCCTTCCTTCCCCTCTCTAATAATAAAATCTTTTAAAAAAACACAAAAAACACAGAGTTTCAGTGAAGAGACTTATCCCACTATGAAACATTGTGCTGGATAAATTAGAGGGCCCACTATTTTCCCTTCCCTCTTTCCTCTTTACTCTATGATAAAAAGTCTAGCTTCAATGACAATGTAGGGTAAATATCTTAAAAATCATTGAAGTGAATACCAATTCAGTTTTTAAATGAAATATCTTTTGATAAAAACATAATCACTCTATACTGTCCAATCTGTTGGCCACAAAGTATATACTGTAATACCACTTAATCAAGGAGAATTCTTTATTTTGTTCTTTAATTTTTACTTTAGAGGAAGAGGAAAAAAGTTCTGAGTCAGTCTCTCCTAATCATTCACTGAAAAATGGTTCAAAAGGAACCCATAATAAATTGCTGTCTTCCTTTTATGTACTTCTGCTGTACACTTAGGTATGTTCTTTCAAGGCATGATTTAAGGCTTCTCTTATGTCTTGGATTATAATTGCTAATGTTAGGGCTGCTGAAGGTAGTACTAACAAGGGCTCAAAGAGAAGTAAACTGTTCTTGTTCTCAGACATCCTTACATAACAATGAGAGTACCTATACTCATTAACCAAGGTTATAGTTGCACTGGAAAACTTTCAAGAATAAGGATGTATCACTTTCTTTACAGGTTATGATTCAATAATTTACAAAAGAGTAATTAAAAAAACTAATTGAGAAAATTATCTTGTAGCTTTAGTTTGCATTCTTAAATTTGTCATGGATAATTCAGTTCATCATAAACATCTATCTTATGATGAGATATAATGAGATGCCCACATTTCCACCAAATAAAAGCTAAGTTTCTTTTCAATTTTCCCTCACTATTGAGGGTTTACTTTCACCTAATTTAATTAATCCTCTCTGTCTTGATGCACAGTTAATACCCTGATTTTAGCTGTCTTATGACAAAATCTTTCCCTTGCTTATTCCAAAAACAAATAGCTATATAAAATCTAGGCTGAAATATACTGAGCTTTATAAAATCATCAGTGTTCCTAAGATGTCTATTGTTGTATTTTGCCTATTATGCTGGGCTGTCTGGGGTGATATTTCCAATAAATAACTCATTAGAGGTGAGGGAGGAATAATAATTCTTATTTATCGCATACAAAGGCAGAGCAAAATATCTGAGATAATTTATATTTTGCAATTGTGGCTTAACTCCTATCTACAGATGATGAATTATATAATGTAATATGTTTGTGTTTTCTAAGAAATATTCATATATTAAAAATTTCTTGAGCTATACCTCTCAATTGACATCAAAATTTTAAGACAGCAGAATGCTAAACTTTGTAATGAAGCAGTCAATGTTTTCCAGATGGAGGGTGAGTAGGCTGAAAGAACAGATTCTTGATGGACACCTCCCTCAAAGAGAAAAACACTATGTCAAATGCATCAGTGACCAACTCAGGACTCAAAGCTTGGAGTGGAGCTTGTTCTATTAATTTTAGATTTTCTTATCTAGGGCTTATGTACTGAAGGGAATATAATTTTTTCTCCTACAATATTATGTAAGTTATACTAGGTACTTGAATAGGGTAGTCATGGTGGTAGGAATAGGTTCTATTCCTGGGTTCAGAATTATAGGCTCCCCTTTACCAAGACCAATTTAACTACCAATGCTGCTAAATATCCAATCTAAAATCACATAGTGATCAATAACGAATCCCTGATATACACTATCACACAAAAAGAGCAACAAACCATGGATACCACACCTCTTCCTACCCTAGAGGGGCAGCAATTCATTTTAACAGGAACCAAGTTTTTTATTTTTACTTTCGTATTTATCTTTATTGTGGTAAAACACATAATGAGATCCATCCTCAACAAATTTATAAGTGAGCACTTTAGTGTTGCTAACTATAGGCATAATGTTGTTCAGTTGATCTCTCAAACTTACTTGCCATAATTGACTTTTTAAAAAATATATTTTGATTATGCTGTTACAGTTGTCCCATTATTTCCTCCCCTTTATTCCCCTCTGCCCTGCATACCCCTTTCCACCAGCATTCCCCCACTTAGTTCACATCCATGGGTCGTATATATAAGCTCTTTGGCTTCTCCCTTTCTTATATTATTCTTAACCTACCCCTGTCTATTTTGCACCTACCATTTATGCTTCTTATTCCCTGTACCTTTAACTCCATTCTCCACCCTCCCCCTCCCCACTGATAACCCTCCATGTGATTTCTATTTCTGTGATTCTGTTCCTGTTCTAGATGTTTGCTTAGTTTGTTTTTATTTTTGTTTTTTTAAGTTCAATTGTTGATAGTTGTGAGTTTGTTGTCATTTTACTGTTCATGGTTTTGATCATGTTCTTTTTCTTAGATTAGTCCCCTTAATATTTCCTTTAATAAGGGCTTGGTGATGATGAACTCCTTTAACGTGACTTTGTCTGGGAAGCACTTTATCTGCCCTCCCATTCTAAATGAAAGCTTTGACGGATAGAGTGTTCTTGGATGTAGGTAATTGTCTTTGATAACTTTGCATACTTCTTTCCAGCCCCTTCTTGCCTGGAAGGTTTCTTTTGAGAAATCAGCTGCTGGCCATATGGGACCTCTTTTGTAGGTAACTCTTATCTATTTTCTTGCTGCTTTGAAGAGTCTCTCCTTATCTTTAACCTTGGGTAATGTAATGATGTTGTGCCTTGGTGGGTGCTTCCTTGGGTCCAACTTCTTTGGGACTCTCTGAGCTTCCTGGACTTCCTGGAAGTCTATTTCCTTTGCTAGATTGGGGAAGTTCTCCTTCATTATTTTTTCAAATAAGTTTTCAATGTCTTGTTCTTCCCCTTCTCCTCCTGGCACCCCTATGATTCGGATATTGGAATGTTTAAAGTTGTCCCAGAGGTTCCTCAGCCTCTCCTTGTTTATTTGAATTCTTGTTTCTTCATTCTGTTCTGGTTGAATGTTCCTTTCTTCTTTCTATCCTAAATTATTGATCTGAGTCCCAATTTCCTCCCCTTCACTGATGGTTCCCTGTATATTTTTCTTTATTTCACTTTGCACAGCCTTCCCTTTTTCCTCCATATTGCAAACATACTCCACAAATTCTGTGAGCACCCAGATTACCAGTGTTTTGAGCCCTGCATCTGTTAGGTTGTCTATCTCTTCATCCCTTAGTTCTATTTTTGGAGCTTTGATCTGTTCTTTCCTTTGGGCCTTATTATTATTATTATTATTTTGTCTCTGCATGCTTATCACATTGCGAGGGGCAGAACCTTAGGTATTTACCAGGGCAGGGCAAACCACCTCACTGACTTGTGGTGCTGTCTGTGGGGAGGGGTCAGAGAGGGAACAATGCTGCTTGCTTGGCTCCTGGCTGGCTTCTGGTGTCTTTCCCCACTATCCACAAGCAAATTGGGACCTTCTGGTGCTGATTCCCGGGTAGGTGGGTTTGTGTACATTCTAGGACCCTCTGGGTCTCTCAAATGAGCTCTCCTGTGAGACTAGCCATTTCTCCCACTGTTGCAACCCCCACAGGTTTTTACTGGTAGAGGTTTTGAGGCTTTCTTTTCCCACACCAGAACCCTGGGTCACATGTGTCTCTCACTCCTCAGTTGTTCTTCCCAATTTATCTGCCTGCAAATGTGAAGCCACCTGGTCTGCCAGCCACTGCCTTGCCCACCACAGTCTGCCAGCTGCCACCTTGTCATTTCCTCTCTACCCCTGCTGCCTGTCTCCACCCCTCCTACCTGTCTGAATGAATGTTTCTTCTTTAACTCCTTGATCATCAGACTTCAGTACAGTTTGATTACCTGGCAGTTCTGGTTATGTTTTGTTTTTAAATTTGTTGTCTGTCTTTTGGTTGTGCGAAGAGAGAAAGTGTATTTACCTACACCTCCATCATGGCCAGAAGTTGCCATAATTGAGACTTTTATCAGTTAGAGAGCAACTTGCTTCCTCCCCCTACCCACATCCTCTGGCAACTACCAGCCTACTCTCTTTTTCTATGAGTTTGACTATTTTAAATTCCTCATATAAGAGGTATCATGTAGTATATATCCTTCTGTGTCTTTTTCTGTTAGCATAATATTTTCAAGATTTATCCATGCTGTCTCTATAGCATAGTGTTTTTTATTTTTTTAAGGGTGAGTAATATTTTATTGTATGTACAAAACACATTTACTATATCCATTCATCTGTTAATAGACATTTTGGTTGTTTCTACCCCTTGGCTATTGTGAAAAATGCTATAGTGAACATGGTAGTGCAAATATAATTTTGAGATCCTGGTATCAATTTTCCGAATATATAAATCTAAGTAAGATTACTGAATCACATGATAGTTCTATTTTTAGTTTTTGAGGAAAGTCCAGAGTGTTTTCTATAGCAGTGTACAAGGGTTCCAATTTATTCACAATATTACAAACACTTGTTACCTATTATTTTCTTAAAAAATAACCATCCAAACAGGTATGCAATAATATCTTGTCTTGGATTTGCATCTCCCTGATAATTAGTGGTGTTAAGTAGCTTGTGATATACCTGTGTATCAGTCATTTGTATGTCTCCTTTGGAGAAATGTGTATTCAAATTCTTTGCACATTTTTAAACTGGGTTTTTTTCAGTTTTGCTGCTCAGTTGTAGCAGTTCCTTATGTATTTTGGATATCAATCCCTTTATAGGCATATGGTCTGCAAACACTTTTCCCCATTCTGCATGTTACTTTCACTCTGTTCATTGTTTCTTTTGTTATACAGGAGGATTTTAGTTTGATGTAGTTCCTTTTGTCTAAATTTGCTACTGTTGCTTGTGCTTTCAGTGTCATATCCAAAAATTATTTCCAAACCCAACATGATGAAGATATTTTCTTATGTTTTCTTGTAGGAGTATTACAATTCCAGATCTAACACTTAAATATTAAATTCATTTTGAGTTACTTTTTGTGTATGGTGTAAAATAAGGAACCAGTTTTATTCTTTTGCATATGATTATCCAATTTTCCTAATACCATTTATTTAAGAGACTGTCTTTTAACCACTCTTCACTCTTGGCATGACTGTTGAAAATCCATTGGCCATATACATGTGGATTTATTTCTGGGCTCTCTATTCTGTTGCATTGGTCTACATGATAGTTTTTATCTCAGTATCATTCTGTGAGGTCTGTCCCCAAAGTATCCAGTCATGCACTAAGAAAAAGAGGCATTTATTGAAGAAGATACAAGATACAAGAAACATTGTAGATAGAAAAATGATCCTTCAGTCCCCTTCAAAGTAGATCAGCTTAGCTCTCACGTTGCCACTTGCTGATCTTTGTGGATGGCAGCCAGTACACAATTCAACATTCCCAGTGTTCTGCTTGTCACAGGCCTTGCAGAGCATGGATCACTTTCCACAGACTCCCGACCACCTTTGGAGCATTTATCTGTGCTACACTCATTGTATCACTTCTCAAAGCCTTCTGAATCATCCAAATAGTATCGGTGGAGGAATGTTCAAGCTTAATGCAAAATTTGGTGTAGATTCATTGCTTTACTTGCTCAGTCTTTTGAAAGTGATGGCCACACAGTATGTAACCAAACAGACAAGGGCCTGTTCATATGGCACTTTGGTGCATGACCCAACAATCAGTATTGGAAGGAACAGGTCTTCATGTACAATATTCCAACCTTGGGGGAGCTCAGAGCACTTATGTTTGGAGTTCTCCTTTCCCATGAGACCCTGCACTTCCTTGTTCCCCAAAAATCTATAAGCCAAACAGCTCACCAAATTTCCCCATAAGCTGGCTGCACAAACAGTTCTTTAGTCTCTCTGGAAGGTACTAGAGTCACCATCCTTATTCAGTAGCTCTCTCCTTCAGAATCTGGGGTACACTGTCATCAGCCTCCATGTAATAGTCCAGGAAGCATGTTCGGCGGTACACTGGATCATGGTGAAGTCCAGGAAAGGCATGAGTCTCAAGAGACCAGATAAAGTCTGGGTTTGCATGACAGCAGGTCAGCGTCTCACAAAAGAGAGTTTTCGGTATCAGCTAGAGTGAGCATGATCAGAGTGGCAACAGGTCTCCCTCCTTGCTACACCAGGCCACATGGCTGGATCCTGACTACAAGCTACATGGTTGCTTGCTTACTTCTCCCTCTCATATGGCTGCTACATCATCCCTCCTGCAGGGCCCAATCATCCCTCAAGGCTGCCCACCTTTGTTTAAATGTTGACCCGGACACTTCTATGTGACCCCATTCCTGCCTCCTCCCACAATGGTCTACATTCTGCTTGTCCTCTGTATAGTTCTCATTCTCTTGGTTGCCATCCTTCATCAGGGCAGCTGTGCCTCCATGCTTCTCCTGGGGCACTGTAAGCTCCCCCACCCCACCACATCATGAGTCAAAGTCACGCCCATCTCCCTGGCCCCAAGCAGTAGCACAGAAATTAGTGAAACTATTACATGAGCCAAGTTGCCATGGATATGCTAAGTACCTCTCACCTGCTTCCCCCATCTCCCAAATGATGGCTGTGGAGGTTTTCTTTTTCTATATTCCCATGCATCTTCAGTCTGAAGCCCATTACTAGTATACACACTCACTCAATGACACCTACTGTTGAGTGAGCATGTACAGTGAAGTTGTCATTGTTCATACTTGTGCATTCCAGTCCACTTTCCTTGGCTGCCAGGTTACATAGATGTCATGCAAACTGTTCTATATTAACAATGGCTGGGCTTTTTTTGGACAGACCTTTGTATTTTAATTTTTATAGCTTTGTAGTATATTCTGAAATCAGGAAGTGTGATTCTTTGTTTTTCTTTATGAGGTTATTTTGGCAATTTGAGGCCATTTGTAGTTATATTTTAACTCTTTTACATATTTCCGTAAAAAAAGTCACTATAATTTTGTTAATTTTGATAGTTTTTTTTGTGGATAGTATGGACATTTTAACTATATTAAGTTTTCTAAATTGTGAACATGGGGTTTTTCATTTATTGTGTCTCTTTAAATTTCTTTTATCTTTGATTTATAATTTTCATTTTACATGTATTTCATTTCCTTGATACATTTACTTCTAAGTATTTTATTCTTTTTGATGAAATTATCTCCTTTTCTGATAGTTCTTTGTATTGAAATGCAACTGATTTTTGTATGCTGATTTTTTTATCCTGTATCTTCACTATATTCATTTATTAATGTTAACAGTACTCCTTTTTTGTATAGTTTGTGATTTTCTACATGTCAGATCATGTCATCTGCAAACAAAGATAATTTTCTTCTTCCTGTCTGATTTGGATACTTTTTCTTGATATTTTGCCTGATCGCTTTGGTGAGGGTTTCCAGTACTATCTTAAGTAGAAGTGGTGAGAGTGGGCATCCTTGTCTTTTTCCCAATTTTAGAGAAATTTTTTTTCTTTTTAATGTCATGTTAGCTGTGGGGTTTTCATATATATAACTGTTATCAAATTAGGTTCTTTCTTCTATCCTATTTTATCTCAAGAGAAAATACTCATATTTTCTTACCAAAGGGTATTGTCTTAGTTTATTTGGTGTTCTATATATAATATAAATGTCATAGAATAGATGGTTTATAAACAACATAATTTTTTTTTTCTCAAAGTTTCAGAGGCTGGGAAGTCCAAGGTCAAGTTGCTAGCAGATTTGAGGTCTGGTGATGGTCTGGTTCCTCTTTGATAAATGGCCATCTTCTCCCTGTACCCTCACATGGAAAAAGAAACAAGGAAGCTCTCTGAGGTCTCTTTTGAAGGAACACTTATTTTATTTATAAGACTCTTTTATAATCACATCTGAAAGCCCCACCTCAAAATACTATCTCATCTGGTATTTGGTTTCAATTTATGACTATTCAATCTGTAGCAATTATTGAATTTGTCAAATGCTTTTTCTGTATTTATTGAGATGATTGTGTGATTTTATACTTTGTTAATATGCTATATCACATTGATTGATTTTCATATATTCCACTTGGTCATAGTGTATAATTTTTAAAATGTGTCTTTCAATTTCATTTTCTGGTATTTTGTTGGAGATTATTACAATCCATCAGGGTTACTGGCCTGTATTTTTCTTTTTTGAAGGGCCCTTGTCTAGCTTTTGTATCGGGATAATGCTGGTCTTACATAATGGGTTCGAGCGTTTGTTTCTCTTTAATTTTTGGGAAGTGTTTGAAAGGATTTTTGTTAATTCTTCTTTAAATGTTTGGTAGGATTCACCAATGAAGCCATACATTCTTATGTTTTTTTTTTGTTGGGAGGTTTTTGATCACTGATTCAATCTTTCAGTCTCGTCACTAGCTATTTTGTCTGTTCAGGTATTCTGTTTCTTCATGATTCAGTCTTGGTATGTGGTATGTTTCTAGAAATTTATCCATTTCTTCTACGTTATCTAATTTGTTGGCATATAATTGTCCATAGTATTCTCTAGTGACCTTTTTTATTTCTGTGACATCAGTCGTAATGTATCTATTTTTATTCTAATTTTATTAATTTAAGTCTTTTTTTTCTTGGTCATACTAAGGATTTGTCAATTTTATTTATCTTTTCAAAAAACCAATTCTTAGTTTCATTGATAATTTTATTGTTTTTCTATTCTCTGTTTCATTTATGTTAGCTCCAATTAATCTTTAATATTTTCTTTCCTTCTGTCATCCTTAGTTTTAGTTTGTTCTTTTTATATTTCCACGAGGAGTAAAATTAGGTTGTTTATTTGAGAAATGTTTTCTTTTTATGTAGTCCTTTATTAATCTAAACTTTCCTGTCAGTACTGCTTTTGCCGTATCCCATAAATGTGGTACATACAAAGTGGAATATCATTTAGCCTTTAAAAATAAAGAAATACTACCATTTGTGACAACGTGGATGAAACTTGAGGTCAATATACTAAGTGAAATAAAACAATTACAGAAAATCAAACACTGTATGAGTCCACTAATATGTGGTATCTGAAGTCATGAAAGAAAATATAATAGTGTTTGTCAGGGGCTGGATGGCAAAGGAAATCAGGAGCTGTTGGTCAACAGGTGTAAACTTTCAGGTTTGCTGGGTGAGTAAATTCTAGAAATCTTCTGTACAACATAGTGCCTATAGTTAACAGTATGGTATTATGCACTTAAAAATTTATTAAGAGGGTACATTTCATGTTAAATGTGCTTAACATAAAAAGAAAAACAAAAACAAAAAACAAAGAGACATAAGGAAACTTGGGGAGGTATTAGACATACTTATTACCTTTATTTTGGTGATGGTATGGATTTTTGCTTATGTCCAAGCTCATCAATTTTCACATATTATATATGTGCAGCTCTTTGTATGTCAATTATATCTCAATAGTGCTATTAAAATATATTACACCTAGTAGTTAAAAATATCTGTCTTCTTTATATTTTGGCAGCTTACATTTTTTAAACATAACTCACATGCATTAAATCATGTAATCTTCAAGACAAAAACCATTTTTGATGATGAAACTGATGCAAAGAAGGTTAAATGACTTATATAATGTGATAAAAGCAGTGTGTAGTAGAGTCTAAGCCCATGTGGTACACACTTAGAAGTGGACAAACTTTAGGCAGCATGACCACCAGACTCAGAGGACAGAAATCTCTGTTAAGTGGAGAGGACTATAATCAACGATGCCATAGGCCTACATTTCTGCTTTGTAAATGTTAGGCTGTTGAGATTGTCAGGTTTGTAAACCTAATTCATGTAAAAGTACCAAATATTTCTAAAAAATTCATTTCTTGAATACTACTCAGTTAATCTATAAAAATTATTTCTAAAGTTCACCATGGTGTGAAAGAATTAACCACATTCAAAAATGGATTTCTGGTTGGAGGATATCTAATGTTAACTAACTGCAGTTCAAGTTAATTTTCTTATGAAAAATTATCAAAGCTTGAAAATTACAGAAAATGGTGAATGTCATGTCCTTTTAAATGTCAAATAGGGATGAACCACCCAAATATTATCAATGGCAGAAGTGGACAAACTTGCTGTAAAGGGACAGAGAGAAAAACTCTCTTCCATTAAAGCTTTAGATAAATAGATCTACATAGATCTAGGTTTAGCCTGTGGTATCTATTTGCTAACTCTTCCTCCAAAGACATGTAATATCTTTGAATTACTGTTTAACATTGATTAAAATCGCAGGTTTTTTATATCATATGTTAACTTCTAGATGTTTGTCTTTTAGAGATGAAAATAATATTTTTCTAGTATACTCAGTAATTACTAATAAGCCTCCAGAATACAGTCCATCTCACTGTAGGATATTAAACCAGTTATGTATATATACAAAGTATGTAATTTGTTTGTATATAATTTGTTTGTAGTTTGTATGTTTGCATATACAGTATATATACAAAGTATGTAATTTTATCAAACAGTTTTTGTTAAATACTTAACCATAGAAAAAATGAACAATGTGCACAAAAAGGGGTATGATACTTTTCATCAAAGATTTATTGATATCTGGCTTACTATTCCCTAGGAACCAAAATAGAACATTTAATTTATCTTGATTTTTATCTTGATTACTAAAGACAATCGTATTACTGACCTTATGCTTTTATTTCGATGAAGGATGTTTGATATTGATTATTATACAAAATTACCCAAATGATGCATGTATCGGATATAAAAGAAACTCAGAATTGAGGGTTGTTGTTGGGAGTAGTGGAAAACTCTTCATAATCAAAGGACCTGTTCTCTCTCTCTCTCTCTCTCTCTCTCTCTCACACACACACACACAAAGAGTTAGAAAAATATACAAAGCTTAAACTAAAAAATCAGCACTATATTGATGGTTCAATATATCAGGGATATTACTCCCTATCTTTTACAATTTTAAATGTTGTGAGATTGTAACATAAGAGTGATATCAACTACCTATGCCATCAGTCAGTGTTACTCAAATACCCTTTCTTTTAACTGCTAAAGAAATAAATGACAATTTTGAGTTGAATTTTAACAGCTTGGTAGAAGTTGGTATTTAATAACCTAAAAATGGTATTATAACTGACATTAATTTGTGCTCTTACATTTTTTTGCAAGGCTAAAAATAGCATTACTAAGTAACATCTAAAATACAAAAAATTAAAATATATATATTCTTCTAAAAACATTAGCAATGAGACTACTTAAAAACTTCCCATTATTTTGTAACTGGCAACTGGAAATCATGGAAGAAGTCATTCCAATCTTAAATTACTGAACAATTTGATTTCAAATCAATTTTATAGGAAAAATAATGGAACAATATTTATAACATATCCAATTGTGTTAGACAAAAAGTTCATTTGGTTTTATTCCATAAGATAGCTCTAATAGAGCTTAGTTGTCTTTAACTTCATTCAGAACAATTTTGTTAGATTGTATTGTGACAGCTGTCATATCAGCATGCATTTAAAAAAGACATCAAAATTGGTGAATTTTTGTGTAGCTATTTTAATACTGAAGATGGAAGAAAATATACCACATTTTCAGGATATTATGCTTTATTATTTCATCAAAGGTAAAAAGGCAACTGAAATTTTAAAGATGATTTGTGTAGTGTGTGAAGAAGGTGCTGTGACTGATGGAATGTGTCAAAAATGGTTTGAAAAGTTTTGTGCTGAAGATTCTCTCTGGATGATGCTCCACGGTTGGGCAGACCAGTTGAAGCTGATAGTGATCAAATAAATGTATTAATTGAGAACAATCAACATTTTACCTTTGGGGAGATATCTGAAATACTCAAAATAACCAAATCAATAAAGTTACTGGTGAAAATGAAAAATGCATCTTTTATTTTACAGAAGAAATCACTTGGACTTTTCGGTCAACCCAATATTTATTCATTATTCCTCTGAATCAACATTAGTATTCTGCAGAACTCTACAATTGTATGTGGTTACTGAGATATTTCATAACTGTTATTCTTTTAAAATTATGCCCATTGTACTTAGACCACTTCCTAAGGATCGAAGAGACATTGGCAGGGAAGCAAAAATAGGAATCATGATCAAATTACATAGCAAATGATGAGGTTCTTTGGGGAAGAGACTAAAAGAAAACTCTTATTAAAAAAGATTTTATGTGTTTATTTTAAAGAGAGGGAAAGAAAGAGAGAAGGAGAGAAACATCAGTGTGTGGTTGCCTCTTGTGTGACCCCTACTGGGGACCTGGCTCTAAACCCAGGCATGTGCCCTGACTGAGAATCGAACCAGTGACCCTTTGGTTCTCAGGCTGGTACTCAATCCACTGTGCCACACCAAACAAGATGAAAAAAGAAAACTTTTAGCTTATTTACAGTTGACTTAGGGACAGCCAGTAAGGGAGAAGAGTTAGAATAAGCATGTGGTATTGATTATTGGGACATATAAACTTTCCAATAGCTTTTCAATGGAACAAAATTATATGGTACATACAAAACAGTGCATGTAAGAAGTTAGTAACCACAAATAAACCAGACAGAAATCAATAATTTGTAAAGATATGTTGAAAATAAAATGTGTATATCCCTGGAAAAACAAATGTAACTGAAACCAGGGTTTGGCTGCCTGCCACAATGAAAACCAAACTTGTGAAACAGGTGCTGGTGGAAAAGAAAAGTGGTTTAGTCAAGTGTCACATAGGGGATTGTCATCCCAAAGCCCATCTTAGCACTGAAGTATAAGCAGAGGTTTTTATAAGGAGGGAGAGGGAAAGCAGAAGAAAGAAATCAAGGAGAGGTCTGTGGACATGCAGGCAGTGTCTTTACTGGTCCCAATATGGACTTTCACGGTCAGCATCCCTGCATTGGCCATCTGGTTTATGTCAACTGAATTCCTGAGTGAATTAGTGTTAGCTAGGGCCTTGAGGTCAGACTGTTCCTTAAGTTCACACAGGAACTGAAACTGGTGAATTGTAAACTATACTAAAAAACTTTTAACATGCAAGCTTTAGTTTAGAGAGGAAAATCAGATTAGACTAACAAGCCTGGTTTAACATTTACTAAGATTAATATGGTTAGCTTTATATATCATATTCATTCAATATTACAGAAACAAGACAACATCAGACTTGTATAAGGATTATTCATTTTAATTGGGAGCTCTAAATTGTTATTATTGCAAATACTGAAATATGTTAAATTTTTATATAGTTAAGTATTTGTTTAATTATTAGAAAAAAATCCTGAAACTAATTTAAAAAAATCCTAGGAATGCACAAGAAAATTTGATAGAAAACGTTGCTTTGAAAACTCCTGGGGTAAAAGTGGAATGACCATGGGATATCATGTGAGCAGTATAAACCTTAGCTTGCTCACCTAAAAGCAAGTTGATTAAATCAGTGGTAGGTTTGTGTCAGTACCCATCTTTCATTCATTTCCGCATGTTAACCACACCACTTAATCAGAAATTCCTCAAGTTAAAAGCCTGCACGGCTAAAGGAAACATCAGCAAAATGAAAAGGGAACCGGTTGCATGGGAAAACATATTTGCCAATGATATCTTGGACAAGGGTTTGATCTCCAAAATATATAAAGAGCTCATATGAGCCAACACCAATGCAGACTGGTGCAGCCACTGTAGAAAACAGTATGGAATTTCCTAAAAAAAACGAGATAGAACTGCCTTTTGATCCAGTGATCCCACTGCTGGGGTTATACCCTAAGAATCCTGAAACACCAATTCAAAAGAACCTGTTCACCACATTGTTCATAGCAGTGTTATTTACAATAGCCAAGTGCTGGAAAAATAGCCTAAGTGTCCATCAGTAAATGAGTGGATCAAAAAACTGGTACATTTACACAATGGAATACTATGCAGCAGAAAGAAATAAGGAACTCCCACTCTTCGTGACAGCATGAATGGAACTGGAGAGTATTATATTAAGTGAAATAAGCCAGGTGATGAAAGAAAAATTCTATATGATCTTACCTATAAGTGGCATCTAATGAATAAAACAAACAAATGAGCAAAATAGAAACAGAGACATGGAAATAAGGAATAAACTGACAGTGATCAGAGAAGAGGGGTGTAGGCACAATGGAGTCAGTCAGGCTCCCTCACCCAGAGGTCTAGACAAACATAACTCAGTAGTGTTCATATAACCTTGAGTAAGGGCCCACATGTGAAGAATTAAGCTCTGTTATAAAAACAGATGGTCAGTGTTGGTACATTGCCAGCTTTGTGTGCACTTAATTTATAAGGGAGTTAGAACTTCCCACTGTGAGACTCATGGTTTGTGGCAGTCATTGACCACCGCACCCTGGAATAAAGGCATGCCAGATATCCTGATGTCTCCACTTATATTCTTCCATCTGCCTAAGTCCCATGTGAACCTGCCTGACCTCTAATGCTTGCAGGACAGTTGGAACAGTTGGTAGGATTTGTTGCAGTATGGTATGGAGCCATTGGGACCTCTGGAGGGGGGATTAGAGGGGTGGTCTGCTACCAGTATGTGGTATTAGGTGGCAGGGCTCCTCACAGCTTGGGTTCCCCCCAGGACTGGCCCAATGTTAGTGGAGTACCTGATACAGTAGAGAAGGCCCTAGGGTGGTAGGGGAGGCCTTGGAGAAGCCAAGCACCCGGGATGCCCTAGGGTTCCATGGGCAGGGTGTTTCTTACAGCTTTGCAAGCTGTGGTGGAGACTGCACTTTGCGAGGCAGTGCAGTTATGAGTGCTCAGTGAGGGAGAGGATATTGTGCTTTGTGATGCAGTGAAGTAAGGAGAGCTCTGAGAGGCAACGGAAGCCTTTGAGGCTCAGGTCCATGCCTTGGAGGAAGATCACAGGCTAGCAGAATCACGGCAATCTCCCTGCCCAATTGTAGTGGATGATTCGGAGGGGGAAGAGAAACTGAGTTCCCTTTGGGTTCCCCCAGTAGTGATACAAAAGATGAAATCACAGCAGCCTCTTGTGCCTGGGGGGAATCCGACTGGCTCCGCCCAGATGGTTGAGCATAGTACTACCACCCCTATATGTAGGCCAAACTAGTCGATCTGAAGAAACAGTTTTGGCAGCAGCCCAGGGAGTCCTTGGTGCCATGGTTCCTCCGTCTTTGGGATTTAGAGGTGGATAGTATCATGTGCACTGATAATAAGATGGATAAGTTGGCTTTCATCACAACTCACCCCTCCCTGTACTAATGGCTGCAAAATAGCTGGCAGCATGAGAGGGGGCAGGGATCTATCTAATTCTCTATTAGAACAGGTCATGGCCATGATTTGTATGGTGTGGGTGGATTCCAAAGATGTGCTGGACACTGGAAGCAAATGGCAGTCCTACACCAACTTAGTGCAGACCCTACAGGAGTTGGGCATGAGCCAGGCCATGTATAACCTCCATACTCATGGCCCTAATGATGAATGCTTTACAACAGGGATGCAGGACCTAGTGCTGCAGCACACCCCCTCTGCCTCTTTTGGATCTCTCAAGGCTATTTTGGCCCTGAGCATCAGGTGCTGCATTAATGATGGCACCACAACGGTGGCGAGTCGGGGAGAGACAGAGAGTCGGTGGCAGCAGAAAGGAGTTCGGACGGTGTTTCCAGACCCCTCTACCTCTCAGGCAAAAAGCAATCCTGTGTGGGTGGCCAGGACCCAGATGTGGTCATATCTTTTGGAGCTGTAGTAGATCAAAATAAAATTGATGGGATGTGAAACACCTACTTATTAGAACTGTGCAAACAGCTGCAAGGTGACCAATGCTTCCTGTGGCCCCAGAAGAAGAAGGAGGCAAAGAAAAATCCCAGGGATGCAACTGGAGAGGCCCGTCTTGTGCGCCTGGAGGACCATGTGGCTCTATCAACCTCCCAAGAAGACAAAGGAGATATCCTGTGGCAATTTGAATTGGGGGAGAAATAAGAGGGGGTGGACGGGGAGTGGAGGCTGCATGTGGAATTGGCTATCCTCTGGTCCCCTACAAATGTCCAGATTTAGTGCATACAGGGGCAGAATATACACACCTGTATGGAAACCCTGTTAAGTTTCCTGGGCCTGTGGCCCATATTGACAGTTGTGGGGGCACTGTGTGGGAGTGAAGGCTGTGCAACTCTCCCTGGGTGTTAGGCAATTGTTATCCCATGAATATACTGTTTATGTGTCCCCCATTCCTGAGTATATCCTGGGCATCGATGTGCTCCAAGGATTGTGGCTGCAAACCACTGTGGGCGAGTTTTACCTGAGAGTGCGAGTGGTAAAAGCCATTGTGTGGGAACATGCTGAGCACGCCCCCTGCCCTGTTCAGTTGCTACCCCCACAATAGGTGACAGCAGTGCAGCAGTACCAACTTCCCCGGGGGCCATGAGGAGATCACAGCTACTATGGGAGAGTTGGAAAATCTGGGGATAATTAGGACCGCTCACAGTCCCTTCTACCCTCCCATGTGACCAATGTGAAAACTGGATGGCATGTAGAGAATAATGGTGGATTACAGGGAACTGAATAAGGTCATTCCCTCAAAACATGCAGCAGTCCCATCTGTGGTAGACTTGATGCACCGATTAACTGATGAACTGGGAACCTACCACTTTGTAACTAATCTGGCAAATGCAATTTTCTCCATTGATATTGCTCTGGAGAGTCAAAATCAGTTTGCCTTCACATGGGGAGACTGACAATGGACCTTTACAGTGCTCCCTCAAGGGTATTTGCACAGCCCAACCATTTGTCATGGGTTTGTCACAGAAGACCTGGCTAAGTGACCACAACCTGCAGCAGTGAGCCTTTTTTACTACATTGATGACATTTTGCTAACCAGTGATTCTCTTGCAGAATTAGAAAAAGCAGTGCCATAAGTGTTGTCACACCTGAAGTTATATGGTTGTGCAGTCAAGGAAGCCAAGCTGCAAGGGCCTGGATTATCTGTCAGATTCTTGGGGGTTGTTTGGGTTACACATAAGTAATCCCTGATGCAGTCATGGGTAAAACTCAGGTGTATCCTATCCCTACCACTGTGAAGCAGTTCCAGATATTTTGGGGCCTGCTGGAGTACTGGAAAGTGTCTGTGTCTCACCTCACTCAGGTTACCCACCCCTTATATATGTTGGTGGAAAAGATAGCAAGCTGGGACTGGACCCTGACTTTGGAACAAGTGTCCCAAGGGGCAAAGTGCATCGTTAAATGTGCTCAGGCCTTACATGCTCTGGATTCTGCCAGGACTTGTGAACTAGATGTGTATGTGACTCAAAAAGCCTTTGGGAGGAGTTTGTAGCAGTGATCAGAATGGCTACATCAAGCCCTGGGTTTCTGGTCCAAACTATGGAAGAAGAGGAGGAGAGGTACGGTGCTCCTTAATTGAAAAGCAACTGGAGGCGATGTATGCTGCCCTGTTCACCACAGAAGCTATAAAAGGAGCTGCCCCATGACAGTAAGGACCACTTACTCCATTGCAGGGTGGGTCTGGGACTGGATGACCAAGCCTTGCAGTGGGATGGCCCAGACATCCACATTGGCTAAGTGGAGGCCAAATGCTGTGTGTACATTCCTGATGTCCATCACAATGTTAGCCAAGCTCTATGGGCATTAGCTCCTGAGACCTGTGCAATTGGATGCGTAACAGGTGACCCCCTGCAGGAATGGTGGGCATCCTTAACTACTGAATGGCAGTGGGTTCTTACTGTCTTAGATGGTAGTACTCCTGTTTTGATTGTGTGCTGCTGCAGCTTGTACTGCTGTTGTAGTATTTGGGTACAGGGCTCTGCCCTCCTTGCCAAGGGACCCTCGTGGAAGATACCCTTGTGTAGAGTATACAGTGAGGAACCTTGAAGGAGTAGGATGTAGGGACAATGGGGTCAGGCTCCCTCACCTGGATGTCTGGTCAAACATAACTTAGCAGTGTTCATATACCCTTAGTGAGGGCCCACTTGCATAGAATGAAGCTCTGTTATGTAATTGAAGGTCAGCATTGGCATCTTGTTGGCTTTGTGCGCACTTAGTATATAAGGGAGTCACGTTTCCCCGCAGTGGGACTCAGGGCTTGTGACATGTGTGGATTGCCCTGCCCTGGAATAAAGGCATGTCAGACATCCTGACTGCTTTGCACGTAGTCTTCCATCTGACCGAATCCCTTGTGAACCTGCCTGGTCTCAAACGCTTGCTAAACAAAGAGGGAGAGGGAAAATGGGGGAAAAAAGAGGAAGGGTACGGTCAAGGAACATGTATAAAGGATACACGGTAAGGGACAACAGGGTGGGGACTGACTGAGAGAGCAGGGGCGGGGGAGGGCAGGGCAGGGGAAAGCAATTAGGGAAAAGCTGGGACAACTGTAATTAAACAACAGTAAGAAATTTCCTTAACTAGGCTGTTATACTTTGAAGTTTGAAGTTGGGTGACAGTTGCCTTAATGAATTCATTTATGCAGTTTAAAATTATACTGTTATATTGTTCTGAAGATATCTAGATATATTACATATTATCAATCTTTTCTTTTATGTTTAAAACATTATTTTGTTAAAATTTTCACTTGAAAAGACAAGTCTTCTCTAGAGATAATGCTTTGTTTCCCATTCTAAAAAAAAAAAAAAAAAACAAAAAACATTAATGAAACATTTAGCACCAATAATTAGAGAAAAGATCTGTGGGCCCAATATTAAAATTAACAAATGTATAAATATTTCCTTCAGATCAAAATTTTTAACAATGGAAAGTGTTCAGGTCAGCCTCTTATCCTGTAGATCAGCCTGTTTCCTTAAAACCCATTTCTTAGGGCAGTTTTCCTTAAAGAAAGCTAGTATCTGAAAATTTTTAATCCTTCTATACTTTATTTTCATATCAAGTTTATTAAGGACAATTTTTAAACAATATAAATGCCATTGTGCTGTATAATTCTTTAATATTTTTGTAAATGCATATATAGTAACATAACTTATAATGGGTATATGGTACATTATACTTCCTTATGTAAATATAGCATATTACATTTTATTTCTTCCAGTTCTTTATTTATTTTAATTAGTTTATTTTTCAATTGTAGCTGACATTCAGTGTTATTTAAAATTAGTTTCAGATGTGCAGCATAGTAGTTAGATACTTATAAGATGTACAAAGTGACCCTCCTGATAATTCTAGTACCCATCTGGCACCATTCATAGTTATTACAATATTATTTACTGTATTCCCTATTCTTTTTATTTAAAAAAATTGATTTGAGAGAGAGAGAGAGGAAGGGAGAGAGAGAAACATTGACCCCTCATTTACGCATTCATTGGTTGATTAATGATGTGCCTCGGCTGGGGATCAAACCAGTAACCTTGTTGCACTGGGACAACACTCCAACCAGCTGAGCTACCTGGCCAGAGCCTTTTTTATTCTTTACATTCCTGTAACTATTTTGTAACTACCAATTTGTATGTCTTAATCTCTTCACCTAATTCACCCAGTCCCCCAAACACCCTGTCATCTGGAGACACGCAGTTTGTTCTCTGCATCTATGAGTTTGTTCTCTCATGTTTATTTTATTCTTTAGATTCTACATACAAATGAAATCATATGGTATTTGCTGTTCTCTGACTTATTTGACTTAGCATTAATACTTTCTAGGTCCACCATGTTGAAGCATATCTTTTTATGAGTAAATAACATTCCCCTGTATGTATGTACTACTTCTTTGTCCAGTCAACTGTCGATGGGCATATTTTGGCTCCATATATGGGCTATTATAAATAAAGCGGTAATGAACATAGTAATGCATACATGTTTTTGAATTACTGTTTTGAATTCCTTTGAATACATATACTCAGAAGTAAAATTGCTGAGTCACAAGGCAGTTCTATTTTTAATTTTTTGAGGACCTCCATACTGCCTTCCAAAGTGGTTGTATCAGTTTATACTCCAGCCAACAATGCAGAAGGGTTTTCTTTTCTCCACATCTTTGCCAACACTTGTTGTTTGTTGATTTATTGGTGGTAGCATTGAGCATCTTGTCACATGTTTATTGGCCATCTGCATGTCCTGTTTGGAGAAATGTCTATTCAGGTTCTCTGCCCATTTTTAAATTGGATTTTTTCTTTTTGAGGGGGTGTTGAGTTGTGTAAGTTCTTTATAAATTTTGGCAATTATACCCTTTTTGGATATATCATTGATGAATATCTTCTCTCATTCAGTAGGGAAGGGCGGAGGGTTCAACACAAGGTAACTGGCAGCCATCCTTCCAGAACCTTGTCTCACAACTCAGTTTCTTCCTGTTTGTCTCTGGAGCAGCCTTCCTGCAATGCCCCCTGCCAAACTGTTGTCTCTGTGGGAGCCCAAGTTGCATGACAGTGAGGAAGAGTTTGTGCACTGGCCCTTTAAGAGGATGCTTGGGTTTCTAGCAGCCTTCTTTGTCACCCACAGGGACAGAACCTCTGCTTATTTTCATAGCCAGCTGTTATGTCGGCTTCCCTTCCCAGCACTGGTATTTCAGGCTAGAGAGCCCAGTGGGTTGCTTAAGTCCCTTGCTCCTCATGTGGGACTGCTTCAGCTGAAATATTGCTCTTGATTCTCCATCCGTGAGTGTGGAGCCAGCCAATTTCGCATCTCAGCCCTACCAGTCTTTATATCCTTAGTTATAGGACTAATGTTAAATTAATCTTCAGAAGGTTATCCAGGCTGATTGTTCTGTAAGTTAGTTGTAATTTTGATGTGGTCATGGGAAGAGGTGAGTACAACATCCACCTTCTCTGCCATCTTGTCGGGAACTCACATTACATTTTTTTGTGCAAATATAATACACTTTTATCCATTTGTTACCTATTATTTTTATTTCATTTAGCATTGATGATATTGATGAGTAATTAGTTTTTATAAATTATGATGTAACAACCATATATTTTTACAAAATTCTTTTGTTCAATAATTGAACAAACATAGGACCACACCCTTCTTTATCTGAACATAGCAAAATTGTGCTCCAGAAGAGCTAGATAATAAATACTTCCCACATTTATGTGTACAATGTTCTATTTCTCTACAACTTACAAACATTTAGTATTAATTTTGCCATTAAATGTCAATAAATATGAAATTGTATTTTCTTGTTTTTAATTTTTTTTTTACCTGACTACTAGAGTGGTTGAGCTTTATTTTTGAATAGCTCACGAGGCCACCATTCAGGCCCACTAAACCTTTCTTAAGGATGAAATATATTATTATTTTCATTAAAATAAACAATGAAAAAATGATATGGAGCACTCTTTCTAGTCAAAGAAGATCTTGATTATTGCAGTATAAAGACTTAATATTGTTTAGAAATAGATAAAATTTCCACTATGTTATTATCTCCCTGGAAAATTCATCAAGTATAATGAAGGATTATTGTTTCTTCTAAGAGACAGAAGCACATTTTAAAAATAGAGTGACCAGAAGACTTTATTACTAGTAAATACACAGCCAAATAAACATAGACTATGACTATAGCAGACTTTAGTTTATTATATACTTGATATTTTAAATCATTGAAAGTTAATTCCCTATTCACAAACTGATGTTGAGCCAATTTGCTCATCCAACCAGAAAAGTGAAATTATAATTTGCTATCACCAAAAAAATCATAATACATTAAAATATTAAGTAAAAATTCACACTCACAGAGTCTAACACGAACTGTATCAGAAGAAAATATAGCTATAAATCATAATTTATATTGTGTTTTTCAAACATAAATAAAAGTTAAAAAGCTTAAAATGAAAAATTTCAGATTTTTTATGGATATTTGATGTAAAAACCTAAAATGATTAATATGCAAGTAAAAATGAACTACCACAAATGACTCACTAAAATATTAAATAAAGGAACTGCACAGGCAATCACAGAAAGGAAAATGCAAATGACCTATGAGCATATGGACAGTGCCAAAGTCATTCATACTTAGTAAAATAAAATTAAAATAACAAGAAAATCTAATGACCTGCCTACCAGGCTATCATTCTTAAAATGTGTATGTTATATTAAAGAATCTGTGGGCTAAACTTCACTGTCATAAAGCTCAGTTAACATATAGTTTATGACAGTTTTAGAATCCTTTAAGCTGTGAATATTGAAAAGTAACCATTTCATATCCTACAGAAATATACTTACATTTAAACAAAGAGACATGTAGAAAACTTTATTTTTGTTATAATAATAAAATATTTGATATTAATCAATTCTATTAATAGAAAAATAGCCTAGTAATTTATGGCATATCCGATTCAAGCAGCTTTTGTATATTATAGTTTTAAAAATATAGATTTTAACTTTATTGTACTGATTTGACATTGTATTGAAAAGATAACAACTGAATAATTAATTAAATGGAAAACAGAGGTTTATTGAGAAGAGGATTAGAATTAAGTGTTAGGCTTAGTGAGAAAGATTTTGAAATTTTTGCTCTGAATATTCAATTGTTAGAGTAGCATGTGCTATGAATCTTTGTATTGTAATACATGTACATTAATACAAATTTAGAGCTTCAAAATCATTATCTTTTTAAAATTAAAATAAAAGTTAATACTGTATTAAAACTTTCATTTTATGAACATTATTTGATAACTTATTATTAATGTTGCCTATGAGAATCAAAAATTCAAACTGAGAACTCTTGAAATTGCTAATTTTTTCAACTTTTTATTTTGAGATAATTTTAGATTCATAAGCAGGTATAAGAAAGAATACAGACAGAACTTCTTTTTTTTCACCTCTAATAGTAATGTTTCATAGTTATTCATTCATTAACTTTTTATTGAGAAAATGTTTACTGTAATTTTTAGGGTAAATGTTGTGCTTATAGTTAATTTTCAGTGTGTAAAATGACTTTAGACTGGAAATAAAGGTAAGCAGTTTTATATAATATATTTTATATATATTTTCATATGCATTTAAAGATTTCAGGAGGATCTCCTGCAAAAACAATGGTCTTTCAGCTAATAGTGTTCAAATATTTTAACTGTATACCACTATGAATAAAGAAACATATAAAATGAATATATATGCTATAGTACTAAGACTAGATAAATTAGAAGCATAAATAGAAAACTTAAGAGAAAATAGTAGATAATTAAAATATTTAGAAACTTATTTTAAAAATATACCTAAATCACCTGAAGGTCACTAAAAAATTGTTTTGTGCCTTTGAATATGCTGAGTTATATTTGAGAATCTTGTTTTATTACTTTGAAATATAGTATTGCAAATGTTTTAAATTGGATTATTTTAATACATGCTTTAAAGGACTATCAGAGTTAGAATAGGAAAAAAATAGCAAAAACAAAAGCATCTTATTTTTGTTGCATTTGAATGTGTCTGCATGTCAGCACCTAATTATCATGGGAAAGTCGAACATATTTAGAAATGAAGAGATGGAGGTTAAAGGGAAAGGAGAAAAGAACAAATTGATGGAATAAAGTTCCAGAGCATGTGGAAAGAAATGGGATTCAGATGAGTGAGCCACTGATAGGAGCCCCCTCTTTATCTGAAACAAAAGAAAAGAGATTATGAGGGACATAGACACAGATACCCTGTAACTACTTCACTGTAGACCAAGGTTTCCATCTCATGAGAGAGAAAAACATGCTGGCCGCAATGGGACTGAAGCAGAAAGACTGTAATCCACCAAAGCTACTGTTCATTTCTGTTTTTATTTTATTTTATTCTTTTTCTTTTTATTTTTGCTACAGAAACTTAGTTTATAAAATTTTAAATAAGGCAGGTATTTCAGGCTTATGGTATTATACTTGTTTATTGCTTCTAGGCTCCTTTATGCACAATTATATCCTAACTATCTCCTAAGAATGCTAGTGCCTGAATGGGACTTGGAGTTTTACATAATAAAACTAAGATTTCACATTTTTATTTATTTTCTTTTCTGTCTGCATCTTATACTCCTGTTTGCTGTGTGTGTCAGTTAGGTCCTCTGAAAGCAGATGCTGAAAGATGTTTATCAGCACCCAGTTCCCGTACAGGGGGGAGGGAGAAAGCATGGTTATGCAGAAAAAGAAGTTCAAGTGATATGCAGGTTGGAAAAAGCCTCACCCAGCTTGGTTAGGGACCTTCAAAGCAAGAATGCCCATCCCCACATCTTGCTGTGGTGAGATGATGAGCCTTTGTTTTCTTAACTCAGTCATTCCATGACAGCTACCCTGGGAAAAGCATAACCTCTGCCAAAACTGTAGCAGAGACAGCTTCTGAGGACCTGCCTAGGGAGCTTTGTGATTCTGTCTTTAGATCAGAGAGAGAGCACATCCACAGATCACACAAACTGTTGGCCTGTAAGGATTTTTTTTTTTTTTTTGGTCCAGTCATGTTTTATCTATATTGAATATGCCTAGCCGGCCTCTGTCAACTGCATTATCTGGCTGAATATTAAAACCATTTTACTTTGCTATTTCTTACCCATAGTATGCTCCCTTCCACCTCACCTCCTACCCTTCGAAGCTGTAAATAAAACATACAGCTACTACTAGAATCACACCAGGTTTATTTGATGCTTCACATTCAAGAAAAAGATATACTCTCATAATCCAGTAGTCATTTAATTATTCATAATTTGAACAGAACTGGACAGAAACATAAGACCAGAACAGCACCTGGACTTATCAAATCATGAACTCTTGGGGTGAATTTAGGGCATGTTGAAAAAAGTTCCTCAATTTGTTTGGAATGATTAATAAATCTCTATCCTTAGAACCATTCCATAGTAAGCTTAGGGGAAGAAATAAGTTCCAAAGTTGCAAAAAGACATGAAGATTGGGGTAGCTGGTAAAACAGTGCAAGAACATAAAAGAAGGCATAGAGCTTGAAGAAGGAACAGAAATTAAAATGAATTTCTGGGTATAAAGTAATCCAATCTTTGCCAGAGCAGATGTAAACCTGATCAGGGGAACATCAGAAACAAGATTTGGATGTAAATTGGATAAAACTCTTGAGGTAAGGATTTGTGTCTACATTCACCTTGCTAATCTCTACATATTTATGCTTTGAAAGTAGAACATGTAACTAAGTTCATGCAGAAGTGGAGGAAGACCTAGTTGTACTTGTGTCACTGTTCCGGGTAGGAGGCAGAGCCCATCTGCTGTACCAGATGCCCAGTGGATGAGTGGACCACAGGACCGTGGGAGGCAGAAGGCATCTCTTTCCAAGAAGGCCACCAGGAAAGAGGCCAAAGCAACTGTGCCAGAGCACTGCTAATCTCTGTCAACAGCCTCAAAATCATATGGAGTGCCTAATTTAACCAGAAAGATCTGCTAATGTGTGGAGAGGCTGTATTTTATGGTTTACAATAATCAACTTTTGAATGTTGCTGGCAAAGGTGAATTTGTATGGTGTCTGTTATGCAAACTTCTACTATTTAGGCTTGCTGTGCCTTTCTTTAAGCAATATTTTCTGTAAACACTTAATTATGTATTTCTGAATTGACCCTCAATTTTCAATGAAGTAAATGTGAGTAATATATGTATTTTGGAGGATTCAAAAGTCTTATTTAGCACCAATTGTATGAGCAGATGGGCCATGAAAATAATTTAATTAGCTTTCAACTACACATTTCTAGTTCCCTTGCTTACTTGTATAAAGAGTTTTGAAATACAACTATGCAACAATTGCCTTAAATTTGTGCTATATTTTTCCCATGTCATCATAGACTTGGTGTCATAGCTTTCTTAACCGAAGTTAAATATTTTGCTTCAATAAAAAACTCATGTTAACCTTCTAATCCTGACATCTTACCTATATATACATGTTTTCTTTTTCTTTCTTTACCCTTTCCTTCTCAAATATTCTCTCTCTCTCTCTCATACACACACACATATTCACACACACACACACACACACACAGAGTCATTTTGCTACTAGACAGAAAATGGAACACTAGCTGCTTTAATTCCAGAGGGTATAGTCAATTACTAATACTAGGTACATAATTTTCTCAGGTACCATGTTAGGTAGAGGTTTTGCTTGAATCGCATCATGTCTTCACAGTAACTTCAGGGGTAGGTATTATTGTTCTTTCTGTACAGAAAGTTGAAGCCCACAGGGTTTCAGCGATGGGCCCAGTCCACACAGGTGCAAGTGGCTGTAGTGGAATTGAATCCAAAATCTTCCAGACTCCAATGTGAGTGATCAATCAGGCGGCTCTGCTGCTTTCTTTTCTTTGAAATATTGAATACCTTTAGAGAACAGGGGGAAATAGAAACCAGGTGATCTACACATGTGTATTTCCATTGAGAAACTGATCCACTCTACTTAATACCCAAAAGCACATTGGAAATGGCAGAGATGGAATTGCCAGGTGATGTAACCTAGTCCATACAGCATGGTATTTGGGGGAGAATTTATTGTAAGATGAAATGGAATAGGAAAAAAAGCACTGAATATGAAAGAAAATAATAAAATTATAAAAGACCACGGAATACATTTTATAAGAACATAAAGTTATAAAAATATTGGCTTTATCTTTGCTAAACAGAATCTACGAAGTTATGTCTTGAATATAAGAACAAATGGTTCTGGGCTCAGGCAAGATCATTAACGTCTTGATTTCTCATAAAAGAAAATAAAGCAATTCTTAAATCAAATAAAAATATATACATAATATTTTTAAGTATAAATGCTACTCAGCAAAGGATATTTATATGCTGGACTATTTTAGTATTTAAGCTTGCTTGAGTCAGTTTCATTATCTATTAAAATGGTGAAAATAGCTACAATCTTACTGTGGATTGGGGAAAATTCAATGAGATAATATAACAGAGAGCTCAGCCCTGAACAAGCTGCTGGTACAATTTATTGGTATATACTATAAATGGTACATGATATTTATAGAATTTATTATAAATTATAGGATTTAAGTTTGGGTTTAGTTACCGTAATTTGAAATAGATCTAATTCTAAATCATACTCCCAGATTTCTGCCAACATAAATGCACAAAACTTCTTGAATTTTTTTTGATGTAGTAGTTAGACATTGTACTTCCCTTCCCGGATTGTGCTGTGATATAACTCTGCTTGTGGATGGAATGGCAACAGGAGAGCCTTGAGAATAAACATACATTTGCAAGACCCCAGGTGAGGTTATTTCAGGGCCTTTTAGGAAGGGAAGACTTGTTTCTGTTTCCCTCAGAAACAAGAGGAGGCTAATGCCTATGGCAAGGGTCCCTCTGAGTGCCTGAGGCCTAAAAATTCCAGGCTTTCACAATATCCATCCCAGTGAGCCTTTTTCAATTTTTGGGATCCCACTCTGCCCCAGACAATGCCTGGGCCTTTATAAGAGAGCAATGATAAGGCTAAAATTCAACTTTTGTTATTATTTTACAACCCATTCAATTAAAGCTTTTTGTCTGATTTAATCAAGAACAGGCCTGTGGCTATAAGGAATAAGGTTTATTTTAGGGCTATCATAGTTTTTTTTTTTAAAATTTATTGGGTGATATTGGTTAATAGGGTCATAAGAAGCTATGGTACATATATACTATGGAATACTACTCAACCGTAAGAAAAGATGAAATATTGTCATTTGCAACAACATGGATGGACCTTGAGAATATTATAGTAAGTGAAATAAATCAATCAGAAAAGGCTGAGAACCATATGATTTCACTCATATGCCATAAAATTTCTGACTATGATTTGAGCTAACAGTTGAAAGAACAGGGCCTGTTGTTTTTTTCTTTAAGTGCTCCAATGCACTCCTTGGGGTTATTACAACTTCAGTTAACAGCTGAGTGAAACAGTCACTTAGTCCCCCAAGAAACTTGCTTCATCATCTTGAAACACAGGTGATATTGACCTATTCAGATATTACTTTTCAGGGCCCATCCTAATTTATTTGGCTTCCCTGGCTATACATTATGTATCTGATATTCTTCATAGAAGAATGCAATAATGAGATTAATATTATGTTTGTTTTCTCTATTACCTTTGCCTCAGTTCAAGCTGTTTCTAGTTTATTAGTATTCACTAGCCAGAGAAAAGTAAGTAGGTGACATTGCCTCTCTCAGTCCTCTCTAGAAATCTAAACTCATTCAGGGTGACTGGAGGGTGAGCTGAATGAGCCCATCAAGTCAATGAGAGATGCTGAGGAGGAGGATGTGTGGAGGACCTATAGAAGCTAAGCCATGGGCCACCAGAGCTCCCTGTTTTGTGCAACATCCTAAAGCAGGAAAGCCACACATTGAGAGATTATTTCAGGCAGCCATAGTGACAAAGTCTGTGTTTTGTAGATAAGCACTTGAATCTAAGCCAAGCTTTGATAAATAACAAGAGAGAAAGGGAAAAGAACACAGTATAAGACAACACATTTCTGATGTATTCTTCCCATTAGTATTTGAGACTGGATTGAATAGAAAAGTGGTCATTTAAAAAAATTCAACCTTCAAATGGCAACTATCAACTATAGCAAATTTTATTCCATATATTGAGAGATTGGAATATTACTCTTTATCATTTATACTTAAAAAATACTTTATCATCTATAGGTAGTCATAATATGAGTAAAAAGTTTATATGTAATATTTGGCTATATTTTCAAGGGCATAATGAAATGAAAAGACTCCTGAGGCCCTCATTTGGGATGCTTCTCCAACATTTTGTTTAAGGAGGTGGAAAGATATATAACTTTCCATGTATTTAGTATTAATCTACATACTAATTATTGTGATTGAAGAAATTTTATTTTATTACTATAATATTCACTTTGAATCTGAAAACCGGCATTTTGTTTTTATTTGAAATAAAATCTATGAATTCTAATGAGATATGTATGGAAATTTATCAAAAGTTTATTTCCCCATACCACATTTGATGCAAAATACAAGTGCTAAAAAAATCATCTACGAAGCTTTAGTTAAGAAACCAGAAAAACAGACAGAATTGCACCACAAAAGAGGAGTACAGTTTTACTGGTTGCATTTTCAATAATGATAAAGTTATGCTATTGTTGGCATATGTTCTTCACTTATCTGTTAAAATTGATTTATGCCTCTGGGTATTAAGAAGCAAGTCTTTAACTTCACTAATACCAAAATTTAACATACATCAGCTGGTATTTTAACTTGCCATTGTTCTTAAATAAATTTGATTTTTATATGTAAAAACATTATTTTTTTATTGTTAAGCTTTACCCCAAAATACTAGTATTTGTAATCATCAAATGACAGATAGAAATATTTAGTCATTTAGATCCACATAAGGAAATTTTGTTATGTAGTCAATTCTACATAATGCAATTAAGATATTAATAATTTTCTCTAAAACAGACAAATACATTGTCATCAGGAAAATATAAATTAAAAAATCAAGCTTAAAGAGATAACATTTTCTATAAATTAATATAGTAAAATAATGACTATAAATAGAGCAAACAAAACCTCTTGAAATAGCTTAATATTTTTGTTTTTATTTTTTTTTTGGATATTTTATTGATTATGCTATTACAGTTATCTCATTTTTTTCTCCCCTTTAACCCTTTTGCCCAGTACCCCATCCCATTATCGCCACATCAACGTTTTCCAGCCACCACTTTCCCCAGCCCCACCCATACCCACCTCCCACCCTCAATCCTTCCCCCATTTGGCTTTGTCCGTGGGTCCTTTTGCATGTTCCTTGATGACCCTTCCCTTCCTTTTCCCCTCTGATCCCGCTCCCTCCTCCACGCTGGTTACTGTCACTTTGTTATTTCAATGTTGCTGGTTACATTTTACTTGCTTGTTTATTTTCTTGATTAGTTTCCACTTATAGGTGAGATCACATGGTATCTGTCTTTCATTACCTGGCTTATTGCACTTAGCATAATGGTCTCCAGTTCCATCCATGCTATTGCGAAGGGTAGTAGCTCTTTCTTTCTGCTACATACTATTCCACTGTGTAAATGTACCGTAGTGTTTTGATCCACTCATTTACTGTTGGGCACTTAGGTTGCTTCTAATTCATGGCTATTGTAAATTGTGCTGCTATGAACACTGGGGTGAATAGGTTCTTTTGAATTGGTGTTTCAGGATTCTTAGGGTATAATCCCAGTAGTGGAATTGCTGGGTCAAAAGGCAGTTCCATTTTTAGTTTTTTGAGGAAACTCCAAACTGTTTTCCATAGCAACTGCACCAGTCTGCATTTCCACCAACATTGCACTAGGGTTCCCTTTTCTCCACATCCTCACCAGCACTTGTTGTTTGTTGATTTGTTTATGATGGCCATTCTGACTGGTGTAAAGTGGTATCTCATTGTGGTTTTAATTTGAATCCCTCTCATGGTTAGTGATGCTGAGCATCCTTTCACATGTCTCTGGGTCTTCTGTGGGTCCTTCTTGGAGACGCGTCTCTTCAGGTTCTTTGCCCATTTTTTAATTGTTTGTCTTCCTCCTATGGAGTTATGTGAGTTCTTTATATATTTTGGATATCAAACCCTTGTCTAAGGTATCAATGGTCGATATATTTTCCCATCCTGTTGGTTCCCTTTTGATTTTACTGATGTTTTCTTTAGCTAGGCAGAAGTTTTTAATTTTATGAATTCCCATTTGTTTATTCTTTCCTTTATGTTCCTTGCTCTAGGGGACATATTGGTGAAAATATTGCTGCATGGAATATCAGATTTTCCTGCCTACGTTCTCCTCTAGGACTTTTATGGTGTCACAACTTATATTTAAGTCCTTTATCCATCTTGAGTTTATTTTTGTGTGTGGTGTAAGTTGGTGGTCAAATTTCATTTTTTTTTGCATGTAGTTGTCCAGATCACTCAACACCATTTGTAGAAGAGGCTATTTTCACTCCATTTTGTGCTTCTACCCACTTTGTCAAATATTAATTGACCATAGAGGCATGTATTTATTTCTGGGCTCTCTATTCTGTTCCATTGATCTATGTGTCTGTTCTTATGCCAGTAACAGACTGTTGTGATTACAGTTGCCTCATAATATAGTTTGATGTCAGGCATTGTGATTCCTCCTGCTTTGTTCTTCTTTCTCAAAACTGCTGCAGCCTTTTGGGGTTGTTTATAGTTCCATATAAATTTTTGATTGCTTGTTCTATATCTGTGAAATATGTCATTGGCAATTCAATGGGGATAGCATTGAATCTGTAAATTGCTTTGGGTAGTATGGACATTTTGATGATGTTAATTCTTCCAATCCATGAACATTTGAATGTTTCTGAGTTTTTTCCTTGAGGTTGGTTTCTATTTTTAAGATCTTGTGGTCTGAGAAAATGTTTGATATGATTTCAATTTTCTTAAATTTGTTGAGGATTGTTTTGTGTCCTATCATGTGGTCTATCTTTGAAAATGTTCAATGTGGATTTGAAAAGAATGTGTAGTTCTTTCTTTTATATATATACATCTTTTTAACTGATATATATAATCAGTTAGGTCCATTTGACCTAATATGTTATTCAGTTCTACAATATCCATATTGATATTTTGTTTGGATGATCTATCCATTGTTGACAGTGGGGTATTAAAATCCCTACTATAAGTGTGTTGCTATCTGTATCTTTCTTGAAGTCCTCCAGGATTTTCCTTATATATTTGGGTGCTCCTATGTTGGGTGCATATAGGTTTACAATGGTTTATGTCTTCTTGGTGGATTCTTTCTTTGAACATTATTAAGTGTGCTTCTGGGTCTCTTCTTATGGCCCCTGTTTCAAAGTCTATTTTGTCTGATATAAGTATTGCTGCCCCAGCTTCTTTTTCCTGTCCATTTGCTTGAAATATTTTTCCAACCCTTTATTTTCAGCCTGTGTAGGTCTTTTGTTGTGAGGTGGGTCTCTTGTAGGCAGCGTATGTTGGGTACTCTCTTCTTATCCATGCAGTTACTCCATATCTTTTAATTGGAGCATTTAATCCATTAACATTTAAAGTTATTATTGGTGTGTACTTATTCATTTTTTCCCTTTGTATTTGTATTCCTCTGTCTCTCACTCTTTTCCTTCATTTTCTTAAAGCAGTCCCTTTAGTATATCTTGCTCTGGGAGTTCAGCAGCCTTGGTATGGGTACCTGTGACACCAAGAACAGGGTTCTGAATGCAGAGCTTGGCATGAACGTGTCCATTGAAGGGGAACCAGTGTTCCCTCCCTCTTGGTTGTCCTGGTAAACATTACATGACTGTTCTCTCACCCCTCTCCTCCCGGACCCCAGGAACAGATGCAATTGTTAGCAATTCTATACACCTTTGGTAACCAGCCTCAATAAAACCTTGGGAACTGGGGAACGGGAGTGTCCTCCTTGGAGGGACACTCTCCTTCTCTCCCCAGGCTTGCATCACTGTAATGCCTCTCGTGTGTTTCACTCTCCACTGAATACGTGCAGTATGGGAAACGGACAAGTGGTGACCCCAATGTGATCCACTGGAGACTCCAATCTTCTACTTAGGTAATGAAGGACCAGCCTGCTTCCCCCACTTGAGGAGCCAGGAACTTGCCGAATCTTGGGGGTGAATAGTACAGAGAAGGAACACTTGCTTTGCTCAGCCCTTACACTGCTTTTGCTTTGCTTTCGCTACACCATGGGTGTCTGGCTAACGAAGCACCAACAAATGTTTTTAAACTTGGTGTGCCAGTTACTGAAGGCAGCTGGGTGTCAGGTTAAGGAACAACATTTGATAGACATGCTCCAGGTAGTGAAAGACTGCTGCCCCTGGTTCCCCAACCAGGGAACGCTGATTGCCAGGTTTGAGATAAGAATGAGAAGCTCAAATGGCATGCTGAGCACAGCAGTAGGGTGCCAGCCCAAGCCCTAGTCACCTGGAGCCTTGTGCGGATGGCCCTTATAACACTCTAAACTAAGTGAGGAGCGCCTTCAGTAAGCACCCAGGAAACAAGTGAGTGAAATGGTGGGGACACTGCAGAGCATGAGGAGCCCTGAGACCCCATCGGGGAGCTCAAAGGTGGGGTCAGACCCTTGGTTTGTGCCATCACCTCTGTGCCCCTGCAGCCAGGACCAATCTGGGATCCAGACAATCCATCCTGGGACCCACCCTTTTCAAAGCCTTGAGGGCCAAGCTGCTGGCTTCAAGCCCAGGAGGCTTCCAGTCTCTCATGGGGGGGTGCCTTAAAGAAGGGGCCCGGCAGGCTGACACTGAGGCGTTGGGGGCATTCCCTATTTTCATGAGAAATAGCCAGTCCCATTGGGATTCCCTGCCCTTTGAGCTGTTCAGGAATTAAAGAAAAGTTTGAAAGAGAATGGGCTACAGTCACCCTTCACCCTAGGGCTTGTAGAGGCCATAGCAAATAGATTCCGCATGACCCCTTGGGATTGGAAAGTCTTAGTCTGGACCCTGCTTTTCCCCACACAGTACACGGTATGGCTCACAGACTATCGGGATAGGGCCGCAAGGCAAGCCATGGCTAACCTGCAGGATCATATCCCTGTAGCAGTGGATCTCCTTTTAGCGGAATGGGCACTCGCCCATCCACAACATCAGGCCCAAGCCGATTGCAGGGCTAGCCAGCAGGCCAATGAGATGGCACAAAAGGCATGGCGAGCCGTTCCAGATAGTAAGAAGGAGACAAGCTCCTTTGTCAATGTCTGACAGGGACCAACAGAGTCCTGTATGGATTTCATAGATAGGCTACATCAGGCCGTTCAACGACAGGTTGAGAACACAGATGCTGCCGATACGCTGCTTTTGCAGCTGGCCTATGAGAATGCCAACGAGGATTCTAAAGCCATCCTCGGGCCCCTAAGAGGATCCTCACAGGGCATTGGGCAATATCTGAAGACTTGCCACAATGTCAGAACGAAGTCACACCACACCTCTCTGTTCACGGAGGCCCTCAGAGCCCCCAAAAGCAGGGGGATAAAGTGCTACAATTGTGGTGAGCCAGGTCATATACAAAAAAGTTGCCCCGGGGAAAGGGAGGGGAAGCCCCAGAAGGACTGCCCGAGATCCCGAAAGAGCAAACACTGGGCTAACCAGTATAAGTCCAAGTTCGATAAAGATGGAAGCCCAAGTCCCCAGCGGGGAAACGGGATGAGGGGCGTGAGCTCTGATGCCCCGAGAAAGCCCCAGGAGCAGCTCCTCTGGGCGAAGGCTGCATCAGGGTAGCCGACCTTCAGGCCGCCACTCAGGGGAGCACAGGGCTAGATCTCTGTGCCTCCAAGACAACTGCCCTTAAACGACAAGGTGTGGTCTCGGAGGTCCCAACCCGGGTGTATGGGCCATTTCCTGCAGGGTTAGTGGGGTTAGTCCTAGGCAGATCCAGCACAACCCTAGGGGAACCAGGTCTGACCCAGGGTCATTGATTCAGACTACACTGGGGAAATCCAGGTATTAGTTTCTGGTGATAGCTATCAGATCATTCCGGCAGGATGGCACATCGCTCAGCTCCTGCTTCTGCTGTATTCTGTCCCCAGGACCACCAAGGAGGTCTGGACTGGAGGGTTTGGAAGCACCTGTGACCCACATGAGGTGCTGTGGATGACTGCCATCCAGAAATGAAAACCTAGTCTTACCATTCGGGTTAAAGATTGGCCATTCTTCAGGCTACTAGACACAGGGGCTGATATAACTGTAATTTCAGACAGGAATGGCCGCCAGAGTGGCTGGTCACGGCAGGGGATGTCAGTATAATAGGGGTCGTAGGTGAAGCCTCTCCTAAGAAAAGCATCTGGCACCTACCTTGCCAGGGGCCGGAAGGTCAGAAGGAAGGAGTCTGACCCTATGTTCTTCCAGTGCCCATTAACATATGGGGAAGGGACCTTCTTACTCAGTGGGGAGCCACTGTTTACATTCCTTCTTTTCTGGAGGGGCCACAATCATTATACCTCCCCGCCGCCGACCTGGCTGTCTGAGATGCTGGTCTGGGTAGATCAGTGGTCTCTTCCAGGGGAGAAGCTAAAACAAGCTAAGAAATTAATAATTAGAAGCAGGATGTATTGAGCCATCTACCAGTCCCTGGAATACCCCAATCTTTGTCATCCCGAAGAAGTCAGGGAAATGGCGACTCCTACACAACCTCTGGCAGGTGAACGCAGTAGCTCAGCTCATGGGGGCTCTGCAGCCTGGGGTCCCGCACCCAGCCTGTATTCCCAAGGACTGGCCATTGGTAGTTATTGACCTTAAAGATTGTTTCTTCGCCATCCCCCTTGCAGAGAAAGACAAGGAGAATTTTGCCTTCTCCATCCCAGTTATCAATAGCAATGAGCCCCTCCAATGATATCAGTGGAAACTACTTCCCCAGGGCATGCCTCATAGCCCTACCATCTGTTAGCATTTCGTACACCAAGCCTTACTGCCTCTTTGCAGGGCTTTTCCCAACATCTATGTCTGTCATTACATGGATGATATTCTCATAGCTGCTCCCACAGAGGAATTGGTACAGTGTGTTTTCCAACACCTGCAAAGTCATCTGCCGACCACTGGGCTCCAAATTGCTCCAGAAAACGTACAGTTCAGCTCCCCTTGGAGATATTAGGCTACCTTCTATTCAAGAGGGAGATCTGGCCTCAGGCAGTTGCAATTCAGCCAGCCCAGGAAATAACCCTTTAATGAGTTACAGCAGTTACTAGGGACCATTAATTGGCCCAGGTCCAGCCTCGGCTTTAGCACACATCAGCTAACCCATCTCTTTAATCTTCTGAAGGTTGATCCGAACCTAACTTCCAAGTGGTTCCTAACTGAAGCTGCTATAGCCGAGATTCAGGTGGTCAATTGAGCTATTCAAGAGTGACAGCTTTCGTGAATAGACCCAGGCTTAGTAGTTTGCCTCATATATTTTCCCTCGTTAGGGACCCCTACTGGGCTCCTAGCCCAGTTAGGGCCTCAGCTTCAAATTCTAGAGTGGCTATTCCTCAGTCATCAGTCCAAAAGAACTATAACCCCCTATCTGACAGCTCTCACTGCGCTGCTCTGAAAGGGATGTGCCAGAGCCCAGCAGCTGCTAGGGCATGATCCCCAAGTCATCCACCTTCCCTTGGGAAAGGAAGACTTTCAGCACTTAAGTCAGTCCCTTGAGATATGAAGTGCACTAGCTGACTTTGTAGGAGAAGTAAATTATCCCCTACCCACCGACAAATTGCTCCAAAACATCCTGAAGCTCCATCTCAGGCTCCCGCAGAAGGTCAGACCCACGCCCCTACCGGGAGCACTAACCATCTTCCTAGATGGGTCAGGATGAACTGGCAAGGCAGCAAACACGTGGAAGGAAGAGACGGGGTGGAAATCTCTTATATCTCATGGACACTCAACTCCTCAGAGGGTGGAACTTGGGGCTCCAATTCTAGCCCTTCAGACCCATCCCAGTCACCCTCTCAATTTAGTCTGTGATTCTGGGTACACCATCTATATTATGCAACATCTCAAACAGGCTCAGGTACGACAGAACACTACTGCAGAGCTACTCTCCCTCTTCCTCATGCTACAGCAGTTATTAGATTTACGGCAGCATCCTCTTTTCATAACTCATGTTCGCTCACACTCCAGCCTCCCTGGGCCCATAGTAGAGGGCAACCTGGAAGCTGACCGGCTCGTGAGCTATCTCTCCTCTTTCCAACAAGCGCAGGCCTCACATCAGCTCCACCATCAGAACAGCTGAGCCCTGTGTAAGGAGTTTAGCATAACGCCAGGGGAGGCCAAAGAAATCATCCGCGTTTGCCCTGATGGTCAGATCCACATGCCTGTGGGACAATCCTTAGGGGTTAACCCGCGAGGCCTGAAGCCTCTTGCCATTTGGCAAACAGACATTACTCATGTTCCTGACTTTGAACGACTCAGGTATATTCATGTTTCCATAGATACCCACTCAGGGGTGCTCTACACCTCCGCTCATGAGGGAGAACCGCTAAGCATATCCGTGCCCATTGGCTCCGGGCATTCGCCTACCTTGGCAAACCCCAACAGGTCAAGACTGCTAATGGGCCAGGGTATATGGCTGAGCCACGCAAGCATTTCTCAAACGTTGGGGCATTGTGCACTGGACGGGTGTCCCCTACAACCCTACCGGGCAGGCAATGAGTTGAGCACACTCATGCTACGCTAAAGTCTTACCTTCTGAAACAAAGAAGGGGGAGTAGGGAAGAACACCTTACCCCAACAGAACAATTATGCAAGGTACTATTCACTCTCAATTTTTTAATTGTGATTTGATGCTTTCAGCTCCCATCGAATGACATTTTGCCCAGGGGCAGGGTGAGGGGGGCCTGCTTCCGCTGGTCCTCTTCTGCCCTGTCAATGGTGGTGGAAACTGGCAAGGGCCTACAGAGCTCTTGGTGTGGCGATGTGGGTATACTTGTGTTTCTAAAGAGCATGGACCCCTGAGGATCCCAGGCAGATGGGTCAAAACATACTGCGCCCGAGCTGCAGCAGGTGGCCCCATCCCATTGGGAGCCGCCTCTAAGCCAACAGATGGTGCAACTGATGGAGCATCTTGAGGTTCAAGGGCAGTGACGATGGGACCGGGCTCGACAATACCGCACCCAACACCTGGCACCTGCTCCTATCACATGGGGGAGCCTGAAAAAGTTGCCCCAAGAGGCGGATTGCCTCCTAGCCCAAGGAGGCTGTGACCCAACCCTCTCTAACAGTTTGCTGGTCTTCTTGGCCATCATAGCTGAAAACTCTGCCCACATGACAATCATAGCCATTATACTGCTGACACTTGCAGTGGTAGCCCGTGGGGTGATCAGGAAGGAGGTGGAGCACGGGGGGCACCTTTACTGGGCACACATCATAGATCCCCCGATCTTCCATGTGTCCACAGGGTGGCACGCTGAGCCACCCCTGTCCACTATGACACAGACTGGACAGGAGGTGCATGGCTCCTACCTGATGGCCCTCTGATTTAGGGTAGGTATTGGGATTGGGTACAAAATGGCTCACTCAGACACCACACCTGCTGATCTGCCTCATCACCCTCTCTGATACCCTGTGCCTCCCTCTTGTTACCCAGGTGGTCTCTTATGGTCCGGTGGTCAACAAGAGTCACGTCTGGCAGCGGCCCATCATCCAGATCTCAGACCTCAATGGCACATATCATAATGCCTCTGAGCGGTCTCTTGGGCAACAATGCCCAGCCCACAGCAACACCCAAAGGTGAGAACTGCGCCATGGACAATTTCCTCTTGCCGCGAAGGTCCTGGACCATAGCAAGATGATCTGGGAGGACTGGGGCCCTTCTCTCAAGTTTCAGTGCACTGAGACTTGGCGGGATCAGCAACAGTCCATCCCTAGGTCATGCTGCACCAAGAACCAGTGGCTTGACCAGGGCCTAGGAGGACTTCTCCTAAGGCTTGTTTGCTGTGGTCTCCAGATGTTCTGGTACCCTTACTTCTGGTGGCTCGACCTTCCCTTTATTGAAAGGGGGATTGGCCAAATACTGCAGATTGGTCCTGGTGCCTGGGGTCGCGGAATCACCACAAATGCCTTTTTCCTTAACACAACCGATTGGGTCACTGTGTGCGCCCTGCATCCATCCCTTCTCTTAGCATCCACTAATATCTTGGTAATACAAGATGACACCTATGTTATCTGACCCCCGCCTGGGTCTCTTCTTACTTCCTGTCTCACTCATGAGTATTTACGCCGCTTCAATTTTATAACTGTGTTTCTCGTTTGCAGGCAGGCAGAGCTATGGCTCCCTGTCAATGCCACTCAACCTTGGAAAGACCCTGGGGGAAGCACGGTCCTCAACTCAGCACTGGCAGAGCTGAGGACACAGCGATTCCTCGGGGTCCTAATAGCATGCATTGTTTCTGTCACAGTACTTGCCACAATGGCCACTGCAGCTGCTGTTGCTCTAGCTGAATCTATCCAGACTGCTCACATTGTGAGTAGCCTGCTCGCCAACATCACACAGGAACTGCTCCAGCAGACTCGCATCAATCAAGAAATGACCTTGTCGGAGCCGTTGTTGCTGTTATCTGGCTCGGGAAGTGATAAGACACCTTGTCACTTGGCAGCAGTTCACCTGCGATCCCAGCTTCAGCAGGCTCTGCGTGACTCCCCTCCCATGGAACCCAAGTCAGCAATCCTGGGACGAGGTGAAACACCACCTCCAGGGAGCCTTCTCCTCCAACCTGCAGGGTCAGATATCCCATCTCCATCAGAAGCTATAAGAACAGCTCTGAGCCCTCCAGAAGGCCACTGAAGATCATGTCTTCCAGACCCTAAGTGACCACCTAACAGTGGCTCTATCTAAGCACATGGACTGGGCCACTACACCTCAGACAATTGGGGTGGTGGTGGGCATAGTCTTAGCTGGCATTGCTCTTATCATCTGTCTCTGGTGTCTCTGCTTAATACAACGTGCTATGCATACCCAGGAGCGTAATGTCCTAATGCTTACTTTGCAAAACAAAAAGGAGGGAGATGTGGGAGTTCAACCCCTTTGGTATGTGTAATCTGTAACACCAAGGGCAGGGTTCCAAACATGGAACGTGACATGAATGTGGCCATTGAAGGGAAACTGAACATTTCTCCCACTCTTGGTTGTCCTGGTAAACAACACTTGACTGTTCTCTCACCCCTCTCCTCCCTTACCCTGGTAACAGATGTGATTGTTAGCAATTCTATGCATCCTTAGTAACCAGCCTCAATAAAAACTCAGAGAACCAGGGAATGGGAGTGTTCTCCTCTGAGAGGCATTCTCTTTCTCTCCCCAGGCTTGTATTGCTGCAACTCCTCCCATGTGTTTCACTCTCCACAGAAAACCTGCAGGACAGGACAAGAACATCTTGCAATGCTGGTTTGGCAGAGGTATATTCTTTTAGCATTCTTTGGCTGGGAATCTCCTTATTTTGCCTTCTGTTTTAAATGAGAGCCTTGCTGGGTAGAGTAGTCTTGGTTGCAGCCATTTCCTTTTCATTACTCAGAATATTTCTTGCCTTTCCCTTCTGGCTTGCAATGTTTCTGTGGAGAAGTCAGTTGCTAGGCTTACTGGGGCTCCCTTGTATGTTACTTCCTGTTTTACTCTTGCTGCCTTTAAGATTCTCTGTTTGTCTTTGATATCTGCCATTTTAATTATGATATGACTTAGAGTGGGTCTCTGGGTTCCTCTTGATTGGGACCCTCTGTGTTCCCTGGACTTGTGTGACTTTTTCTCTCCTCAAATTAGGGAAGTTTTCCATCTTTACTTTTTCAAGCAGGTTTTCTATTCCTTGCTCCTCGTTCCTCTTCTCCTTCCAGTATTCCTATTATACAGATATATGTTCATGTTGTCCTGCATTTCTCTTAACACCTCTTCATTCTTTCTAAACCTTTTTTCATTTTCTTGCTCTTTCTGGGAGCTTTTTTTTTTACCATGTCCTCCAGCTTGCTGAATTGATCCTCTGCTTAACCTAGCCTGCTTTTGATTCCTTCTATTTTGTTCTTCAAGTCAGAAATTGTATTTTGCATCTCCTCTTGTCTCTTGTTGATAGTATCTATGTCCTTTGTCATGCTGATATACTTTGCAGTAAGTTCCTCATAGTTTTCCTGTAGTTTTTGTAATTCTTACTGAGCTCATTGAGTTCATTGAACTTCCTTATAACCATCGTTTTGAACTCAATATCTGATAGTTGACTTGCCTGTATTTCATTTAGTAGTCCTTCTGAGGATTCCTTCTTTCCTTTCGATTGGAGGTTGTTTCTTTTTCTTCCCATTATTTGGCTGCCAGAGCAAAACCACACAGCCCAAGAAACAAACCTACAACCGCAGAAATAACTGTCCCCTGCAATCCCACTATCAACAGCAAATGAGCCAGTATTAACAAGGCTGTAAAGAGATTAAGACTATTATAGGAAAGGAGAGAAATAAACTATAGTATAAAATCTAGTGACTTAATATGCACGAACTTGATAGACAAGAAATGAACGGTAAAAATCTATATAGTAAGGAAAATATTGCAAATCATGGAGAAGGCCACAGTGGATTTTGTCTTGGTAGCCTCTAATATTTACTGCTGTTTTTTCTTTCTCAATCCACCTCTGGTGATGTCAGATGCTGACCCTGTCTGAGCTTAGGCAGTCTGTTTGAGACTTCCAGGGATCTACTGTCTGTGGCTTTCTCCTTCAGTTGTTAATCTAGTCATTCTGTGCTCATCTTCAAGCTTAAGCACCATAGAGTGGGGCAGAATCCCTCCTGGGGTTGGGGCTGATGTTTTCCCTCAGGCTGCTGCTGCTTGGAAGGGAGTGTTATGTGTGAGCTCGGTGGCTTCTGCTTTATGGGGAATGGTTCAGCACCAGGATCCTACAGGCTACTCTCCTCAGTTCTCTCCCCAAAGTCTCTGTCCCTAGTCTCTTCTAAGTGCGTCTAGTCCACTCTGTCCCCGCTTTGCAGAGATCTACCTTCTGTGGCTGGCACGCTGCACTCAGTCAGGCTTAAGCACCACAAGGTCATTGCAGAGCTCCTCTTGGGGGCAGGGCTACTGTTTCCTCTCAGGCTGCAGCTCAGGGGAGTGGTCTGCCTGAGCAAGATGGCTGCTGCTGCTTGGAGGATGACTCAGCACCAGAATCCTGGTGGCTAAATTCTCTCCCTGAAGCCTCCATCCCCAGTCTCTCCTCAGGTGCCTCTAGCCCACTCCGCCCCTGCCTTTGCCAGAACCCAGGGTAAGTGGCTGCAGATGAAAATTTATGCCTTGGCCCTTTAAACAACTCTTTCAGTCTCCGGGTTCCCATCTCTGGCAGACAGCAGCCCTGCCACTTTTTGCAGCTGGCTGTTATCTATATACTTTTTGGGCTCTGGTGCTGTAGGCTGGGGATCCCCGCTTATGGTATAGACCCCGCTCTTCTCAGGGGGATCCAACTGGCTACTTTAATATCCCTCTGGCAATACCATCTGAGGGTACCCAGCCAACCTTCTCACATTTCCACTGCACTCCTTGCCAGTCAGATTGTGCTGAACTGATCTTCTGTCTGTCCAAGGTTATTAGGCTTCTCTTTCACTATTGTTCAGTTGTTTGTTCTGGGTGATTTCTCCTCAATTTAGTTGTAATTCCAAATTGATCCTAGGAGGAGGTCAGTGTGACTTCCATTCACTCCTCTGCCATCTTGATCCCCACTACCTGTATTTTATTTTTACCATTTCCAGAACTCAAAATTTATTTGTGAACACCGAAGTTTCTTTCTGGATTCTTATTCCTTCTGCTCAAGTGCTTGCTTTAGTGTTTTTTACACTATGTCTGCACTGAGAATTAATTTTCTCAGCTTACATTAGAAAAAGTCTTTATGTTACCTTCATTTTGTAAAGATATTTTTAATGGTTAGAGAATTCTGGGTTGACTGTTTTACATTCCGTACTTTAAATAAGTCATCCTAATGATCTCTGATTTGCATAGTTCCTGAGGCTAATGGAATTCTTATCATTGTTTTTTTGTGTATGTTTTGTGTCCTTCTTTCCTTTGCCTGCCTTCAGGATTTTCTGGGTTTGGGTTTTAATAGTTTGAATATATGATGTGTGTGTTTGTGTTTGTATTTTGTATTTATTATACTTGAGATCTGTAGAACTCTTGGATCTATAGTTTGAAATCTTTCACTATTTTTGGAAAATTTGAGCCATTAATTTTTTACTTTTTAAAATTTTGTTCTGACCTGTTTTCTTTCTTTTGTCCTTCTGGGGCTCCAATTGAATGTATGTTAGACTGAATGATGTGGCCCTACAGCTCTTGGATGCTCATTTTTTTTATTTCCTCTTTTTCCTTTGTGTTTCAGTTTGCATAATTTCTACTCACTACTTCAATTTAATTAGTTCCTTAGCTGTGTCTATCTCTTTGCTGAAATTTTCTATACATTTGTACATTTGTTTAACATTTCCTTTAGATCTATTTAAGATAGAAACTGCAGTTTGTTTAAAATTCCAGTCAGTTTTAACATCTGAATCATCTACATTTCTGGCTCTCTTGATCTCTCTGTTCTTTGATGAAGTTGAATACTTTTCATACTTACTTATGTTCCATAATTTTTTATTGAGTTCTGGTCATTGTGTATAGAATAGTAGAGACAGGCAAATATCTGTTCTTCAAAATGAACATGACTTTTGCTCTGTTGGGCTCCTAATTGTGGGCGGTTGAGTCACTATGCAGAAGTAGAAGTGTGTTGGAATTTTGTTTTTGCTTTTGGTAATTTTAATGTACCACAGGCTTCAAGTTTTTCCAGGAGTAGTCTACCATTGCTTTGTACTTATTAGTACAGAGCTAAGGATCTGAAGAGATAGTTATAAACAAATTATATGCTGATATTAAAAGATAAGCTTTGAGCTGCCATGCTATATAACCTAAACATGTCTTATGTAATTAATATTTCCTTTCATGATTGGAATATATTTTTTCTATATTTATAGTTTATGTAAAATAGGATATTATTTCATAATAAAATGATTACATTGTATTTTATTTTTAAAATTCCTTTTTTCATTAGTCCTTCTGTTGTGCCTAAAATTTTGTGAATTTACATATATCTGTTAAAGGGGATACCAAAATATTCTGAACATGGAGGAGGCAGACAATTTTTCTTGTTTTGTGCCTACATTTTTCTACTCCTCAAGTCATGTCCCTTTAAGGCAGTTAATCAAGTATAGTTTGAGGAAGAAGTAAGGTAGGTCAGGGTAAATTAATTTTCTGGTGACTTCATCCTTCATGCCAAATTTGACGTGATGCTTCTTTCTAGTCACCCATAGGCAGGACACTCATTGCCTAGTTCTCATAGGCATCCATATACATTCCATGTGATATACTGCCTCTCCAAGGAGTTCCTCCCAAGCAGGCTCAGATCTCCATGATTGTTCTAGGAACTCTGACTTTCTATCAGTTCTCAGAGACCTCATTGCCTTCCAGGTGTGTGGTGGAAATCATCTTCAGTACCATTCTACAACACATTCATATTTTTTATCTTGGTGCCTCAGATATAATATTACCCAGGACCTTAACAGAGGGGTAGCCCATTTGTCATATTCATCTTTTTTTAAAGTATATTTTATTGATTATGCTATTACAGTTGTCCCATTATTTTCTCCCTCCCTCCTTTAACCATCTCTGCCCTGCACCCTTCCTCCCACCAGCATTCTCCACCCCCACTTAGTTCATGTCCATGGGTCATACATATAAGTTCTTTGGCTCCTCCATTTCCTATACTATTAACTTCCCCCTGTCTATTTTGTGCCTATGATTTATGCTTCTTATTCCCTGTACCTTTTCCCCCATTCTTCCCCCTCCTCCTCCCCACTGATAACCCTCCATGTGATCTCCAATTCTGTGATTCTGTTCTTGTTCTAGTTGTTTGCTTAGTTTTTTGTTTATTTGTTTGTTTTTGTTTTTAGGTTCAGTTGTTGAATGTTGTGACTTTGTTGTCATTTTACTCTTCATAGTTTTGATCTTCTTTTTCTTAGATAAGTCCCTTTAACATTTCATGTAATAAGGACTTGGTGATGATGAACTCCTTTAACTGTACCTTGTCTGGGAAGCACTTCATCTGCCCTTCCATTCTAAATGATAATTTTAAAATGCTATTGATGATTATCTCTGCCTATAAAAAACATCTAGACTTCTTGGACACAAAGTCATGATGGCTCCCCAGAACTAGAATAGAGAAAGATTGCATATGATGAGTAGACCTTGAAGGAAATGTATCTCTTTAATACTCTTAATAGGTACATTTATGACTAATATTCTGTGATGAAATGGGGTGTTTGGGAATTAAGACATGTTCAAGTCTATGCTGCTCTCAATCTTGACCTAGAAATAAAACACAATGTTCTTTTCCTTTTAGTTGTTTCCTGATAGATAGGTTTGCATAGTGGACCTCAGGCATAAAAATGTTGAAAAGGCTCATATAACAAAGTTAGCTGTATTTCAATTGCTACTTCATTTCAGTCCAGTGACTTCATTATGTATTTGTTTGTAAGTTACAAAATTTCCTTTCCAAAAGGAATAAATTGGATTCACTCCAAAAATTACCTTTTTGTGGAAATATATGAATTCATTCCTGTGCCACTTATAAAGAGGAATGCTTATCCACAAACTGACAATTAATATTTCTATCATTTTTCTCTAAGTTTATCTCTAGGGACAAACCACAAGTAAATATATGTAAAAGTCATCTTCCACACACACACACACACAAACAGCTATTCTGAAAATAGTATTTTGAATTCTTACAATGTTTTTTATAAGTAACTTTTCTAAATTTTAGTAAGGGAAAACACTAGAAGGATCCTTACTTTGTATAAATTAGAAACAAAGAACACATTTTTACTTTATATTATACTTAACATAAATAGAATATGTGCTGCAGACCCTTAAATTGATGTTTGACAAACTTCTATTTATACCTTTGTGATAAAAAATAATTAAAGAGGACACAACACTCATTGTGTATTACAGTGAGAAGAGTTCTCTTCTTAGGTGACTAGTTTACATAAAGAAAAATCTTGGGCTGAATGAAGTAGAAGCAAGAAATTCAGTATCAATCAACTACAAATTCTAGCCTTAGGAACTGTCAGAGTTTTTAAGTTGTAGGCTAAAAATTCTCATATTTCCTGAAGAGGTTTTATAAACATGTTATACATGTATTTTAATGAGATAATATTTGCATAACTGTTAAAGACAAGTTTCAAAATTTGGAGGTTCTATTTCTCCTGGGTTACTGAGCAGTAAAATAACATCATATTGTAATGTTTTTATCATTCTTCCTTTTTGAGTCATAAAAATTATTAAATGACATCTAAAATAAATGTACCTGAAAATACTATAAGAAAGTTATAAGAAATGCATTAGTTCAAGTCTATATACAGGATTTCTCTTAATAGTTAATTATTATACAGAATTTTTGCAATTTTGTTCAATATAAATATGCATAATGACATGGTTAAGAAAGAAGGGATAAGAAATATCTAAAGTTTGAATGTTTTTTTGTTACTTATCATCTTTTTTTTCTTATTCTATAAAATATTTTAAATTTTTCAAAAGTCTATATTTCTAAAAAATTAATTGATAAAAGAATAATTTGTCATTGATGTGGCAATAGTTTTTACCTGCTTAGAATCATTGTAAATATGGCACTCCTTAGTTTAAAAAAAAATCAAGTCAAGAAGAAAAATATTAATTTAGACAAAAATCTACATATACAAAAATATGTTAATTAAAAAATATGAATGAATAAGCACTAGTGGACATAGTTTGAAGGTTTCCATTTGATTCCCACTTAATGAAAGTGACATATACATATGCACTTTAATATTTATATATATATATATATACAATATACTTCATGGTGCCACATTTGCCTTATTATATTCAAAACATACAAACCTTGTGTTTGAAAGCAATAAAAAATGTATGCAAATAATTCTTAATGTCTCTCAGGAAAATATCAAAGTGGCAGATTTTACTCATCATGGACTTAAAATTTTCCTTCTCTCCATCTCTTGTCCTCATTCTCCCTTTCTCTTGCAAGCATCTCTTACCAGCTCTTCTTCCTCATTCAAATGACCAGAACTAGTAACCTGGAAGCTTCTCTGTCTTTTCTTTTTTAACCTCCTTCTCCCTTCTTTCTTTATTTTGTCTATTCTCTATTTTCCATTAAGTTTCTACTCCCTCAGAGGCTAATTTGTTTAAAGGTTTTCAATTTTCCTTTGTAACTCTTTTTCATTAAGCTGTAAACCCCTAAACACTTCAGATTTTTAAAATTGAGGTATAATTAACATGCTGTACATTACATATCTATGATATTTATTTTATAACTGAAAATGTATATACCTTCTTATATACCCTTCACTCATTTTGCCCAGGCCCTACCCCATGCCTTTGACGAAAACTAATCTGTTCTCTGTAGCTGTGAGCCAGTTTTGTTTTGTTTTAGATTATACATATAAGTAAGAGCATACAGTATTTACCTTTCTCTGCATGAATTATTTCACTCAGTATAATGCCCTCAAGATCTATCTATGTTGTCACAAATAAGATTTCTTGCACTTTTATGGTTAAATTATATTCCATTGTGTATATATAACATATTTTTTATCCATTCATTCATCAAAAGACACTTAGGTTGTTTCCATATCTTGGTTGTTCTAAATAATGCTTCAATGAACATTCCTCTTGACCAGGAGGTGAGTTAACAGAAATTGAATTCTCCCAAAGTGGTCTGTGGATAAAGAGGGTGGTGAGGAAGTTGAGAAAGACTCAATTTTTTCTCTCTAGAAGTGTTTGTATAAATGGATATAGATCAAGAAACATAGATGTATAATCTCTGTGTATTTTTATTGTCATGAATTCTAACATAACTATAATATTTCAAAATATGGCAAATATCAAGTATATTAAATCATAAATGATACTAAATCCTAGCACTGTTATACTTCACAATGGCACTATTAATATATCTTAAGCAGGAATAAAGTCAAAATATATGATGAGGGAAAAAGATGAGGATTATCAATTTAAATTAATTTTTGCATACTAAAAGACCCACTGAATAGTAAATGGAGTCAAAGGAAACGCAGGCCAAATTTTTGTTTAATATACTTCCTATGACAAATTTATGAAGCTTAGAATTTGGTGTAATACAATACTTTTCTTTGGAAAATAACATAGTAACTCAAGATATATATTTTGGAGGAAGAGCAATGCTTTTCTATCATAGTCCTTGGTCTAGAATAAGAGCAATATAACTAGTAAACCAGGTAACTAACCTCCACCAAGTTATGTAGTTGAAGATACTTTCCACTGAACATTTGTTTATATAAAATTGTAATATTTAATGGGTGTTTTAACACCCATTGGCTAATTTTTATGACCAATGGGCAATTTGAAGCTATTTCCATAACAAACCTTAAAATATAATTCCAGCTACTTAAGTGTGGCAAACTTGGCTTAATTCTGTCTCTTAGAATAATTTGGCATGATTAAAACTGCAAGTAGATTTATCTAAAATAAGCTTTAATTTATGTTTTAAGGGTGTACTAAGGCCTTAAAAGACCAGAAGTTTTCTTCCATAAGTGGATCCCTATCTATATTTCTCTCAGAGTTTCTTAATTTTATGCATTCAGCACATAGCAGTTTTAACCTGAAATATTATATTTTTATATAAAGACAGCACAGACACACTCACACACATATTCTCATAATTATGAATCACAGGCATGCCACTTTGTAAAAATAAACTGACAGATAAAGAAAACATGACGAGAAAATTAATCTTATGATATGACAGAGGCAATATAGGATAACAGGTAGGGGAACAGTTCTGGCTTCAGATTGATCAAGTTTAATTCTTGTTCTGCAACCTCCCGTCTGTATGATTTTGGAGTTATTTGCTCTGTGCCTCCAATTTGTATAAAATGGGGAAGTAATTCAACTTATGTCATCATGTTATAAAGACTCCAAGAGATAATACATGTCAAATATACATATGGTTAACAATAAATTTTTACAATTACTGTTTTTATTTTCTGAATCAATTAAAATTGAATCCGTTACACATGGGCAACATTTTTTTAATCCTGTTCATTTTGTTTCATTATGTGTATTATGTGAATATCTTAATTATTTTTATACAACCCTTGATCGGTAAAGCCTCACCCCAATTAGCATTACATTATTAAGGTTCACCAAGTTTTCCCTTTGCTCTTAGAAAATGAATAGTAAAGCACCTTATCCCAATAGTTCTAATCAAAAGCAAAGGGAAAGAAGACAAAAATAATGAAAGGTGAAAAACTGTTCTTGTTCTCTGTCCTGAGGCCCCAGGAGAGAACCATAGCCTGGACTGATGCTGAGACACGAATGCCACAGTTCCTTCGAACAGGGACCTTCTGTGCACTCAGCCATGTGGTTTGACAGTGGACAGTGGAGGCTGCTGTGCATCTGCCAATCAACTCTCCACTTTATTTCAAACCCACGATGTCCTGATATTGAATATTATGTAAATACTGAATGTAGTGTCCTCCTACAAGATGATAGACACTATAATATTGAATGTAAACTGTAATTTAAACAAGTTTTAAAATAAATAAACTATTACATTAAAAATATATGGACACAGAGAAAGCAGTTGAGAGATGGAAGTTCATAGCATTATAGGCCTACATCAAGAAGGAGGAAAAATCTCAAATAAACATCTAACCATACACCTAAAAGAACTAGAACAAAAAACAAGGAACAAAGCCCAGAGTGAGTAGAAGGAAATAAGATCAGACCAGAAACAAATGACATAGAGACCAAAAAGACATACATATATATGTGTATACACATGAATATGATTAATCTTTTATATAGTAATCTTTTATATACAAACATATGCATATATTTTTATATATACATATAAAATCTTTTATATATATACATATATACATATAAAATCTTTTATATATATACATATATATACATATAAAATCTTTTATATATATAAAAGATTATTTAAACCAAAGGCTGATTCTTTGAAAAGATAAACAAGATTGATGAGCCTTTAAGCAAAGTCAACAAGAAAAAAGATAGAGGACCCAAATACACAAAATCCAAGATGAAAGAGGTGAATTAACAACTGACTCCACAGAAATACAAAGGTTTGTAAGAAAATACTGTGGACAACTGTATGCCAAAAAAAATTGGAAAACCTTAGTGAAATAGATAAATTCCTAGAAACATACAATCTTTCATAACTGCATAAGGAGGAATCAGAAAATTTAATAGACCAATTACAAAAAATGAAATTAAAGAAGCAATAAAAAATCCCAGCAAACAGAAGTCCTGGACTGGAAGGCTTCCAAGCTCTTTTTATGAGGCCAGTATTATTTTAATTCTAATACCAGATAAAGACACTAAAATGGAAGAAATTTATAGGCCAATACCCCTGATGAACATAGATGCTAAACTTCTCAGCAAAATATTAGCAAATCAGATCCAGCAATATATTTAAAAGATCATACACCATGATCAAGTGGGTTTTATTCTGGGGATCCAAGATTGGTACAATATTTGCAAATCAAAAAATGTGATGCATCACCTAAACAAAATGAAAGATAAAAATCACATGATCATAACTATAGATGCAGAAAAAGCATTTGATAAAATCCAGCACCCACTTACAATAAAAACTCTCAGCAAATGGGAATGTAAGAATCATACCTCAACATAATAGAGGCCATATATGAAAAACCTACAGCCAAACATTTTAATAGACAAAAACTAAAAGTGCTTCCCTTAGACAAAGAAAAAGGGATACCTACTTTCAGTACTCTTATTCAACAATAGTACTGGAAGTCCTAGTCACATTGATCAGACAAGATGAAGAAATAAACAGCATTCAAATTGTAAAGGAGGAAGTAAAACTCATTGTTCACAGATGACATGATATTGTACATAAAACCCCCTAAAGACTCCACTGAAAAACTACCAGACCTAGTAAATGAATTCAGCAAAGTAGTAGGATACAACATTAATAATCAGAAATCAATGCCATATTTATATAGCAATAATGAACGATCAGAAACAAAAACTAAGAAAACATTCACATTTGCTATTGCAACAAAAAAAAAGTAACTGGAAATAAATTTAACTAAGCACGTAGAAGATCTGTACTTAGAAAACTATAGGATCCTGAAGAAAGAAATTGAGGAAGATACGAATAAGTGGAAGTATACACCATGTTATATACCATGTTATATTCAAATAAGTGGAAGTATATGCCATGGAAGAATTAACATAATTAAAATATCCATATTATCCAAAGCAATCTATAGATGCAACACAATTCCTATTAAAACACCAGTGGCATATTTCACAGATATAGAACAAATATTCCATAAATTTACATGGGACCAAAAAAGACCCAGAATAGCCTCAGCAATCTTGAGAAAGACAAAGAAAGTTGGAGGTATCACCATACCTGATATCAAAATATGTTATAAGGCCATTGAATCAAAACAGCCTGGATTGGCATAAGAACAAGCTTATAGATCAACAGAACAGAACAGAAAGTCCAGAAATAAAGTGATGCTTTTATGGCCAATCAATACTTTTCAAGGGAGGCAAGAGCACACAATGGAGTAGAAGCTCTTTAATAAATGCACTTGGGTAAATTGGACAGGTCCTTGCAAAAAAAACTAAATTAAACTACCTTCTTGTTCCACGCACAAGAATAAGCTTAAAATGGATTAAAGAATTAAATGTTTGAGTTGAAACCATAAAAATCCTAGAAGAAAACAGGCAGTAAAATTTCACACATCTCACATAACAATATTTTTGCTGATGTATCTCCTAGGGCAAAGGAAACAAGGAAAAAATAAACAAATAGGACTACATCAAATTAAAAATCTCCACAGCTCAAGAAACCATCAACAAAAAGAAAAGGGGGCTCACTGTATGGGACAACATATTTGCCGATGATACAGCTGATACAGGGTTAATAAGTATATAAAGAACTTATACAATATCAGGAAGACAAACAATCCAATTTAAAAAATGGGCAAAAGGACCTGAATAGACATTTCTCCAAAGAGAACATACAGATGACCAATAGACATATGAAAAAATTGTTCACCATCACTAATCATCAGAGAGATGCAAGTTAAAATGGCTATCATCAATAAATCAACAAACAACAAATTCTGGTAAAGATTCTAAGAAAAGAAAACCCTAGTGCACTGCTGGTAAAAATGCAAACTGGAGCAGCCACCATGGAAAACATATGGAGTTGCCTCAAAAAATAAAAAATGGATCTGCCTTTTGACCCAGTGATCCCACTTCTGGAAATATATCCAAATGAACCAAAATGCTAATTTGAAAGAATATAGCACCCCTATGTTTATTGCAGTGTTATTTATAATAGCCAAGATCCAGAATCAGTAGATGAGTAGATAAAGCTGTGGTACATTTATACAATGTCATACTATGCAACCATGAAAACGTAGGAATCACCTTTTGCGACGGCATGCATGGACCTGAAGATTATTATGCTATGTGAAATAAGCCAGACACAGACTTTCAAATACCATATGGATATCACTTATATGTAAAATCTAAAGGACAAAATAAACTGATGAGCAAAATACAAACAGAATCATAGATACATGGAACAGACTGACAGCTGTCAGAGGGGAAGTGGGAGTGGTGGACTGGATGAAAGAAAGTGAATGGATTAGCCAATGAGCATATATGCACAACCTATAGACACATACAACAGTGTGGTGATGGTCTGAGGGAAGAGGGTGCAGGGGCTTGGTGGAGGTGGGAAAATGGGGAAAAATGGGGGCAACTGTAATAATATAAACAATACAAATAAAGTTAAAAAAATTCTTGCAGCATACCAGTTAAAATTTGTTCTAGTGTAACACATAAAAGGGCTTTCCTCTTATACACTACTGGTGGGAGTATAAGGTAGTACAAAACCAGTGGAAAGCAATTTGGCAAAACCCATTAATATTATACATACAGATAGTCTTTGACCCAGCAATTCAACTTTGGAGAGTTTCTTCTATAAATAGCTGTATACGTGAGCAATGAGGAACATTCAAAATTATGCACTGCAACACTTATCATGACAAGCAGAGGATGAAAATGAGCCACATGTCTCTCATTGGGAATAGGTATGGCATATCCATACAATAGAATATTGCACAGCTGGAAAAAAAGAACAATGAGGTTCTTAATGTATGGACATGGAAAGAGCTTGGAGATATAGGCTAAGTGAAAAAAGCCTGGAGCAAAACAGTGCATGTTACATGATACTTTGTTTAAAGTGGAAATCTAGTATTATCTTTGCAGTAAGTTTACCTGAAAAAATTCTCTGGGAGGATACAGAAGAAGCTAAGAAAGACATTGTGACAGATGGGTGGGAGCTGAGCAGGTAGATGGCTTAGGATACTTCTTGTTTTTAGATTATGTGAGTGTGAGTAAAGAGGAAAGAGAGCAGTTTTACTTTTCACTTTCAAACAAAAAACAAAAAAATTAACTTATCACTTACAAAAAGATGCTTGTGAGAGTGATGTGGAAAACAAATATAATTAACACCTTCCAGTACAAATGCAGTGAATATACTTTAATGTTTAATATAAATATGTTGGCAAATACAACTTAAAGTGCATTCTGTCATTTTAAAAATATTCCTTAGTTATTTTTAAAGTGTAAAATTTTCCTGCTTCTGTCCCTTCTCAGAATGAATACCAAAGATATAACTTGGAGAGAATAAACACAAAGCACTATATTTAAACATAAATATGATATGCTTTAATTGTAAAAAAAAATACCAACCAAACAAAAATAACTCGTATCACGAGTATAAAAGTAAGTTTATTGGAGTTAAAGAAAAAAGTTCCTGTGGGTAAAATTTTCCATGAATAATGTAAAATGAAAATCTTGCCTGTGTACCTGACATTTCACTATTTATATTGCTTTTGCAGTTGGAAATATTGAGCAAACATTGCCGACATTGCAGTGTTTATCAGTATATGGCATTCATTATACAGTAGCTCAACTTGGTCTCTGTTGCTTCAATAATGAAGTTTGCTGCAGTCAGTGGAAACAGCTTGATTGGTTTACAGAAGAAATAGCTATGTACAAAACAAGTTGTACACGCAGTCTGGAAAAGTTATTGGAAAATTGGTCTGGACAAAATAGCAGTGTACCAGTTTAAACTACTAGGAAACAAACACCATGTCCTTTACAAAAAGTGAAGACTGCAGTAAGAAATTAATGAGACAATTTGTTCTCAAACAAAAGAAGATAAGGAAGAAGGTGAAGGAAAAGGATGAGGAGGGAAAAAGATAACAATAATAACTAAATTGAATTTACCACTGTCAGCCTTATTAGAAATTATAGAGTGAATAAGATTGGTATGCAGTATAAATCTGTTATAATCACAATGTAAGAATCACCTCCTCCACAGAACATGCTCAGCTACCCAGTTTACAATATCTTTTCTCTTCTGTGTTCCTATAAGTTAGTGATTCTCAAAGTGTAGTCCTCAGGTTGGCAGCATTAACACTTCCTGGGAAGTTCTTACAAATGAAAATTTATGGGCTCCACCTCAAATTTACTTAGACACTCTGGGATGGGCTCCATAAACTGTGCTATGAAAAACCTCTGAGTGATTCTGATGCATGCACAAGTTTAAGGACCCCAGCTGTAGGACAATTTACCTATACAAAAAATAAAGCATATTCTTGTAATCATTTTTTTCTTTTTTTTTAAATAATGCCTTAGCTTTATATGCATATCCAGATAAAAAAAACTTCTTGAAAAGATAATATATCCCCCGTGTGTGTGTGTGTATGCATCTGGGAAGGGAATTTTCAGTCCCAAAGAATTTTTTTTTTTCTTTTTCAGGTAGGGTATAAGTAACTTAACTTTCAAGTACCTAGCACCTTCACAATCTCACTAGATCCTATCAGTGCAGCTGAGCTACCACCAGGTAGGCTTTTTGTCCATTTTCTCTTAATGATTTTGAAAAATACAACTTTAGGCCATGTCAACAAATTCTATAAGGCGTTATTATTATTATTATTTTTTATGGTGGAAAAGACTTTCTATTTATCCAGGTCACGTTTTTCAGTGTGAAAAATTTGGATCCAAATTTGAGATCCTCATTTTCTTTAAAATAATAATGATAAAATAAAACAATATTATCCTCCGGGCGGGTGGCCCAAATGGTTGGAGCATCATCCCGTACACCAAAGAGTTGTGGGTTTCATCCCCAGGAAGTGTTTAGAAGCAACAAATTGATGTTTCTCACATCAGTGTCTCTTCCCCTCTCTCTCTTTCCCAAATAAAAAAAATATATCTTTGGTTGAGGATTTTTAAAAATATTATCATAGGACATTTTTATTTTCAAATTTATACTCAAATAAATACAAATGCTTAATGTTATAAATACATATTTCAATGATATGATCCAGGAATTCTGTTTCACCTACAGGATGTACAGAGGATAACTTTTTATCACTCATACCAACATTATCCAGCCATCCTTATTTCACAGACTCCATTCAAACTAGAAGAGAAAACTAGATCTCTTCACAAAGTGCACTCAGGCAGTTTATATTCACTAATGTATATATTCCTCTCATCCCATACATACTCACAAAGACTAAAGCAGTCAGATCCAATAAATCTCCTTTCATTCATGGCTCACCCAAGTTTCTTTTGGTTTTATCTTGATGGTGTCAGGGTCGTGGGCAATGAAGTTTTTATGTAATAACACTATACCATCAAGTATTATTTCCCATGGCAGTTTCATATTTTAAATTAGATATTTTTGGTTGTTTTTCCATTCATAATTTTTAGTTCTGATTCTGACTTGATGTTACCTTTTGTTTTCTTTTCGGACATTTTTATGTAGAATGTGTCTTCATTGCTTCACTGCATATGGCAAGATTTAAAATCTTACCTATCAATCAATCATATACTCTGAGAGATACCATGTTCCTTAATGATGTCCTGTCTTCATTTAAACTCGCAGCCCTCAAGATATCATTCAGACATTTCCTGTCTCAAACTTGATTGAGAATGATACAAAAGAATAATAAATATTTTCATTGGAAATATCAACATGCTTTGTCAGTATATCACTGTTTTAAATTTCCCCAAGAGGTTGTTTATTCAGAATATATACCTTCATTGAAAGTTAAAATTTATACCTTATAAATAAACTTCTGTTCCTTATTTTTAAAAATAATATTCAGTTTCATATTTTCAGCCCATTGGAAACTGTCCAATCCTTTAAATTCTCTTCATGGAAAATCAGAATGTATATCTTATAGAAATTTCACATTTATTTTTTAAATATGTGACCCTCTGTCAAATTGTTTCCAAAATACTAAGTGCATACTTTCAGTGCTTTGTGAAGCACTAAACATCACACCTAAACTCTGTGTGTGTGTGTGTGTATGCGTGTGTTATTTTTAGCAAATATGTATGAGATTTCTACAGAAATGTTGTATTTTGTATTTTTCTCTCAAGCTATTATTCAATTCTATGAAAGAAATACCATATATGAGCAATAGTGCTTTTGCTGGGTTAGAGGAACATTATGTGTTTATTAAAGGCATTTTCTTGTCTCAGCAGTGGTGTGCTTACAGTATTAACTTTGTGACTTTGAATTCATGAAAAGAATTCACAGTTCATTGTGGAACATAGGGGATAATTTCAGGCATGACTTATTTTTGACTTAATGGTCCAGAAAAAATTGTTTCTGCAAAAGAAATATAGAACGCTACTGCTAAATAAAACAAAGCAATGTTGTTGTTTTTTTGCGGAGTTGCTCTGGCTTTAAACATTTCACAATTTTCTTAAAAGAAAATAATTTAAGATAATTATAGTTTCATGTGCATTTTAAGAAATAATAGAGGGCTTGATTATACCCTTAAACTAGTTTTTCCCAATGGTAACATCTCATGTGAGTATAGTACAATATAAAAACCAGGAAGTCGACATTGATATGCATCTTCAACCTTATACGTTGCAAGTTTTACATGCACTTGTTTGTGTGTATGTGCATGTGTACATTTTTAGTCCTATGGAAATTTATCACATTTAGGCTCACATGAGTACTGACACAGTTATGATATAATTTCATAACTAGGATCCTTCTTGCTGCTCTTTTACGACCATAGCTTCCTCCCTTCTTTCCACATCTCCCTAACCACTGACAATCAGTAAACTGTCTTCTACCACTAGATTTTTGTTATTTCCAAACCACTGAATAAATAGAATCCTACCTTATGTAATTTCCTGAAACTTTTTTTTTCACTCAATGTATTTTTCTTGAGATCCATCCAAGTTGCTACATATATAAATTGTTTGCTCCTTTTTGTTGCTGAGTAGCATTCCATGGTATCTATATACTATAATTATTTATTTATTTATTTATTTAAAAGATTTTATTTATTTATTTTTAGAGAGAGGGGAAGGGAGGGAGAAACAGAGGGAGAGAAATTTTGATGTGAGAAGAAACATCTACTGGTTGCCTCTCACACATGTGCAGATCTGGGACTGAACCTACAACCCAGGCATATGCCCTGACTAGGAATCAAATCAACACCAGCAAACCTTTCATTTTGTGGTGTGATGCCCAACCAGCTTAGCCTCATTGGTCAGGGCTATTAAAATTTATTAATGATTCACCCTTTGAAGGGCATTAGGTTGATGTTTGGGGTTTATTATGACTAAAGCTGTTATAAACTTTTGTGTGTAGGATTTTATGTGAAAATACATTTGTATTTCTCTGGGATAAATGGAGTTTGTTTCTTTATTTTTTGTCAGTAGTGCAATTATAGTTTCATCATATGGTAAGCGCATGTTTAGTATTGTTCTTACCATATGAACGACATAAAACAAATTAATTCTGAATAACAATAATTTTTATAAAAATAATAAGGGAGATAATCATATATTGTTTTCTTCTGATTTATTAACATGGTGAAAAGTATTATCAACTAACTTTAAATTTAAATCCATTTTTCTATTGATCCTTTATAATTGAGTAGTTAAGCAATGGATTTTCCAAGTGTTGGGAAAATTTGATTAAAAAATAAAACCTCTTCCCAACTCAGAAAATCTTTCCACAAAGCTAGAAGAGAAAGAAAACAATTTTTTTCTTAAACAAGCCTTAAACCAGAAGGTGATGGCAGTCACAGGTAATCTGCTAAAGATATTGCAGACAGAAAGAAATCTCATCTTTTCACATACACAAGGAAATACAGTCCATTATGTATAAGATCCTAGAATGAACAATAACTAGCTTTAGGTAAAAGGACTTCACAATACCTTTTATCACACACAGTCATCCTAAATTCACCTGGTAATTGGAGATAACCATCATGTAAACTAATTGACTTTATCCAAAGAAAAGATCAACTTCTATCTCTGTGACAGAAGGTAGTTTTGCAACAACATGTCTGAGAAATTTAGTTTCTTATTCTCTCATGGGTGGGGCAGGTAACTGGAAACCAAAAACAAAATACAACACTGGGGTGTATGGATACTGTCTTCCTTAATGATTACATTGCAAAGAAGTGGTTCCCAGGTTCCTGAGATAGGCAGTCCTGAGTAGTAAATCTGGTAAGAGGTTTATTTAGGCTTTAGAAGATTTACATAGTGTTCAAAGAAAAATAAAGACTTTACAATTACAAGTATTCTAAAGTGAATGCTCTAGGGAAAGGGAAGGGTGGGGAGTCTCTTACTTTATTTTCAAGAGGGAAATTTAAACCTCTGATTTTTAATTAGTGTTTATCCTTACAAAGCACATTTTAGCTAGATTTCATAGGTTCTAATAGTCACTTGTTTTAGTATCATTGCTTTCTCTACTCTCTGATATTTAATTTTTTATTTCCCTTTCATCCCATGTTACTTCATAAATATTTTAATTTTTAACTAACATTTTAACCTATTTAAATGACATTTAATTTATTTGTATTTGTTTATATTATAGATAAATCTAGTCATAAAATCATGTTCCTATATTGAGCAATGTTTTCTGTTTGTTTTTACTTTCATATCTCACATATGACCTAGCCTTTCATTTTACTTTTCTCATTGTGTTAATTCAGAAGATTTAAGGTATGTAGCATTTTTTTCAAGATTTTTTAACATTCTGATTTATCTTTAGTTTTAAATTTAACAACTGTGGAGATATTAATTCACAATGTTACACACTGAGTAGTGTTGTGTTTTTGTTTCTTTTTCTCTTTTTTTTTAGTGTGATGCAATATCATATGTGTTCTTCATTCACACATTAAATAAGAAGATTTGGCAGCAGGTCTGAGGATTATTATTTTTTGTTGTTATTAGTACTCAATTACAGTTGTCCCAGTTTTCCCCTGTTGCTCTCCGCTGCCTCACCTCCCGCATAATCAATCCCTACCCCATTGTCCATATCCATGGGTCCTTTATACATGTTCCTTGACTTGGCTCTTCCCCTTCATTCTCCCATTATCACCCTGCCCCTCCCATCTGGTCACTGTCAGTTTGTTCTTTATTTCCATGTCTGATTCTATTTTGCTTGCTTGTTTGTTTTGTTGATTACGTTCCGCTTATAGGTGAGATTGTATGGTATTTGTCCTTCACTACCTCGCTTATTTTACTTAGCATAATGCTCTCCAGTTCTATCCATGCTGTTGTTGCAAAGAGTAGGAGGTCTTTCTTTCTATTGAGTAGTATTCCATTTTATAACTGTACCACAGTTTTTGTATCCACTCATTTACTGATGGGCACTTAGGCTGTTCCCAGCACTTGGCTATTGTAAATTGTGCTGCTATGAACACAGGGCTGCATAGGTTCTTTTGAATTGGTGTTTCAGGATTCTTAGGGTACAATCCCAGTAGTGGAATTGCTGGGTCAAAAGGCAGTTCCATTTTTAGTTTTTTGAGGAAATTCCATACTGTCTTCCACCAGTCTGCATTCCCACCAACAGTGCACTAAGGTTCCCTTTTCTCCACAACCTCACCAGCACTTATTGTTTGTTGATTTGTTAATGATGGGCATTCTGACCATTGTGAAGTGGTATCTCATTGTGGTTTTAATTTGCATCTTTGTGTTTGTTTTTTAAGTTTTATTTTTAAGTGATGAACTGAATTCTTGCTTGTTGAAAATGTTTGTTTTCTTTATAATGTGATTAAAATGATTGAGCAATACTAAAAAAAAAGTCATTAGCCTAGATATTCTCTCATAGTGTTAAGCATTTACTGTTGTTGTGATGAAGACTGAAGTGATCATTTTACCACACTTAAACATACTACTTATTTTTCCTGAATAGTAAATTAATGTTAAAACAAAAACAATTTCTAGGCAATTTTGTTCAATCTTGTACATAAATGCTCTCTCCTCCAATCTTAGCAAATCTTCCTGTGTGCATTGCTCTCCTGCGATTTTTAAGCCCTTTCTTCTTTAAGTTAGGAACACTTTCAAGTTTTGTGGGTTTTTTTAAGATTTTATTTGGTTACCTCTAGCATGTGCCCCAGCCTGGGACCTGGTCTAGCAACCCAGGCATGTGCCCTGATTGGAAATTGGACCAGTGATGTTTTGGTTTGCGGGACAATGCCCAACTCACTGAGTTACACCAGTCGGGGACACTTTCAAGTGTTTAAACCAGTCTTCTTCAACACAGCTGCGTGTGTGTGTGTGTGTGTGTGTGTGTATGTGTGTGTGTGTGTTTCCAACCAAACTCTTTGAAAAGGCAAGTTCTCTCCCATTTGTACATTAGGCCACAATGAGATGTCTTAATCTGATTTTTATTGCACTAGTTCACTGAAACTATACTTGGTAAGGTCATCAATAACCTTTAAAATTCTGCATTGAATTATTTTATAATGCTGAGCATCTATATCCTTTGGCCTAAAACATTCCCTTGGCATGAATTTTAACAGTTTCTCCTGCATTCTTAACTCTTCCCACTTAGTGTCCTGATTTCTCTTCCTTCAGTCACCCTTCTAATATTTCTTTTCTTCTAAAGTTTCTTTTCAGACTGCATATTTTGTCATAATCATCCTTTCCCTTGATAATATTGGTTGAATGTGGAATTAAAATTACTTAAGTAAAATTATTCATGGAGGATGTTTTAAACTGTTACAATATTCATGACAGATATGAGCTGAGGTTGCAGAAGACAATGCATAAAGATAATGATATAATATATAATAAAAAGTGGAAATAATTATTCATTAATAAGAGAATAGATAAATAAAAATAGTATGTGCACATGGAGAAGCAACGTAATGTCTTTAATGAGTTATTAATTGTGGACATAGGTATATCTTGGATATATATGATTAAATACAAAAAGCTGGTTTTCAGAGACCTATAATATGTTAGATTTATGTACATTAAACACAAATATTACCTGACTGGTGTGGCTCAGTGGATTGAGCACTGGCTTGTGAACCAAGGGGTGATGGGTTTGATTCCCATTCAGGGTACATGCCTGGGTTGCAGGCTGAGTCCCCAGTAGGGGGTATGCGAGAGGAAGCCACACTTGGATATTTCTCTCCCTCTCTTCCTCCCATTTCCCACTTTCTAAAAATAAGTAAGTAGGTAAAAAATATATAAAATGAATAGAGGTAGATAAATGCCTAATATATGGTAGTGGTTGCTGCTAGTAAGGCATTGTATGACTGTTAAGTTATAAAGAGGAAACTTCAGTGTTATCAATTATGTGTTATTTCTTTGAGTTAAAAAAGATCTTCAGCAAAATGATAAAATACTAACATAAATTATGGTGCTTGCACAGTTGAATGTTATATTAGTCAATGTATTCAAATAGTTTAAAACTTCTTTCATTTCTCAATGAATTGATTGATTGATTGATTGATTTTATCACTGCACTGTTGTCCATGTCCATGAGTCCTTTTTCCTTTTTGCTCAATCCCTCCATCCCCAACCTCTCCTGACCAGATGTCATAGTGGATAATTATAATAATATAAGCTGGACATTTATGGATGTGAAGGGCAGCAAATAACATTAGTAGAGATTGAAGTGGGATGTAGAGTTAGGATAAAACACTTTTTAGAATGGGATTGTTTCCTGAATGTTGAATGGCTGCTGGAAACATGCAGCAGGGAGAAAAAGAGTGATGAGTAAGATAGAAAGCAATAACACACATCTCAAATGACTCAAACAGTGAAGCCCTTAAGAAGGCAAGGGGAAGCGGTGATATAGCATGATAAGAACACAGTAAATATATGTAGGCCCAATGAATGAGTGAATGATCCATTAAATACTCTTCAGCAGTCCTTCTTCTCATCTCTTATTTCACTACCTTTTCACCTATTCAAAACAATTCAAAATTTGGACCATTTTCCTCGTGTCCAAGGGTATATCACATTCTCTTTCTTTTAAATAGAGAGATGAGAGCCAAGATGGCAGAGGAGTGAGTGGAAGTTACACTAACCTTCTCCCAGGACCAATCTGGAATTACAACTAAATTGTGGAGAAATCATCCAGAACAAACAACTGAACAATAGTAAGAGATATGCCATAAAACCAAGGGCAAACAGAAGAATCACCTTCAGCACAGTGTGACTGGTAGGGAGTGTGGTGGAGAGTCAAGAAGGCTGGCTGGGTACCCACAGGTGACAGCTATAGTGTTGGAGGGAAATTTAAGCAGCCAGTTGGATCCACCTGAAAAGTGCAGGCTCTAAACCCTAAGCTGGGATCCCCAGCCTAGAGCACCAGAGCCCAAAAAGCATGCAGATAACATCCAGCAGCAAAAAGCAACAGTTGCTCTCTGTCAGGGATGGGTGGCTAGAGACACAAAGAACTGTTTAAAGGGACAACACATAAATTTTCACTTGGAGCCACTTACCCTGGGCTCTGGCAAAGGGGTGGGGTAGAGTGGACTAGAGACACTTGAGGAAAGAACTGAAAGAGTAGCAGCAGGGATCCTGGTGCTGAGCTATCCCACTTACAGCAGCAACTGTCTTGCTCAGGCAGACCACTCCCCTCTGAGTGGCAGAGGCCTGAGGGGATACAATAGCCCTGACTCCAGGAGAGATGCTCTCCTGCCCTGTTGTACTTGAGCCTCACTGCTGAGTGCAAAGTGACTAGATTAACAACTGAAGGGGTCAACCACAGACAATAGATCCCTGGAAGTCTCGAACAGGCTACCTAACGTCAGACGGGGTAAACATTTGACATCACCATTGGCAGATCCAGAAAAAAAAAACAGTGGTAAATACTAGATGCTTCTGAAAGAAAATCTGCCTTGGTCTTCTCCATGATTTGTGATATTTTCTTTCCTGCATAGCTTTATAACATTTGTTTCTTATCCTTCAAGTTTGTGCAAATTAAGTTACTAGATTTTATACTATAGTTTATTTAAATTCACATATTTTGCCCCTTCCTTCTCTTACCGTATTTTACCTTCTCCTTTCCTGTTATTATTTTCATTTTAAATGTGTTTTCTCTCTTGCTACAACTTGTTTTCATTTTGTACTCCTACTATTTCACCCCCATCCAACCTCCCAAAATCAATTTTCTTGTCAGTGCTCATCTCACATTCTTTTTCCTGCTCTTAAAATACTGACATTCTCTCTCCACTGTTAGCAATCTTTGCTCATTGGTTGTAGATAGGGTAAGTATTCTTGCATTTTTTTCAATTTCTATCTCTAGATCTTGACTAATTTTGTATTTCAAATCTCAAATTCTACCATTCCTCTCTCCTATTCTTTTTATCTCAAATTTTAATTTTGCCTTGACTTAACCTCTTTTTTCCTTTTTTTCCCCTTTCATCCTGACTTATTTTTCTTTTTTTTCTTTTTCTTTTAATCTCAGATTTGAATTTTTCCCTGCCTTAGCCTAGTTTTCATTTCTCACTTTTAGTATTGTCTCTCCCTGTGTCATCTCAAAATCATTTCCCTTTCCTCTAGATATCTCTTACTCTTTCTTTTTTTCCCCCTCTTATTCCCATCCAACCTATATTAAGTTTAGCTTATTTGTTGTTGATAGTGCTGTGGTGGATATTCTTCTCCAATTTGTTCCTAGCTTTTTATTATTTAGTTATTTTCCCTTTTTCTTTTTCTCTTTATTTTATTTTATTTTATTTTATATTTTAATTTAATTTCTATTTAAACCTAATTGTATGTTTCCTCCTCTTGCTCCATTCTGCCTTCTTAATTCCCTTTTTTATTTATGATGTGAATTTTACTTTCTCTCTTTCAATTGTTCTGATTCCCTACTCTTATTAGTGGTCCTCCCTTTATCCTTTCAAAACAAATTTTCTCTCAGTAGGTCATCTCATATTTGCTGTTCTTTCTAATAATAGTCTTAATCTCTTTATACCCTATTAATACTGATTCATTTGCTGTTGGTAGTGGAATTGTGGGTGTGGGTTATTTTTGCAGGTATGGGTTTGTTTTCTGGGCTTTGTGGTTTTGTTCAGGTAGCACCTGCACAACAATATAAGGTGTGGTAGGTGGAGTGATACATAGACAGTCAGCTGCAGGGAAGGGCCCACTAAAGAATGACCCAACAACAATAAGAACCCAATTACATCCAGAGAGCCAACAGGAACAGCATAAAGGACATCATGAAAGCATCAGTTTCAGGAGATCGAGGAGACTGCACCACTGAATCATCAGGTTTCCTACCACAGAAGCTCACACCATAAATACAGGGACTCAAAACAGGTCAACTTAAGGAGAAGAACTAAAAAAGAAGAGTCTCACAAGTAATGGAAAGACAAACAAACAACCCCCAATTGAAAGGAAAGGAGGAATTCCCAGAAAGAGTGCTAAATGCAATAGAGGCAAGTAAACTCTCAGATATTGAATTCAAAACAATGGTTTTAAGGAAACTCAATGAGCTCAGTGAGAATTACTAGAAACTACAGGGAAGCTAAAAGGAACTTACTGAGAACTACATCAGCATGAAAAAGGACATAGAAACTATCAACAGAAGCCAGGAGGTAATGAAGAATACAATTTGAATTGAAGAACACAGTAGAAGGAATTAAAATCAGGCTAGAAGAAGCAGAGGATCAAATTAACAACATGGAGGACAAGGTATAAAAAAATTCCCAGAAAGACAAGAAAAAGAAAAAGGCTAAAAATAATGAAGAGGGGGTTAAGGGAACTGCAGGACAACATTAATGTAATAATATGCATGTAACAGGGATACCAGAAGGATAAGAAGAGGAGCAAGGGATAGAAAACCTACTTGAAAAAGTAATGATGGAAAACTTCCTTAATTTGATGAGAAAGAAAGTCACACAAGTTCAGGAAGCACAGAAGGTCCCAATCAAGATGAACCCAAAGAGGCCCACACCAAGACATATCATAATTAAAATGACAAATATCAAAGACAAAGACAGAATCTTAAAGGGAGCAAGAAAGAAGCAGGACATAACATACAAGGAAGCTGTGATGATAAGGATATCAACTGATAACTCAACAGAAAAACTACAAGCCAGAAGGGAATGGCAAGAAATATTCCAAGTACTGAAAAACAAAGGCCTGCAACAAAGACTACTCTACCCAGTAAGATTCTCATTTAAAATGGAAAGCAAAATAAGGAGATTCCCAGAGGAAAACAAGGCAAAAACATTACACCTCCGCCAAACCAGCATTGCAAGACATGCTACATGGACTGCATTAAGAAAGTGAAGAGAGAGAGGGAGAGGAACACAGGTACAAAGGGTATAAAATGGTAATGAATAAGTACCTTTCAATAATAACCTTAAATGTAAATTGATTTAAATGCTCCAATCCAAAGATATAGGCTAGATCAATGGATAAGAAAATGACCCACACTTATGCTGCCTACGAGAGACCCACCTCAAAGAAAAGACCTACACAGACTGAAAGTGAAGGACTGGGAAAAGTACTCCAAGCAAATAGGAAAAAATAAAAGCTGGGGTAGCAATACTTATATCAGACAAAACAGACTTCAAAACAAAAACCGTAACAAGAAACACAGAAGGATACTTCATAATACTCGAGGGAAGAATCCATCAAGGCAACATAAACATTGTAAACATATATGCACCCAATATGCGAGCACCCAACAATATAAGGAAAATCTTGAAGACTTCAAAAAAGATATAGACAGCAACACAATTATGGGAGGGGATTTTAACACCTGCTGTCACCAATGGATAGATCTTCCAAACAAAATACCCACAAGGATATTGTGACACTGAATGATGCACTAGATCAAATGGACTTAACTCACTTAAATTAGATATAGATATATATATATATATATCTATATATATATCTATATATATATAGATATATATATAGATATATATATAGATATATATATATTATATATATATATATATACTTTTCATCCAAAAGAAGCAAAATGCACATTCTTTTCAAATCCTTGTTGAAAATTTTCAAAGATAGAGCCATGACAGGACACAAAACAAGCCTCAAGAAATTCAAGAAAATTGAAATCATATCAAGTATTTTCTTGGACCACAAGGGCTTGAAATTATAAACAAACCTTAAGGAAAAAACTACAAAACATTCAAATTCAAGGAGACTGAATAGCATACTATTAAACAATAAATGGGTTAATAATGAGATCAAGAAAGAAATCAAAGAATTTCAGGAAACAAATGAAAATGAACACACAACAGTCCAAAATCTATGGGACACAGCAAAGGCAGTCCTGAGATGGAAGTTTATAGCAATACAGGCCTAGCTAAAAAAAGATAGAAACATTTCAAATAAATAACCTAACCCTACATCTAAAATAACTGGAAGAACAACAACAAACAAAACCCAGAATGAGTAGAAGGAAGAAAATAAGGAAGATTAGAGGAGGGTTAAATGACATAAAGACTGAAAGAACAATTCAAAGGATCAGCAAATTCAGGAGCTGGTTCTTTTAAAAGATAAACAAAATTGACAAGCCTTTAAGAAACTTATCAAGAAAAGCAGAGGACACAAATAAATGAAATCAGAAATGAAAGAGGAGAAATTACAACTATTATCACAGAAATACAAAAGATTGTAAGAAATTATTATGAACAACTATATGCCAAGAAATTTGAAAACCCAGGTGAAATGGACAAATTTCTAGAAAAATGTAATCTTCCAAAACAGAATCACAGAGCAGTAGAAAGCCTGAACTGACCCATAATAGGTATTAAAATTGAAGAGTAATCAAACTCCTGGCACACAAAAGCCCTGGACTGGGCAGTCTCATAGGAGAATTTTACAACCTATTTAAGGAAGAGGTAACCCCTATCCTACTCAAACTATTCCAGAAAATCCAAGAAGAGGGAAGACTCCCAAACTTTTCTGTTAGGCCAGCATCATCCTAATCCCAAAACCAGATAAAACCAGAACAAAGAAAGAAAAATACAGGCCACTATCACTGAATAACATACATATTAAAATCTACAACAAAATATTGGCAAACTGCAACCAGCAATACATTAAAGAGATCAGTCACCATGATTGAGTGGGATTCATCCCAGGGAGTCAAGAGTGGTACAATATTCACAAGTCAAAAATGTGATTACACATAAGCAAAAGGAAAGACAAAAATCACATGATCATATCAATAGATGCAGAAAAAGCATTTGAAATGTATAGCTCTCATTTATGATAAAACCACTCAGGAAAGTGGGAGTAGAGGGAGCATATGTCTACAGAATAAAGGCTATTTAGGAGAAACCTACAGCCAACATCATACTCAAAGGACAAAAAAACTAAATGCTTTCCTACTAATATCAGGAATAAGACAAGGGTGTCCACTTTCACCATTTCTATTCCACACAGTATTGGAAGTTCTAACCATAACAATCAGACAAAAGACATCAAAAGCATTAAAATCAGAAAGGAAGAAGTAAAACTGTCATTGTTTACAGATGATATGATAGTGTACATAGAAAACCCTATAGACTCCACCAAAAAACTAATGACCTAATAAGTGAAATTAGCAAAATGGTGGGCTACAAAGACAAAATCCAGAACTTGAAGGCATCCTTATACACCAACAATGAAACATCAGAATCAGAAACTAAGAAAAAAAAAAACCATTTGCTATGGTAACAAGAAAAATAAAGTACCTAGGAATAAACTTAACCAAGGAGGTAAAAGACCTGTACTCAGAAAACTACACAGCACTGAGGAAAGAAATTAAGGAAGACACATATAGACATATATAGCCTATACCATGTTCAAGGATAGGAAGAATTAACATCATCAAAATGTCCATATTACCCAAAACAATTTATAGATTCAACAAAATCCTTGTTAAAATACCAATGACATATTTCAGATATATAGAACAAGCATTTCAAAAATTTTTATGGAATCATAAGCAACCCAGGATAGCCTCAGCAATTCTGAAAAAGAAAAACAAAGTAGGAGGAATTACAATACCCGATATCAACCTATATTACAAGGCCACTGTAATCTAAACAGTCTGGTACTGGCATAAGGGCAGACACGTAGATCAAAGGAACAGAATAGAGATCCCAGAAATAAAACCAAGCCTCTATGGTCAATTAATATTTGACAGTAGTGGGCAGGGGCATAAAATGGGGTAAAAATAGCCTCTTCAGCAAATGGTGTTGCAAGATCTGGACAGCTATAAGCAAGTAAATGAAACTTGACTACCAACTTATGCCATGTACCAACATAAACTCAAGATGGATAAAAGGCTTCAGTATAAGTCATGACACCATAAAAGTCCTAGAGGAGAACATAGGCAGGAAAATCACAGATATTCCATGCAGCAATATTTTCACCAATATGTCCCCTAGAGCAAGGGATATAAACAAATGGAACCACAGCAAATTAAAAAGCTTCTGCATGGCTAAAGAAAACATCAGGAAAATGAAAAGGGAACCAAACATATGGGAAAACATATTTGCCAATGACACCTCAGACAAGAGTTTGATCTCCAGAATATATAAAGAACTCACACAACTCCATACCAGGGAGACAAACAACCCAATTTCAAAAATGGGTAAAGGACCTGAACAGACACTTCTCCAAGGAGGACATATAGATGGCCCAGAGACATGGGAAAGCTTGGTCAACATCATCAACCATCAGAAAGATGCAAGTTAAAAACCACAATGAGATACCACTTCACACTGGTCAGAATGTCCTTCATAAACAAATCAATAACAAATTCTGGCAAGGTTGTGGAGATAAAGGAACCCTGGCAAACTCTTTGTGGGAATGCAGACTGGTGCAGCTACTGTGGTAAACAGTTTGGAATACCCTCAGAAAATTAAAAATGGAACTGACTTTTGACCCAGCAATTCCACTGCTGGGATTATACCCTAAGGATCCTGAAACACCTGTTTATAAGAACACATTCACTTCAATGTTCATAGCAGCATTATTTATGGTAGCCAAGTACTGCAAACAGCCTAAGTGCCCATCAATAATTGAGTGGATTGAAGAACTGTGGAATATTTATACGCTGGAATACCATGCAGCAGACAGAAAGAACTCCTACTCTTTGTGAGAGCATGGAAGGAACTGGAGAGTATTATCACAAGTGAAATAAGCCAGGTGGTGCAAGGCAAATACCGTATGACCCCACCTATAGGTAGAAACTAATCAACAAAATAAACAGTGAGCAAAATAGAGCCAGAAACATGGAAATAAAGAACAAACTGACAGTGACCAGAGGGGAGGGGCATGAGGATAATCAGGGAACGAAGGGGAAGGGTCAAGTCAAGGAACATGTTTAAAGGACCCATGGACAAAGACAATGAGGGGAAGGGAAGATTGAATGTGGGGGAGGTTGGTGTTGGGTAGGGCAGGGGAGAGTGACATGGGAAAAATGAGTACAACTGTAATGAACAACAGTAAATAATAAAATAAATGAAATTAAAAATATTAAAGAGATAATATCCCTTCATGCTTGTAAGAGATGACAATGACCACAAAATGCATTCCTTATTCAGCCACCGGTTTATGTAGTTATTGAGCATTCAGATTCCAGATGCTATTCTAGGCACTGAAGTAAGAGCAGTGAAAAATGCAGACAAATAACTATATTACTAAGTGATGATGCTAAGAAAATCAAACAGGTAAGATGACAGGGAGTGAAGCATTGTTAGTTGTGGTGTTTATGAAAATCCTCTTTCAAAGGTGATATTTCTACAGTTTTGAATTAAATGAGGAGGGGCTGTCATTTAGCTGTTAAACTCAATTGAGCAGTTTCTTCTGAAAAGTATGAGTCTACTTAAGTTTTCACATGTCATTCACACATGAAAAGAGAAGGTAATTAGATATTAGTTCTTTTTTTGTTACACTTTTATTGCATTGCTCCTCATCCTTTTCTAGTTTTCTGTGTTTTGGGAAGTAGAACATTCTAATTCCAAGCTCATTTTCATGACCTTTGTTACCTCTTTTATATTTTTTAAACCCTAAGATTGCTTTTTACACCCTTTTAATTTAAACACTTTGTTGAGGTTGTATACATTAGATATTTATCTTTTATATTATAGTTGCCCAATGGGTTAAGTCATTTTAGTTTGCAGTTTTTCTTTAGTTCAGGGAAATATTCTACTATAATTGATTTTATTATCTTTTTTGTTTTCATATATTAAAGGAAGATGTCTCCTGGTCAACAATAAAATTACCCCTGATCAAGGACTCGATTTCTTCTGAGATCCTCAGGAGCCTAGTTTATTATCAATTACCTCTTTTTTTCTTTTTCTAGCTTATCTATGTGCACTTTGTATTCATCATATGCATGTGCTTATGATTCACAACATCATAAAGGGTCATTTAATGTATTTTATCATTTGCATACAAAATTCATCTCTTTCATATTTCACAATCCTATTCAATGTACCTCACTTCAATTTCTAAAATAGCTTTCTTAATTTTTTCAAAGTTTTTAGTTACCAAATACAAGACATTTTGATCATTTTATTATTTGATACCCAAAACATTTAAGAGTTTTTTGAAACTCCTCTGTTATCTCTTGTAAAGCTGCTGTCTTTTGTTTTATTATTCCAGAAATCAATGGTAAATTTGTCTTCATTCCCTATGCAGTTTCTCTTCCTTCACTTCACTCAACTGTTAGTTTTCCCAGAATATTATTTTTAATTTTTTCTTCTCTACACTTCAAATTTTCTTGGGCAAGTGTTTTAATCCCATGGTTTTAAGTATAAAATGATTTCCAAGTTACTGGCTTGTTTAGAGTGACTTAATTTTAAGAGCAGCCTCTTAAAATACCTTTGTGTGCTACAGGCAACTGAAAGTAACAGGTGAAAAGGGAAATGACACCCTCTAATCTTTTCTTTCAAATCTGCTTGCCTCTTTCATTCTAAATATTGATGACTAATACTTATCTGCAACTAATTTTCTGAACAATCCCCTGGTTCCATTCTAGATATCTCTGTTTCAATAGCCTCAAATCTAAACAACATCATATTATGCTGATTTCTATTTGATTGATAGTGTTTAACACCTTCCAATCCTTCAAATCATATATGTAATGCCTTAGCTCACCTTGAATAAAGTAACATGGTAAAGTTAGTCTTTCAGTTTCTACTGTTCCTCTCTTCCAATCCATTCTACACACTGACTCCAGGATAACACTTAATAAAACACAAAACTGATCATGTCAATCTGTTAAACATTGCTCAATTGTCACTATTTTCTTCAAGTTAAAAAATCTGAATTCTTTAGTATATTATACAAGTCCTGTCGATTATGTTTACTGCCAATCTCTTCCAGTCTCATCTCTTTCCACCCCACCTCTCAAAAGTAATTTATCTTCATATTAAACATCCCAGAATGTGCCATGTTAGTCCTGTTTCCATGTCTTAAACATGGTGTTACATCCACCTGGGATTTTTTTATCCTTTTCTTTGCCTAAGCATCTCCCACTCATCCTTCACAACAGAGTGTGAAAACACCTCTCCAGGAAGAATTCCCTGATAATCTATCACCTTTATTTCCCATGCTATTATTTGGGCTATCAATAACTATCTTATATTTCCATGGTGCCTTGAGGGTATTCATTATCAGAGCATTTGTTGCATGATATTTATTTTTGTTGTTTTCTGTTAATGTTTCTGTTTCTCATTAGACACTGAACTGTGTTATATCAGAAATATATATTTTTAAAACATTTCAGTTTGAGATAGTTTTAGGCTTATACAAGTGCTACAAAACTCATTCCCCAGCTTCCCTTCATATTAACATCTTACATAGCATAGCATGTTTATCAAAACTAAGGAACTACATTACTATAATACCATTAATTAAACTTAAGGCTTTATTCAAATTTCCTCAGTTCCACTAATGACTTTCCTGCTTGCATCTCTCAGTTGCAAACTCTCTCTAGCCTGTATAGTCACCAAGTGATAGCTTCTTCTGTCTCCTTAATCTTTCACCCACACTCAGTCTTTCACATGTGTTTACGTTGCCTTTTTACTGTTAATCTTTTCCTGTTTTGTTTTTCCTTCCTGATTTATATAGTTTTAAGCCTATATAATATCTTATTTGTGTTTCTATAGAGAAGGTAAACTGCCGCATAGAATCAATCCACCATGCATAGCTAGTGGTGAAATTATGTAGCATATTATAGAATAAAAATGTGCTTGGCTTGGTAACAAGGTATGTAAAATGGGATGGAGCTAATTTGCTGCATTGGGTAAGCTACTGAAGCAACAAAGACCTGATAATGCCTAGAAACTCCAATTTATTGAAATGCCATTTTGTATAGTTGACTGAAAAATGCTAACAAATCACACTGGAGACTGATGTGGATGAATCAGCTATCTATCAATTCATTACTACTGCCCATGTAAAACTGAGGACATAGGAGAAGATAACTAAATCTGTTATTTACTTTCACATGGAACAGTGAATGGAAATAGAGAAGCCTTTTCTGAATCTTGTGGTTGTCTGGTATTTTCTTTTCTCCAAACAGCATTTAAATCAGAAAATAACAGGTAATAGAGAAAAAGCAAAAGAGTTACTCTACAAGAGAACCAAAGAGTAATCATTTAGCATAAGAAATGGTAAACTTTTTCTATAAAAGCTCAGACAGTAAATATTTTAGGCTTTGAAGGCTATGTGGTATTTGTTACAGCTACTCCCTTTTGTCATGTAGCAGAAATCAGCTAGACAGTGCCTAAACAGATGGGCATTACTATGTTTTAATAAAACTTTATTTACAAAACCAGACAGAAGGCTAGATTTAGCCCAAGAGTGGTAGTTTGCCAATTTGTAATATAGCACACAAAGAAGTTATATGTAAGTGGAAATCATTTTAAAAGTGCACTGTAATTTCAGGACAGTGTGCTGGATGCTAGAAGCACTTAAAGTACAAGTGCTCTATCTCTTAATTCACTATTTTCCATTCCTTATAATAAAAACAAAAACAAGCCAGTCATCTATAAGTCACGGGTTTAGGAATAATGTAAGTGACATTAAGGAATTTGAAAAGCCATGAGAAATACATTTGATACAATGACCTTGCTCTTTCAAGCAATTACTTAATTTAGTCCATTTGTCAATGACTGAAATTTGTCCCATTTTCCTCCCATTTCTATTCGTTATCTAGCGCTTGGCTAGAGAGAGAGGGCCAAAGCAAGATAGTTTGTCTTTTTCTGCTTATATATAAATATGAAATACCATTTATATATATACATGTGTGTGTATATAAAAATATATCTTTATATATAAAATTCATATATATGTATATCTATGTATGTACATGTATATATTTATATATGTATATAAATAAATCTTGCTCCTTTGCTCCTTAATCCTTCCGAAAAAAAGGCCTCTACCAGGAAATTTCTCTTAAAGAGAAAAAAACAAAACAACCTATCGATAGAAATATTTTTCTGTACATTACCATTGCTCCTATTGACAAAGATGTCAACCATAGTAGGGGTAGATGTTGGGGCTACGTTACTGCAATTTGTGCTTAGAGTTTGGGGCAGAGGAGAGGAGACTAGTATATAGTAGGGATAAAATTGGCATAAAATCTTTTCCATCTTGATAACACAGGATTGGGTGGAGGAGGGCAAAGGTGCAAAAAATTGGGACAACTGGAATAGAATAATTATTCTTTCAAAAAAAGAGAAAATTATAGTACTGTGACACAACATGTTGTGCTTATACGCTTTGAACAAAATTTCTAACATGGAAGAAGTGAGTCCAGTAGCATTATTCATTAGGTGGAAGCTCTATATTTGCATAAGTGTGAAATCATTTCCATTTTTAAACATTTACCAGCATTTTTTCTAGTACCAAGTCTTTGGCTATATGAAAAACTGAAAATATTTTGAAGTAAGAAAATTGTGTGATTTACAAAGTTAATTGTTGATAAACCCAGATGATACTTCAAAATTATCTCCAAAAGTGAAGCATCCAGCCATTAATTAGTTTAGTACGTTATTTTCTGAAATTTGCTATTTAGTTTCCTGTATACAGTATAGTTGTGAAAATCAATTGGGAGCCTAGGCCATACAAATAGAAACACTGTAAATTGGGCAGTGATGGTAACAATGTAGATACAGTTAGTATCAGGACTAACTTGAAATGATTTTGGGGAAACCTCTAAAAGAGAAAATGATGACATATATTTTTTTAAACTAGTGTTAAATACTTTATATGAACTTGAGAAAGTTGAAGGATATGTTTGGTTTGAGTTTTAATAGCATAAATGGATACTGGCAATGTCATGATGCTATGAAATGGATAAAACATTTTTTTTCCAACTGAGGCCCTAACCAGAAGTGACTTTTCCATCGACATGAATTTAAAGCACCCCTGTTTATAGCATCCAGCAGAGGGAATGCAACCACAGACAGTATAACAGGAAAGTAAAATTCATAATGATGGAGACATAAAATATTTTAGAATTGTGCAGCTATTTTCTTTCATGAACACTATTTTGTACTTATTTGAGGAAGCTACCCTCCTTAGTAATAACAATGATGTGTACTTTAGTTAAAAAGAACTTTAAATTGGTTAGAACAAACATCTACACAAATAATAGTCAATAATAAAGGGACAGAAATGAAGGCCACACTCGACAGCATACAGACACGGTGAGTGAGCCACTGGAGATCTCCCGGAAAAGATCAGGAAAATCTAGAATTCAGATGGCTTCAAATAAAGATTTTTTGATTTGTCATTTTTCATAAGAGTTTACACCAATTTCTTAGAGAGGCATAGGAATATAAATCCTAAAAATTGTTAAAGCTATTAAATAATTATCTTACAAGAAAAGAGAGAAGAAATAATGATAATACACAGCACACTGAGATAATTTTAAGGGAAATCTTATTAAACTTAAAAGATCAGGTAATTCTAATGTTATATTTCAAATTATAGGAAATCAATGAAAATTAAAAAATAAATTTTATGAAAACAATATAGCATTGATAATTAAGCCAGATAAAGCATCAAAAATTTATAGATTAATCTCACTATAAATATTTATGAAAAAATCTTTAAAATTCCTAAAAAAATAAAAGCAAACCAAATTCACTCTCTGCATTAAGAAATGATGCATATTGAGTAAATGGAAAAAGATGTTGACAAAAATCCAATATTTATTTCTGATAAAAATAGTTAGTGAAATAGAAATTGTTGGATACTTATACACACATGCACATGCACATGCCCAATTATTTAATGGAGAAACACCAGAGACAGTCCCTGTAAAGTCAAGGAAAAGTTAACATACCCACAATCTCCACTGCTATTAAACCTTTTTTGAGATATTAGTTGCTATAATTAAAGATAAGTCACTAAAACATAATTGAAAACAGAGTAAAATAAGTTATATATGTAAATGATAAGGCAATGTACCTAAAACTTCAAGACTAACTCTTGTATATACACAAAAATAATTTGATTATGTATTGGTGTATAAAATATACCTAAACATATCAATAGAGGAGCAACAGGTACTCGTACTTACTGCTGTCTTCCACTTTGGATGAGTTAAGCAGTTTTTTCTAAAGTTAAATATAAAACTTAGCACATTACCCAATAATCATACTATTACCTCAGTAAATTGAGCTATGTTTACACAAAAGTCTGTTTGGTAATGTTTGCTATAGCTTTAGTCATAATGTTACAAACAAACAAGCAAACAAAGAACCCAGAAGCAACCAAGATGTTCTTAAACAGCTTCAGCATGGAAATGGATAACCAAACTGTGCTATATCCGTATAATGGAATACTTAGTGGAATTCAATATTCTACTTAGTGTAATACTTAATGGAATTCAAGTATAAAAAGGAGTGGACCATTGATTCATGTCATAAGATAGATGAATCTTCAAGGTATTTTGGTAAGAGAAAGAAAACCAAAAGGCTACATATTGTGTGATTCCATTCATACGATGTTTTGGAACAGGCAGATTTATAGGGACAGAAAATATTGGTAGCTGCCAGAGATTGAAGGAGTAAGGTGGTTGACACCAAAGTCAATGAAAAATAAAATATTAGGGTGCAGGAATGAATCTATATATTACTGGGGTAGTGAACACCATACATTTTTTGAAACCCATTGAAATATAATTACAAAAGAGTGAATTCTAAAATATACAAACTAAAAAAACAAACAGCACATCAGCCAGGATGTCAAAAGATGCCTGAATGAAATGCAGACTTTGACAAATGAATCTAACTATATTATAAATGTCTAATCTAACTGAACTTAAGAGGCTGGGGTTGAAAAGGAGCTGACCTAATTAACTTTGTAAAATATTGTTTAGAATGGAAACAGTAAGTGTAAAAACTAAATAAGTTATATGCATTAACGCTATACTCTAGTTGGTAAACTTTTTGATCATGAGAATATGAGTTAACAATTCCGAGCTGCCTTACCAGTATGTTAGGGTTAAATAAATATGCAAATAAATGGTCAGTGGTGGGAGCTAGGTTTTTCACTATTGGTGAGGGTAGTTACAAGTAAGCAAGGAGAAAGGCTAGAAAAAAACTTGTGGCATTGGATATAAAAGATATCAGTACACACTCACATTTAGTTTAATGACTGGATATGTGTGTGTCCATATGGGTTAATACTCACTGACAGGGCCTAGAAGCAATGAAATTCAAGTAGCAACAAGCAAACTCAGAGTCCTGATCTTAGTTTCTAAAACCAGCCTCTGAAAAATGTGAATCAGGTCCTTAGAAAAATGATTGATTCCAGTGTGGGGGCAGAAAAATAAGAAATAATCCTGTTCTTTTATGCCAGAAGTTTGGTTTGCAACTTATTTCAGAAAGTAAGGAAATCGTTAAAAAAGAGAGGTGACATCTTGAAGAACCTATGTTCATTGGCTCAATGTGGAACAACTTTAGCATGAAAATGAATTATGATAATAATAGATTTTAGCATAATGAAATAAAATGAAGTTTTAATCCACATGGATAATTTTAAGAATATAAACCATGAGGCAAGAAGGGAAAGCTATTGGAAAGTGGGTAACTAATTAATGTAGAAGGAATGACAGATGGATAGTGAAGCCACTGGCTAAATTGTACTGGGAGAATGGGCTAGTCTCAGGATATTACCCCATAGATTACATGTTAGGTAGAATGTGAAAGAGACTTTAATAATGGAGAAATTTGGGGGATACCACCTTAACCAATTGCCATCACTAGTAATGGGATAAAACTGACATGTAACATTTTGACCAACATTAAAAAAAAATCTATCTAATCACAAGGAAGCAATTAAACAGATCTAATTTGAGACTCATTTTGTAAAATTACTTGCCTGGATTCTTAAAAATATATGAATGTAGTGATAGACAGATGAGAAAGACTTAGAACAGAGGATAAAAGGGTTAAGTACAAAATGGCAGTTACAAATTAGTCACAGGGATGTAAAGTGCATCATAGGGAAAAGAGTCAATAAGATTGTAATAACTATTTATGGTGCCAAGTGGATACTACAGTAATTGCGGGATCACTTTGTAAATTATACACATGTATAAGCATGTATAATTTTCAGGTTTCTATACACCTGAAAATAATATAATACTGACTGTAAATGATAATTGAAAAAGTAGAAAACTCAAAATAAAAATAAACTAAATGCAATATATTATTTGAATTTTCCCATAAAATTTCAATGAACGTTATTGAGAAAACTGGGACATTTTGAAGGTCTTCATAATAGATCACAATATGCTAACAATTTAAATTTCTTGGGTATGATCATTGTATTTGGTTTAGACAGAAGAATGGTATTGTTCTTAGGAGATGAATGATGAAATATGTAGGGAATGAGTTGTCATAATGAAACAGTGTACAAAACAAGGGTCCCCCAAAATAGGAGACCCACCACAAACCTCAATTGGGGGATGGGGAAAGTGAATGGTATGGCTTAGGATACTTTGTTTAACAAAAAGACAAGTTAATAGCTGTGCTACCACCCCAGGTGAAAGCATTCAGTGACTCTTGACATATCCAGGGGAGGTGAATGCTCTCCCTGGAAGCCCCTGTGTCATGGGAACTCCTGACTTGGTGAAAGACAGCAGCAGAGGGAATGTAAATAATACAGGGAGACTGGCAAATCTAGTACATTATGGGAAGAGCACAGTAGTAGGAAAGCGGTACTATTCCTCAATAGTAGGAAGCTCCAGGTCAGCATTTTAACAAAGGGCAGACAGAGAGAGAGAGGCTGGTCCACCATGGTGTAGTAAGAATGCAACAAGCAGGTGTACCAGTCTGCAGTGAAAAGGGCAGCCATGTGAGATTTCTGCCATACTGCTGGTAGTGAGGGAGGAGCTACATATGTTCCTCTAATGATTCAGCCATGCAGCCTGGGCTAGTAAGAAACAGATAGCAGGCAGCAATGAGGAGTAGCCGGGAGGGATATGGCCACAAGGGCTAAGTAAGAAAGCAACAAGCAACTATGCAGCTTGTAGTCAGGATTCCACCATGAGGCCTGGTGTAGTAAGGGAGCAACAGCCAAGAGGGAAAAAAAGGTATGCTGCTGCTCGAATTGTGCCCACTCTAGCTGACTCCCAAGCCACCAAGGACTCTGCCTTGCAAGATGCTGACCTGCTACCTCACTGACCCAGATGCTATCTGGACTCTGGGGACTTGGGACATACAAAGAAGTCACTTTCTTGGGACTTGCGATTTTCCGGGACTTCACTACGATCCAGTGCAATGTGGCACATGTTTTCCTGGACTACTATATGGAGGCTAAGGAAAACATACCCTAGATCCTGAAGAAGAGAGCTGCTGTGAGAGGATGGCAACTTTGAGACCCACTAGTGTAATTTCCAGAGAGGATGGAGATCTGTTTGTGTAGTCAGCTTAAGAACAGATAAGGATATGGTGAACTTTGGGGCTTGATTTTGGTTTATAGCCTGGAGAGGAGCAAGGGAAGTGCTGGGTCCCATGAGAGAACAGGGCTATGAGCATGAGTGTTCACAAACCCCCTGACATTGGAATTCTGTAAATAAAATCCTGTTTCCTCCAATATTAATTGTTGGGTCATGCATCAGGGTGCCACTTGTACAGGCCCTGCTTTACTTGGTTACAATAATGATTTGGAAAAAAAGACCCCTTTCTTTTTCTATCTTTTTTCCATCCACACATCCATTCATTCATCCATCCACAGAGAGAAAGAGAGAGACAGAGCCAGACTGAAAGATAAATATAAAGTGTATGTTATAAAATGTTAATAATTAACATATGTGAAGATATATATGTGTTTTTTATATACTTCTTTAAACTTTGCTGTATGAAGTTGTTAATGTAAGAAATGTTCAAACCTATAGAGAATTTTTGTGAGTTTATTTGAGCCAAACTGACAAAAACTGCCAAGAAGCAAAACCTCAATGAACTGAGAAAATGCTCCAGAAAATGGTATTTCTGCCCTACTATATACATTACAATGTATAAAGAGAAGATGTGAGTTACATGGAATCCATTGGTGATAGATTAGGGAGGCAGGAGAAAACAAAGAGGGGGAACTTCTGTGATTGAATAAAAAATAAAATAATAGACTTAAACATCTCTTACATAGGTGGGTATAGGATAGTTAACAGCCAAAAATTAACATGATAAAAATGATAGTGATGGCATTTATTGTATCCCCACTGTTGTGGTACCTGTGCTTTGAGGGGTCAGGAAAAAGGGAAATTACCTTGCTTTTGCAAAGACTTGTTTATTAGGTGTGTTATCCTAGATGCAAAAAGACATTAGGCTTAGTTACAGTGAAGGTTGTCCTTTGTTAGGGAAAAATACTGCTTTAGAACATGACTGCCTACCATGAAGTGCCTTTACTTAAAAAGTTTTCATTTCAGATAATCCTATGTGGTTATTTTAGGTCTCTGACTTTATAATGCCACCATGCAGGCCTCCCCTGAGCTTGTCAGGTTTAGTATTGAAATGGTGCAAAGCAAGGGGACCCAGAATTAGACCATATTTTCCACAGCCCTTGCTTGGGGGAAGAGAGAGCTGATGATACAATTTAAGATACTTTTCATAACAATGGCAAGTTGATAGCCATGTCCTTCCTGAATGGAAGCATAATACTGCTCCGGTAAAAGGTCTATGTGACTTTCAGAATGGATAGTGCCGAATATGAGGTCATGTAGGAAGCTCCAGGTGAGCATTTAAAATAAGGGTGGGCAACCATGGAGAGAGCGAGCCATGAGGGAGCACCCATGTAGTGTGAAAAGATGAAGAAGGTCCTACTCCCCCCTGCCCATCCAGCATGAGTTTTGGTGGGTAAGGAGGTGCCACTCACTGGAGTAAGTGGAATTGCTGGGTCAAAAGGTAAATACACTTTTAATTTTTTGAGGTACTTCCTACTGCTTTCCAGAGTGGTTACACCAGTATGCCTTCCCAGCAACAGTACAAAAGGGTATCCCTTTCTCCACATCCTTGCCAGCACTTGTTTGTTGACTTATTGATGATAGCCATTCTGACAGGTGTGAAGTGCTATCTCATTATGGTTTTAATTTGCATCTCTTTGATGGTTAGTGACATTGAGAATCTTTTCATATGAGTATTGGCCATCTGTATATCCTCTTTGGAGAAGTGTCTATTTAGGTCACTTGCCCATTTTTTAATTGGGTTGTTTGTTTTCTTGGTGTTGATTTTTATAAATACTTTATAAATTTTGGGTATTAATCCTTTATCAAATGTATTATTTGATTCCTTCCATTCTGTGGGTTGTCTTTTTATTTTGTTGATGATTTCCTTTGCTGTGCAAAAACTCTTTCATTTGATGTGGTCCTATTTGTTCATTTTTTTCTTTTGTTTCCTTTGCCTAGTGAGATATATCCAATGAGAAATTTCTATGAGTGATGTCCAAGATTTTGCTGCCTATGTTTCCTTCTAGGATTTTTACATTTTGGGTCTAACATTTAAGTCTTTGATCCATTTTGAATTTGTTCTTGTGTGTCGCATAAGAAGGTGGTCTAGTCTCATTTGTCTGCATATATCTGTCAAATTTTCCCAATACCATTTATTGAAATAACTATCAGCCCATTGTATGTACTTGCTTCCTCTCTCAAATATTAATTTATTCTAAAAGTGTGGGTTTATATCTGGGCTCTCTATTCTGTTCCACTGATCTATGTGTCTGTTTTTATGCCACTACCAAAGATATTTCATGCAATTGGAAAAGAAAAAAGACTGGGGTAGCAGTATTTATATCTGACAAAATAGACCTTAAAACCAAGCCTATAGTAGGAGACTAAGAAGGACACTATGTAACAGTAAAGGGAACAATCAAACAGGAGTATATAACACTGGGACATATTTACACACCCAACATAGGAGCACTTAAATATATAAAGCAAATCTTGATGGACATAAAGGGAAAGACTGAAAGAAATACAGTCATAGTTGGGGATTTTAATACCCCATTGACTTCAATGGATAGATCTACCAAGCAGAAAATTAACAAGGAGACAGTGACCTTAAATGACACACTAGATCAAATGAATTTAATTGATATATTCCAGAGCACGTGGAATGTTTTTTAGGTTAGACCTCATGTTAAGACACAAAACAAGTCTCAATAAATTTAAGAAGACTGAAATCATATCAAGTATCTTCTCTGACCACAATGCTATCAAACTAAAAATCAATCACAACAAGAACACTGAAAAACATTCAAAGACATGGAAGCTAAATAACATTTTATTAAACAATTAATGTGCCAATAATGAGATCAAGGAAGAAATCAAAAGGTACCTTGAAACAAATGAAAATGATGACACAATGATCCAAAATCTGTGGGACAGAGGAAAAACAATCCTAAGAGGGAAATTCATAGCATTACAGGCCTATCTCAAGAAAAAAAAAAAGAAAAAGAAAAAGCTCAGATAAACACTCTGACTTCATACTTATAGGACTTGACAAAAGCAACAAAGAAAGCCCAAAGAGGGTAGAAAGAAGGAACTAATAAAAATGAGAGCAAAAATAAATGAAATAGAGTCTGAAAAAAAAAAAAAACAATACAAAAGATCAATGAATCTAAGAGCTGGTCCTTTGGGAGGCTAAACAAGATTGAGAAACCTTTAACTGGACTCATCAAGAAAAAAAGAGAAAGGACACAAATAAACACAATCAGAAATGAAAGAGGAGAAATAACTACTGACACCAAAGAAATACAAAGGATTGTAAGAAAATATTGTGAATAAGTATATGCCATCAAAATGGACACCATGGACATAATGGATAAATTTCTAGAATCACACAATCTTCCAAAAATAAATCAGGAAGAATCAGAGAATCTGAATAGGTGGATTACCCCTAATGAAATTGAAGCCATAATAAAAAAAAATTTTCCAACAAACAAAAGCCCTGGACCAGTTGGCTTCACAGGTGAATTTCACCAAAAATTCTGAGAAGAAAAACACCTCTCTTTCTCAAACTATTTAATAAAATTCAAGAGGTGGGAAGGCTCCCAAACTCATTTTATGAGACCAGCATTATTTTAATTCCAAAACCAGATAAAGGCACTACAAAGAAGTAAAATTATAGGCCGATATCCCTGATGAACATAAATACTAAGATCCTCAATGAAATACTAGCAAACCAAAAACAGCAATGCATCAAAAAGATCATCGACCATGATCAAGTGGGATTTATTCTAGGAATGTAAGTTTGGTACAACATTCTCAAATCAATAAATGTGATTCACCACATAAAAAAATGAAGGATAAAAGCCACATTATCATATTGATAGATGCAGAAAAAGCTTTTGATAAAATCCAGCACTTGTTTATGATCAAAACTCTCAGCAAAGTAGGAATAGAGGGTACATACCTAAACATAATAAAGGCCATATGTGACATACAGCCTGCCAGCATCACACTCAATGAGCGAAAACTACAACTCTTTCTCTTAATATTGGAAACAAGACAGGAATATCCACTTTCATCTCTCTTTTTAACAATAGTACTCAAAGTTATAGCCACAGCAAGCAGACAAGAAGAAGCAATAAAATACACACAAATTGGAAAAAATTTAACTGTCTTTATTTGGAAGTGGTATAATACTATACATAGAAAACCCCAAAGATTCTACATAGAAATTAATAGAACTATAAATGTATTCAGGAAAGTAGAAGGATACAAAGTCAATATCCAGAAATCAGTTAACTCTATTAAAATGTCTATACCACCTAAAATGATCTATAGATTCAACACAATTCCTATCAAGATTCCAATGATGTATTTCACAGAAATAGAACAAATATTTCAAAAATTTATATGGAACCACAAAGGGCCCTGAATAGCAACAGCAACCTTGAAAAAGAACAAAGTTGGACGAACCACATTACGTAATATCAAACTATACTATAAGTCCATAGCAATCAAAACAGCCTGGTACTGGCTTATATGTATTTTATCCGAAATTAAATGTCACTTCATTTTCTATCCTATTCAACTCAATATAGAAAAGCAGTTTCTAAACAACAAAGTAGGTGTAATAGAAGTATCCAAAGGAAGTGTTTACAAAGAGCACATGTTGGCAGAGCATCTGATAAATATTGATCTTAGAAAGCAAATAGAACAACACTTTGATCTGGGAAGAGAAAGGTACAATGAGAGACATAAAAACAGTTGGAGAGGATTCATAGCAATAAAGAATTGAAGGGAAATAGAAAATGTGAAAGTATAGAAATATTTTAAAGTGAAATTTCATGTAGTCTTGGTTTAAAAGTATAAAGCGGGGTGTTCAGTGAATAATAAATTATCGGGGTTTTGATGAAAGCCTAGAAATGGAGAAAAGCACTGGGTGCTAAAATCTACACTGGGTGGATTTTAGTTTCAACTAAACCTCTAAATAGTGAGTGTTGGAGAAACTGCTATATACCATAGATACTCGGTTTTCTTCTATGTAAAATAAAGACCAGTGACAGCCACATTACAGTCACAGCACTGCAGCAAAGACCCATTCAGGATCTTGTTAAGCGATACATACTCTTGAATCCTCTCAGAGGGGTTCTATTTTAGGCAGCATCAGAGTTTGGATCTCTTGGATCAAAAAACTATTAAGGTCTAAGTAGCCAGCATACTTCTAAGATATGTTTTATTAAAAAATTACAGAATCATGCAAAAGCCCCGACCACACTGAGAACTACATACTTTAGTAAGGTCCTCTTATTAGAAAATAAATAAGACCCAACTGTGGTACTTTTATGGTTGTATGCTTGTGTATTTCCCCTAGCCACACGTTGTTATCTAGTTCATTGACCTCAAACCTTTCCTGTGATTCTACCTCCCTCATCAAAGTGAAACACACAAATAGAGTTAGTGACCAAGTTCTGCTCATTTTACTCACTTATCTCTCAAACCTTTCCTGCCCCCAATCCACAAATCTAATGCCCAGTTCACAAAATCACAATCACTTATCTGGACTAGGATGATAATCCTCTGCCTCTTTTCTCCACTTCCAGTCTCACATCTCTAATCCGTTTTCTGTTATAACTGAAACAATGATCTTCCCTGTCAACACAAAAAGTGCTTTAAACATTTAGTAACTCTGAATTTTTTACAGGGCAGAGTTTTCATACTGTGGAGGGTGAACCACTGATGTGTCAGAAAGCCAATTTACTTGTTCAAAACCAGCATTTCAATGAAATAAGATTGAGTGAAATTAACTAAAAAGCAGAGTAGAATATAAAACATCTGAGTATTTTTACCTAATAAGATGCAATATTTTGTCAGGTTACAACTTTATAGTTTATCCTTCTGTAATATAAAAGTATGTTACTATGACTTGTGTTTAAAAAAGTTTGAAAAACACTTTTGTAAATCATATAGACCTATTTGTAATCTTGCTTTTGCCTGATATGTACTCCAAACCTGAGAGTTTCAGCCACTTTCTAGTTGAATGAGTAAGTCACACTCTTTTGCATCTTGGGACAATCTCATAATATTCCCTGATGAAATATTTCCTCTCACACCATTCTGGCAACTTGGGAAATTGCTACTAACTTTCAACATTCAGCTCACTTATCTTCTGCTCTGTGGGTCCTCCCAGACGCCTTCCTCATGATCCCTATTCCTCCCGTCTCCTGTTGGTTGTTTTGAAATGGTGATGCAGGTGATTAGGGCCTTGTAGGTGATATATCATTATTTCCCAATCACCTGACATCAGTTAGGCCATAATCCAATTCTCCACCCAAATTCCCCAAAATTTACCAAACAGTCAGCTTAAAAATTCTGGCTTTCCTTTTTTTAGGGGGGTGGGTGGAGATGTGAAAAATCTCTCATGAAAAGTTACCTAGAATTAATATGACAATATTCAAAATGTATATGTGAAGGATGGAAAAATAATTTTCCTTCTATCCTCGAATTTCTTCTGGCTGGTCTCATATTAAAATTGACATGAGAAAGATTAGCAGGAGAAAATAACCAAATTCACTATGTATATACATCGGGGGTTTCCCTAAGAATATGAAGTTTCAGGGCAAATAGGGCAATTGCCAATCTGGACTAAGGAGAAGGAGACGGAAGTCAGAGACTTCAAAGAGAAAGTAGGAAATTCACCTGTCAATTAAGATAGAACAAACCTTTGATAAGCAAATTCTGGCAAGAAACTCTGGAAAGCCCACCAGAAAAAACGGGACACGGGGGGAGTTTAACAAACTGATTTTGCTAGATTCTTTCCAATCTGCCACTCTTAGTTCATTGTGATGCTGAAGTGAGAGCTCCCTTCTTTGAACAGGTTTTTCTGCCTGATACTTGCCACGAACTGCTTTTAGTTAATAAGTTTTAATCTCAGGCTCTCCTCTGTGGTTACTTTAGGACTCTAAGTTTTAAGGCTGCCATGCAGGACTCCCTTGAACTAGTTAGGTTTTGCATGTAGCACCTTTTCTTCCACAAATCCATACCCCCAAAATACATATTTTGGGGTGGCAAACTCTACTTCTCCTCATATGGAAAAGAGACCAAGACCCAGCTGAACCAGTTTGGAAACAAGCCTGGAGAGCAATGCTTCTTCGTACAGAACATACAGTAAACTGGCTAGATTTTTTATGCCTATTCATGCATGTTAGAAGTATATCTCTAAAAATCTTTTCTCCAGAAGACATTTCTAATATTAATTATATCAATGAGGACCTCTGCTTAACAATCATTAGCTAATAAGCCATTGATCTTACAAATAGAAACCAATTATAGTTGTGCAAAATACCAAAACTTCTTTTTTGGATCAAGTTAATAATTGCTGAAGCTTGTAGCTCTCTCTGGAGAGTGTAGTTCAGTATCTAGCTACCCTTGAACTATGAATTTCAGATGTAGGATTCTTGAAACTAACTTATTTATGATATCACCCAATACTAAAGCATTTTAAATAAATTATACACATTGTTACACTAAAAATAATTATAATGTATATGCCTTTAGCTGTTGGGACTCAATTATGGTATATTTTTAAAAATTTAGAGCTTCTTCTCATTAAAGGGTTGTCTTTCTTGTTACAGAATTCCAACCTGTGCAATTCTGAAACAGATGTGTGGGCCTTATTACCTACCACCAAGACTCCTAAAGCCAGAGTTTGGTAAAAAAGGAAAGAAACTGTTTATTTAAAAGTTATACAGATTTAGAATAGTGATGGCATTCTACTGTTAAGTCCCACTCCCTTTAAAACATCCACAAATACACACACATGCTGCTGTTTTGCCAGATCAGCCCAGGTTCAGAACTATGCCAGTCATAGGTACCGTCTTTCAGGAAGAAAACCAAAAACAAAAACAGAAGTCTGCAGCTCAGCATTCCTGGTCACAGCTCAGCATCTGAGGCATCTCCCTTTAATCCATGCTTGGCCGGACAGATCCCACAATCCCCAGCATCATCAGCCATGTAGTCCTGTTCTCCAGCTCTTAATCCAAAACCACGTGGCACCTCCTCATGGCAGGCTGGTGGGGTCCTTCTTCACCCTTTCAATCCACATGGCCAAGAGAGCAAATGGCTGCTGAGCTTAGTTTAAATTCTGGCTCAGAGCTTCTGGCAACACCCCATTTCCGACTCCTCTGACAATGGCTTACATCTACCCTTTCCCTGTATCTTCTGCCTTTCTCTGCTGCCACTGTTAGTCCCAGCAGGCCTGGCCAGAGCAAATTGCCTCCAATTTCTGCTGCAGGCTCAGCAAGACCCAGACTATATCACAGGGTGAAGTCACATCCATCTCCCTGGCAGCACAGCTTTTTAACATAACTACGGAGCTAGCCAAGTTGCCATAGTAATGCAAAGTAGCTCAATGGCTGGCCTCAGCTTCTCCATTCCCCAAGCCAAGGTTATGGAGGCTCTTTTCTGGACCCTAGTCTACACCCTGTTACATTCCCAGGACGCAGTTTTTTATGGAAAGCAGTTTGCTGTTTTCTAATACCTGGATACAAATTAAGTTGTCTTATTTAAAGGCTCGGATATGATCTGGTTTTGTAACCCACTCCACCATTCTTTTAACATTGTTTCAGTAAATGATGACCTGTAAATTCACATGTAGCTATTGATAAAGAACTAGTTTGCTTAAAAAATTCAAGGAACTAAGCTCAAAGGAAGCAGACTCCAGCCTTCAGACATTTCAGCTCTAAATATGCTCAACTTCAAGGAAAACCAGGCCAACCAGACCACTGCTTGACCAGCTCCAAGATAATTATGGAGGGGACTGTGCTAACTTGCACATAGCACCCTCAACGAGAGCCCACAGTTCCCTCCAGTTCCCTTTGTTCTGCCTTCCTCTTCCCAGCTCATAATAAAACCGCTGTCTCAAATGCTAGCTAAGATGGTCTTTGTGATGAGAGTCCACTACCTCCTCATCTGCAAGGCCTTGAATAAACCTGCTTTCCTTCCATCAGGAAGGAAATGCATGTGTGTGCATTTGTCTGTTGAGTATTGGCTTTGGAGCTGCTGACAGCCAAACCCTGATTGTCAGTTTTATATTAATTTTTTCTTGTCATCCTAGTAAGTTTAATTAAAAAAAGAAAAAATAATAAAAACTTGCTTATAATTTTTAAATTAGTCACAATACTTGGTAAACTATTCTTATCATTACAAATATAGCACTCCTTTGTGTGGCATCTTTAACGGGGCAAGTTCATGAAACATTAAAATTGACTGCAGAGTTTTCTGGACTTGACCTGGTAATTCTGTTTACACACAAAATTGGAGCTTTGATTTTGTTTTATTATAGAATTAATTGTTTTACTAATGAGTAGGAAATTGTTTCTGCTACATAAGCGCAAACATTGTAAAACAAGAATGATTTTTTTTTAATCTCAGAAGTTCCCAAAATTTTTGTGCATTTGCAACACATTATAGATTTTTTAAAATTTCAAAGCTTAACACCACCCTATCAAACAAATTAAGTCATAATCTCTACCCCACAGCAATTAAGTCATAATCTCTGAGAATGAGATTGAGATGTTCATATTTATTTATTCACTTTTATTGAAGCATTTTAGCTGATTGCAGACAAGTTTGGAAACCAATGGGTTAGAATATGGTTCCAATTTCTGACTTATATTAGTAGTAAGAGCAGACACTCTGTACTAATTTTAATACATCACCAAGCACCATTAAGACTTTAGCTACTATTTTTAAATTTAAGTATATATTATTATATAGTTATATTAGTTTCAGGTTTATAGTATAGTGATTTGGCATCTTATATCTTACAATGTTTTTACTCCACTGATTCTAGTAATCATTTGTCACCATGCAAACTTAAGTACAAGTAGCAGCAATCTGCAGATCACTTTGTAGCTTATGCTGGGTGGCCTTGGACAGAACCTAGGTAGTGGCTGACCTTGACCTGAAGTTCCTGGGAGGCCCCAGAGCCAGCACACCCAGTAGACAGCTTCAGGCCATATTGGAACACCACCACCCACTGCCTCCACAAGTGACACTGTCAAGGGACAGACTCAGCAGGTGCCAGAACCCTGTTGAAATAAGTCCTGCTCAGCCAAGTGGGCCCTGCACATCTGATCCTCCATGGTATTGGAAGTTGATGCTTAGTGGTCATAGCCCAAACTTGCAGCCGAGTGGCCTGGGTAAATCCCTCCCATTGATGTGCCAAAAGCTGTCAAGTCTCAAGTACAAGAGGAGGGTAAACACAGCCCACTTGGTAGGTACATATCAAGAACCCAGTTAGGTGATATGGGAGGCTATGCCACTGGACCCTACAGAACATCTGCTACATTAGGCCACTCTACCAAGGGAGCTATGTAATACATAGAAACAAACAGAGGGAGGCTGCAAAAATGAGGAGACAAAGAAACATGGTCCAAGGGAAAGACAGAACAAAACTCCAGGAAAAGAACTAAAAATGGAGACATGCAATCTACTAGATTCAGAGTTCAAAACACTGGTTATAAGGTTACCCAATGAATTCAGCGAGAACCTCAATAATGTAAAAATGAACCACTCAGGAATGAATAATATACTAATTGAAATAAAAATCATTTATAGGGAATCAATAGTAGAGTGGATGAAGCTGAGAATCAAAGCAGCAATTTGGAATATACGGAAGTAAAAAACACCCAAACAGAACAGCAAAAAGAAAAAAGAATCCCCCCCCACCAAAAAAAAAAAAAGAGAATAGTGGAAAGAGCTCCTGGGTCAACTTCAAGCATACCAACATTCCTATCATGGTGGACCAGAAGGAGAAGAGAAGGAGCAAGAAATTGGAAACCTATATTAAAAAATAATGACAGAAAATATCCTTTATTTGGTGAAAGAAATAGACATATAAGTCTAAGAAGCGCAGAGAATCCCAAACAAGATGGATGCAAAAAGGCTCACACCAAGACACAACATAATTAAAATGCCAAAGATTAAAGACAAAGGGAGACTCTTAAAAATAGCAAGTGAAAAGCAGTTAGTTACCTTTGAAAAGAAAGAGATTTCAGACTGCTGATGTGATTAAGAAAAATATGAGGCAGCTGATGGTCATTCCAACAAAGGATTTTGTAGACTATTTTGAACAATGAAAGAGATGCTGGGAGAATTGTGTGAGGTCCCAAGGTGCCTATTTTGAAGGGGACTGAAGCATCATTGTCCTATATACAATGTTTCTTGTATCTTCTTCAATAAATGTCTCTATTTTTCATAGTTTGCAGATGGATACTTTCTGGACAGGCCTTTGGAACTGCATAACCCATTAAGACTTGATTGGTCTGTGGTCTTGAGGCCAGGAAGATAAATATATGATAAATAACTATTAGCATTGTCCTGGCTGGTATGGCTCAGTTGGCTGAGAGTTGTCCCATAAACTGAAGGGTCAAGGTTTGGGTTTGATGCCCAGTCAGGGCACATGCCTAGGTTTCAGGTTCAGTACCCAGTCAGGCAACAGGTCAATGTTTCTCTCTCACATGAATGTTTCTCTCCTTCTTGCTCTCCCTTCCTTCCCCTCCCTCTGGCATGACTGGTCATGTTATCAGGTGAGGGGGAAAACAAATAAACAAACAAAAAACTATTAGTACCAAAAAAATGTACTATGCATAGTATATTAAAAAAGTAGAGATGAAGGAATATAAAATGCTTAAAAGAAAATAGAGAACATCAGAGTACAGGTAATATTTTAATGGAACTTTAAGGAATATGTGTGATTTTATTGGTATAGTTTATCTTCCAATTGTTGGAAATACATACTCCTCTTCTGTTCTCAATCACATTTCTGCCTAGAACCTACCTACTGTAATAGCTCCAGATAAATCAGCACAAGAGTTAAAAACAAGTAATTAAAATGTCATTTCAAGACATAATAACACTGGAATCCTAGGACTTATCTTTAATCATTCTCTTTAGACTTTTTTCAATTGGAAGTATAACACATGAAAAGCAAATAAATGAATCTCCATTGTCAGTCACTTATACTGAAATCTATAAATAGAACACTTGTGTCTTTCATTAAAATGTTCCTTTAGATCTAATTTATTGGCCACATACCATTTTATAACCTATATACTTATTTAACACTGCTACATGTTTGTCGTACTTCCTGATCCTTTAAACATACTAAGGTTTGCCCTGGCCAGGTGGCTCAGTTGGTTGAAGCATCTTCCTGTACATTTAAAGGTTGGCAGTTTGATTGCTGGTCAGGGCATATGCCAGTGTTATGCGTTTGATCCCCAGCCAGGGTACATGCAGGAGGCGACCAATCAAAGTTTCTCTGTGACATCAATATTTCTTTCTCTCTCTCTCGCTTCCTCTCTCTCTCTCTAGAATCGATAAAAACATATTCTCAGGTGACAATAAAATAAATGCACAGGTTCAATATTTGTGTGTTAAGTGATAACACTTTCTGAGGGTATACTTCAGGCCAGACACCATGCTAAGAGATTTATATGCATGACTTTCTTTAATATGTACATAGTCTTGTAACTAGTTATTATGATCATCCTCATAATGTGAATTACCTGATGGAAGCCCAAAAGTATTATGATTTCCCAAGGTTACAGTCAAGACAGATTCAGATTTTAACCTTGGCGAGTGTAGTGTCATGTTATTTCCAATGACAGCACAGGCATCCTCATTCAAACTGGAAATTAAATGTAATATCTGCATCCTATATAATTACTTGTATATCATTTACTTATTATGAAATTAGACTTGAAAGAATTTTGTACCCTGGTAGAAATAGACTATAATATTATTCCATAGACTTATATCCTTTGGTTAAAAGAAAGTGGTATTTACCTACATATGGTATCTATATGGTATTTACCTAGACATAGCTTCATCACATGTACCAAGAAGTAAAAATATCATTTCTGAAAGAGGCACATATTCAGCTTGTTTAAAAGCACCCAAAACACCACCTGTCCCCATCATACATGTGTAATGTATGTTTCAGGGGTGAATGAGTGAATGGGTGAATGAGTGGGTGGATATGCTGTGCTGTGCTGCACAAGGGTCAGTTAATACAGTGAATGCATGAATGTGTGAGGCTGTGTTTGTATATATATTAATATTTCAATAATTACAGGTAATCTTTAATTTGTTTTTAATCATGCCTGTGATAGAAATATGCTACTTGACTTTAAAGGAAAAGAATGTGGACATAGTTCATAATTCCTTTTTCCAATGCTGAGAGAATAGTTTCCCAACTAGGTAGGGTGCCAATTGTCCACAGGACAAAAGCTGTTCTAATGCAAAAGGTAATCATGGTGTATATTAATATTAACAGGAGGTGAAAATAAAAAAAAAAACAGCTTAAGTGATATGGGGGGATAAAAAATTTCAATGTCAAGCACTGCTTCTCTCTATAGTAGTTAAAATGCTCCTAGTTTATAAGAAATCTATGATTGATTCTCTTTCACTTGGAAGACTTTTATTATATCCAAGGGGAGAACTGTAAGCTTAACACTCTTACTATAATGAATATATCAGGAATGAAAATTCACCTACTGGCATAATAACTATTTTAATAACCTATAATATATCCATAGCAGTAATACTGCTCTAAGTTGTCATTGATAACACAGCTATTTCAAAGTTTAATTTTAATACTTTCTTATGCTTATGATAAAGCACTTAAATTCAGATTACCAAGATTCTTGACTCTTGTGTCATTAAATATAGATTCAATTTCAGAAAGTATGTTGTTATTAGTTTACTATTCTCAACCTATTTTAATAAGAGTGTAACATTATTGGGCATAGATTTTATAGTTTCTTATCCCTCTCATATGTCCTGTGAGAAGAATAGTATACATTAAACAATGACTGCAAAGGATGAGTTTTATAGACATTTATAAATCACTAAAAATTGTTGCTGTATTGGTGTGATGGTTCTATTAAAATACAAAAATAAATTTATTTTTCTAGGAAGAAATAAATAAAAATTACAAAAATAAGATGGAGAAAGCAAGAATAGGGGTCTATTGCAAGATTTAGAAAAGTTGAAATATGTGTGATCTTCTAAAACATGTAATAACAATTCCTTGAAGATCACATTGAAAATCAGTAAACCAATATGCCTTAGGAATACTATTCTAGAGAAACACAAGGTTAAGAAATGCCATTTACATTATCATTTGCTTGAATAAACACTTTTTCATTCTCCTTAAAAAAGCATCTGTCAAGTGCCATGTTCACAGGGAAAGTCAACAGCTACCAACATTTATGGATGGGAGTTGGTGAAACTACTTTTTGGGTCAAAGGATGACTGAGGCCATGACAGAGCCTTGTCACCAATGGATTATATTCACAATGGGTTATGCTCGCATAGGCCAGCAGCTGACACATTTTGAATATGCTTTTCTGGTTGCTGAAGGTGTGAAAAGGAGCCAGAGCAGGAAATGTGCAATCTCTAGTCAGAACATTTCAATAGCAAAGATTCTGAAATATAAGAGCAAGAGTGTGTATTGTTTTGTTAGTGTTGATACAGCTGGATATTTACTACGTCTGAATGAATCAGTAAAAAATGAATCTGATAACTCTATTTGGATTCTTTCTCCAAAAGCCTAACACTTCACTTGAACCTGACAACATAAATCATTCCAAATTCAAATACTCCTCTTAGTTCTACAGAGGCACACAGAGAGCACACAGAATGGCAACTAATGTTCCTTTTGAGACTAGAACTGGGCACCATTATTCCAGTCAGACTTTTCTTCAATAAAATAAAATGAACAGTGTATAAAGGGACGGGCAGTGTTTAACTGTTATATCCAAGAAATTCATATCTTGTTCAGAGGCCAAAATAATCTTTTGCAGATTGTGGGAAATAACATTTCAAGTTGCATCAGCTAAAATATTATAAGCATTTTTAACTATCAAGAACAGGAGGAAAAAAACAAAATTGTAGAAATATAAAAGCTCCATTAAGGAGAGGCTACTCAAATAATGCTCTAGGATTCTTTTCTCTAATGGACCCCTTTCCTGCTTCAGTAAGTAAACTGGCATATGATAACATGTGTTTCAGTTGGATCAGCAATGACAAATACAAATTTAAAAAATCCAGTCTATCTGATGAACTGACAGTGTGATGTGAATAGGAATCAACTATCAGTTATAAGATGTAAGGAATATGTATATAGGAAATATTATACATCTTCCAACCTCTGGCATCTCTGGGCCACACTGGAAGAAAAAGATTGTCTTGGGCTACACATCAAATACATGGTGACACATAATCACAAAAATAAATCTCATAATGTTTTAAGTAAATTTACAATTTTGTGTTGGGCCTCATTCATCTCCATCCTGGGACACACATGGCCCATGGGCCACAGGTCAGACACCCCTGAGAGCATTTTAACTCTTTCTCATAAGACAGGTACCACTGTTTACAAAATAACAGTTAATTAGAAATTTCTACTCTTAAAAGAAAGTTCCCAGCACCTTATTAAAAACAGGACAAATTACAGCCTGACAACTATGAATAGATATACAGAAAATCAAACAGTGATGAACTTAATAAATTAATCAAAAAATAATAGCCCTCTGTGATACGGTAATGTTCTGACCTACCTCGCTGGCCCTTGAGAATGTATTTATACAAAGAAGAATACATTAGATGTTCAGATTGGAGATTAATTATTGATAAATTCAGTTATTTATTTAACAATCTTTCCTTGAGAGGCTACTATGTGACAGGTACTATAGAAAGGGCAACAAAACAATGACTAAGCCTGCATAGAGCTCATGTACTTTCTTGAGAAATCAACAATGGAGTAAGAAATTGTAATAGACTCCCACCACTCCTAGGAAAACCAAATTCAAACCCTTTCACAGGTGGTTTAGAAAGTAGATTCTCAGGATGGGTAAAAGCTCCTGGTCAATGGCTCCAATACAATGTCTTAAATTTTATCTCCCCTTTTATTTCTCACATTTCTATAACTACAGGTAGTAACTTGTGACTCACACAAAATACTTCCACAAGAATTGCTCTGGTTCAAATAGGTTCAAAAGACCCCTCACTTTGTTTCTTTGTATAATTGACACAAATTGGGATTTCTTAAAGACTTTTCTAAATATTAACAGAGGAATACTTGGAAAAGACATGATGAGTACACACAAATGTAGCCCAAAAGACATATTCCCATGGCAAAAGTTGTAGCTTCTTGGAATAAGGAGCTATAAGTCAGAGGTTCCCAGGATTTTCTCTTGGGTTTGACCATTTGTTAGGCACACAAAGCTAAGAAAAACATTTATATATGCTTATAGGCTTAGGATATAGGGTAATAAAAATGATAACATAATGTAGGGTATTTTATATGCTATAATATGAAGTACAGGATTATGAAGATGAAAATCTGATGAAGAGTCACATAGGTTGAGGTCCAGAAGGGTCCTTAAGCTCAGAATTTTCTGTCCCATTGAAACTGGGATGTATTACCTTCCCAGCATTTGGATGTGTTCATCAACATGAAAATCATTAAATCTTATTGTTCAAGAGCTTTATAGAGCTTAATCCCCAGCCCTTTCTCATTCTTTGAAACTCTTGAATAGGGCTAAAACTTCCAACCCTTTAATCTCTTGGTTGTTCTGGTGACCAACACCATCCTGAGTTTATCTAGGGGACCCACCCTCAGTCATCTCATTACCATATATTTGTATGTGTTTAAAAGAGGTTTCTTACATTAAAAAAAAAAAAAGACACTCCTATGACTCAGGAAATTCGTATGGCTTTGGGAGTTTTATGCCAGGAACCAGGACAAAGGCCAAATACATTTATTAATACCACATACTTTTATACCACATCATATACAAAATTAACCCCAAAAGGATCATAGTTTAAATTCAAGGGCTAAAGCTATAAAACATTTAGAAGAAAACATACCAGAAGATACTGGTAACATTGGTTGGACAAAAATATTTCAGCAGCATTTATAACATAAAAAATAATAAACTGGACTTCATAAAAATTATAAACACTTGTAATACTTCAACAAAAACCATCAAAAAAGGAAAGAATAGGGAAAAAAAGACATGATCCAGAGTATAAGGAAGCACTTTCAACTCGTATCTTTTAAGAAGCTTTTACCCAGGGTATATAAAGAAGTCTTGTAACTCAATTATAAGAAGAAGCATTAGCATAGGTAGCTAGACATCAATAAAGAAAGGGAAGAAAGGGCATCAGACATTATTAAGCATAATAAACCGGGGAGCTGAATTGAATAGTGGGCCTGCATTGCTAGGAATTTGCACCATTCATAGGCTTCCCAGGGTATCTCCACATTTCCCCACCAAGGGCATTATCAACCTTCCCTTCCCCTGAAGGAAGAAAGAACCAGCTTTCCAGTATCTCTGGGTACAACTGATCCATTTGCCCAGATTATGGGGTGGAAGAATAGAGAAATAATGAAGAAATTCCTCCACTATGTGCATACCCAGTAGAAGAGAAGATGGCACAGGGGGAGATGCTTCTACTATGAGGCATGTGCAGTAGGAACTAAGATGGCAACCACAAAGGCCTGTTGGTCCAGCCTGGGAAAAGGATGGGCTTGGATAAGTTACACAGAACCCTGGAAGATCTAGAAAATGGATAAGTTAGAGGGAGGGACCTGCAGAAGTTCATGAAAGTTTGTGAAGTTGATAGGATAGTTTGAAAGGGTGCTTGGTCTTTCCCAAGACTGACATAATTTAACCCAAGCTTAACAAAGAATCTCTCCATGTCTGTTTGTCTGTCAGTCTCTCTCTCTCCCTCTCTCCCTCCATCTCTTACCTGGTAACATGCACGCACCTCCCATATTCTCTCTCCATAGCAGCCATGCAGCCCTAGCAGCCACATGGGGTCCTGGGCTCCAAGTGTGAGCATGGGTACAGAAAAGCAGCACCAACCAGAATACAGCTGAGAATAGGCTATACTAGCCAGATGACTACAGACATGCACTTTACTGGACTAAGCTTCAGTATGGCACAGAACCTTTGGACCTTGGACTTTGTTCTGGGTTTTATGAAGACACAGCTGGATTTTTTCCATGGTGGGGTAGATGGAGATGGGACACTGCAGCTGAACCCAGAACGGCCCTTTGTGTTTGCTCCAGCTTCAATAAACATTACCACTATGCCACAGCCTCCCATTCACAGGTCCCTGAAATGCTTTTCTTGCAGCTCCATGAAAGGGCCTTATTTCCACCAGCTAAAAAAAGGACACAAATTAAAAATCCTATTATAACTTTACCAAAGAAAATATAGGAATGGCCAATGAGCATATCAAAAAATGCTAAACACGTCAGAAGGGAAATGTAAATTAAAACTACAGTGAGATTCCACTTCATCCTCTAGAACTGGTACAATTTATAAGACAAGTACTGCTGAAAATGGGGAGAAATAAGAACTTTCATATACTGCCAGTGAAAATGTAAAATATCACTTCCTTTTGGAAAATATTTTATCTGTTTCATAAAAAGTCAAAAATAAACATCATATGACAAGGATTCCCATTCCTAGGACTCAAAAAAAAAAAAATGTATGCTCATACAAAGATTTGCACATGAATGTTCACAGCAACATTCTCAAGCTGGAAAAAATTCTAATGTCCATCATTTGGTGAAAAGATAAACAAATGTGGTATATCATACAAGGAGGTACAATTTATCAGTTAAAAAGGAGTAAAACTACTGATACATGATACAATATGAAACTTAAAAACATAATGTTAAGTGAAAGAAGCCAAAAGCAAAAGATTAGATATTTTATTATTCCACTTACATGAAATGTCCAAAAAAGGTAAATCAATACATAGACAATAAAACCAGTGATTGCCTAGCACTAGAGATATGAACAGGGATTAGACACAAATAGCCAGAAAATATATAATATTTTTGTGGTGATACTAATGTCCTAAAACTTGATGGTGGTGATGATTGTATTACTGAACCAAAGTTTGTGAGCCTAATGCTTCAAAAGGTCAAATCACGAAGCATCAGTGTTTGGAATAATGAAAGACATTGACTGAGAAGGCACCAACCAAAAGATAGGAGACCTACTGGTTCCTCAAATCCATTTCACTCTCTGGAGTAGGTGTTTAAAGAGTTTCAGGGAACAGGTATTCAGAAGTGCAGGTGGGGTGAGTTTTAATTGGAGGATCTTAGAATTTAACCATTCATTTATAGTAAATGGGAGTCAGCACAGGATCTTCCTAGCAATCGACCCTTTGCTTCTGAAAAGTTTCTGTTTTTTTAAAATCCAGGGTTACATCCTTGTCTTTGGTTCTGTGTGTGTGTGTGTGTGTGTGTGTGTGTGTGTGTGTGTGTGTGTGTTTAGGGGAGCAAGAACTGTGTTTCTGGGTGCAGCTGGAGGTCAAAATTTTCTCCTGTGAGCATGCTTTGGCTTAATGACTTGCGGGTTTGGACTATTGTTACTGAACAGCAACTAAATATTTCATTAAACGGGATAGGACCATTTAAAGCAGAGTCTGTGGTTATAATTGTACAAGACTGTTGCTAAAATCATTGAAGTACCTATGTAAAAGGGATGCATATTTATGGTATATAATTTATCATTCAAAAGCTGTTTAAAAAGGTATATTCTTGATCTTCCATAATTTTTTCTCACAGCATGAAGGTCCCATATTAATTTAGTTACTATTTGGATTGGTTCTCTTTTAGCGCCAAAGGATTTGAGAAACTTGTTGCTTCATACTTCTTAGCTTCTGTCCTCTCTCCACATGGAAATTACCACCACACAAATTTCTAGGTAGAAGCAATTTCTTAGTAATAATGCAAAAATCTTTATCAAAAGAATGAGACATTTTTCTTTTTCTCAAAGCTTTACTTAGAGTTCTTCTTAGCTTGGGTTTAAATTCTGAAACACATGATGTTTTTTCAATTAATGGACACCATGAATGACCTTACTGTCAGAGAGACAACCCTGGACATACAAGAATTTTATTTTTTTTACCTCAGTGTAAGCCCAAATAAAATATTAAAGTATGAGTTATACATCTGGTAGCAAAAAATCATTCCTTCCCTCACCAGGATATAGACATATAAACTAACAGTTATAATAACACAAGCAGGGGGAGTGTTGTAGGATTTCAGAGGTAGGAGAAGAGTGACATTTGCTTACCAGGGAAAAATAATCCTGGGCCATGAAAATCAAGTGGTAGTTGCCCAGCCCATGAGTGGTGGAAAAAGAGTATTCTAAGTAAAGTAGATAGCATGTATTAAAGATTAGGTGAGTTGCATCTTTAGTGAAAACAAGATGTTATAATAAAATACATTTAGTGCATGGAAGCATTCAATATAGCCAGGATATGAGGCATTATTGAAAGACAATAGAAAATAAAAATTGAGAGATTGGAGTTAGCTTGTTAAGGCTCTTATATATCTTATTAAGAAATATGGACTTTATATTACTTAATGTTAAAAAATAAGTTTTTATGTTTTTTGCTTTGTTTTAAACAGATAAGTGATAATTGATTTCATGTTGTAGAAAGATCACATTAGGAGTTCTATAGAAAAATATTGGCACAGGTAGAAACATGATGTATTACAGAGTAGGAGGCTATTAGCACAGACTGATGCAGTCACTGCACATTATCATGGCCTAAACTAAACAAATACAGTTAACAAAGAGGAGTACAGACAACAGCCACTATTTTTTTTAAAGCATTTCATATTTTGAATGCTTTATTTATGGATGCAAAGTAACCTATAATATATTTGAGATAGTTACATATTTTAATAATATTTTTCTAAGAGAAATAGCTTTTATAATCTTCTGTTTTATACCAATTGGCAAAAAAAAAAAGATATCTTATTATTTACTTGAGATTTAAACACAAAATCAAACAGGATTTACCTACACAAACACATATGCATATATGTATACAAACATGGAAATGGTAGATGACTCTAGGAAAATATAGAAATGCAAGTATAGTAATTTTCAAGAGAGTTAAATAATAAATTAAAGTATCTTTACATAGGTTGATTTTTCAAGATATAGAATCTCTGTGTTTCTGAAAAAGGATTACAATTAACAGTTAGAAATTACTATTTTCATATATATTGATCTATCACATATCTGTCCTCCATAAGGTTACAAAATATTGCATGAGGTCAGAGCAAAAGGGGTCCTGTAGACATACACAGCCAGCCCCACCCCCAAACTGCTTTCTACTCTCCTGCAAGCCATTTTAACACTCAGTAATTTTCCAGGTTGACCAGACACTGTTGTTTGCTTGTGAATTTTTTTTTTTTTTACCAGCTCACACTGCTTCTAAGTTAAATGATGGAAACAGAAGCATTCCTGTGATTGGGAATACTGTTACCCGCAGGAAGACCCAACTTGAGGCCTCCATCAATACAAGATTTTTCCTTCCTGGAGAACACTATGCAAAATGAAATAAGCCAGTCAGAGAAATACAAATACCATATAATTTCACCTATATGTGGAATCTAATGAACAAACTGAGCTAATAAGTAAAAGAGAGACAGACTCATAGATAGAGAGCAGGCTGATAGCTCAGGGGCAGGGACTGCATTAGGGGGTGGAAAAATTGAGCAAAAAGGAAAAAGGACTCATGGGCATGGACAACAGTGTGGTGACTGTAGGGGGTGGGTGACGGTGGGTGGAAGTGGAAGAGGGTATAAGTGGGACAAATGGAAATGGGAAAAATACAATTAAAAAATAAAAATTTGAGATGTACAAAATTACTTTTCCTTTCTTTATTGTAGCTGTCTTCAGAAAGTATAAACATATTCTAGTTGAAGTTGAGCATTGGGATGCTTTATATATCTAAACATAATTCCTGCTGTTGGCCACAGAATATTCATCTTCTCTGACTGTGTCCTATTTTTTGACCAAAACTATAACTTTTTCAGTCAGCAATTTGACAAAGCCATAGCACTAGTCAAAATATCACACCAGAGAAGATGGACAATTCAATGCATCCATCTTGTCCATGTTATTAGAAACTGTCCAGAATATACATCCTTGGAAATGTGTTCTTTGAGGCAAGAATTGATGTCTTTCCCCCCCCAAATTCAGCATGCCCAGCAGTGAGCACAGGCATGGCATGACATGTAGAAAGTCCTCCTTGAAAGAATGAATTATGGGCCATCTTATCATTTCTATGTAAAAAAAAACATATATTTTATGCAAACAGAGTCAGTTTTTTTACTTGGTTAAAACACTGAGTGTATTTCACCTGTATATTTTTGTTTCCCCAACATTTCTATTTGTCTGACCACCACTACTGCTATGTTCTATCATAACATTACATATTTGCCTATAACCAAACAAGGATGGACTTCCATCTTTAAAAATGAAAGAGGCATTCCTTCTCTCTTTCTGCTGTGTAGTGTTCTGTTGTGTAAATGTACCAGTTTTTTGATCCACTCATGTACTGATGGGCACTTAGGCTGTGTCCAGCAGTTGGTTATTGTAAATAGTACTGCTATGAATATTGGGGTGTACAAGTTCTTTTTGAATTGGTGATTCAGGATTCTTAGGGTATATTCCCAGCATTATGCTAAGTGAAATAAGCTAGTCAGTAAAAGACCAATACCATGTGATATCATCTATAAGAGACAGTATATCATCTATACTAGTGAACAAAAAATAAACTAATGAGCAAAACACAACCAACAGCATGCAAACATGGAACAGACTCAAAGTGAACAGGGGGGAGGGGGATAATGATAGAAAGAAGGGGAAGGGACTAGTCAAAGATCATGTATGAATGACCCATGGGCATGGACAACGGCGTAGGGATTGACTGTGGGAGTGGGAGATGGGCTGGGTAGAGGACGGAAGAGAGGGGAAAATTGGGACCACAGTAATAGAATAAACAGTAAGAATGATTTAAAAAACTAAACAGGCATTTTGACAATGCATTCTTGACAATGGAACCTAAACAATATTTATTAGACACAGAATGGAAAATTCTCCCCTTGTATTTTAAAAAAGACAGCCAGATATCAATTGTTACAGAAAAAAAAATAAGATGAAAAATTTTAACAAACTATTTACACTATTTTCTTAAAGAGACTCCCTCTGCTTCCAGAAACTTTGAATAGTCTCATGGTCAGTCATCTGGACTCAATTGTTTACATAATTGATGGAGTTGGCCTCCCATTTGGGAAAAGAACCACTTTTTCTATTCTTGCTTGAATTTTTGATTTAATGTCTTTTACAGAAATAGGTCCTTTCAGTGCTTTGGGAATTTTTTAATGTTTTTTGAAGGACTCTTGACTTTTTGATCTTGGTTTGGTGGTTTTGAGTCTTTTCCATTCTGGTTTGATTTTTGTGCATTTTTGGCTAGAACATCTCAAACAGATTTCTTTACTGGAGTGTTTTCTTCAGCTTCCTCATCCCCAAAATAATAATCATCGCGATCATCATCATCATAGTCTTCATTATCTTCATCAACAGTATGTTTTACTTTTTACTGTGGAAACTTGCTACCACTTCCAGGAGAACACTTTCCAGATATACTTACGGGTTTCACATCCTTTTCCTCCTCATCTTCCTCCACAGCTACTAAGTGATGTCCACTAATAAGCAAAGGCCCTGAACCACACTTCAACCGTAAGACCACAGGTAGTGTTATTTAAAAGCCATCAAAGGAAATCATTGGCTGTACAAATATTTTCAAAGTTGCCAGTGTTACCTTAATTGGACTGCCTTCGTAATTCATTTCCTCTGTTTTAACAATGTGTAATTCATTCTTTGTACCAGACCCTAATCTGACCATTTATAAGAAAACTCGTGCTCATTTTCATCATTATCAACCTTAAAGTCATAATCTTTGTCAGCCTTTGGTCCACAACCAAAAAGATAATTCTGCAGCCTCAGAGGGCTCATGTCCATGCCCACTGAATCTGCCTTCAGGTGGTGGCACCCACTTGGGTGGGAGAGAAGGGGGATGGAGATAAAGGATCTCTACAGAATAGACACACAGGATGCAATTGCACCAGGGCTAGAATTGGTTCTTTATAAAATATTTTATGTACTATTTTGATACTATCTCTAAATATTTAAATATAACTTAGTGGTGAGATATATAGATAGAAAATACAGACTAAGAGTCATGTTCTTCTTTTTTACTTATTGATTTTGTTTTAGTTGAGGCCCAAATTATACAAACAAAGATGATTTATTCATATAGCTGGATTAGTTTCTTAAATCCAGAAACAAAATTGACTTTTTTTCCATAGAAACAAAGTGCCACAAAACATAAAATATTCCTTCTGACATGGTTTACAAAGACACTTCCATGATTTCCTTCTAATGAGATTTCTGAGTTTATGTTGAAATAGGTCATTCTATAAGATCTCCGATGTACTTGGACCATGAATATAGCATCATGGGTAATTATTTTAGTGATAATTAACATCCAAGCATAGCTTCCATGGTTCCTATCACCTCACTATGCCGCTGTGCTATATAAATTGCTCACTCTCATTTCATCTTTCTTTGGTTTTCTTCTTATTTTGTCTCATATACAGGGTTGGAAAAGTAGGTTTACATTTATATGGAAAAGAACATAATAATTAATAAATAATAATACAAAAATAAACTGTTTTACATACTAACAACTATAAATCTACTTTTATCTTGTGTAAGTCTTAGTTTGTATAAGAAATTCATGCTAGATATTTTCTCATCTGAGATAGTATGTCTTTATTTTGTTTGAAGTTTGAAGCAATGCTAATTCCTTGATCTGGATTATGAGCAAATAAATTGTTCTAAACTTTCAGTCAATAAAAGTCCTGTGGCAGGGCATCTCAGGACAAGAGTGTGGCTCTCTGTATCATACATTTCCTTTTTACTGACACTAGTTCATTAGGTATGAGGACATGTTCCACCTTTGTTAGCCAGTCTATTTACTTCTGCTAAATATCACATTCTTAAAAGGTCTTTGACATTGAAAACAACCTAAAACTGTTCAGATCTGTGACTGTTATTCTTCTGGTTAGAATTGCACATGGATGTTGCAACAGTAGCAAAGATGCATCCATGATAGGTGTCACCCAGGATGATCATTAAACTCAGTTTGCAGTGAAGATTCCTGTGCAACATGGCACCTCAGGAACACTGGGAGAGAACCTAATGCTGTCAGAAATAGTACTGCCCCTCTTTAACTTTGGGCTAGTGGCAGAATAAAATAAAGCCAAGGACCAGTGAGAATAAAACTCCTGGTAGTGGTTTTCCAACCTCAGGATTTTTTATTTACATGCAAAGGCAAATCAGTCATATTTAGAAATGTATATTTGCTTATTAATATCATATAAAACATTATTTAGATTTCTAAAATGTATTTCTCATTATGATACTGTATTTCAAATGGTAATTTTTTTTGCCTTTTGTGTCATGTTTAGAAGTTATTTCAACCAATATTTTGGATCAATGTCTTTTTAAAAAAATATTTATTCTTTCTTTTTAGGTATTTGTTCTTTCTTTTTATACCTTTGTATCTGGAAATTGTAGTAAGCATGGATTTACAATCTAATTTTCTTTCAATAGGTAACTAATGATTGCAGGACCATTTATTACATATCTGATTTTCATGTTTCTGAAATTCCATATTTATTATACTAGATTGCCCTACATATTAGGATCTTTTTCTGGGATAGTAATTGTGAATCAGAGTATAATATGTTCTTTTGCATACTAGTACCACACTTTTTTAACCATTGTCTTTTTGAAGTACATTTCGAAAACAATCCCTTTCTCTCTTTTTAAAAATAATACTCATTTTTGCTTTATCCACCTGTGAATTCCTCCGAAATATATTTTTGCATTATTGTGTCAAGTTTTTAAACATAACAACCTGTTTGAATAATCACAGACATTACAATAAATGTACATGCTAATTTTGTGATATTGGGAGGAAACAAAGAAACTTGTTAACTGTGGAAATAATTATTTTACAATATATATTTAGATTGCAGTCCCCCTCGAAAATAATTTTTCTTTTTGTAGATATACATATATTTAATGTAATAGATGCAATATTGAATATATCTGTTGCTTAAAACTTACAGAGGTAAAAATATCATAAAGGGCCTTGAACCAGAAGGAGTACACCTGCTCCACTTTAGCTCTGCTACCCTCCTTCAGTGGAAAGACACATATGGCAAGATTCTGGCTGCTCTGGTCTTTCAAAACTGCTGTGGATCCTTGAGAGGATACTTCTTTGGACTTAATGATGCTTAGGATTTTAAATGGGGCTTCTGGGAAAGTGGCATGGGTGAGGGAGGGGTTAGAATCATGAAGAAATAAGTTGTTTTAAGGGGCTGTGGTGATGTGGACAGGTGCTTAATAAAAGTCTTTTTGCAGGGAGATACTACCTTGTATATACAGGGTCAAATACCTAGTAGCAATGCATTTCAGACTTAAAGAAATTCCAGATAATTCGTGGTGTTTGAACAAGTTAGTAAATAAATTAATAAATTTTAACTTTTCCTCCAATTTCTGTCTAAAATAACCATAAAATCTCTTCATTTGTGTTTCACATGGACAGTAATTGTGGAGGTACTGAAGGGATAGAGTAGGAAGGTTAAGGAACAAATATCTTATTTCTCTCATTGGCTCAGGAGTGGTGGAACCTTACTCAAAGTTTCTGGCAGTGACTCATGGTAGGAAAGGGAACCCAGGAGAGACTTATCAGAATTTCCAGGCTTTCCATACAGAGCAGATATTATAAATATCTTTTTCATCATACAGAAAATATTTTTAGACTTGCCATGTGTCAACTACTGTGAGTGCTGGGAACACAGGAGAAAGTAAAATCCATAAAATTCACAAAAATAGCTATCCTCATGGAATTAATATACTATTGTAGGGAAGATAAAATTAATGAGCAAAATATATTATGCATCATTTGAAATTGATATGGAGGATCCAAGATGGCGAAGGAGTAAGTGGAAGCTCCACCTCTTCCCAGGACCAATCTGGAATTACAACTAAATTATAGAGAAATGATTCAGAATAGCCAAATGAACACTAGCCTTATAACCATAGACAGACAAAAGAAACCACTTCACCACAATGTGACTGGTAGGGAGAGCAGAGGAGGTGTGAGAGGGCTGGCTGAGCTTCCACAGGTGGCTGCTGAAATTCTGGAGGAATATTTCAGCAACCCAATGGTTACTGCTGAGAAGAGGAGGTCTAAACCCCAAGTTGGGCTCCCCAGACTGCAGCACCAGAGTCAGAAAGGAACCCAGATAACATCCAGCTGTGAAAAGTAGCAGGGTTTCTATCTGCCAAGGAGAGACAGCTGGAGACCCAGAGAGCCTCTTAAGGGACCAACATAAAAAATTTTATTTGCAACCACTTACCCTACTTTCCAGCAGAGGGAGGGCAGAGTGGACCAGAGACCCTTGAGGGGAGTCTGGGCTTGGTGGCTGTGGGAAGAGAATGGAAGAGAACTGTGCTGAGTCATTCTCCATACTGCAGAAGCCATCTTTCTCAAGCAGACCACTCCTCTCTGAATGACATCAACCTGAGGGGAAGCAATACTCACACCCATAGGAATTACTCTGCCCCACCCTGTGGTGCTTAAGCCAGGCTGCTGATTACAGTGTGATTAGTTTAGCAACTAATAAGTTTAATGAGTGATTATTTTAACATCTTAGGTGGAAAACACAAAGCAGCAGCCAAAATGGGAAGACAAAGACACACACCCCAAATGAAACAAGAGAATTCTCTAGAAGAACAACATGAAATGGAGGCAAACAATTAATCAGATAGAGGGTTTAGAATAATGATTATAAGGATACTCAACAGCATGAAAAAAGACACAGAATCCATTAAAAGGGACCAGTCAGAGTAAAGAATGCAATATCAGAAATAAATAAAACACTTGAAGGAATAAACAGTAGGTTAGATGAAGAGGATTGAATCAGTGTTCTACAAAATAAGGTAGAAAAAAACACTCAAATGGAGCACCAAAAGAAGAAAACAAGTTTAAAGAAAATGAGGAGAATTTAAGAAAGGTTTTGGACAACATGAAGCATAACAACATTAGTATCATGGGAACATCAGAAGGAAAAGAGAGAAAGCAAGGGACTGAGAACCTATTTGAAGAAATAATGACTGAACACTTCCCTAATCTGATATAGGAAAAACTCACACAAGCTCAAAGAGTCCCAAACTGTTTGGACACATAGAGGCATATATTACGATACATCATAATTAAAATGATAAGGCTTAAGGACAAGCAGAGAATCATAAAAGCCTCATGATAAAAGCAGTTAGTTACCTATAGGGAGCACCAATTAGACTGGCATCTGATTACTCAACAGAAACATTTCAGGCCAGAAAGGAGTGGTGTGAAATACTCAAGGTGATGAAAAGCAAGAACCTATAATGAAGGCTACTTTAGTGTACAAGGCTCTCATTTAAAATCAAAAGAGAAATAATGAGTTTCCTGGACAAGAAAAAAAGCTAAAGGAGTTTGTTAATGCCAAACCAGTACTTCAAAAAAAGTTAAAAGCCTTTTTTTTAAGATGAAGAAGAAAAAGAGAAAAGAAAACCCAGAAGAAAACAGTCTAAGAAAAACAGAAGAAAACTACATATGCATCTATCAATAATCACCTTAAATGTGAATGATTTAATACTCTGACCAAAAGATGAAGGGTAGCTGCATGAGTAAGAAAACAAGACCCATCTAAGAGACCCATCTCAGATGAAAGGTACACACAGACTAAAAGTAAAGAGGTGGAGAAAGATATTTCATGAAATGGAATAGATTAAACAGCTGGAGTACAGTGCTTATATCTGACAAAATAGACTGTGAAACAAAGGTTATATTAAGAGACAAAGAAGGACACTACATAACTATAAAAGGGACAATCCAATGAGAGGATATAACTCTAGTAAACATTGATACACCAAATATAGGAGCACCTAAATATGTAAAGCAAATTGATGGGCATAAAGAGAGAATGACAGAAATACAGTTGTAGTCAAGGATTTTAAAACTCTATTAACTTCAGTAGTAGATCTTCCAGAAAGAAAATCAACAAGGAGACAGTGGCCTTAAATGACACACTAGATCAAATTAATTTAATTGATATTTTCAGAGCATTTCACCCCAAAGCATCAGAATATACATACTTTTCATTTGTACATGGAAGGTGTTCCAGGATAGACCACAAGTTCAGACACAAATAAGCCTCAATAAATTTAAGGATATTGGAATCATATCAAGCATCTTCTCTAGCAATAATGCTGTGAAACTAGAAATCAATCACAAGAACACTGAAAAATACACAAAGACATATAAGCTAAATATCATGAATGGATTAACAAGGGGATCTAGGAAAATCAAAAGATACCTTAAAACAAATGAAAATGAGGACACAGCAATCCAAAATATGTGGGATACTGGGAAGGCAACCTAAGAGGGAAATGCACAGAATTACAGGCCTGTCTCAAAAAACAAGAAAAAGCTCAATTAAATGATCTAACTCCCCACTTAAAGAAACTTGAAAAAGCACAACAAACAAAGCCTAAAGTAGATAGAAGGAAGGAAATATTAAAGATCAGGGAAGAAATAAACAAAATGGAGTCTAAAAAAATGATACAAAAGATCAATGAATACAAGAGTGTGTTCTTTAAAAAGATAAGATTGACAAACCTTTAACCAGACTCATCAAGAAAAAAAGAGAAAGGACACAAAAAATAAAATCATAAATGAAAGGGGAGAAATAACAACTGACACCAAAGAAATACAAAGTATTGTAAGAAAATATTATGAACAATTATATGGCAACAAACTGGACAACCTGGATGACATGGATAAATTCCTAGAAACATACAATATTCCAAAAATAAATCAGTAGGAATCAGAGAATCTGAATAGAGATACTACACCTAATGAAACTGAAGCAGTAAATTAAAAAAACTCCCTAAACAAACAAAAGCCTTGGACCGGATGGTTTCACAAGTGAATTTCACTAAACGGACTGAGAAGAACTAACACCTTTCCTTCACAAAATATTTCATAAAATTCTTGAAGGCTCCAAAACTCATTTAACAAAGCCAGCATTATCCTAATTCCAAAACTAGATAATGACTCCACAGAGAAAGAAAATTTTAGGCCAATATCTCTGATGAATGTAGATGCTAAAATCTTCAACAAGATATTAGCAAACCAAATACAGCAATGCATCAAAAAGATCATACACTTCTGAGACTATATCTGAAGGAACCCAAAACATTAATTTGAAAAAACATAAGCAGCCCTATGTTCATTGCAGCATTACTGATAATGGAAGCAGCCCAAGTGTCCATCAATACATGAGTGGATAAAATATCTATGGGACATTTACACAATGGACTTGTACTTGACCATAAAAAAGAAGAAAATTTTACCCTTTGCAACAGTATGGATGGACCTGGAGAACATTATACTAAGTGAAATAAGCCAGTCAGAGAAAGACAAATACCATATGATTTCATTTATATATGGAATCAAATGAACAAACTTAACAAACAAGAAAACAGAGACAGACTCATAGATGGAGAGCAAATGACAGCTGTGACATGGGGCTGGTTAGGGGGTTGAGGGATTGAGCAAAAAGGAGGAAGGATTCATGGGTATGGAAACCTGTGTGGTGATTCCTGGGGGGAGGGTGTATAAGAGGATTAAATGGTAATGGAAAATAATACAATAAAGATTAAATAAAAATAATAAAAATAAAACTAAGAAAGTAAAAATAAAATTAAAATGGAGAAAAATAAGACAGATGAAGAGCTAAGAAATGCTTATAAAATAAGAGGAAATAAGGTTAGAGAGGAAACAAGCTGCCAGATCAGTTAGGGAATAAAAATGATTTTTATTCTGAGTGTCATGAACACACTGAAAAACTTGAGACAGGGAAATGTGTTGACCTGAGATTTGTTTTAAAAGTATTCCTCTTACTATTTGATTAAAAATATACAAGAGGCTGGGTTGGAATCAGGAAATTGGTTAGGAAGCAACTATAATAATCCAAGCAAGAGATGTTGGATGCTCAGACCAGTCTGGAAGCAGTGGAGGTAAGGAGAAGTCAACAAAATTTGAATGTTCAGAAAATAGAGATGATAGAAGGACAGCTGTCAGAGGGGAGATGGGGAGGGAGTACTGGATGAAAGAAGGTGAAGGGATTAGCCAAAGAACATATATGTGTAACCCATAGACAGAGACAACAGTGTGGTGATAGCAAAGGATGGGAAATGGAGACATCTGTGATAGTGTAAGCAATAAAAATAAAGTTAAAAATAATTTGTGAAAATATTATACATGAGGTATATAAATAAAAGGCTTTAAACTAGAGCAATGGAGTTGGAACTAACTGCGATGGGGAAGACTTGAAAAGCAGTAAGATTGCGTGGAAAGACTAAAAATCAGAAGATTGGTTTTAGGACAAGTTATATTTCAGTTTCCTATTAGATATCTAAGTAGAGACTTTTGCAAATGATTTGCATATCTGAATCTGACAGGTTAGGAGAAGTTCTGGATGGAAACATATCTGGGGACTGTAGTCATAAAGAAGATATTTAAAGCCATGAGATGATAAAATCACTGGAGTACATAGAGGTGAGTGAGGGCTGAGGAAGAGTCGATGACACTTTATGATATGAGATTGGGATGATGAAGTTCATCCAGCAAACTAAGGTAAGAAGGAGCATTAGTGGGTAAGAGAAGACCAGAAGAGTGAAGTGTCAAGAAAGCACAGTGAACAAATGCACATTCCTTGTATCAAGTGGTGCTGATGGACAGGTAAGATGAGGACTGAAAATTTACCATGAGCGATGGCAATGTGGAGAGCAGTGGCACTTGCACTAAAACTGTTGTTTGTATAGTGGTGAGTTTCAGAGGGAATGGGAGGAGGAGAGTCAGAAATGGTACTATAAATGCTGTTAAAGAATTGTGCTATGGGGTAGTACCTGGGTTATTTCTCGTTTGGTTTATCTGGGTTTTTTTTTTTTTTTTGGTATGTTTGTTTGCTTTCTAAGGTAGTAGAAATAACACATTTGTGTGCTGATGAGGTGATTTAGTATAAGATCTAGTATAAGATAAAAATAGATGATGTGCAGAGTGGGGTAAAGGAGTATTGCTAGAATAGTGTCTTGTGTGGGTTAGAGATGAGAACTGTGAAAAAGTGAGAGTTTAATAAACAATAGAAATTGTAAACCTATATACTTAAGTCACTTTTTGAGCCTGAAAGGAGAAGGAAGAAATTTAAAATCTCAGACTAGTATTTTATTTTCTACTCTGCATTTCTAGTGATTGGAGGTATTTTATTGCATTTCCTTTTTTGTGCTCTTTTTTAAAATCAGCTTTGATATCAGAATGATGTTCAATTTGTAAGCTGTTTTCAAACTATCCTAATTTGTTCCTTTTTGAAGAACTTTTTCCATATTACAGCAACATATGGAAAATGGTTTATATGTGGGAGAGGAGAAAGCTTCATTTATCAGTGAAGTATGAAGTAAGATTATCCCTGAGAAATAGTTAAAACTTACCTAAAATCCTAGACTACTACTCTGTGCTCATTAAATACTGATATGCTATAAATACGTCTGCCTCACTCCACCAGAGGGAGATTGCCTTTTACTCTCTCTATGTTTATATAGCTCTAGACAACCATATGTGTAAACTGATAGTCTTTCCCTCCCCAGTCATAACAGTTAGATCAGAGGAGAACATTGGCTCAAGCTGAATCAAAGTTGTTTCTTAAAAGTTAGGAAATTCCATTCATTCCACTATTGGTCAGTTTCCTAAATAATAATGTAATAGCTTGAGACATGTAGAATAGCCATGTATTATATTTAGACAGGCAAGCAAAAAATTCATCCAGAAGCACATGGGGGAATTCCAGAATGATTAGGGAAGCAAAAAAGAAAGATGTAGAGAAAAACACTACTGAGTTTTCTCTTGCTGCCCATTGCCATGTTCAAGTACATTTCTCAAGCCTGATCCAATGTTCTACAAGATATTCTATGTCTTCAGGGAACTAGGAAAGGAGAATAACACTGTGACTAATGGTACAATACACCCATATACAGGGGGAAATGTTCAAAAAGACTGTTCAATAACACTCATACTGAAGGTACAGGTGTATAGATTGGAAATCAAGTTTTAATTTTGCCTGGGATTGGAAAAGAACTTTCAGTCAAGGAGCTGAGGATATAAAGGGTTTGCAAAGAACACAGTTAGGAGAATCAAAAAAGTAGCTAATGACCACAACAAAAAAAGTAGCTAACAGCAGGAAACTAATGAGAGGGGAACCATAGAGAGGCACTGAGAATTTGTTACTGGATTATATAGACAGAAGACAGGTTGGCATTTTGGTAGGTGAAGAATGATAATAGACTAGAATAGCATGTAGTTACTAACTGTACAGTTGCACTAAGATAATTTGTACTATTAGAAGAACCTGACAAAAAATCATTGTGATGTATAGGATTGTCAAAACTTTTGTCTCCCTTGGTTGCCTGAAGAAATATCAGCACTTGTAGCCTTATTGTGTTGTGACCTTTCTAGGCCAGGCAGGTTCATGAAATTTGGGCAGAAGGAAGAATATTCACGGAGCTGCTGGGATGTCTGACATGCCTTTATTCAGGGGTGGGTGATCCACACACACTGCAAGCTGCATATCACACTGCATGTCACCTGTGCCCTCTGAATGTCTTTGTCTGCATGCACATACAGTGAGAAGCCCCTACCTTCTTAAGTACTGGCACAAACAAAGCTGGCATCAGGCCAAAAGGTGAAGTAACGTAGCATGAGCTGTGCATGTGAGCCCACTTCATGTTATGGGAACCTTTTACCAGGCTCAGACTCAAGGCTATGAGAACACACTTTATCAAACCCATTCAAGGTTGTGAGAAACTGCTTCCCTCTCATTACCCGGACAGCTGGGTGAGGAAGTTAGACTGCCTCCACTTACTGTACACCCATTGACACTCATTTTTTGAATTCTGAAGGAAGATTTGGGGACAGAGACCAGTGAGTCTTGCTTTGATTCAAAAGGATGAAAAGGCTGAACTTTGGGCAGGGGTTGCTTTGCTGTAACAAACATAACTTCTGTGGATTTTTCTATTAAGTCAAAGCTGAACACCTGAAATTGAACTCAGCTCTATTCAATTCACATTCTATAGATCCTCTACCTGTGAACAGGTAGCAGGTAGGAGAAATGGTACTTGGTATCATTGCTCTTTGCTTGTAAATTAAATATATCCAATGAAAAGGCTCTTTTATTTTAAACTTTTACAGACCAATATTAAATTATAGGATGAACCATGGGAGTGACCAAAGGAAAAACAAAATAGGCTTTATATAAATTGTTATCCCTCTATCTAAATCATCCTCAGTGCTATCCTAAGGCAATTCATTCAGACTTAATTGATTATTCAATATCTTAACTCAGGATCAAAGTTTGGACATAGCTGTGGAAAAAAGAGAACCTGGTTCGACTTTAAATCTTCCCCGTACACTATGGTAAATTATAGAAGCTGTAGAGATTTGGTGTCTTCATCTCTTAAAGGAGGTCATTCCTAACTGACAGATGTTTTTTTCCCCTGGAATTAATTATTTAACACATATAATACACCTGACAAGAAAATCAACCCAGAGTAACCCCTGATTAAATACTTGATTTCTTTTCTCATTTTTTACTTAGCAGCCAGCAGTCATGGGCACCACATATACTTCGTGGGTGGGGCTGGCTTCTGCCGTGCCCACACATTTTAACAGTGGCCAATTAGCCTGTAAAGAGATGGGTTCTTATGGACCCATTTATTTAAATTCTCAGTATCTATAATATTTAGGAGAGAGATGATACTGTAGAAAAAAGTAACCACATTCATTTTTTATCATGGTTCAAAGTGGTCCAAAATATGTAGTTATTACTCTTTTTCTTAAATAAGAACATGCTATTATGCCTATTTGTTTCAAGATACTCTGAAACTTAGATGTTCCCTTTCAGTGAGCAAAATTCAACTTGCTAATCATGTGCTTCTTGTTATTGTTATTTCAAATAGTTTTCTAACACCTCACTATTCAAATATATGTCAGCCTATTGGTATAGTTAATAAAAGAAAATAACTTGACTTTATGATTATAAATATATATGAACTAGGAAAAGAAAGTATGGCAAATATAATTCTCAAGACACTTGCCTTGCCTTTTCACAAATCAAAAAAGCCATGGTCACTGCTATTAAATTGACTTACTCAAATTTTAAAATCACAAAAAGTAATCAAGTCAGGTTTCCTTTTCATTATGCAATGCTCAATGATGTTTTACAAATCTAAAAGCCTTACCTTTCCATTCACTTGCTATATGAATTAAACACTAATGAGAATAAAATGAGCTTAAAGCTTAGAAAAAGGTCAATATATTTTCCAGGAAAAACTGAAGGCAACGACTTTGTATTTCGATAGCTCTCTAATGCACCACTTAAACAATGTAGATGGAATATTGACACAGCCATATAGTAGAAATCAAGAGCAGCCTAATTTAGTTTCTCAAAATTTAATTTCTCTCATAGCACTTTTTATAAAGTCTTCTTTAACTTTTCTATATTTTTAATTCTATTATTGGAAAACCAGACTTATGTTTTAATCAATGACGAAAATTTTAACTGCAGTTCAAATAACTAAGACAATAAGCCCTGGCTGGTGTGGCTAAGTGGACTGAGCACAGCCTGTGAATCAAAGAGTCACTGTCTGGATTACCAGTCAGGGCACATGCCTGTGTCGTGGACCAGGACCCCAGTTGGGGGTGCACAAGAGGTAACCACACATTCATGTTTCTCTCCCTCTCTTTCTCACTCCCTTCCTCTCTCTCTAAAAAAAAATAAATAAATAAGTAAAATATAAAAAGATAAAATAAATTAATCAGAATTAAATTAAAATTAAAAAAGATTTTATTGTTGTTCAAGTACAGCTTTGTCCTTTTTCCCCACTACTTCTCCCTCTCCCCACTCTCAACCCCACCCCCTTGACTTTGTCCATGAATACCCCATATATGTTCCTTGACCACCCTTCCCCTATTTCCCCATCTTCCCCACCCCTTCTCCTTTGTTCACTGTCAGTTTGTTCTTCACTTCAGTGTCTCCAGTTACATTTTACTTGCTTATTTGTTCTGTTGACTAGTCTCCACTTATAGGTGAAATCATGTGGTATTTGTCTTTTACCACTTGGTTTATTTCCTTAGCATCATGCTCTCCAGATCCATCCATACTGTCATGAATGGTAGGAGCTCCTTCTTTCTTACAGCTGCGTAGTATTCCATTGTGTAAATGTACCACAGATTTTTTATCCACTCATATAGTGCTGGGCCCCTAGGTTGCTTCAAACACTTGGCTATTGTAAATTAGAAGGAAGGAAGTAACCAAGATCAGAGCAGAATTAAATGACATAGAGACTAATAGAACAATTCAAAGGATCAATAAATCCAGGAGCTGCTTCTTTGAAAAGATAAACAAAATCAACAAGCCTTTAAGCAGACTCATCAAGGAAAAAAAGGAAGAGGATCCAAATAAATAAAATCAGAAATAAAAGAGGAGAGATCACAACTGATACCAAAGAAATACAAAGGACTGTAAAAAATTACTACAAAGAACAAAATGCCAAAAAATTTGAAAACCTAGGTGAAATGGACAAATTCCTGGAAAAATATAATCTTCCAAAACTGAATGAAGAAGAAGCAGAAAACCTGAACAGACTGATAACAGCTAGTGAAATCGAAGCAGTAATAAAATAATTCTCAGCACATAAAAGCCCCAGATCGGATGGTTTCCCAGGAGAATTCTAAATAAAAAATTAAGACAATTAAAACTAAGACAATAGTTTCACTTTTGCATTCATAAAATTGCTCTGGACTAACTGTTACATTTCTAAAGCTCAGGATTGAAAGATTAATCTAAAGTCATTCATCTTAACAATAATGACTAAAATTGAATTTCCAGAACAATAAAATAATTTGATATTTTTCTAAAAATGTCTAGTACAACCTGTTGAAAAGTGTTGTTGAGAAAAACTAATGTTTGTAAATGTATCAAGAAGCTTTTATTAGGCTAATGAGTTGTTTCAATATTTGAATTTAAAAGTCAATAGTATAAAAGTATGACTCATTTTTTTACTCAATTCCTTTCCTGACTCCCCCCCAGAGCTGTAAGCCTGCTCTCTTTCTATGAGTCTCTATTTTGCTTGTTAGTTCAATTTGTTCATCAGATCCCACATGCAAGTGAAGTTATATGGTATTTGTCTTTCTCTGACTGGCTTATTTCACTTCACATAATATTCTCGAGATCCAAAAGAAAAAGAACTCATGGACATGGACATCAGTGTGTTGATTGTAGGGGGAGGTATAAGAGGGATAAATGGTAAAGGAAAGCATACTATAATGAAAAGATTTTTAAGAATAAAATAAAAGCATGATTCATTGGTTGGAAAATGACTTTGCTTCCATTTCACTCACTCAGAATTGGCACACACACACAAAAAAGCTGCAAAAATTATTAACATTTCAGGGTACTACCACTTCAAAAATCTTTGTAAAATTGACAGATATCTTCTCTGTAAGAGTTACTTAGGTATTATTATTTTTTCTATTAAACATGATGGGTAGTGATGACTAGGTCATTACATTTTTGGCTGATTAGAAAATATTAATAGCTAGTTAGTACCTTTTCTGTGATACTTTCACTCAGTATCATTGAAACACTCAGAATATGAAAACATTAGTTAAACAAACTATTGGAAAACAAGATAATTTAATAAGAATTTCACAATAATATGGTTTCTTCAAGTTTCATATGGAGATCCTGCCTCCCATATAGGTCATTGATAAGAAAACAAACTTAGTGGTAAGGAGATAATGTGTTTAATGACTTCAACTGAGTAACACACAGAGAAAATGTCTTAAGGTGCACAAGAGAGAGATTTTGGTTTAAAGACTAGAATTCAATTCATAACATGATAGATATTATGGCTAAAAGGAAGAAATAAGCTATATAATGGAATAATACCTAGGATTTCCAAAGGGGAAGAGATGATTGCTAATAGACTATAGTCTCTATGTTTTCAAATATATTAAATAATGACAAAAGAAGAAAATATGAACCCAGACCCTTTTCATACTTAAGGGAAATTAGTCTCAAGAAATCTGCACAATGTCTTGACCATGAAGCTAAACAATAAATTAATTAGATTGGATTTAAAGCTTTTAAGCAGAAAGAAATACATTTCTGAAAAAGAACATTATGCAAAATGAACTTAAAGAATAACTAGTAAGTCAAAACATGAGACACATCACAAACATGTCAGATTGTCTTTTATTCATGTAAATCCAGATATTTCATGCCTTGCTGGTTTACTAAATGCTTCACTTTTGAATTAGCTTACTGATATAGACTTACTTTCATGATACTTAGTAGTTATAATGTACAGTAAAAGAATGTTTAAAGTCATAAGTGTAAATAAACCAATATTAAATGAGAAACTTAGGTTCTATGTAAGAGTTTGAGCATAGGTATCCATTTCTTGTCAACCCAAAATTCCATTTGATATAAAGAATGTTAAGAAAAAAGTCATGAAAGTACTGAAAAATAAGGGTTCCATTAGAAGAATTCAAATTTGTAGGAATTCCTATAAGGTAAAAAGCAAATAGTAATATCCTTGAGAAAAAAGCAAAGGAAACCACATCTAACACATCCCAGAAAGCAGACTTACAGTCTTGGCTGCTGTGAACATAGAACTGACTGATTTACAGCTGCCCGGGGTTAACTCTAGTTTTATCTCTGGTGAAGCTTGGGTTTCCAGTTCTTTATTCTTGGCTAAAAGAAGTGCAATGGAATTTATAGTGTGCCGTTTGAGACTAGAAATTCTCCTGGGGAGGCCATGGGATGGTCTACAACTGGCCTAAGTCATTTCATGGCACGAAAATTATCAAAGATCCAAAGATATATCTGCTTTACATTCAGAGAATTATCCAGTTGATAATAAATATTTCTTTAAAAAATTACTTCACTGAGAATTGCTGTTATGGAGTGAATGTTTGTGTCCCCCCTAGATTCATATGTTGAGATCTACCCCCACTGTGATGCTATTAGGAGGTGGGGCCTTTGGGAGGTGATTATGATTAGGTAGGTCATGAGGGTGGAGCTCTCATAAATGGGAATGGTGTCCTTATAAAAGTCAAGTGAGAGCTTGCTTCCCTTGCTCCTTGCCATGTGAGGGTACAATGGAAAACAGCCTCTTATGAACGAAGAAGCAGGCTGTCATCAAAACCCAAGATGCCGGCATCTTCATCTCCAACTTCCAGCTTCTAGAGCTGTAAGAAATAAATTTCTATTGTTTATAAACCACCGAATCTACAATAGTTTGTTGTAGCATTCTGAACTGATCAAGACAGTTGCTATTTTTCTCTTCGTTTCCCCACTTTTTAAAAAAGATTTTATTTATTTATTTTTACAGAGAGGGGAAGAGAAGGAGAAAGAGAGGGAGAGAAACATCAAAGTGTGGCTGCCTCTCAAGTGACCCCCCACCGGGGACCTGGCCTGCAACCCAGGCAGGTGCCTAACTGAGAATTGAACCAGTGACCCTTTGGCTCTTAGGCTGGCACTCAATCCACTGAGCCACACCAGCCAGGGAATGGTCCTCCACTGTTTTTCAGGGTAAATAATAGCTACATTCTTTTATATTAAAATACATTCCTTTTTATTTTAGAAGCAAGAATATATTTAAATAGGTACAATTTAGGTAATTAGTGTTTAGAGAGAAGCAAAAAGAAAAACAATAAACTGTACTTACAGACAATCATGTCTATTTCCTTAATACATTAATTTTTAATCTTAAAATTTTATATCTTAATGGAGAAAGAAAACAAAATTAAAATGAATTTTAAATATAAAATTCACTCTTTAATTCCTGGTGCAGGAATGGTCAATAAATAAACAGGTTTATTTGGGGGCAAAATTGTGCTTTTCAAGAACAGGATATTTTAGTTATTTTAATTAATTGATTTTTTACTATTCAGTACTATCCACTTAGAGATAAAACTTCACTATAAACAGCTCTTGCCTAGTTTTCCAGAGGTATGTGTTTGGGGAGAGTGTTTAGTAATATACCTGCCTGAAAAAGAAATGCCATATGTATTATATAGGTATGTTTTGGTATGTATAGCCTATAGCAAGCTCTTGGTCTCTATGCATAATGAGCGATGACATCAGGAATTTATTTCTGTCACCACCTCTTGGATGACATTTATAATTTGCTACTATTTCTTTATATATTTTCAAGTGTATATATCTCACTGTTCTAATTAAACTTTAAAATCCCTGAGAAGTACTTGTGGTTTTGGGACAAATGTTATGTGGTCTTATATGTATTTCTACTCTAAAAGTGATTAGTGATTAAATATTGCATGTTCTTACCTGGAGATTTATAGTATTTCCTGTTTTAGCAGGCAAAGCATAACCTCTTCTGAATTCCATAATCTGCAGCACTCCTCTCTCCCTCTTAAATTCACCTCTGTTTCCAAAGTATACTATCCATGGATACTTTTTCAGTGCTCAGGATGAGTCAATTAAATGTGGATGGGTGATATTAAAAAATATAGAGGTGTGAAAGTCAAAATATGTAATAAGCATTGGACATGGTCCAAATCTTATCAAAGCTGAGCCCTTAACTCACTTAACTCACCTGGCAATATTAGTGCACACTGGCTAGATTACACCTTTGAAAATATATAGTTAATAGAAAAACAAGAGAATTATGGAGAATTATTTTTGAAGACCATATTAGTTTCCTAGGACAGTTGTACCAAATAATCACAAACTAGACAACATAAGCAAGAAAAATTTGTTCTCACAGTTGAGCAGGCCAGATCCACAGTTATGTTTTTGACGGTGCTGATACTCTCTACAGTCCATCAGGTAGAATCCCTTCTGTGCTTGTCTTCTGATCTGTGGAGGCCTCCAGAAACCCTTGGCATTTCTTGGCTTGGGGTTTCATAATTCCAATCCATGCCTCTAGGGTTATGTGATGTTCTTCCCTTTATGTGTCATGTTCCCCTCTCTTTTCTCTTAGAACACACCACTCATTGAATTTAGGCCCCGCCCTAAATCCAGTATGATATTTTCTTGAGATCCTTAACTTAAATACATCTGCAAACATTCTGTTTGTAAATAAGGTCATATTCACTAGTACTGGGGGATAAGACTTGGACATATCCTTTTGGAGGACACAATTAAACCACATATTAAATTTCAACATTATGTTACAAGGCACATATGACTCTCCCTTTTCATCACTAAAGCTTAAAGAAACTGAGTACCCAACAAAAGAGTAACTGAAGGTTCTAGAATTTGATCATAACTCATGGCTAAGAGGTCATGCTTGCTATCCTCTACTGGCACAGGAACTGAGCAAGAAATATTAGACCGAAGCTAATCTTGTCAGTAGAAAAAGGCAAATATTCTTTTCTTTTCTATTGTGGCTTGATCTCAAAGATACATTGAATTTTATTATAGATTTAGAAAATCTGTTAGAAGCAGGCATGTGCTTTCTTTTTTTAAATTTTAGTTCTTGGAGTAGAGTGTCCTGAAAGAAAGAGGAACATTATTAGAAAGAGGCTGCTATAGACATCTGACAGCAGAGAGGCATCAATGCCAAGCCTGGTTGAGGAGAAGAAAAAGAAGTGTGATGACAGAGAACAGCCCAGGCTCGGACATTTCCAGGTCTGCAGAACAGTTCTCCTGCACATTTGCATTGGCCTCATCTCCATATTCAGGCGCTCTCATTATTCCTAAGTCCTCTGACTATATATTTTATTAATGTGTCTCATTAATGTTTCTGAGTATTATATCCCATGCTCAGTTTCTTATCTTTAAACTTTTTTGGTAGTATAAGAAAGATATGTGGGTTTATATTAACAGATAAGTGTGCATTACAAGCACTAAACTTTCAATTAGCATCACAAATGTAAATATAATATTCTTAGTGTTTAGGATATGCATATTAATTTTAAAACTTAAAAGCATCAAATATTTTTAAGTAATAAAATACCTAAAATAAATTTAAGAACACAAGGTTGAACCATATAAAAATAAAATTCACATATAAAGAGAAGTAATTTTAAAAGTCTTCCAGATTAATGATGTATTTTCCATACAATAAACATGTTTAATTTAGAAACAATAAAAATTAATTGCAGAAGTTATTGAAATTTGATCTTTCGGAGTTCTCTAAATCCTCTTAAGAAACTGTTTGGTTATAAAATGTGACCCCAGAAAAGTGCCAATAAAAATAGTCTTGTGATAAACTTTGACTTTTTAACTATATATTACTTTCAGGGTTAAATCTATTTCCTTTACTGAAACAAACCCTTTTGTAAAAAAGTATTTATGTTAGAAAATATATCAGAAACATCCATAGATATTCTCAAGATATTCTTTATTTACAGCCTACAAGAGGTTAAGTTATTGAACTTTTGTAGCTTTAATTGAGCTCAAGGTAACAACAAATTGCATATATAATGATAAAATAGTGTCTCGATGCTTAAGCTTCATAAAATGTATTTAAATGAACTTTAACCTTATAAACACGACTAGTATGTTTGCTGTATCCAAATACAATCATAGTACCTAACTGACTTCAGGAAAGCCAGGCATATTATTGTGCAGAAATTGATCCTAAGCCACAAATACACTCTCCCTTTTCTAGTGATAGCTAGTAGCCCCACAATTATTTTCTCAAAATAGTTGTGAGGATCATGAACTTATGTCAGAAAAAAATAAACAGTGTTCTCATAAGTGTGATATCTGAAATTAATGCCAGGGTATTTATCCCATATTTTTATATTTCTGTCCAATACCCATTTTAACCTTTGCACATACAAACTCAGACATGATCTTGTGTGCTATATACTCAACACACACACACACAATGTAGAAATGATGGGCGGTTGTACTTCAGGTTGCAGCCATCTGACCTCTGTTTTTCCTTCTTACTCCCCAACACTCCTCCTTCTCCTCCTCCTCCTTCTCCTACTCTTCCTTCTTCTTGTGTTTATGACACTAAACCTGGATGGGAAACACTAGCAGAATATTCAGAACATATTTCTCTTCATGCTTTCATCTAATGCTTCATACTGAAAGTACTAAAGCATGAGTCTTTAACCTAAAGAAAACATTTTTGTGACTGATCTTAATGCATCTACCTTTCCTTTAAAAGGAGATTTGGAATGAATAAGAATTAAAACTCCTTAGAAAAAAAGACATTTGTAGGACTTAATGTTTGATAAATAATGTCATTGTAAGACAGTTTTTTAAAAATTGCATTTGTCTTCATCAAATGCTACAACGTAATAGCCATTATAGGGTAACATATTGTTCAACTATTGTATATTTTATAAAGACCAAGACTTGTAAAATATCAGAAATAATGTTAAAATTTTTATATTGGTCTTACATGATAATTGTTAATAAGATTGCTTCCACATATAGATTAGAAATATAAATAAGGGGCTCGAAATAGGAGAAAATAGTTTGTGAATGCTCACGTAGAAGGTCAGCTCTTTAAATAAAAGTACAAAGTAGAACATGTAGGTTAATGCCAATTCCTCTTGTGGAAAAGCACCTTTTATTGAAATAAACTACTTCTGCTGTTTTGGGGCATAATTAAGATTGTTATTTGGAACTAATTGCCAAGGTGTGAGATTAAATTAATATGACAACAAATTCAGTCTCATTCACTGTTTCAAACTGGAATAAGTCATTTTATAACCAAGCCAACATGGCTATCTCTAACTGAATCAGTGTTTAGTAACATGAGCCAGCTCAAGAACTTCCAGGGCAACAAGAACAACAATCATGAAATAAAATTAACTAACCGAATTAGAGGAACGACCTGTCAGGCTGGAACATGTCACAACACAATTATTGCAAAATCACCACCTGGATTTACAGATATAGGCCAGCTCAATAATCATTTTAAATATAATCTAAAATGTTAATATTATCCCACTTTTATTGATTCTCTTACAGAAGAATGACCAAAACAAGTAGGAGGAATATTAGAGACTGCTTTAAAATGTTAGTGCAGATACTTTCACTGAATATATACAAAAAGGCTCTTGTTACTGTATAATAATTAGGTAAATACTATAATTGCTTTTATTTATGGGTAAATTGAAGTCCTCACTTCTAGTTATGCCAACTTTATATTCTTCATTCATATCATGACAGGAAATAGGAAATGTATTAACAGAAATATATGTTATTTTCACTAAATGAATTAAAAGTGCAGAGTACAAACATATAAAACAGTCCTTACCAAGGGAAAAAAGGTAAGGTAAATAAGCAGAAAAATCATTCACTTTTGCATTTTTATAAAACTTCAGAATTTCTCTTTTATAAGATTTTAGATAAAGTCATAATAAATTAGAACTACTTTTCTTAATATTCACATTTTTCCCTAAATTTAATTTTGCCTAGAACAAAAATGTATCTTTCAATACTGTACTGAGGATGACAAGAGAAGTTTTGATTTCTGGGAACCCTGTGACTTACATCTAAAAATAATATATTAGATATAGATCTATTCTCTTTGGTTAACACTTTCTAAAAAATAATCCATAAATTGTGTTTACAACTTAAACTTAAAAGATATTGCTGGATAGGAGGCTTTCAGAGATGGATAAATTTGCTTCATTTTCACACATTTACATACAAATTTTAGTAGGTTAATTATCTTATGTGAAGTGTTTTCTGTAGCACAAAAGTAGGAAGATATTGATATTAAGCCTGTTATAACATACTTTATGAAGAACATGACTTAAACAGTTAATTTCCAAGCATTTTATTTAAAACATGTTTTTGTGTGAACTGAATATTCAAGTGGCAGTTTCTGAATTATACCTGTCAGGTGCTTTCTAGGTTGTCTGAGTGACCTGTCCTATTGTCATTCCTTTGATCTTTTATTTAGCAAGCATCAAGTACCTGCTCGGGGATAAGCTAACCTGAGAAGAGAGTATAAGTAACAAATCCTCCATGAGTTCCACAAGTTTAGTTTTGTAGACAAGATAAACTTATTAGAAAGTAATCATGATATGACAATAATAGTATGCTGGTAGTGTGAAGACATCAAAAAATAAGATCTAGAACTCAAAATTATTGAATCATTGAATGTTATTCTCTTTTTTTTGGAATATTTTATTGATTATGCTATCATAGTTGTCCCATTTTATTTCTCCCCTTTATCCCCTCCACCCTGCGCCCTCTCACATCATCCCCATACCTCTTAGTTCACGTTTCTTGGTTGTAAATAACAGTGCTTTGGCTTCTCAATTTCCTATACTATTCTTAGCCTTTCCCAATTTTATTTTTTTGTTAACATTTTGCTGCCACCACTTTCTCCAGCCCCAGCCCTCCCCGCCTCCCACGTTTAATCCTTTCCCCATTTGGCTTTGTCCATGGGCCCTTTATGCATATTCCTTGATGATACTTCCCCTCCTTTTCCCGTGTTTCCTCCCCCTCCATCCCTCTGGTTACTGTCACTTTGTTTTTTACTTCAAAGTTGCTGGTTATACTTTGCTTGTTTGTTTATTTTGTTGATTAGGTTCCACTTACAGGTGAGATCACATGGTATCTTTCACTGTCTGGCTTATTTCACTTAGCATAATGCTCTCCATTTCCATCCATGCTGTTGCAAAGGGTAGGAGCTCTTTCATTCTTTTTGCTGTGTAGCATTCTATTGTGTAAATGTGCCATTGTTTTTTGATCCACTCATTTACTGCTAGGCACTTAGGCTGACTCCAACACTTGGCTATTGTAAATTGTGCTGCTATGAACATTGGGGTGCATAGGTTGCTCTGAATTGGTGTTTCAGGGTTGTTAGGGTAAAATCTTAGCAGTGGAACTGCCAGGTCAAAAGGCAGTTCCATTTTTAGCTTTTTGAGGAAATTCCAAACTGTTTTCCACAGTGGCTGCACTAGTCTGCATTCCCACCCCCAGTGTACTAGGGTTCCCTTTTCTCCACATCCTTGCAAGCACTTGTTGTTTGTTGGTTTGTTTATGATGGCCATTGTGGCTGGTGTGTAGTGGTATCTCATTGTGGTTTTAATTTGCATCTCTGGTGGCTACTGATGCTGAGCATCCTTTCATATGTCTCTAGACCCTCTATGTGTTCTCGGAGAATTATCTGTTCAGGTCCTTTGTAGATTTTTTATTTGGGTTGTTTGTCTTCCTGTAGTGGAGTCAAGTGTGTTCTTTATATATTTGAGAGATCAAACCCTTGTCCAAGGTATTATTGGCAAGTGTATTTTCCCATACTGTTGGTTCCTTTTTTCATTTTGCTGATGTTTTCTTTAGCCATGGAGAAGCTTCTTATTTTGATGAAGTCCCATTTGTTTATTCTTTCTTTTATGTTCCTTGCTCTAGGGGACATATTGGTGAATATTTTGTTGCATGGAATATATGAGATTTTCATGCCTATGTTCTCCTCTAGGACTTTTATGGTGTCACGACTTTTATTTAAGTCTTTTATACATCTTGAGTTTATTTTTGTGTGTGGTGTAAGTTGGTGGTCAAATTTGATTTTTTTTTGCATGCAGTTGTTCACATCTCCCAACACCATTTGTGGAAGAGGCTATTTTTACTCCATTTTATGCTTCTGCCCACTTTGTTGAATATTAATTGACCATGGAGACATGGGTTTACTTCTGGTCTCTCTATTCTGTTCCATTGATCTATGTGTCTGTTCTTATGCCAGGACCAGGCTGTTTTGATTATAGTGGCTTTATAATATAGTTTGGTGTCAGGTATTGTGATCCCTCCTACTTTGTTCTTCTTTCTCAAAAATACTGCAGCTATTCGGGGTCACTCATGATTCCATATAAATGTGTGAAATGTTTGTTCTATATCTGTGAAATAGGTCATTGGTATTTCAGTAAGGATTGAGTTGAATCTGTAAATTGCTTTGGGTAGTATGGACACTTTGATGATGTTAATTCTTCCAATCATTGAACATGGTATATGTTTCATTTATTTGTGTATTTCTTAATTTCTTTCTTCAGTGTTGTGTAGTTTTGTGAGTACAGGTCTCTTAACTCCTTGAATAAGTTTATTCCTAGGTACTTTATTTTTCTTGTTGCTATAGTATATGGGATTTCCCCCCTGATTTCTGATTCTGATATTTCATTGTGAGTGTACAAAAATGCCTTCAATTTCTGAATATGGACTTTGTATCCTGCTATTTTGCCAAATTCACTTATTAGGTCAAATAATTTTTTGGTAGAGTCTATGGGGTTTTCTATGTACACTATCATGTCATCTGCAAACAGCGACAGTTTTAGTTCCTCCTTTCCAATTTGGATCTTTTATTTATTAATTTATTTAATTTATTTTTTGTCTGATCATTGTGGCTAGCAATTCTAATACTATTTTGAATAGAAGTGGTGAAAGCAGACATCATTGTCTTATTCCTGATTTTAATGGGTAAGAGTTTAGTGTTTGCTCATTGAGTATGATTTTGGCTCTAGGTTTTTCATATATGGCCTTTATTATGTTGAGATATGCTCTTTCTACTCCAATTTTGCTGAATGTTTTTTATCAAAAATGGGTGCTGTACCTTATGAAATGCTTTTTCTTCATCTATTTATATGATCACATTATTTATGTCTTTCCTTTTGTTTATGTGGTGTATTACATTAATTGATTTGTGAGTATTGTACCATCCTTGCATCTCTGGGATGCATCCCACTTGATCATGGTGGATGATCTTTTTAATGTATTGCTGGATGCGGTTTGCCAAAATTTTGTTGAGGATTCTAGCATCTTTGTTCATCAGCGATACTGGCCTATAAGTTTGCTCTTTGTTGTGTCTTTATCTGGATTTGGGATAAGGATGATGCTGTCTCATAAAAAAATTTGGAGTCTTCCCTATTCTTAAATTTTTTTGAATAGTCTGAGAAGGACTATGAAGCTCTTCCTTAAATATTTTGTAAAATTCTCCTGTGAAACCATCTGGTCCCGGGCTTTGGCGTGTCAGGAGTTTTTTGATTACTGCTTTGGTTTCACCAGCTGTTATCAGTCTGTTCAGGATTTTTGTTTCTTCATTTAGTTTTGGAAGAAGATTTTTTCTAGAAATTTGTCCATTTCACTCAGGTTTTAAAATTTCTTGGCATATTATTGTTCGTAGTAATTTCTTACAATCCTTTGTACTCCTGTGGTATCAGTTGTGATCTCTCCTCTTTCATTTCTGATTTTATTTATTTGGGTCCTCTCCCTTTATTTCTTGATGGGTCTGCTTAAATGCTTGTCAGTTTTGTTCATCTTTTCAAAGAACCATCTCTTGGGTTTATTGAGCCTTTGAACTGTTCTGTTAGTCTCTGTGTCATTCAATTCTGCTCTGACCTTGATTATTTCCTTCCTTCTGCTCGCTCTGTACTTTGTTTGTTGTTTTTCTCCAGTTCTTGTAGAGGTAGGTTACATTGTTTATTTGAAATGTTTCTATCTTTTTCAGGTAGGCCTGTATTGCTATGAACTTCACTCTCAGGAATGCCTTCGCTGTGTCCCATATGTTTTGGAATGTTGTGTGTTCATTTTCATTTGTTTCCAGAAACTTGGATTTTTTTCTTTGACCTTTTTATTGACTCATTCAAGATTTAATAGCATGCTATTCAGTCTCCATGAGTTTGAATGTTTTTTAGTTTTTTCCTTGACTAGTTTCTAGTTCAAGACCTTGTCCAAGAAATTGCTTGATATGATTTCAATTTTCTTGAAATTGTTGAGGCTTGTTTTGTGTCCTATCATGTGGTCTGTCTTTCAAATATTCCATGTGCTTTTAAAAAGAATATGTATTTTGATTTTTTGGGGATGAAAGGTTCTATATATATCAGTTAAGTTCATTTGATCGATTATGTCATTCAGTTCCAAAATATCCTTTTTGATATTTTGTTTGGATAATCTATCCATCATTTACAGTGGGGTATTAAAATCCCCTATGATAAGTGCGTTGCTATCTATATCTTTCTAGAAGCCCTTCAGGATTTTCCTTATATATTTGAGTGCTCTATGTTGTGTGTATATAGGTTTACAATGTTTATGTGTTCTTGATGGATTCTTCCCTTGAGAATAATAAAGTGTCCTTCTGTGTCTTTTTATGGTCTTTGTTTTGAAGTCTATTTTGTCTGATATAATTATTGTTACCTGGCTTTTTTTTTCCTGTTCATTTGCTTGGAATATGTTTTTACTAACCATTTACTTTCAGCCTGCATAGGTCTTTTGTTCTGAGGTGGGTCTCTTGTAGGCAGCATATGTGCAGGTCATGTTTTCTTATCTTTTTAGCTACCCTGTGTCTTTTGATTGGAGCATTTAATCCATTTACATTTAAGATTATTATTGATAGATACTTATTAATTTTTTCCCTTTGTATCTGTGTTCCTCTCTCTCTCACTCCATTCCGTCATCTTAATCTAGTCTCTTTAGCATATCTAGCAATGCTAGTTTGGTGGAATGTATTCTTTTAGCCTCCTTTTGTCTGGGAAACTCCTTATTTCTCCTTCCATTTTAATGAAGAGTGTAGCTGGGTAGAGTAGTCTTGGTTGCAGGACTTTGCTTTCAATTACTCAGAATATTTCTTGCCATTGCCTTCTGGCTTATAGTGTTTCTGTGGAGAAGTCAGCTGCTAGCCTTATTGGGACTCCCTTGTATGTTACTTCTGTTTCTTTCTTGGTGCCTTTAAGATTCTCTCTTCGTCCTTGATATCTGACATTTTAATTATGTTGCATCTTGGAGTGGATTTCTTTGGGTTCTCTTGATTGGAATGCTCTGTGCTTCCTTGATTTGTGTGACTTTTTCTTTCCTCAAATTAGGGAAGTTTTCCATCATTACTTTTTCAAACGGGTTTTCTATTCCTTGCTCCTCTTCTCTTTCTGGTATTCCTATTATATGCATATTATTATGTTTCATGTTGTCCTGCATTTGCTTTAACCCCTCTTCATTCTTTTTGAGCCTTTTTTCGTTTTCTTGCTCTTTCTGGGAGTTATTTTCTACCATGTCATCCAGCTCGCTGATTTGATCCTCTGCTTCATCTAGTCTGCTTTTTATTCCTTCTACTGTGTTCTTCTATTCAGAATTTGTATTTTGCATTTCTTCTTATCTCTTTTTGGGAGTTTCTATGTCCTTTTTCATGCTGAAATGATTTGCGGTAAGTTCCTCATAGCTGCCCTATAGTTTTTGGTAATTCTCACTCAGTTCAATGAGCTTCCTTATAACCATTATTTTGAACTCAGTATCTGATAGTTTACTTGCCTCTATTGCATTTAGCACTCTTTTGGGGATTCCTCCTTTCCTTTCATTTGGGGGTTGTTTCTTCGTCTTCCCATTATTCTTCAGGTTCTTCTTTTTTTACATTTGCTTCTTAAATTGACCCGTTTTGACTTCCCAACTTTGTGATGTGAAATTCTATTACAGGAGATGTGAGATTCAGTGGTGTAGTCTCCTTAATCTCCTGAACCTTATGTTGTTGGGATGCCCTTTATGCTGTTTATGTTGGCTCTTTGGAAATAATTGGGTTTTGATTGTTTTTTGGTCATTCTTTGGTGGACCCTTCCCTCCAACTGCTTGGCTGGAGGGTCACTCAGCCCACTCATATTGCATGTTGTTGTGCATGTACTGCTAGAACAAAACCACAAAACCCAGGAAAGAAACTCACGTCAGGAAATATAACTCCCCCATACAATCCCACTATCGACAGCAAATGAACCAATATAATAAGGAAATAAAGAGATTAAGACTATCATAAGAAAGGAGAGAAATAAGCTATAGTATAAAATCTAGTGACTTAATATGCACAAACTTGATGGACAAGAAATGAATGTTAAAAAGCTGTGTAATAAAGATAATATCACAAATCATGGAGAAGACCACAGTGGATTTCATCTAGGTAGCATTTCATGTTTACCACTGTTTTTTCTTTCTGTGTCTGCCTCTGGTAATGTCAGTAGTTGATCCTGTCTGAACTTACACAGCCTGGTCAAAACTTCTAGGGATCCACTGTCTGTGGCTATCACCTTCAGTTTTTAGTCTAGTCACTTAGCACTCAGTATTCGGGCTTAAACACCTTAGGGCAGGGCAGAATCCCTCCTGGGGTGCTATTGTTTCCCCTCAGGCTGCTGCTGGGAGAGCAGTGGTCTGTCTGAGAATGTTGGCTGCTATCATAGATAGGATGACTCAGCACTGGGTCTGGTGGCTACTCTCTCAGTTCTCTCCCCAAAGCCTGCATCCCCCATCTCTCCTCAAGCATCTCTAGTCCACTCTGACCCCCTTTGCCAGGGATCTACTGTGTGGCTGCCGCTCTGCACTCACAGTCAACCTTAAGTACCACAGGGCCAGGGCAGAGTCCCTCCCAGTGACAGGACCATTGTTTCCTCTCAGATTGCTACCACTCAAGGGATTGGTCTGCCTGTGCAAGATGGCTACTGCAGTATGAGGGATGACTCAGCACCGAGATCCCAGCAGCTACTCTCTCAGTTATCTCTGCAAAGCCTATGTCCCTAGTCTCTCCTCAGGCATCTCTAGCCCACTCTGCCCCCCACCTTTGCCGGAGCCTTTGGTAAGTGGCTGCTAATGAAAATTATGTGTTGGCCCTTTAAATGGTTCTTTGCTTCTTCAGCTCCCGGTCTCTGGCATGGAGTAACCCTGCTGCTTTTTGCAACTGGCTGTTATCTGTGTACTTTTTGAGCTCTGGTGCTGTAGGCTGGGGATCCCCCACTTATGTTTTAGACCCCACTCTTCTCAGGGAGATCAACTGACCTCTTAAATATCCCTCTGGCGCTGCTGCCTGTGGGTGTCCAGCCAGCTTTCTTGAGTCTCTACCTCACTCCTTACCAGTCAGGTTGGGCTGAAGCTGATTCTTCTGTCTGTCCAAGGTTATAAGGCTCTTTCTTGCTATTGTTCAGTTGTTTGCTCTAGGTGATTTCCCCACAATTTAGTTGTAATTCCACATTGTTTCCTGGAAGGAGGTCAGCATGACTTCCATTCACTCCTCCACCATCTTGCCGTCCACCAACAAACAACTTTTAAAATAAAAATATTATATAAGCTTGTGCAATGGAGATATCCAGGATTATGGAGTTGAAATCTAGTACTATCTGTTGACCTTTTTCTCAAATATGTTTTCATATATTTGTGAACCAGAGACAGCCAACAGTAGCACAAGTTCTTTAGTTCTGTTTTGAAATTATTGTATACTTCTGTGAAAATTATTTTTGAACAAGCATCTGGGACATGCAGTTTTCATAGGGTTTTATAGAAAACATTATCCAGAAGAATGCCATCTTCTTTAGGTTAGGATGACTCTTCATTTTCAAAGAAGAGTATTTGAATACCACACCCAATTACATGAACATAACAGTTTAAGGGTGTCAAATAACATTTGATTTAAAACTATGTTAATAGTTTTATAATTTATATTTAGCAGTGCTAGAATTGTTAAGATTATAATTAATGCCATCACAATAATTGAACTATGGGAATAAATCGTTGTGCTCTAAATGTCTCTAGACTAGAGAAAATATGTAATTCATGATCAGGCAGTTCAGTTAACCTTTAGCACATGCTATGTGTTGGCAGAAGCAACTTATTTATGCCATTGCTTCACTGGAAAGGTTAATTCCCTTATGTTACTGCCAAAGACGAGGGATTTGAATAAGATAGTCGTGACTGATTTACATAGGCTTTGATAATAATTAAAATGTAATGTGTATGGCTGTATATGTATATAATTGATAAGGAGAGATCATTGTATGAGGGCACAATTTTTATTTATGAGAACTTACACAATTTAAATAACACATGGTAAATTCCTTCTTCAAATCAGTTAATTGAATCTTGTAGCTTTAGTTCTGTTAATAATACTTGTCAACTCTTTTATAAAGTAACTTTGTAGCTGGAGGTTAAGAACCTATATTGATAGGACATGGCAGGGCAAGGGTGGTGAGCATATGTCACAGTAGTCCACTATAAATGAAAATTTCTTTTGATATTTCCCACTTAAATAAAAAAGTACGGAATCTTGTACCCAAGTTTATACCTAGATTCTTCTAGCAAGTTGCTAGTTACTCTAGTTTGAGAAAGTCCAGTATCAGAATCTTTGGAAGTACTTTTTTTAAAATCAAAGACACCTTAAAAGTAGTGGTTAGTACAATGTCTGGAATATAGTAGATTCTTATTCATGGAAAACATGGTATTATAATTATGGTTGCATTGGTAAATATTACATTACTAAAATTATAATCAATTAGTTCAAAGAAAACTAAAATAAATAAAAACACAGTGATGATATATGAGGAAAATAATATATAAGCTGTTGGCCCTTCCTCTCATTTTAGAATGACCCAACTTTCTCCAGTGTTTCCTCATTTTAAACTCTGTCTTTCTGGTGCCCACCCATGCCTACACCTGCTCCATGGTGAAGAATTCATGAAGTAGCAATTGCATTCAGGGACTACCAAGGCCTGCTTTCAGAACTCAAGTCCACAAGATTATTTACTAACCTATTAAAACTTTAATAGTGAGTATTTCCTTCTATGGAGCAGAAGATATCTGGGGTATGTAGACTTCTGGAAAATCCTCAGATTGCCTGTTTCTTTTCTGTGTGTTACCAATTTAATTAACCAGCTCTCTGAATATATTTATATGATGTTGTAAATGTCCGGAGAGCTCTTTCTATATGTATAACATAATACTTATAAGCCAAAGTCATTTGAATTAATGAGATAAATATTAACAAGACTGAATTAGGAAACATGTATGTACCTGGTTAGATTCTGCAGCAGAGAAACAAAAGAAATGCTATTAAGTATCTTCAACTTCTTGAAAAATGTGCATATTTAAAGTCTCATTGGATCTCAAGTCTTACATTTAAGTCTTTATTCTGAGTTTATTCTTGTATATGGTGTAAGAAGGTGGTTTAATTTCACTTTTTTCATGTACATGTCTAATTTTCCAACAATATATATTATATTGTCTTTACCCTTTGTACATTCTTGCCTCCTTTGTTAAATGTTAATTGAGCATATAGGCATAGGTTTATTTCTGGGATCTCTATTCTGGTCCATTGATCTCTATGTCTGTTTTTATACCTGTACCATGCTATTTTGGTTACAATGGCCTTGTAGTATAGTTCTTCTTTCTCAAGATTGCTGTTACTATTTGGGATCCTTTGCAGTTCTATATAAATGTTTTGGATCATTTGTTCCAGCTCTGTGAAATGCTACATTGGGATCTTGATAGGAATTGTGTTGAATCTATAAATTGTTTTGAGTAGTATGGACATTTTAACAATGGCAATTCTCCCTATCCATGAGTATGGTGTATTCTTCCATTTACATATATGTATCTGGATCACACAGTATTGCAAATGGTAATCTAAATACATCTTAACAAATACTTCATTTGTTCTTTGCCCCATGACCCAATATCAATTTTCTCTCATACTGCATCTTTATTAGGTTATCTTTCTAAGAGGTTAGTGCATATGAAATGCATAAAGAGGATTTCCTTAGGCATGTTGATGCTCAGAACACATTTTGTCATCCTCTTATCCTCATGTCTTTGGAGAAATTTTCTTCCTTGTTTATTTCTTACTCACTTTATGCTTTTATATAGAGTAATATTTATTAGCCATGATGGGTAATACATATATGCACTTAAATAGAAAGTACAAGATTTTACAAATTTTAAAATAATATCCAAATCAGAATTTTAAATGATATAAACAGTTGTCATTGTAAAAATATAAAATATAGATTCTGACTAGCTTTTTAGACAATAAAAGAATGTGTCCCTGGAGAGTTAATCTGCTTGTATTATCTGTTCCAATAACTAGAACTTAAAAGGATATTAGACCACAGTTTCTATTGTCATTATATATTTTACTTTAAGCAATTTCTTTAAGAGATTTCATCATCTATGAAAGTTGTAATGCCTGAAGTTAGTTCCTACTTCTTTATATTATAAAAGAAATTCAACATGAAATTCACTTGAACTCATATTAATCCTCTAGCATTATTGTGCCTTTTAGATTAATTTAACTAAGTGACTGGAAGATTTTTAGTTTGTTTTAGAAAGCAAAGGATTTCTTGTTGACTTTAGAAGTGTATTTAATAATCAGATTAAATTGTGTATTTCCTGGTCCTCAGGAGATTTTAAGAGTGTAAAATAAATAAAAACTCATGGCTAATGAGTCTATCATGACCCAGATGATGCATTTCTTGCACTGTATAGCATGTATTTTGTAAATGTTCCTAAGTGCTTGATGCATGTGCAGTAAGTATACTAAGCCATCATCTGGTAAATGACTTTGGAAATTAGTTGGAGGTTAATTCTCTGCCTCATTGGCCCCCAAAGTGGACAAAATCTAACTGATTTTGGTATCTTTCATGAAGCACTTTTTTTTCTAGTAAATAATGGAAGAGTACTCACAGAAATATCCTCTGGATATAAAAACAATTAAATGGGTATACATGAGTTGCCATTAAGAGTTTATGTTTCTGTGCTTAATAAACTCTCCCTATCTTTAACAGTTTTATTGCTTTAAAAAATACAAATTCTAAAATGACAAAATCATTTTTTGCCAAGTATTCTTTATTTAACTCAAATAGTTTAAATTGCAATAATATTTTATTTCAGTACATACTGTTGCAGAAAAAAAAAAAAACAGCTATTGCCACATACCTGTACCTATAAGTTCAAGAAGGGAAGAATGCAGCGTGGTCCTCTGGGAGAGCAACATCCTCAAATGGCCTTGACTGAAGGGGGTGAAACATGATCAGGTATATGTTCATAATCATGGATCTTGTTTAATAATTACATGGAAAAGCCAAGTCAGTGTTTTTCCATTTAAATGAATTTCTCAAATTTCTAACAAATCAATTGTCTGTATGTTTTAGCCTTTTATTTTGCATAATCTAAACTTTTTAAAATCTAAGTTAGAATCTTAGTATAAATAGTTCTGTTCTGTCTTTAAAATATACCAAAATAGATGTCTTGATTAGTTTGATGAGATGATGAATGAAAAATATCTTATTGCATCTGATGTAGGTATACTATGCTGAGTGCATTAAAATAATTAAACCCAATATATTTGTCAAACCTACTATGGGCACTTTGGTTTGAGAAATTCTGGGATATCGCAGCAAAGACACAGTAAAAATGAATATTTTTGAAAGATAAATATTTACTAAGCATTTAGCTATTGTTATAGATTATTTAAAAATTATATCATAAGTAAATTCAGTTATTTTTTTCCCACTTTACAGGTGTAAAAACATAGGGTAAGTGATTCTAAATAACTTGCATAGCATTTTACAGTAAGTGCTGGAGCTAGAATTCTAACACAGTATATTAAACTTGAGATAATTCATAAATCAATAAAACATTTGTAAAGGCAGATAGCACATTCTTCAAATAGTACATTGTGCTTATGTGTGAATTATTCAATCTGATGTATTCCAGAGGCCCTCAGTAAAAATAACCTGATGCCTAACATTGTTATGTAGAAAACACTGGAAAAAAAGATTTACTAATTAATTAGACTCTTCTATATTCATAATATTAGAACACAGATTATGAACGTTACAAATGAAAATGAAATGCTACCTTTCTTTACAATCCAACTAAAAATAGCACAATCTGGAGCATTCATAAACTTTTTTATTTTGATGATTAAAATGCTACACATAGGCTTTATATTTATATTACCATATCGTAATTTGGGGAGAATGAAGGAGATCATGCTGCGCAAAGCACCTAACTAATGAGGAAAAATATTTAATTAAATTCAGGGCCCACTCTAAGCCCATACCTTCCCTACCCAGGAGGTTTAGTTCAGCATGTCCTTGTTTCTTTTCAATGCCTTTTGTTTTCAACCTCAATCTTTCATTTGAAGAGGGATTGATTAGGTGATGTGCAAAGATAATTGGAGTCAAAAAGTTCAATGAGTAATTCAAAACACTTTTTTATCACTAACATGAGGTTAAGTGAGCTAATGGCTATAACGCACCTAAGAAAGCACCAGAAACTCAGTAGAGTGTGTATTAGTCAGTTCAGGCTACCATAACAAAGTACCATAGATGGGGTGAAGCAACAGAAATTAGTCTTCTCACATTTCCAGAGGCTAAAGTTCCAAGACCCCAGTGCTGGCTGCTAAGGCTCCAGATAAAGTTTCTCTTCTTGGCTGCTTTCTTATTGTGGCCTCCATGTGGTTGAAATTCTCATTCTTTCTCTCTCTCTCTTTCTCTCTCTTTCTCTCTCTCTCTCTCTCTTTCTCTCTCTCTCCTCCCTTCTCTCTCCCCACCCCCACCTCTTTCTTTCACTCCCCCCACCCTACTCTCTCTGTTCCTCTCTCTTCCCCCTACCCCCTGACCTCTATCTTTCTTTTCTTACAATGCCATCAACCTATTGGATTATAGTCCTACCCATATGACCTCATTTAACCTTATTTACCTCCAAAAACTTGATCTACAAAATGTTACATTGAGAGCTAAAGCTTCAATACATGAATTTGGGAGGAAGGAGGGGACAAAATTCAGCCTTCTGAAGATACTTCTAGTATTTAAAAAAATAATTTTTAAAGTACCCATTATCACAAACTTCACTGTCGTTTCAGTTAATGAAGATTTTGTGATATATTTTAGATCATCTTTCTGAAAGTCCCACCAGTCAAGTTGTCCTGATTAAATTCTATGTCTTCTATGTGTTTATTTGTAAGAAGGCAGAAAGGACCTTTTCTTCCTTTATGCTGTCACATCTCTGAACTGTTCGACATGGTCAAACTCAGGGTACTTAGAAGATAGAGCCTGTAAATGACTATTTGGCATAACTGCTGGGGTGTCATTGCTCCTCAGTTCCATGGTATTCCTAGGAGACTATTACTGCTCTGTTAAAGCAATTTTAGAACTGGCTGTTGAAACAATACAATTTTCTCAAAATGGGCCTTTATTGACAATTTTCCTCTTTATAATTGGTGCTACTATCTCCATGAACTCAGTTGTCTTTTCTGTTTTTTAGGTGGCTGATGGTTATCATGATTTTTTCAAAGAAGCTGTAGAGAGGGATTAGTACAGCTTTCTTCTTCTGTTAACTACTTCAAAATAATTCATTATATGAGGAATAAATTTCCACCAGTGAAATATAACAGAAATTTTAAAACAACAAACAAACTAAATCTAATGCAAATTCTACATAAATATCAAAATTCTGAAACTCATAGTAAATGAAATACTAAAATTTCTTAAATGGGATTTAATGACTGCTTAGCTCCAGTGGAAAACCAGAGCTATAAACTGAAAAAAAGAGTCAATAGCACATATTCAAACTAAAGTAAAGACAGGTAGAAAAAATGTGAAAATTTGTGTGTGTGTGTGTGTGTGTACGTGTTAGAGAGAGAGAGGAAGAGAAAGAGAAAGGGAGAGGGAGAGAGATAAGATGAAGAGAGAGACAGAGAGAGAGAGAGACAATGAAGTGGGAAACAGTGAAGAGAAGAGAAAGATAATGTACGAAACAATATGTTCATATAGGCAATAGCCCAGAATTATGTAAAGTGATAAAGGTTATTAATCCTCATATAAGAGCTCTACAAATCCAAGTGCAAAAATACAATGAGAAATACACCTAAAAACACTATCATCAATTAGCAGACAGATACAGACAGGAAAATGTAAAATTAACTAGAGGAAAGGGACCTATGTCTGTCAGATTAAAAATAATAGCTTTGCAATGTGGCATCTCAATATAAATAGTGGAAGACAAAAAATAATGTAATGTTATGTAGTGTTCAAGTAAATTAATCCCAATTCTGAACTATGTCCTCTCAGAATAATGGCAAAATAAAAACAACTTTGGGTAAACAAAAACATAGAGACATTAAAAAGAGTTCTTTAGACAGAAGGTAAAAGATTCCAGGTTAGACACAAAAAAATATTGAAAACAACTAAAAAAGAAAAAATGTATGGATAATATAAAGTAATAACTGACTTTACAAAACACTACTAGTAACATACTATACTTTGTTATTTATACAATGGAATACTATGCAGCAGAAAGAAAGAAGGAGCTCCTAACCTTTACGACAGCAGTGATAAAACTGGGGATTATTATGCTAAGTGAAATAAGCCAAGTGGGGAAAGGCAAATACCAAATGATCTCATCTATAAGTGCAGACTAATCAAACAATCTTTATCCAAGTAGTTCAAAAAATACTACTGTATTATTATATATTCTTTGCTACTCATGTTAACAAAATTAATCGAAGTCAATACTATAATATTTATTTTACAGACACGAAAACAGGGCAGAAACACAATAGGTAACTCTGTCAGGATGATAGCTGGGAAAAATCATGGGACGCGACAGTATTTGCCATTGTATTTATTTGTTTACAATATACTAATTGCATTCAATTTAGTGAAACCTTTTCTGATGAAAGTTAGATTTTACTACTGATGTAATAATCTATGGTGATATAATCTATATAGTGATGTAATCACTATAAATAAGTATCATTATATTTGATTAAGAGAAGGGAATAATATTTCTTGAATCATTCCTTTATCAACAGGTTCGAAGAACATTAGATCCATACAAAATCCTCACTCACTCCTGAAATATTTCTTGGTATGTCACACAAATAATATCTGTGAGCTGTCTCATGGACCTTTCCTGCCTTAGAAGTCACTTGAGGCAGTGAGTGCATTGCCGCAGCCATATCTCCTGTGACTTACCACCCGCTTCCACCTTACACACAAAATCTCTGTAAGGAAACTTTGATTACAAATCTCAAAGTAGTACTGTGTTCTACATTGAAGTGATGAGAAAACTACTCCCCACCCCTAGTTTTCTCATATTTTATACCCTTGGTCTAAAGAAGAAATGCCTGTGTTTGTTTCATAGAATCTTAATGAATGAAAGCCATCTGTTTTTTTTCTGTTTATAGCCTCTGTCTCCATAGGTTTTTTCCAGAAGAGTCCAGCCAGGGTCTGTGCTTGAAACAAGCCCTCATACTTCTCTTCAGGATATACTAAACAGAACTTCAGGCCCCTCACACCCTTCAGCCCCATCTCTTTTCCAAACAAAGGCTCTCAATCACTAATTCCCAAGGTCATCCTGATCACTGTGTCATCACACCAGTCTGTCATGTCAGAGTCTGAGATGAAACTCAAATGAACTGTCATTTACACCAAAACTTCTGCTGAAAGAAAAGTCTGTGCGAGGGGATTACGGAGTTTAAGAAGTAAAGAATTCTTGCCAGTCTTTTTATGTATTGTGATTGCAAATATAATGTTTCCTTGAAATTAAAGCTTTTAACGGAAAGTGAAGAAGCCTCTGGGCTTTGTCTTCATTTCCACAATGGGCTGACTTACTTAATCTACTCTTTTATTGGGTACTCTAAATAAGAAGTTGTTTTTGTTTCTCCTGGATGCAATAAACTCTTGAAAATTAAGCTCAGGATCAGAATTAATTTTGTCTTTTTCTACTCTCCTTTGTTTTGGATATGTTATATTGAATAAATAGTCTGTACAGTATTTGAAAGACAACTCAAAGTATTTCTTTTTAAAATTATATTTTATTGATTATGTTGTTACAGTTGTCCCAATGTTTCCTCCTTTGCCCTCCTCCACCCAGTAACCCCCACTCCCTCAGGCAATTCCTAAACCACTGTCCATGTTCATAGGTCATGCATATATGTTCTTTGGCTACTCTATTTCTTATGCTGTATTTTATATCCCCATGACTATTCTGTAACTACCAATTTATACTTTTTAATCCCTTCACCTTTTTCACCCAACCCCCTTCCCATCTGGCAACTGTCAAAGTGTTCTCTGTTTCTATGATTTTCGTTTCTGTTCTACTTGGTTGTTTATTTTGTTTTTTAAACTCAATTGTTTATAGATATGTGTTTGTTGCCATTTTATTGTTCATATTTTTGATTTTCTTCTTCTTCTTCCTAAAGAAGACCCTTTAACATTTCATATAATGTTGGTTTGGTGGTGATGTACTCCTTTAGTTTTTCTTGTCTGGGAAGATCTTTATCTGTTTTTCAATTCTAAATGATAGCTTTGCTTGGTAGAGTAATCTTGATTGGAGGACCTTGCCTTTCATCACTTTGAATATTTCTTGCCAGTCCCTTCTAGCCTGCAAAATTTCTTTTGAGAAATAAGCTCTCTTGTAGGTAACTAAGTGCTTTTTTTGTGATTTTAAGGATCTCTCTTTGTCTTTAACCTTTGGCATTTTAATTATGATGTGTCTTGGTGTGAACCTCTTTGAATTCGTCTTGTTTGGGACTCTTGTCACTTCCTAGACTTGTATGTCTGTTTTTTTCACAAAATTAGGAAATTTTTCTTTCATTATTTTTTCAAATTGGCTTCTAATTTTTTTTCTCTCTCTCTGTTTCTTCTGGTACCCCCATGATGTAAATGTTGTTACATTCGATATTGTCCCAGAGGCTCCTTAAACTATCCTCATTTTTTTGGATTCTATTTTCTTCTTGCTATTGCTATTAGTTGTTTTTTGCTTCCTTATATTCCAAATCACTGATTTGATTTTCAGCTTTATCCACTCTACAGTTGTTTTCCTGTAAATTATTCTTCATTTCAGTTAGGGTATCGTCCATTTCTAACTGGTTCTTTTTTACAGTTTTTATGTCATATTTTATGCTGTTGAAGTTCTCCCTCTTCCCCTAAGAACCAGTTCATCTGCTCTTCCCCTAAGTTCATTGAGCATCCTTATAATCAGTGTTTTGAACTCTGCACCTAGTAGCTTCCTTGTCTCCATTTTGTTTAGTTCTTTTCTTGGAGTTTTGTTTTGTTCTTTCATTTGAGCCATGTTTCTTTAGCTCTTCATTTTGGCAGCCTCCCTGTGTTTGTTTCTGTGCATTAGATAGAACTACTATGTCTCCCTAGCTTGGCAGAGTGACTTTATGTAGGTATCCTGTAGGCTCCAGTGGCACAGCCTCCCCTGTTACCCAAACTGTGTACTTGAGGTGCACCCACTGTGTGGGCTGTATTCATCATCCAGTTGTAGTTGAACCTTGATTGCTCTTGGCACATCCAAGATCAGCCACTAACTGTCCTGTCCAGGGTCACACAACATAAGCTATAAAGCTAACTGCAGATGGCTGCTTCTTGTGCTGGTCTTTGAGGTGCCCAGGCAAAACCAATCTGTGAACCAAGGCCAGCTGTTGCTACTGCCAGGCCTGGGGGCTCATTGAAGCCAGATGTTGCTTGTTTGAGAGAATTTAAGAAAACCTGATGCATGGACCAAGACAAGCCATTCATATGGAAAATCCACTGGAAACAGCTTGGGTTGGCGCACACATTGGGCGGAACAAATAGTGTGAGCCAGGTTGGTGGAGTCTGATATGTAGTCCACCTACCAGCTCTCTGGCTGTGTCAGGGGAGGGCTCAGAAAAGGAAAGATGGTCTCTGTTGGCTCTTCTGCCTGGGAGAGAGCTACCGCCCAGCTCCTGCCTTGATGCCAGACAATTCAGTTTCTCCCTGTATATCTCTGGTGCCTTTCAATCTGCTGCCCCTGCACCAGAGCTCAGAGCAATTGAGGCTGAATAAGTCTGTGCATGGGCCCTTTAAGAGGAACTTCCAGGGATTCCATCAGTTTCTAACTTCCAAAGTCTCAGTCCCCACTTACAGCCAGAAGTTATAGAGACTTATCTTCCTGGCACTGGAACCCTGGGCTGCGGGGCTTGTTGTGTAGCTGGGACCTTTTGCTCCTGAGATATCCCTGCTGATTTTTAACTGCCATATGTGGGGGTGTGGGACCAGTCCATTCCTCTTCTCCACCCCTCCTACCAGTCATGATGTAGTTTGTTCTTTAATTCCATAGTTGTAGAGTTTCCATTCAGCTCGATTTCTGGTGGTTCTGAATGATGATTGTTCTATAGTTTAGTTGTAATTGTGATGTGGTTGTGTGAGGAGGTGAACTATGTTTACCTTTACCCCCATCTTCACAAAATACTTCTTAATTGTGATTTTATGCCATTTTTCTCAAATAACCCAGGGCATGTCCAAGAATTCAATGGTAATATAAAACCATTTTTATACATGAAATTGTAACTGACTTAGCATTAAAACATGTGTACATTCTAATTTATTGAACTAAAGGTTTTAGGTGAGTCAATATATATATGAACAAAATCTTAAGATTAGCCACAGGATACAACAGTAGCCATTTTTGTTTACCTAATGTGTATATGGAATTCGGATGGCAACTTTTAGAAAATGGAAGAATTTTTATAATCTCTTTTTATATTGGTATTAAAATGTATAATTATTCCCTGAAATTGTCTTTTTAGCTGAAAGAGAAGCTTCTGGATCTTATATCTATTTCCATAAAAGACTAATTTAATCTATTCCTTTATTCTGTTATTTCAATGAAAAGGTCATTTTGTTTACTTTAGCAGAATTAAACTCTCAAAATAGAAGTTCCAAAACATAAATTTCTCACTTCCTAACTCTCCTTTATTGTTCATATGCTATGTTAAGATAATAGTTTAATATTTCAAGGAAATCTCAAAGTGACATTTTCCCCAATAATTCATGTTCTGAGCCAAGATTATTTGAGAAATATTAGTGTTTTTATAGTATAGCATCATATTTAGTATTTTATCTTTTTCATTTTATTTTTAAAGATTGTATTTATTTATTTAGAGAGAGGGGAAGGTAGGGAGAAAAAGATGGAGAGAAACACAATGCAAGAGAGATACATAAATCTGTTTCCTCTCATATGCACACCAACCGGGGACTAGGTCTGCAACCCAGGCATGTGCTCTGACTGGGAATTAAATTGGTGACCTTCTGCTTCATGGAAAGATGCCCAATCATCTGAGCCATGTCATCCAGGGCTATCTTTTTCACCTTAATTAATGTCTTCAAGAAAAATACAAATTAAGGTGATATACAATTGAAAAATAATAGGATAATGCCTTTATAGCTTTGGTCATAGCAGAATATTGCTTTTAAAAAAATTTGGCTCAAAAAGCATTTTCGGTGACCTATTTTGTATATGGCATGCTGGAAGGAACTGAGGAAATGCTAAGTGATGAGGATCTATTCTTTAGATATTTAATATCTAGTAAAATGACAGGGTGAATATAGAAAGGTCTTCCCTCCCAAAGAATGTTAAGCAGACTAAGTAAAAAATGAGGAAAATGGCTTGAAGGTTCTAGGGAGATAAAGAGCTTTAGTAACTTAGGGGATTCAGGAAATGTCATGTGAAAAAAGTGGGCCAGAGGAATTAAGAAATGAAAGATTTTTGATAGATATAGAAATGTTAGTATGCACCATTCTAGGTCAAAATAACATTAGGTAAAAATGTAAAAGCAAGGGATAAAATAACTTGGAGCTTTATTGTTTGTTTGCTTATTTGTTTGTTTATGAGGAATTTATGCCTGACATTGAGGTAAAAATTATCAATAAGCAAATAGTTTTATGAATCTGAATTGAAGATAGAAATTTTGGTTTGGAAACATGTTTTTCTCTCATTTCTTGCATTGTCAGTTGCTAAAGATACAAAGATAAATAAGGCTGAATCAGTTCTCAAGGAGCTGGCACACTAGTTGGAAGTTAAACATATAATTGAACAATTTTGATGAAATTGAATATATGTCATATTAAGGTATTAGCAAGGTGCTATCAAGGGAGGGTGTGATATTTGCTTAGGGAAATTAGGCAAGACTTGACAGATGGTGATGTTTCAATAGTGTCTAGAGGGTATAATGTGGGCAACTTCTCAAGGGAAGGAATAAAAACATGTCAAACTGTCAAATAACAAGCATCTTGATATGAGAACAATATTGTGTACATATGGGAAAAACAGATGAGATAGTACCAGACCAAAATTACTTTATCTACCATTCTAATAAATGTTCTAAATTTACCCTGTATTTGATGGTACACCTTTGAAGAGATTCTCTTGGGGGGGGGGGGCTATCAAATATATTGTGTTTTTAGAAAAAAAAAGTCTAATATTGAACAATATTAGAATGGTTCACAGCATCAGGGAGAAAGGGCCTTTGGTAGATTATTCCAATAAGCTTGACAATACATAATGAATGTCCAAAATATATCAGTATCAGATGTATCTTATATTCTAAGAGAAAGGTTTATAGTTTTTAATTGTAGATCATGGACTTCTGGGTTTCATGGGGCATTATTCAAAGTGAACATTAAGTGAAAAGTAAATAAAAAATAGCCCCTGCTCACCCATATACATAGAATTTTTATATTTTTTAATGATAAATAAAATGCAAATAATTTTAAAATGTTATGGCATTTGGGTCCAACAAAGAGTTGAAGATTATATTCATGCTTGAAAATATGAATATGCACTGATGTCCAGTTTATTTTTACTTATGGAGGGGTATAGATAGTGGTATTCATGTAGGTAAGGGATACAGAAGAAAGACCATGCTAATACGTGCAGATACGGATGTTGACCTTAAAATACCTGCAGATTTGTCCCAGGAAGCAGTTTAGATACAAGGATATTCTGTTGCTTAAAAAGGCTTTGGTACATAAATCTAGAATCTTATCATTCTATCTAACTTCTTATATACTACTAATGATTATTGAGACCATGGAAAGGGAATGTGTGGAGGAAGAGGAGACTGAGCACAGAATTCATTAAAACAGAGCTATGCAGAGAAAGCCATCAGTTACTAAATAGAAATGGTCAGGTAGAAAACCCAAAAGATCAAGGAAGATATCCCAACATGTAAGAGAGAAAGGAATACACCATTTCTTTAATACATTTTTATGAATTCTGAGATGACCATAATATAGTTTGTTTTGTTTTTATTTTTTTAAATATCTAGTACAGTTGCCACTAGAATTCTATCTACATACAATGGTATAAATATTGTAGATGAAAACTAAAGCAATCATTTGCCCTTCTTATTAGAAAAGTCAAAATAGCAGTTAAAGCAGGCAGTTAATGTGACATTTTATAAATAATATATCTGTTGCATGAATATGTGTCCCAGTTTGATGACATGGAGTAACAGTAAGTTATTTGAAGTAATCTTACTTCCATTATTTTTAGAATGTCAGGCAGTAAGTCCTTAGTGTGAGTAACATCTCAGAAAAAATACAAGGTTTTATTATCTCTTAATGTCTAATAGTTGACAGAAATTGCTCATGGGAAGTAATCTTGTTTAACAAGGTTAACTTGTATTTCATTTATTAGAAGGTCAGTTCCCAGTATACTCACTCACTTTTTTATTGTACACTTAAATTTTGGAAGGGGATTGATAAGTAGTAGCTAAATATTTGAAGCACACTTCCAATATTTTGACATGTATAATTTTAAGACTATTCAAATTGATATAATTCTAAAATATCATCATCTTATAGTAGACAGTTAGTTAGATATTAACCAAAAGGGAAGGTGTGAACAGAGCCAGATATCTGATTAAGCCTGATTAAGTTTCTCAGGCACCCCAGGGGTCTGGCCACATAACAGGGGAAGGGAGAAGATGGCACAGGGACCAGTCCTTTCATTAAGTGCATGCACAGTGAAGTCAAAATAGCGACCATAGAAGCAGGGGGGCACTGGCCTGGGGAAACCCAGGAAGGAGATTAGAGAGGGCATGGGCACAAATACAGGCCCAAGAAAAGCCAGGAACCAGACTGGTAGTTTGAAAGGAAGCCTGCTCTTTTTCCCAAGCCCAAGGAAATGTAGTGAGAAAACAAACAAAAGTCTACCCGGGTGGGGGTAGTGGAGAAGACAGCTGCGTGAGCAGGATGGAAGCAGAGACTGGGACTGAGCTGAGTTGCTGGAGCTCAGGTGCCAGGGTGACGGTGTTGAATTTCTGGGCCCTGGCCCTCCTGAGGCTGGTGAACACAGTTGGTGAAAACAGGTCTGTGCCCCAGGAGCTACACTTCTTCTGCAGTGAGATGAAGCTAAGCCGCCTGGTCATGGATGAGACATCAGGCATGGTGTGTCTGTGGGCAAGTTGACGTTGCTCAGCTTCAGCTGCTGGACCAGTTGGGGAAGCACTTCATTGACTGTGGAAACCTTTTCAAGGGTATCTGTTCCCTGTACTCCCTTTATTTTCTCAGGTGGTAATTTTGTACTCTAATAAATCTTGCTACTATCATTCAGATCTTCCTTCCCAAGTGTCTCTGAAATGCTTTTACCATGACACTACAAGAACAAGAACCTATTTCCAGGCTGAACAACCTCACAAGCTATTGTAGAAATTTGTGTTTTCCTTTTTGATTGAATGTGAAATAAAAATTCCAGGAAATAAAAGTACTAGTACTGTCACCAAACCCAGGTTCGACTGCCTGCCACACTGAAAGCCAAACTCATGAGACAGGTGCTGGGAAAAAGGAAAGAGGCTTATTCAAGTGCTGTCCACCTGAGAAGATGGGGAACTTTTATTTCTAAACCCATCCCACATCTCAGTGTATGCAAAGGTTTTTAAAAGGAGGGAGAGGGAAGGCAGTACACAAAGATCAGAGAGAGGTTGAAAAGTTCTCTACATGCACACCAGCACAGTCCATACTCTGATAAGGACCTCAAAACTTGTCAAGTGATGGCCTGGTGTGTGTCATCCTGGTTTTTGTCATCCTGATTTTATGTTGTCCTGGTTCTATGATTGCAGGTCATCAAATCTCCCAGAGCTGGGTTGATTGAAGGTTAGGGTCTGTATCTTTTGAGGATAGTTTCTAGGATTCTTATACAAACATGCTGTTTATCTACAAGCTACATATTAGTCAGAGTCAACACTTACAGAAACAATGTCAAAAGAATGGTAAGGTGCCTTACAATTCCCCACTGTTACAATATGCAACTGTCAGTGTTTCTTCTGTTTCCATGGAAGTAAGAGGGTTGTAGCCAAAATATTTTAAAAAATGAAAAACACTTAGGATTCAGTCTAGTTTATAGGTAAATAATAACATTTTATAGGCTGTTAACTACACTCTAATTTCCATAATTATGTATAATAGATTTTATTGAAATACAATTTTTTCTTAAAATCACTCTCATTTTTATCAAAGAGACAAATCAAGATCATTTCATTTAATTCATTAAGTCCAGTTTCAATTTGGTCTGATTATTTGTATACACATAACAAGAATAGTAATCGATCATATAAGCTTTCTTAAATCAGCTTCGTTAGAATTTTATAAGGAATTCCTTGATTTAATTTTAATTAGCCTCTCAGGGCAAAGAAGCCAAACCATACAGTTGCCATCAGGCTCTGCCTGCAATACCCATAGGTTTGTGTAAGTTCCTCAAGTTCTCCAGGTCCCCAATATATCTTGAGGTTCTTCCTTGCCATCTCCCAGGAAAGCAACCTTTGCTCCTTACCTGAAAAGACTGTCATGAACCATATGAATAAGTATGGTACCAGGTCATTTATCCAAGGGGCTTTCATTGGTTGTTAAAATTCAATCTTAATTCCTTACAGCTTTTTGCTGACATCCAGAACCTAGGTATATCTCTCTGAAACATGACATTCCAGTCAAAGTCTTGGTTAATAAAACCACAATTGACAACTGGCTTTATGTGTCATGTTATGAAGAAATTAGATTCCTATTGGATTTATGCAAACATATTGCCATGAAAATAATAATACTCATTAAGAGTTTTTAAATTATAGAGGAATCAAATAGGGAGAAAAATATAAATGCTTCAATATTGCTTATTAAGGTACAACTTATTAGATTGCTCTAAAAGTCTAACAAGTTTTTTTTTTTAATCAACAATATGTTGCTTCAGTTCATTTAGTCCCATAATCAGTTCTTGTTTATTCTGATTATTTGCCAGTATTTCCATGAATCCAGTTATTCCATAGAATTCTATAAATTTTTGTCCTATATAAATGTGTCATCTAAAACTTTTTATTAGAAATTCATATTTTAGAATATGTCAGTCATCTCCATGGATCTTTCTGAAGATGTAACATTTTTACTTATGTATCAAAGTGAAACAATGACTGCCTCTAAATGACAAATATTACTTAAAATGACATGATTATAGATCTGATCATAATGCAATTGACAAAGGAATTTTCTTTTTCTGTAACAATATTTTAAGATAACACTAAGAATTACAAATGAAATTATGTCAGACTAAGAAATCAATTAATTTTTTCTCCACTGTCAGTTGTATCTGGGGTTCCTGAGAGGAATTTGCAATCGGTTTTGAAAAATCAAAGGGAGCTTCCCAGTTTTTTTATAGAATTACGACTCTACTTCACAATCTATCTATGTACCTTTCCTTTTCTTTCTTATTTATTTTTTCCCATTTTCATTTCCCATCTTGAGAATTCCTTCTCCAATGTCTTTCTTCCATATAAAATGTATATCACTTTCTTTTTTTCCTTTCTCACCTTTTTACATTCTATTTTTAGAAAAATGTATTTTTAATTCTTATGCAGTTCCTTTCTAACTTAATTAGAATTCTTAGTTCCTAGAAACCTTAATTTTTAGTGACATCTAAAAGTAAGTAATTGTTTAGATTGGCAAATTTCTGAACACATTTCTTAACTTTAAGAAACAAATTCTTTTCTACTGGCAAATACACATTTTAAGAATCATAACAGAGATAACATGAACTTTTTTTTGTAAACCAAGACAAAAGCAAACCTATTTTATATTAATAACTTTAAAAGACATAATTGGATTCTTGATGATTAGTGAATTTCTTTAGTGTGCTCAAAAGTGAGCTGTTTAATTATCTAGTGTCTTTTACCAGTTTTAGAAGGCATGAGAAGAGGCAGAGGAGATAGGTTTCTACAGTCTGCATAGAGTTTGGAGTGACATTAATTTCCCCATTGTTCCCAGAACTGTAGCATTCCCTGGACTTCCAGGAGGAGAATTTAGGGTGTTTAAGAAACTAATTTTCTTGTGTTTTTTTTCTTTCTGAGCTTTACTGTCTGTGAGGGGAATGAGATCTTTTCCCACACTTTGAGCCATCAATTTTAATCTCATCTGAGTAGAATACTTATGACGTAACAACATGAAAGCTTGCACGTAGAAGATCTTAGCCCATTTTCCAGATCTTTTGTAGCAAAACAGTTCCAATTAGTCTAAAATGAAACCTAATGGAATTTCTGATGGGATCAAGACCAAACCACCCATTTCAAAATAGAAACAAAACAACATCTAAAGCAAAAACAGAGTTGAAACAAATGAGTACTCTCAAAATAAGTCCTCTATAAAGAGGCACTACCCTTAGAATCTTATCTCTCACTAGCAGGTACCAAAAATAACTGACAAAGTCTAAATGGCACACAGACCCAACAGTGAAGACAGGAGATTCCCACTGTGTGCAAAACAACAAAGATCAAACCAAGTCATCAAAATAGGAGAAAGCAAGCAAAGGACTACTGTAACTAAAGTTTATTTCAGACAGACAAGAGAAAAATATGAGAGCTCTCAGAGAACTCTCAAACAGAACAGACAGATGAGAGCTCTCCAACAGAAACTGACTTCTTTCCACAGAGGAACTTGGATTAGTAGAGAAACAAAACTATCAGACAGTTAAAGAGTAGTATTGTCACTATACAAATTTCTCAAGGCAATCATATCCAATGTCAAAAACACAATGATAAGAACACCCCACAACACATAAGCAATTAAGAAAGGATTTAGTACTGAGAAATCCGTGTAACCAGACCAGAAAGAGTGCTTAAACCAAATCCTACATCAGGGAACTAGAATTTTTCTCATCACAAAGCCTTGCCTCTCGCCAAGTGGCACCTACCAAATGAATCCTATGGTATCACAGAGTGGTTCAAAGATGCAGATGGTGGGGCACAAGGCTTCTGATTGTGCACACCAGGGACATACCCTGTTTCAGGCTAATCAGACCACCAATAATTTATTACCTTGCACCAGCTAAGAATTTCAGGCAGCTGATGGCTTTAGCGGGAGGGCAGGGAGAGTCCTTGAGATAAAGAACTCTTGGCAGTTGCTGGGAGATTCCTGCAATTTCTGCCATACTGTCAGCCTGCCACAAGCACCTGGGACCCCAGCTGGGGTGCTTCAGATCTTACTAGGGTCCACATTGTTCTGGCAGAGTCATCAAAATCTGTAACTGAACACAGGTCCAGCTGCCTGTCTCAATGAAAACCAAACTTGTGAGGTTTTGGGGAGAAGGAAGGAGGTTTATTCAAGTGCTGGCCACCTGAGAAGATGGGAGACTCTTGTCTCAAATCTCATCTCCACATCTCAGAGGTTTTTATAAGGAAGGAGAAGGAAAGAAGAACAAAGAGATCAAGGGAGGGAGTTAAAAAGTTCTGTTTGTGCAGACCAGCAGAGTCCATCCTGAAAAGAACCTCAAAACTGGTCAAGTGATGGTCTGGCGTTCGTCACCCTGGTTTTCATCATCCTAGTTTTCCAGTTGCAAGTCAGCAAATCTCCCAGAGCTCGGATGACTGATGATCGGAGTCTGTATCTTTTAAATTAGTTCCTAGGAGTCTTATATAAAGATGCTGTATATCTACAAGCTACATATTAGAGTCAGCACTTACAGAAGCAATGTTGAAAGAATAGTGGGGTGGTTTACAATTGCCCACTGTTACAGGACTGTTTAATTTATGTTATATAAAAATCATTCATACGTTTGCTTTGGTTTAAGAAAAAGCAAACACAATAGCATATATATTTTAGAGATATTTATTTCTAAACAGTTTTTGCAGAAATTTGTTTTTCCAAGGAGTAAGGTTGACTTTGTTTTGGCCTTTTTTCACTTTACCCACAGTGAATAAGTAAAAACCTTTCACTTACTTGGTGTCAATCTTGAAAACTCCCTGGGCTTCAAATGACCGATTAGTTCCAAAGCACTGAAGAAACCTCCATTATCTTGGTTTAGACCCTGAGCTGAGCTTTCACTGATGGCTGTTAACAGTCTGATAATTAGATTTCTTTCTGAACATAAGCTAAATTTTGTGAAGAATCCTGGAGTTTTACAATCACACCATTCATACTATAGTATAAAATGCAACTTTCCTGTTTTTGTTAAGTCCCGGAATTACACCCATGGTCTCTTTATCAAATGGTTGCTCAGCCAAGTCATAGCCTTAGTGTTCTCTTCAGAACAAGATTTTGCGCTTTTTTTCAATATAAATAGGCTGAGAATTTTTCAACTCTCAAAGCTGTGGTTCTTTTTTGCCTGCAACTTTCTTCTTGCTTTTCTCTGTAAGCAGTACAGAATATCAAAATCGCACTTTCAGTACTTTGCTTAAAAATCTCTTCTGCTAAATATCCAATTTCATCATGCACAAATTCTACCTTGCACAAAACACCAGAAAAAAGTTCAGCCAATTATTTTTTTCACTTCATTACAAGGATTATTTTCCTCCATATTCCAATAACGTGTTTCTCATTTCCATGTGAGACCTTATGGAATAACCTATAAATGTCCATATTTCTACCAATGTTCTGTTCATTATTATTTATGTATTATCTAAGAAGATGGAAGCTTTTGGTCCAGTTTTCTCTCTGTCTGTCTGTCTCTCTCTCTCTCTTTTTTGAGCCTTTGCCAGAATTGTCCTTATTGTCCATATTTCTACTTATAACCCCTTCATGGAAACCCAGGCTTTTTCTTGCATGGGCCTTAAAATTCCTCCAGCCTCTAATGATTTCTGAGTTCCAAAGAGGCTTCAACATTTTTAGTTATTTTTTACAGCAGCTCCCCACTTTTAATTACTAGAATTTGTCTTACTATTTTCTTATAGTTCTGGAGGCTGAGAAGTTCAAGATCAAGGTGCTGGCAAGGCAGCTTTTGTTCTGAGGCCTCTTATTTTGGCTTTCAGGTGGATTCTATTTTGCTGTGTATTCACATGACCTTTTCTTTTTACAGAGGAATGGTGGGGAGAGAGAGAGAGAGAGAAGAGGAAGAAGGAGATTTCCCTCTCTTCTTTTCTCTTATAAAGTCATCAATTTTATTGTAATAGAGCCCCATAACTGTGACATCATTTAACCTTCAGTGCCTCCTAATTGGCCCTATCTCTAGACATAGTTGCAATGGGGTTAAACTGCAACAAATAAATTCAGGGGACACAAATATCCAGTCCATAAAATATCCCTAATGATTTATTTCAACATCATACCTGGCATGGCATATCTCTAATATATAATTGTATCTAGTAGCTTTGATCTAATTATAACAAACATCTTCCCTTTCTCTTTACTATGGTATAGTCTAGAATTTCTTTTCTACTTATCCATTTTCTCTTTCTTCCCTTTTTCCATATATATATATATGTATGTATATATATATGTATATATATATATGAAAAAATTGACACCTGCCATTATTTTCTACTTTTATAGCCAGAACCACACACATCTGTTTGAATCAGTGTTTAATGCTGTTAATGGTAACTAACAAATGCATCTCTTAAAAACTTACCAAAACTTTTCATTGTAAAGACCAACAAGCCAGTGGAAGCAAGAGTCCTTCTTCTAGTGGTTCCAAATTGCTGTGATATTTCATAAAATGTTCTTAATTAATGCTTTTTGGTTACCTCCCACCCCCAACACCACCACCACCACACACATACACACACAGAGGCCAGTCCTTGCCCTTATTCCTTTCTTTAGTGCCTTTTTTTGGGCATGTACTGGTTTTGGATGATTTAATTATCCTTAATATTTGTTTTAATACCATTTGAACAGAGACTTTCACTTCTTCCATTGCTCACAATTGTACTCATGGAGGATATTTATATTTTATTTATTGACTCTACATTATTTATTTATAAACAACATTCATATTTTATTTCACTTTTTTATTGTTGTTCAAGTACAATTGTCTCCATACCCTTCCTAACACCCCTACCCATCCCTATTGCCCACCGTTGATCCATCCCCACTTTGGCTTTGTCCATGTGTCCTTTGTACATGTTCCTTGATGAGCCTCCCGTTCTTATCTCCCTCCCCCTTCCCGGACATTTTAAATATCAATTTTTTTACATCACATTTGTTTATTCAGTTTATTGTCTTTATTTTCTAAAGCAGAGGATGACTTTTTTGCCTTCAGATGTACAGTCATGGACGATGTGATGGTGGTGATATTTTCTGATAAATGTGTCCGTAGGCAGTTTCATCGCTGGGTGAACATCATACAGCGCACTTACAGAAGCCTGGATGGTATAGCCTGCTGCCCTCCCAGGCTATCTGGTAGAAGATAATGCTCCTAGACTACAAGCCTGTACAACATGTTACTCTACTGAATACTCTTGGCAATTGTAACACAATGGTAAGTGTTTGCATATCTAAAAATACCCAAACATATCTAAACATATAAAGTATATACTAAAAATATGATTTAAAATATTTAAAAATGGTCCACTTATATAGGGCACTTACGATGAGTGGAACTTGCAGGACTGGAAGTTGCTCTGTGTGTCAGCAAGTGAGTGGTGAGTTAATGTGAAGACCTAGGACATTACTGTAAACTACTGTAGTCTTTATAAGGAATATACACTTAGGCTGCACTAAATTTATAAAACAAAATAAGATCAAAAAAGGCACAGGGAAATGAAATGATCAAGTAAACCTAAGATGTATGAGGCTGCTGCTAGCCTAGTACAGAATACTGTTTTACAGCAAACTTTTAAAAAATAAGTACTAAAAGCACACTCTAACATAATAAGAAAAAATATAGTATAGCAAATACATAAACCAGTAACATAGTTGTTTATTATTACCAAGCATTGTGTCCTGTACAAAATTCTACATGCTGTCCTTTTATACAACCTGCAGTGCAGTAGGTTTATTTGCACCACCATCACCACAAACACATGACTAACATGTTGCACTATGATTTTAGGATGACTATCACATCACTAGGTGATAAGGACTGTCCAGCTTTATTATAATCTTATGAGACCCCTTTCATAAATGCAGTCTGTTGTTGACAGAAACATTGTTATGTGGTTCTGGATTATAACTTATCTTGTCATCCTCACATTTCTGAAATGTTTATTGATATAACCATAATTTTAAGATACACAAAGAAACTTCAGTGATAAATTATGTAAATAACCTGATTTACACAAATATTAAATGTCAGAGCCAGGAATAAAGTTTCACTGCTCTTCACAGATGAAGAAAAGGACAAACAATAGAAATACATTACTTCAGGGTGTAAAACTTTTTCTTGAAACTATATTCCAGAATAAATACACTGACTGTATTCTGAGTCATAAAGCAATTAAAAAAAATAAGTTTTATCCCTGGCTGGTATGGTTCCATGGATTAAGTGCTGACCTGTGAACCAAAGGGTTGCCAGTTTGATTCCCAGTCAGGGTACTTGCCTGGGTTGCAGACCAGGTCCCCAGCAGCAGATGCATAAGAGGTAACTACACATTGCTGTTCCTCTTCCTCTTTTTCTCCCTCCTTTCTCCCCTGTTCTAAAAAAAAAAAAAAATCTTAGAATAAAATAATAGAATTATATACATATACATATATATATGTGTGTGTGTGTGTATTTATATATATATATGAAATCACCTCAAAGAATCTTCCTAAAATATACAACAAGGGGGAAAATGATATGAAATCATGAACAACTGAATGCATATTTAAGAAAAGGTAATATAGTTTACATTAATAAAATTGGTAAAGGGGCTGAGAACCTTACAGACACTAAAGTTTCACTAAAAAGTACATATGCTTCTTAATGCCTAGAAAGGAAATAAGATAAGAAAATTACTCATTAAGTATCTTACTGTTACCATCAGTATTTAGCTAGTTATTTAGAAAAGAAAAGAGAGTAAAGGGAACTAGACATTAAGCTTAATAAACTGGGGAGCAGGATGCTTCACCAGGAAGCTACAGCTCTTCACACCCCAGGGGATTACAGCATTGCTTCTCCAAGGGCGTTAATAATCCTCCATCCTCCTCTCCAGTAAAGGATTGTTGGAGGGGCCCAGGGGGAGGCATTAGACCACAGAGACCTGTCTGTCTAACTATGGTGTGGACAGATCAAAGCCCGCAGAAGTTTGGAAATTGATTGTTCATGTTCAGAAAACACTTGGTCTGCCCCAAGCACCAGCTCATGGTTATAACCTCAGAGGAACAAAGGAGCTCTTTCTCTTGCACATGACCTGAACTCATACAGTGTCCTTGCCTGTTCTCTTCATGGCCATGTGGCCTTAGCAGTTGCAAGGCCCATGGCTATGCAACTCCACATGCAGGCCTCAGGAGGGAGCCTGAATACTGAAGTGCAACAGTTGGCTGCAGCTGGAAACAGAGGCGAAGCTGGATGGGTGCTGGACTGAGGCATACTTTGATGTGGAGCATAAGCTCTTGGTAGTAATCTTAACCTGCCCCTACAGAAGACAAGACTGAGCCTTTCCTATGGCAAGATGGATGGAGATGGGACATTGGGAAGACAGGAGAGGAGCCCCATTAATTGTACATCACCAATGAACCATATCACGCAGCCACATCCTCCCTCCGGGTCTCAGGGAATTCTTTTTCTTTAGATACCACAAGAACCTCACTTCCACCGATAACATTACCAACTTTATGAAAATAAAGTCTTTTGCATATTTATAAATAATATGTTTCATAGCTTTTAAAACATTTATAACCCATTAACAGAGTTTTCTCATAACAGTTGATTTACTTTTGAAAAACTAAGGTTAATATAACAAATAATTAAACAGAAATGGTAACAACTTCCACTTTAGTGAAGGCTGACTTCAACTTCACAAGGTAATTTACAATTATACATCTAACATTTTTCTCAATTATTTTTCAAAATTTTAAAACAAAGTTTTTAACATTGCATTAAATACATTAATAGGGATAAAAAATTCAGCATAAAATTAGAAAATGCAGATTTTAAAGCCAATAATAACATTAGCTCAATTACATTGCCGCCAGGAAGCACAGTTGTCAGATGGCCATGACCAGTTTCAGTGCTGGTCTCGTGGGGCAGCAGTGATGCTGCAGTTCAAACAGCTTTACAATGGACACTGGAATTTTAGATACTTTATTAAAATTTTACTGATATGTCCATGAAATATTTTTTAAATAACATCCAGTAGTTTTTCCTGTTATAGTAACTGTTTTCTATGGGTTTACAAATATATCTTATTTAAAAAGGAAGGAAACAGAGTTTATCAGTCCTTTTTTAAAACAGCTCTTGCAATATTATTTGTCCATTTTTCCATAATCACATTCACTCTTCTAAACCAACTCTGATTATAACACTTCTGAAGAGTCATCAAGGAACATGTATAAACCCATGGAAAAACACAGAGGGGGAGGATTGAATGTGGGAGGTGGGGTTGGGTAGGGTGGGGAAGAATAATGGGGACAACTGTAATTGAACAACAATTAAAAATGTAAAATTATACTTGTTTTTAAAATGATTTTAACAAATGGTACATGTCAAGGTAAATTCTTTCCTTGCATATTAAAAACAAAACCATATCTACTGGTTCAAAATGCATTTAAAATATATAAAAATACCTCAATAATTTTTTAAATAAGTTAATGTTTTTACACCATATTTATAAAGTCCTCATTTTATAAATTTCATAAATGCATCTACACATTTACATATTATCTTTCTAAATATAAATGTATAGTATCACTTCATAAGAGAGTTCTCAACTAATTATCCCTCAATACTTAGGTCTAGATAAACGATTTAATATATTAAAGTGTATTTTTCACCTAAAAAAGGGGGTGAATTAAGCTACCCATATTTTGCCATGTATAAATGTGCACTTTTTTTGCCCAAAACTTTTGAGGGACAAATAGGGATGAACATTATATATGGGCACGATGAATACATACCATGGGTATAATAATCCCATGTATAATGCACACAAAAACAGGTCTGCCATTATATATGGCAAAGTACAGTAAATGTTTTCAAGATCCATTATGGAGTCAAACGTTTGAGTTATAAGATTTCTCCTTTTAGTTGTGAGTCAGTCAATTAAAGGCAAGTTTACTTAATTGTGGTACCTGCATAACTGTAAATGATATTCTTTGCTTAAACTTTCACTTTTCAAATGAATGGGAAATATTATAAATTTATATTACTAATATTTTAGGCCCCCTGACTGCTTTGATATTGAGTAGAAATGTAGATACCAAGTTTGGTATATTTCCACACTTCCCAGTTGTTTTTCTTATTATTTTCTCATTTAAGGTAATAGATAAAATTTAAACAAAGAAAAAGTAAAAGCCATTTTATACTTGGGATCCCCTATAATTAGGAGAAAAACTAATCAACATGTTTGTCCATTAGAAGGGAAATTTTCCAAGACAAGAAATGTAAAACCTTCACACTGATTTAGACTCTCCTGCCAGAGTGTTGAAAACTTCAGTATTGATATTAGGTAAAAAAAGACTTTAAATAGATCATTGAATTTAAAAATTGTGATTTTTGTAAACAAAAGTAATACAAACCTCTCTAGTCAGCAAAAGTGACAATTTATAACCTAAAATATGTCACTGTTATATTTGAATCTAATTTAATTTTTCCCTACCAGAAGGATATCATGAAACTGATGATTTTAAGAGTATGTTACATAAATCTAATTTCATATTTCTTTGCTAATTCATTTTTTTCTTATTGATTCTCTCAACCTAGCAGGAGATATTATAAATCCTTGCTGATTCTATAACCCTATAACATGTTTCATAAATTACTCTGTAAAGTTCCTTGTACAGTTAGTCTAAACTCTTTGTGTATATACAACTTTCTAGGTATTTCATGTATTAGAGAAGACTTTCAGAGAATTAAATGTAGGGCTCTAAGAGAAGGCTAAAACTATTCTAAATAAAGCTGCATTAATATGTGTAAACCTTGATACTTAATTATATTCAGCTGTAACACATCCTTTAAAACAATAACAAAAGGAACTTGACATAAATATGCTTAACCTCCATAACTAATTTTGAGTTTGCTACACTGTTTTCATCAGAGCAGTTTATTGTATCAGTTTGCTAGGTTTGCTATAACAAAATACCACATACTGCATGCTTTAAGAAAAAAAAAATACATTTTCTCACAGACCAGAGGCTGGAGGTTCAAGATAAAGTTTTCAGCAGGTTTGATTTCTACACAGGCTTTCTCCTTGGCTTGCAGATGGTGGCCTTCTTGCTGTGTCTTCAATGGGTCTTTTTCTCTGTCTGCCCTGTCATTCCTGGTGTCTGTTCCTTTGCCTATAAGAACAACAGTTACATTGTATTAGTATCTTGTCCTTGTCATCTCATTTAACCTTAATTACCACTTTGAAGGCCCTAACTCCAAATAGCACCTTATGAGGTTAGAGGGCTTTGACATATGAATTTTAGGGGAAGACACTTCAGTCAACAACATTTATTAAATGTTTATATAAAATATCATGGAGTTTAAAGACTCACAGGAGGGTCCTGAACAATGTGCTGAAACACAAATATTGCCAACAAAGAGTAACTCCAGATAATTAGGTTTTGTTTTGTTACGCCTTGCAGGAGGAAAATATCAGTCAGTTTTACAGCATTGATATTTCTATCAGGCTTTCTTTCAACTTCAAAGTATCTTGTCAGTCTCAGAAGTAATTTGAAGCTGTCATTCCCTGCTATGAAGAGATTAAGGAGCCCTGATGTGGGGCCATTTGCAGAACTTATGTCTAGTAATGCGCACTTTAGATAAAACATCTAAGAGATTCATAATTATTGTTTCAATGATATTTTCTTCCCAATCTTGTAATAAATGATGGATTATTAAATTATTATGTGACATATTTTGTATCATTTATAGCAGCCATAAAATACATAATGAATTTTTTTTGTTGTTCAGATACTTAAAATGAGGAGCCAGTGCTTCCAGAAGATGGAAATAATTCCTAGTATAATAGGTTAAAGTGAATTTATTTGTTTTTGAAAGAATAATTTGGGTAGTACAATAAATAAATATGATAGAAGTTCTCTTAATTAATTGCTTCTTAAATGTTTAGGTTAAAGCATAATCTACATTTTCTCTGAAAATATAATCACGGATAGTTACATAATCTAGAGAACTTCTGAATAATCTTTCTACATGCTTCCATCTGGGAGGCTCCAAAATTCATTTGTGGTTGTCACCGAAACCTTTTCTCCTAGTCATAGCTCTTCTTGTAATCATATAATTTGATTAAGTATTAAAGCACAGTAAACTCCAAGCTTGAGACAGTTGTTTCTGTGGATAGTCAGTTTAATATTTTGGAAATCCACTGAAAAAGTGAATCATTAAAATTTTCAGTTAAATTAATTATTGGTGCAACTTTATAAATTTGGAAAAATCATAAAATTTAGGCTTATCTGCTTTTATTACTTCCTACTGTTTTCCATGTTTCTCTATAGAAGCTGAAAATAGAAAATGTGAATTAATCTACAAGTAAAGTATTTGAATTAGTAACTAAAATTCACTCTACAAAACAGTCAAGTCCAACCAAATGTATCAAGAAGAAATAATACTAGTTCTTTATAAATTCTTTCAGAAAGTACTTGAAGAGGGAACATATCTCTAGACTCATTCTGTGAGGCTAGTATTAGCTTGATATTAATAACTTTATTAAAATATGATGAATGTCAATGCTTGTCACGAATGCTTACATGCAAAGTATTATTAATGTGCTGAACAGCTGATAGTGTGGATAATTACAGTTAATGGAAATAGATTACAAATAATCTAGGTTAGAATGGCAGAATATGTTGTTTTAAAATACCATGTTTTCAACAAATAATTTTCAAGTTAAGATTGCTATAATTATCTAACTCCTTTCCCTATCCATGTATCTCAATTAAATGACAATCTCTATAATAATGTTGTCAAGTTAATTTTAAAGCAAGACATTTAAACTTTTAAACTACTTAATTACTAAATACCAATGATATCTACATTTTAACAAACCTTCAGTGATCTTCACAAAATATGTCCCAACATTATGCAATAAAAGGTTGCAAACCATATGAATGCTAATTGGCTTATTTCAAGCATTTGCACTTTTATGAACCTAAATTGAGTTCACAGAGTTACAGTAGATAATTAGTGATAATGACTAATTTTGCTAGTATTTGGTAAATTTTTTATTTAATGTTTGTTTAATTTATAGAAAGTATAACTAAACCTTAGATTAAGGGGTGATTATTAAATATATTGTTAATGAAGGTGCACAATCAGCACATTAAGAATTGTCCTCTTCCTTTTATGAATTCTATATATGTTATATGATTTATTTATTCATTTTTATTTTAAATTAAATTTATTGGGATGACAATGGTTAATAAGGTTATACAAGTTTCAAGTGTACAATTCAATGATACATCATCTGTATATTGCATTGTGTGCCCACCACCCAAAGTCAAGGTTTCTTCTATCACCATATATTTGAACCCCTTTATCCTTTACAACTCCCCACACCTCTGAAAAAACAACAAATACACATGAAAATTCACAGATGATAGCATGGTGATTACCAGGCAAACGCATTTTGGCTAACATGGCAAATGCATTTTCCCATGTGGCTGGGTCTCTTTTCATTTTCCTGAAGTTTTCCTTAGCCTGCGGAAGATTTTCATTTTCACAAACTCCCATTTGTTTATTCTTCCCTTTATATCGCTTGCAATAAATGACCCTGAATAGCCACAGCAATTTTGAGGAAGAAGAACAAAGCAGGAAGGATCACAATGCCTGACATCAAACTATATTATAAGGACACTGTAATCAAGCCAGTCTGGTACTGACATAAGAACAGACACAGAGATCAATGGAACAGAAGAGAGAGCTCAGAAATAAACCCATGTCTCTATGGTCAATTAATATTTGACAAAGGGGATGGAAGTATAAAATGGAGTAAAAATAACCTCTTCAACAAATGGTATTGGGAGATCTGGACAGCTACATGAAAAAAAATGAAATTTGACCAAGAACTTATACCACACACAAAAATAAACTCAAGATTGATAAAAGAATTAAATACAAATTGTGACCCCAGAAAAGTCATAGAGTAGAGCATAGGTATGAAAATCTCAGATATTCCACACAGCAGTATTTTCACTGACTTGTCCCCTAGAGCAAGGGACATAAAGGAAAGAATAAACAAATGGGACTTCATCAAAATAAGAAGCTTCTGCGCCGCTAAAGAAAACTTCAGCAAAATGAAAAGGAAACCAACTGTATGGGAAAATATATTTGCCAATGATACCTCGGACAAGGGTTTGATCTCCAAAATATAGAAAGAGCTCACACAACACCAATCTGAGAAGACAAACAATCCAATTAAAAAATGGGCAAAGGACTTGAACAGACACTTCTCCAAAGAGGACATGCATAGGACCCAGAGACATATGAAAGGATCCTCAGCATCACTAGCCATCAGAGAGATGCAAATTAAAACCACAATGAGATACCACTTCACACCAGTCAGGATGGCCATCATAAACAAATCAACCAACAACAGGTACTGGCGAGGTTGTGGAGAAAAGGGAACCCTGGTTCACTGTTGGTGGGAATGCAGACTGGTGCACCCACTGTGGAAAACAGTTTGGAGTTTCCTCAAAAAACTAAAAATGGAACTGCCTTTTGACCCAGCAACTCCACTGCTGGCATTATACCCTAAGAACCCTGAAACGCCAGTTCAAAAAAACCTGTGAACCCCGATGTTCATAGAAGCACAATTTACAATAACCAAGAATTGGAAGCAGCCTAAGAGCCCATCAGTAAATGAGTGGAACAAAAAAGTATGGTACATTTACACAGTAGAATACTACACAGTTGAAAGTAAGAAGGAGCTCCTACCGTTCAGAACAGCATGGATGAAACTGGAGAGCGTTATGCTAAGTGAAATAAGCCAGGTGGGGAAAGACAAACATCATATGATATCACTTATAATTCGAACCAATCAGCTAAAGAAAGAAGTAAACAATGTATAACCAGCCAAACTGAAATAAATGTAACCAGACTGGCAGTAATCAGAGGGGAGAAGGAAGGGGATGACTGGGGAAAGAGGGAGAAGCATCAAGTCAAACATCATGTATAAAGGACCCATGGACAAACCAAAAGGGGGTAGAATTGAGGGTGCAATGTGGGGGTCCATGGCATGGAGGAGAGCAGTGAGGAGAATGGAGACAGCTGTACTTCAACAACAGTAAAAAAAGGAGAAAAAAATAAATTTGCTTCTGTGCATTGGATGATAAAGAAAATGTTCAAATGTAGTTTTATAATGCAAATGTCCTATTTCTTCTTTATACTAACATTCAGGTATTTTAATTACTATACATACAAATTATATTAAAAATAAATCTTTTGAATTATACCGAGAACATGTTATACAAAGTAAATATATATACATGCATATATGTCAATAGAGCAAAGTAACTTTCCCATATATAAGATGCTTGAAATCGAAAAAGTCTGCCAACAATGCTTTCAAAGTTAAATAGCTTTTGATAATTACTGGTTTTTAACAAGTCAGTTTGTAGTGAGTCTCAGAGTCTTATGAACTGGCAGCAATCTACTGATTGGGATGCGGGTGGACGGGTCAATCTTTAATTATCTTGGTGCTATTGGGTGTACGTGTAATTCTGAAAAACATTATGTCTGGATCAATGACAGGCCTCTAGCTTGTTACACACAGCCAGGAGCAACATCTTCATGACCTCTGAGGATTGGATTCTCTACTGGGTCCTGAGAGGCAAACTCTAGACCTACAGAAACAGCCAACCATTTCTCATATTCCAAACAAGGTTTCAGCCTGGAGATGATAGTTTAGAAAGAATAATATCCTATAAATTAAAAAATATTCCTGAATGTTACCTGAAAATACAACAATTAACACAAAATTAGAAGTGTGTAATAGTAAACCAATCTCTTGCTTAGCTAAGTAAAGTAACATCTTCAAGTAAACTACTATTTTCTACTCAAAATGAGATAGATAAATAAATTCAATTACTAGAAATTGAATTTATCTCATAATTACATTTCACAATTACATGCACATACCCTACAACTTTTTTTATTTGTAAAGGTGCATTTCAACCTGTAGCCTACCTGCTTTCAAAACAGTGTGAGTATTTTGCAGCAATTCTTTAACTGTACTCAGTATCCAAATAAATCATGTAATTACAGTGTGGGAAAAAACCCCTCTGTACTTGTTTGGGTTTTAACAATGCATTAAATTGAAAAAGCAGTTTGAAATGCAGTCGTCTCCAGAATGGGGAAGTTTTTATAAAAAAATAATGTACTTTCAGTGAGGCAACTAATTACTGACACTACAACTGGACAATTGTGTTTCCAACAGCTAGTTTCACAGCATCTCTGTAGGATAAAATTCAGTTTTAAGATTTATAATGTAACTGAATTTTGCCAAAAAAAGAAAAAGTTGGAGTTAGACACAGCTGGAAGGGACTTACAGACCCCTGAATGGAATCTCTACTTTTAACCAAATAGGAAAATCATATCAGGAAAGCTCAAAAGTTTCCCAGGATCATACAATTAATTGCTTCCAACGAAGGCTAACCCTAAATTATTGACTGTTAATGTTTTTGTTCTAGCAGAAAGAGAAACACTATCAAGAGTAAACATGATATATAAGTAAATTATCCGCTATGTAGGAAGGTGATATGAGTCATGAAAAAAGGAAAAAAAATAAGTAGAAACAGAAACATAAGGATTGTTAAAGTTGCATAAGAGTGAGGTAGTGTAACTGCAGTATCCCATAGAATAGTCATCATTTTCATCATCAAGCAGGAGAGATTTGAGCAACGGTTTGAGAGACGTGTGTGAGTCAGCAATGGAGACATCTGGGGAAGCATAATCCAGATAGTGAGGGCTGATAAGCCAAAGGCACCATCTTAGTGGGGACACTGTGTAGTTTGTGCTACCATTCCTCAGCCAGGGTGGCTAAAGTGGAGTGACTAAAGGAGATATAAGGAGGTCACATAGGATTTAGAGGACAAATAGGAACCATTGATGAGTTTTGAATAACGAACTATTGGACTTAGTTTTGAAGTAAACTTTCTAGCTGCTGTTTTGTAAAAAGCCGATAGAAGAATAAGAGCAGAAATAGAGAGACCTGTTAGTAATATAGTGACAATATGGTAGTTCAGACTTGGGTGTTAGCAGTAATGAAAATGGTTGGAATTTCCAATATATTTGAAAGCTGGGCTTAATATTGGCTGGGTTAGATGTGGAATTTGAGTGGTATCTGAATGGCATGCAAATGGAATGTGACATTGTTGACTCAAAAAAGCTGAGGCAGTAATGACATCAAGATATGTGGCTTGGTCCTAACCTTAGAGGAAAAGCTTTCAGTTTTTCACCCTTGGATATGACATTAGTTGAGGGTTTGTCATATGTGGTTTTTATTATGTTCAGGTACTTTTCCTCCATACCCCATTTTAAGGAGTGTTTTAGTCATAAATGGATGTTGTATCCTATCAAGTGCTCTTTCTGCATCAATTGATAACATCATAAGATTGCTATCTTTTATTTTTTTAATGTGTTGTATTACATTGATTGATTTTCATATCTTGAACCATTCTTGTGGCCCTGGAATGAATCCTGCTTGATTGTGATGTGTCATTTTTTAAATATATTGCTGTATTTGATTTGCTAGTAATTTGTTTAGGATTTTTACAACCGTATTCATCAGTGATATTGGTCTGTAGTTTTTTTGTGTGTGCTATACTTTCCAGGTTTTGGTATCAGGATTATAAGGGCCTCACAAAATGTGTTAGGAAGTACTACCCCTTCTTCAATTTTTTTTTGAAGAGTTTGAGAAGGATAAGTAGCAAATATTTGAATGTTCAATAGAATTCACTAGTGAAGCCATCTGGACTTTTAATATTTGGGAGGTTTTTGATAGTTATTTCAGTTTCCTCACTGTTCATTCGTCTATTTAGATTTTCTAATTCTTCATGATTCAGTCTAGAAAGGTTGTATGTTTCTAGGAATTTATCCATTTATTCTAGGTTATTCAGTTTTATGGCACATGGTCTTTCGCAGTGCTCTAGTGTGATCCTTTATATTTCTATGATGTCTGTGGCAACTTCTCTTTCATTTCCGGTTTTATTTACATGTGTATTTTCTCTTTTTTCCATAGTGAGTCCAGCCAGGGATTTGTGCAGAGTGTGTGTCATAGAAATGTGTCCTTGACACCTATATAATACTATCTTATTAATGTCATACCAATGCATTTAATTAAAAATAATAATGTAATCATTACAGAAAAGAGATATGTGGCTTGAGCAACCAGAAAGGCAGAGTTTCCATCTTAAAATGAGAAGAAGACTATAGGAAGATAAACTTGGGGGAGCAAGTTTGAGACTTCAGCTTAGTTCATTTACTAACCCTCTAAATTGGACTGTTGAGCAAACAATTGGATAAATGAATTCGGATATAGAAAGTAAGTGTAGAATGGAAATGTAAATCTAGATGTTTGAGGCATATAGGTAGCTGTTAGTTAAGTCCAGAGGCTGGATAATGTCTCCAGAGAATGAAAATAAGGTCGAGAAAAGATACAAAACTTAAACCTTGGAAAATTTGCTATTTAAAGGAATGAGAGAAGACTAGGAATCCAGAAAGCAGTTGAAAAGGAATTTCTAGTGGTTAGAAGGAAAACAAAGGGAAGGAGGCACCCTGGGAATTAAGTGAAGGAAGTCTTTCAAAGATGAGAAAGTGAACAGTGTGAAAAATGCTACTGGGCAGTCAATATTAATAACACTAAAATAATTTTGAAACAAACCTTATGAAAGTTATTGTGACATTAGGAAGGGTAATTACAGTGGTGTTATAGAAAGAAAAGCTATAATAAAGTGTTTGTGTGAGGACATGTTCATCAATGTATCCCATCAAAAATAAGATGCCGTTTGTATACTGGCAAGGGATACTCCAGAGTATTAAAGTACAATAATTATAGACTTAGAACTCAGTCTTAGGACCCTTTAATTCTTTAACACTAGATCCTACTGCTAAATATATATTAAATAAAATCTGTCTTTGCAACCTTAATTACCTATCTAAATACTCACTAGAATGCCTTGTTCATTATTAATGGGCCTCATTTGGAAGTCAAATATAAGGTCCAATAACTTAGTTGCTGGTGAATGTGAAAATAAACATCTGACCATTATGGTTAATTTGAATATTTAAAGGTGTAAGAAAAATTTCAATTTCCCCTCCCTCCATGAAATTTATACAATTATCGTATTTCCCTCAGCTTGATTGAAAAGTCTATATTTATTTGTTCACATATGCTTATACCATTTTTTTCCTATCTGTTACAAAGCCTTTCATCATCTTTAAAACTGTAAGACTACTGCCAAAATAACAGAAGAGTTGAACAATTTTACCCCATTGACCAGATCAATTAGAGTTAAGAACATGCAAATTCTCATCTTTAGTTTTTACATTTCCTTAATCATTTTATGCCAATGTGCCCTAGCAAAAAGTTGATATGATGATATTTGAAAGTCATTGTGTATAAAAATAAGCTTGAGGCATTTAAAAAATATAGTCTCTCACACCGCACTCCATTGATTTGGAATCAATCTCAAATGCTACTTTCTGGATATTTATATTTTTAATCAAGAATTCCATTTGATTTTTAGCACATTAACCCACATAGCTAATCAAAAACAATTGTGAATATTTTTTTAAATCCATGTTCTGGGTTCTCCTAAGATTTGGGTTTCTTTGCATTTAAAGATACTAAATTATAGTATCTTTAGAAAGATTACAAATGTGTTGTGAGCTTGAGTTCTTATCCAAAAGTGGGAATTTTGCTGAATATACAACATGCTTTTTGGAATTAACAATTATACAATCTTGAGAGATGGAAATTACCTAGAAGTCATTGCATTTTATCTTCTCACAAAGTACAGGATTGTATCTCTCCATAATTATATTTACAGTTTGGATAAGCAAATTTGATAGGCTCACAGAGAATTTAAGAGTATAAAAGGAGAGAAAACAGATGTCCACAAATAAATATAATAAAGTAAAAATTGCATTCATAATAGGGAAAGAAAACCACTGTGGGATATTTAAAATAAAAAGAAATTATTTCAAGAAAGGTGGACTAGGGAAAAATAAATGAGGTGATCACATTTTTTTTTGTATTTCACTTTATTTTTATTATTAAAAATTTTAATCATATTATTTAAGAATAGATGGTCTACAATCTTATATTGGTTATATTAGTTTCAAGTGTACAATATAGTGATTAAACAAATTGCATTTAAGCTGGACTTAAAAAGAATGTAGAATGGGGAAGATATAGGAAAAGTGAGGTGAAATATATTGGAGCAAATCATAAGCAAAGTCACAGAGTTAGAACAATCTAGAATGACAGAAGACTTGCTTCTCAGGTTTATGAATATCCATGTTTGTAGATTCTGTTTCACATACTCAGTTATTAAATTAAAAATTTTCTTGTCACAATGCATGTTGCCATCATTCTGGCCCATTCATACATCCCATCCCATGAATTTAAAATTTTAAATAGGAACTCATACATCTTTTCATGAAAATTTAAATTTGTTACATTTATAATCATATATGTAATTTAAAAAAATCTGTATTCTCATTATACTTTCCTTTTAAACCACCTCCCTACTAATTTCATAGAAGATAGCCCCAGCTCCTAAACCAGGAGCAAGAGTGAGACATCTCTATCAATGAGCCATAAAGGGAAGTATGCAAGGGACTTCTGGTAATGATTGTCTCTCTACAGAGGCATGTGATGGGGAAATGATAACATATAAGTATGTATGTATATATCCTTACACATCCTATATGTATGGGATACATATATATATATATACATAATGTAAATATGTATGTGTATCTATATATATGTTAGAACAGTATGTGACACAGAGTGAGCACTATAAAGGCTAAAACAATTTAAGTTGGTGTGCTGTTGGATGCTGGCCCAGATCCCTGACACCGCTAAATTATTAAGCCAAGAAACTCTTTGCCTCAGACTTAATAGGTGATCAAAATACATTCCATGTATAGGGTATTATTGAGGTTTCTTTTCCATACAGTTGCAATTACCCATAATACGTGCCTTCCACATTCACATTTGTGATTATTTCCTGTTGCTATCTCCTCTCTCACCCCCACCAATATTGTTGAAACCTTTCCTGACAGTATCTCCTGAGAAGATAATGACTCAGCCCATACTCCTGGCTTGATTTTCTTCACTAAGATCATGATACGTCACAGAGACCAAGAAGAGGTTGAGGGATCTGTCAAACCCTGGTTAAAACTCTGAGGAAAGCTTTTACATTATATATAATTTAAATAACATGAAAAATGAGTTAAAACTAAGGAAAGGACAATTTTTTAAATAAAATTTCTTTAAGTGGTAGTTTACATATTAATTTAAGGAGGTGGAGTCAACAAGATATGGTAATTGATGTGACATTAACTGGAAGACATAGAGCTAAGGAGAACCACAGGCTTTTGGCTTGAGCAAACAGGTAGAACAAAAAGCTATTCGTTAATTTATCATCAAGAGAACCTTGTGGAGTGGAAGGTAAACTTACAGCAAAAGCAACAAAGTAAAAAGCAGAAGTTCTAGGTCCTAGCCTCTATTTGACTACATAAGGAGAATTTCTTTGGGATTGATCAGTGTTAACGCATCTCTTGTCAGAAATAGCACCAAATTGCTTTTTCTATTATATTTTGTAGATTTCTTTTGTAGTATTTGGGAATTAATATGTCATAACAACACCCACTTTGTAAATATAAGTTAGAGTTAATATTTTACTTGTAAAGACAAATTGCAAAGTAATCATTAAGTCAATATACTATATTTTCATACAAATATAATGTGTATGTGTGTATATATATATATAATATATATATGTGTGTGTGTATATATATATATTTATATATATATATAAAACCAGAGACTAGACAATTATTTTCATTGTAAGTAATTTTATTTCAAACTATACAACAAATATCCATGAAAAAGCAAATAACATCTTTAGTATAGAATTCAGAGGAGCCTGCATTCCTCTTTTAGGAAAGTAGGTTTTCACATAACATTTGCTATTTATCATTTCTTGCAAAAAGTATTATTTACTGAAAACATATTTTTGATCATTCGATTCCACATATGAGTAAAATCATATGGTATTTGCATTTCTCTGGCTGGCTTATTTCACTTCACATAATGTTCTCCAGGTTCATCTACAAATTGAACTAACAAGCAAAACAGAGACAGACTCATAGATGGAGAACAGATGACAGCTAGTGGTTGGGGGAGATCAAGGGGTAGAGGAATTGAGCAAAAAGGAAAAAGGACTCATGGACATGGACAACAGTGTGGTGATTATTGGGGGGAAGGGGATATAAAGGGACTAAATGATAATGGAAAAATATAATAAAGATTATATATTTAAAAATATTTTTGGAAACAAAGTGACAAAAGATCAGTACAAACATGTTTCTCCTTTCACATGTATTATCTCATTAACAATTAGAGAAATTCAACCTAGTATACAATGAATTTTAAAAAATCCATTGGGTCTTTAAACATTCTGAAAAAGTCAGTATTGCCAGAGCTAATACACACAAAATGTCTTTATTTTATGTTATGATTTAAAGTACATACATTTTTCATTAAATTTTATCTTAATGGTTCTTTTAGAATTGCCAAGTGTATTTTTCTAGACATATCCAAAATCAATATAACATCAAAGAACAGACAAATGTGCTTAAAGGTGAATTTATCTTCAAAAAGTTGTTATACTAAGAAAACATATTTAATCTAACTTTAATGAGCACTTACAAGGTAATTTATACTATGCTGTGGTAGTAAAGTGTGATGGAATTTGAAGTCTTTCATACCGTGGCAGAAACATCAGCTGTGTCACTTATTAGCTGCTCGATTTAGGGAAGTTACTTGAGTCTTTAATTCTTAATTTCCTTCTTTATAACATAGTTTTATAAGTAATGCCACAGAAAGTGTTAACAATGATTAAGCACAAAGCATTAGACTGTGTACACTAAGAGTTGTCAACCCTGAATCCAGGTTGCTTGGCTTAAATTCATGAATGAATTTGTTGACTTAGACAAGTTGTTACATCGCGGTGTGTAACCTTCATATTTGAGCAATGGGGATGATAATAATACCTATTTTATACTGTATTGTTTATTGTTTTATAGTTCTATACAATTTGATGACATGAATTATTCTAATTTACCTAATTGTGTAAGTTAAATTGCATAAATTAAATCAAATGTAATTGTCTCTAAAGATCCTAATTAAATTGGTATGGGGCAAGAACCAGGCATGGCTATTTTAAAAATAACTCCCAAATTGATGATCATATGCATGCAGATTAAAAACAATTGGGACCTGAAATACATTGAATGTCTCCATACCAATTAGGATTTTTGGAGACCAGACACTGGTATTTAAAAAAATTCCCCAGGCAATTCTAATGAGTAGTCAAGAAAAGATATAACCAAATTACATCATTACATAGACATGGCAAACTAATCAAAAGGGAAAAACGTGGTACAAAATTTTAAAAAATGTATCAAGGCATATTTGCATACTCTGCATTTTTCAAAAATCTATAATTTTTTTTATTTTTAAATCATTTTTATTGTTATTCTATTACAGTTGAGCAATTTTTCCCCCTTTGCCCCACCACTACCCATCCCACACCCACACAATTTCCACACTGTTTTCCCTGTCTGTGAGTCATACATCCATGTTCTTTGCCTAGTCCCTTCCCCTTCCACAATTGTCCCCCTCCATTCACTTTCACTCTGTTCCATGTTTCCATGCCTTTGGTTCTACTTTGTTCGTTAGTTTATTTTGTTCATTAGATTCCTCTTATAGGTGAGATCATGTGGTATATGTCTTTCATGAACTAGTTTATTTCAATTGGTATTAATATTCTCCAGTTCCATCCATAATGTCACAAAAAGTGGGAGTAACTTCTTTGTTTCTGCTGCATAGTATTCCACTGGGTAAATGTAACACAGCTTTTTGATCCACTCATTTACCCATGGGCATCTAGGTTGCTTCCAACATTCGGCTATTGTAAATAGTGCTGCTATGAACACAGGGGTGCATACATTCTTTTGAATTGGTGACTCAGGGTTCTTATTTTATAATCCCAGCAGTGGAATTGCTGGATTGAAAGGTAGTTCCATTTTTAGTTTTCTGAGGAAATTCCAGACTGTTTCCCATGGTGGCTGCCCCAGTCTGCATTCCCACCAACAATGCACTGGGGTTCCCTTTTCTCTGCATGCTTGCCAGCACTTGTTGCTTGTTGATTTGCTAATGATGGCCATTCTGACACGTGTGAGGTGTTACCTCAATATGGTTTTAATTTGCATCTCTCTGATGGCTAGTGATGTTGAGCATCTTTTATTATGTCTGTGGGTCCTCTGTATATCCTCCTTGGAGAAGTGTCTACTCAGATCCTTTACCTACTTTTTAATGGATTGTCTTCCTGGTATGGAGTCATATGAGATCTTTATATATTTTGGTGGTCAAAACCTTGTCCTATGTATCATTGGCAAACACGTTCTGTGATATAGTTGGACCCCTTTCCGTTTTGATGGTGGTTTCTTTAGCCATGCAGAAGCTTTTTAGCTTAATGTAGTCCCATTTGTTTATTTTTTCATTATGACCTCTTGACCTATGAGATGTATTGGCAAAAATATTGCTATGTGGGCTATCCAAAATTTTCCTGCCTATGTTTTCCTCTAGGACTTGAATGGTATCATACCTTATATTTAAGTTTTTTATCTATTTTGAGTTTGTTCTGGTGTGTGGTGTAAGTTGGTGAACTAGTTTCATTTCTTGGCATTTACCAGGATAGTTGTCCCAACACCATTTATTAAAGAGCCTGTCTTTACTCCATTGTATGCTCATGCCCCCTTTGTCAAATGTTAATTGACTGTAGAGAGTTGGATTTATTTCTGGGCTCTCTATTCTGTTCCACCGATCTATGTGTCTGTTCTTATGCCATTACAAGACTGTTTTGTTTGCAGTGGCCTTGTAGTACAGTTTGATATTGGGTACTGTGATCTCTCATACTTTGTTCTTCTTTCTTAAGATTGCTGAGGCTATTTGGGGTCATTTTTAGTTCCATATAAGTTTTTGAAATATATGTTCTAGATCTGTGAAATATATCATTGGTATTGTAATAAGAATTGCACTGAATCTATAGATTGCTTTGTGTAGCATAGACATTTTAATGATGTTAATTCTTCCAATCCATGGACATGGTATATGTTCCCATGTATTCATATCTTCCTTAATTCCTTTCTTCTGTGTACTATAGTTTTCCAAGCACAGGTATTTTATCTCCTTGGTTAAATTTATTCCTAGGTACTTTTTCTTGTTGCTATAGTAAATGGGATTTTTTCCCTAGTTTCTCCTTCTGATATTTCATCATTGGCATACAAAAATGCCATCAATTTCTGAATATTTACTTTGTAGCCCACTATTTTGGCAAATTCACTTTTTAGGTTGAATAGTTTTTTTGTGGAGACTATAGGGTTTTCTATGTACAATATCACATTGCCTGTGAATAATGACAGTGTTACTTCCTCCTTTCCAATTTGGATGCCGTTTATTTCTTTTTCTTGTCTAATCTGTGTGGCTAGAACTTCCAATATATGTTGAATAGGAGTGGCAAAAGCTGACACACTTGTTTCATTCCTGATCTGAATGGGAAAGCTTTTAGTTTTTGCCAGTCGAGGACAATGTTGGCTGTAAGTTTCTTGTATATGACTTTTATTATGTTGAGATACGCACCTTCTACTCTCACTTTGCTGAGTGTTTTTATGTTTTTATCATAAATGGGTGCTGGATTTTATCAAATGCTTTCTAAATATTGATTGATATGATCATGTGATTTAAACATACATGCGCCCAAAATAGGAATACCTAAATATGTAAAGAAAATCCTGAAGGACTTCAAGAAAGATATTGACAACAACATAGTCATTGTAGGAGATTTCAATACCCCACTGTCAACAATTGACAGATCTTCCAAACAATCAGCAAGGGTATTACAGCATTCAATGACACGCTACATCTAATGGACTTAATTTATATATATAGAAACTTTCACCTCAAAGAAGCAAGATATACATTCTTTTCAAATGCACATGGAGTATTTTCAGAAACAGACCACATGGTAGGACATGAAACAAGCCTCAACAAATTCAAGAAAGTTGAAATCATATCAAGCATATGCTCAGATCATAATGAGTTGAAACTAGGAACTAATATCAAGGAAAAAACACAAAAACATTCAAACACATAAAGATTGAATAATATGTTATTAAATAATGAATGGGTCAGAAATGAGATCAAGGAAGAAATTAAAAAGTATCTGCAAACAAATGAAAATGAACACACAGCAACCCAAAACCTACAGGGTACAGCAAAGGCAGTCCTGAGAGGTAAGTTTATATTAATACAGGCCTACCTGAAAAAAGATAGAAACATTTCAAATAAACCACTTAACCCTACATCTAAAAGAACTAGGGGAACAACAATAAGCAAAGCCCACAGTGAGTAGAAGGAAGGAAATAATCAAGATCAGAGCAGAATTAAATTACATGGAGACTAAAAGAATAATTCAAAGGATCAATAAATCCAGGAGCTGGTTCTTTGAAAATATAAATAAAATTGGCAAATCTTTAACTAGATTCAACAATAAAAAAAGAGAGAGGACCCAAATAAATAAATTTCAGAAATGAAAATGAAGAAGTTACAACCAAACCACAGAAATACAAAGGATTGTAAATAATTACTATAACACTATATGCCACGAAATTGGAAAACCTGGGTGAAATGGACAAATATCTAGAAACATGTAATCTTCTAAAACTGAATCAAGAAGAAGCAGAAAGCCTGACTAGGCTGGTAACAACAAGTCAAACTGAAGCAATAGTCAAAAACTCTCGGTACACAAAAGCCCAGGCCCAGATGGCTTCACAGTTGAATTTTACCAAATATCTATGGAAAAACTAACTCATATCCTTCTAAAACTATTCAAAAAATTCCAGAAGAAAGAGGACTCACAAACTTTTACAAGGCCAGTATCATTCTAGGTCCAAAACCAGGTAAAGATACAACAAAAGAAAACTATAAGACAATATCTCTGATGAACATAGATGCTAAAATCCTCATCATAATACTGGTAATCCAGATTCAGAAATACATTAAAAGGATCATACACCATCATCAAGTGGGTCTTGTCACATGGATGCAAGGATGGTACCATATTTGCAAATCAATAAATGTAATGCACCACATAAATAAAATAAAGGTCAAAAACCTGTATTTAAAAATCAATGTATAAATATCATAATTAAAATTGGTGAATGTATTGTATTGAATGAGATTCCAGCAGATTATTAAGTACATGAATTAAATACTACATATATTCTATTAAGGCATACTTCTGATGTATAATATAATCATGTGATATGTATGTTATAAAACTATAATGGATTTTTTTGTTATATTTATACCAAAAATTCTACCTTTGTCTTGTGAAAGTTAACAGTGATTCTTTTTTCAGCCTTTCCATGATTTCTATGGACATATTATTTTCATGTGTATATATTAAAGTATGCTATTATAGAATTTGAATTATATAAGCACACATAATGGAGTTCACTTAATGGGAGTTCAGTATATTAGATATCTTTATATGCAAAAAATCTTACTAATTAAAAGAATATTCCATATTATAATATCAGAAAAGTAATCCCATTTCTTATAATAACATGTAACACTTAGGGCCCTGGTTAGTGTGGCTCAGTTGGTTAGGCATCATCCTGCAAGTCAAAAGGTCACTGGTTCAATTTCTGGCCAGGACATATGCCTGGGTTGTTGGTTCAGTCCCTGGTTGAGGCCTTACAGAAGACAACTAATCCATGTTCCCTCTGACATCAATGTATGTCATATACATTGACAAAGTATATATACTCTTGCACACTATATAAGAAGGGTTTTATTTATCCAACTGACTTCACTGAGGTTTTATTTATACTACTGATTTCTACACTTACAAAGTTGTTGCAGAAATAATTAAGTGCCAGCAAGAACTCAGAAACTTTCAATCCTGCATTTTAGAAATATATTAATATATGCTCAGTGATTGCTTTTACATCACATTTTATAATGAATTTATAAATCCATAGGCCATTTTAAATCACAGTGTCAGTGTGAAACGTCTTCAGAAAGATTCTGCAAAGATGTTAATTTCTTCAAAAAAATTTTTTTTTCTAAGTACTATCCGTTTTTATGTAATTTGGACAAAGCGTGAAGGACAGTTAGTGAGGTTGTAACATTACATTTTTTCTTATTTTTTGAAAGGCAAAAACAGTTAACTTTTATTTATTTCCTTATTTTAGAGAGAGGGTAAGGGAGGAAGAAAAAGAGGAAAAAGAAAAACGATGTGGGAGAGAAACGTGTATCAGTTGCCTCTGTCATGCCCCCAGTAGGAGACCAGGCCCGCAATCCAGGCATGTGCCCGGACTGGGAATCAAACCCTTCCAATCTCAGACCAGCGCTCAATCCACTGAGCCACACTAGCCAGGGTGTACCATTATTTAAACATAAATCCCAATCAGACTCTGGCTCTGTCCCTTGGGAAAACAGGAGTAGGAACTGGATTAATGTTTTGCAGTTTGTAGTTTCAAACTATCTGTTTTAATATTACACATGTGCTACTGGCTATTTGTGATGGAGTTAATATTTTGTTATACTTATTTTATGGGGGTTCTCCTTAGGGTTCTTCATCTTGGTTTTCATTTATTACCCTAGTACATCATTTGGTTGCAAGTAAGAACTTGGACATTATTCTGTTGTTCAGTTTTAGCTGCCAAAATACTTTAGATCAATACAACTCCCAGAAAAATTAGGCTATAAAAATCAATGCACTTAGTAGAACATTTTTGTCATTACAAAAACTTTCAGTAGAAACACTGAAAACTAGAGGTCTCAGCCTTCTCTCATCGTTTTAGTATCTTCAGTGTGCTTCTGAATGACTATTAAATGTACACTGTTCATCCTTTAAAAAGCACATTGAGTTTGAAGTTATTTAATGCTACCATATAAATTTCTCTATAAATATTTTCAGTTGAAATCTGATGTGTATAAAATAATGGGGCAGAGTTAAGAGTTTGATTTAGTGCTTTCCTGCAGAAACGTCTCTGCTTCTAGCAAGAAAACTAAGTTTAAAGCTAAGTTTAAAAAAAATAGAAAAGACAAAAGGAAAATATATCTCTCTGTAAACTTCTATGAAGAAAATAATTATTTACTTTATAAAACAAAGCTCAGGTAAATAAAATACAATAACATCTCACTAGATATGTTCTTAATGATAGTCTTATAGAGTATACAGGAAAAATGAACGAGTTACTGGTACAGAATCAGGGGCCTAACTATTTCATTCTTAATTCATATATTCATGGGAGATATTAAAAAAATGATGATGGAAATATTTCTTAGAGTTCACTTTGTAGAGATCAACAGCAAAACTTTCACTGAACTGATCTCTTTGACTTTATAATAAAGTTTATATAAGAAGTTGGTACTGAATTTTTATAGAAATCTGTTAAGAATAGATTCCACTGCTGTGATTATACCCTAAAAATCCAGAAACACCAGTTCAAAAGAGCCTATACATCCCAATGTTCATAGCAGCATAATTTACAATAGCCAAATGTTGGAAGCAACCTAGGTGCCCATCAGTAAATGAGTGGATCAAAAAACTGGTATATTTACACAGTGGAATACTACACAGCAGAAAGAAGGAGCTCATACCATTCACAACAGCATGGATGGAACTGGAGAGCATTATGCTAAGTGAAATAAGCCAGGCAGTAAAAGACAAATACCATATGATCTCACTTATAAGTGGAGGCTAATCAACAGAACAAACAAGCAAGTAAAATGTAACCAGAGACATTGAAGTGACTAACAAACTGAGAGTGAACAGAGGAGAGGGGTGAGGGGAAGATGGGTGGAAACAAGGGAAGGGTGGTCAAGGAGTATACATGGGGGACTCATTGACAAAACCAAGGGGGTGTGTGGAATTGAGGGTGGGGGCAGGGGATAGGAAGGATAGGGGGAGTGGTGGGGAAAATAGACAAAACTGTACTTGAACAACAATAAAAAAAAGAAAAAATAGAATAGGTGCAACACTACATACATATTGAAAAGATTCATTCCACTAATTGAAATCAGAGTATAAAAGAGTTTCAGAAGACTAAGCATAAGCATCCTCTTCCCAAGTCCTAAGAGAAAATATTAAAGATTTATAGCTGCTGTAATGTTGTGCAATAAAATCTGTAGAATCATTTGAGTACAAGAATTTTGTTGCTCTAGGTGATCTCATGAGATAGAAAGACAGCACTTAAGCCTGGAAAGCTTCCCTATAGAAAATTACTTTTGCAGCAATGGTAACTTTGCCTGGGCTCTCCAAGAGAACAGGTATTCATTCACTAACAGACAACAATGAATTTTATCTGAAACGAAGGGCACCACTAAATTGAAGCAAATATCAATCAATAAGTTAATTATTAAGATCTTTTTTATGTTTAAGCAAAATCTAAAATATATCTGCATGTTCACAGTCTGGGCTCATTGTCAAAATTATACAATTTCAGAAGATGAAAGGTCAGATAATGTTTTCTATAAGTTATCAGTTTTCAATTTTTTCTTTTTGTTATCACCTGCTCTGAAATCACTGTTTGTTGTATATTGTTTGATCAAAGTGGGATTTAAATTCATTTTTTACAACATATTTTCTCAGATTTCTCCAAAAGATTAAATCTAACATCTACAGATATATACAACTGTAAAATAATACCACATATAAATAATAAATATAGAAATATTTTATGTGGGCTTTCTCAAAAGATTTAAACCAAATGTGTAAATTATTTCTTGATTTTTCTTTAATGTGAACAGAGAATCTTTGATTCGTTGTTAAAGATAATTCTCAGTGCTACGTGCTAGTTCATTTTTATTATTAAATTGAGGTATAAAAAACCTGAAGGGCATAGGTTGAGTCTCAGTGTGATGTGTAGTTACTTCCTATATTATTACCAACATATGAGAAAGGTCTGATGTGCTCCCCCCAGTCCTGGGTCCCAGAGGAAACCACTATTTCTGACTCTTATCAATATAAATTATTTAAAAAATTTCTTATAAATTGAATCAATAGATGTAAATTTTGTTTTGGTTTCTTTTGTTCATCATTATGACTGAGTTTCATCCCTGATTTGTATGTTGCAGCAATTGCTATTTTTTGTTGGTGCATAATGTTCAATTGTATGGATATACCACAATTTATATATCCGTTCTATGATAGACGAGCAAATGGGTTGTTTTCAGTCTGGACAATGAGAAATAAAGCTATTATAAACATTTCATGCATATCTTTTAGTAGATATATACATTCAATTCTCTTGAGTATGTAACTAGAGATAGAATTTTAAGTCATAAGATGGAAACATTTTTAGTAGCCATTGTCAAAACGTTCTTGAAAGTGTTTGTAATATCATGTTATTTTATTTATTTTTAAAATTTATTCATGTATTTAAATTTTATTTTTCATTTATGGCTTGCATTCATTAGTTTGTATGAGTTTTAGGTGTATAGCAGAGCAATTAGGCAATCACATATTTTACAAAATATATATTTGAAGTACCACCTTTCACCATACATAGTTATTACAATATATTTGACTCTACTTCCTATTCTTTACATCCTCATGACTATTTTGTAACCACCAATTAGTACTTCTTAATCCCTTCATCTTTTTTACTCAGACTACCTAACCCTGCTTCACGCTGGCATTCATCAGTCTGTTCTCTGTATCTATAGATTAGTTTCTATTTTGTATGTTCTTTTATTTTGTTTTTTAGATTCCACATACAAGTGAAATCATACATTTATCTTTTTCTGTCTAATTTTGCTTAGCAAAATATTCCCTAGGTACAACCATGCTGTCACAAATGATTTCATTCTTTATATTTAGCTGAGTAATATTCCATGGTGTACATGCACCGCAAATTTTTTATCCAGCCATCTATTGACAGGCACTTTGGTTGTTTCCATGTCTTGGCGATTGTAAATAATGCTGCAATGAACATAAAGGTGCATATGTTCTTTCAAATTAGTATTTTGGGTTTCTTTGGTTATATAAGACCCAGAAGTGAAACTAATGTGTCCTAAAGCAGTTCCATTTTTAATATTTTGAGGAATCTCCACAGTTTTCCACAGTGGTTGCTCCAGTCTGCATTCCCACCAACAAGGCACCCGGGCTCCCTTTCTTTCACGTCCTCACCAGCACTTATTTGTTGATTGATTGATGATAACCATTCTGACAGGTGTGAAGCAATATCTTATTGTGATTTTAATTTGCATTTCTCTTGATTAGTGATGGTTAGCATCTTTTCATATGTCTACTGGCCATCTGTATGTCCTGTATGGGGAAGATCTAGTCAGGTCCTCTGCCCACTTTTTAACTGGATCTTCTTTTTTTTTTATGTTGAGTTACATGAGTTATTTACAAATTATAGAAATTCACCCCTTATCAACTGTGTCATCTACAAATGCATTATAATTTGCATCATCATGAGCAACCTAATAAAATAGTTATTCTTTTCCCTGGTCTACAGATGAAGAAACAGAGGCACAGGAAGTTGGCAAAGTTAATAAGGTGAAGAACAAGGATTCCAGCCCAGGTGCTTTTAGCTACTATGCTACCATTTTCCTTATAAAGCTAGTGGAATTGCATGAAGTTACCAAAGAGAAACAGCTAATTAATAAAATGAATATGACATATCAGAAAGAAGAGAGAGGAAAAGTAGTGGGAGTAGGAGTAAGAGTTTATCTTTCTCTCCATGTTAATGTGGTAAAATGTGTAAAGTAAATATGCTGTGATACAGCAGGATAAACATAATGATTAGAATTAAGGGAGTAACATTGAAGTAGTGAAAAACTATCTCTGGAGAGGGGAATGGGGTGGAAAGGGTTGAATTTCAGTATCATTCAACTTACTATCATGTTTATGTGTTATTTTTATAAAAATGAAAGACTACTTCTATTTGGAAATAGCTTCAACTGTGTGAGTGCATCAAAACATAAAATTAAAAATCATCTTTATATTTATTATACATTTATTAAATATTTGCCTTATCAGGATCATTATTTTTAGCTTATTTCTTCTTTTTATCCTCACACAAGGATATGTTTATTGATACTTTTAGAGAGGGAGGAAGGGAGAGAGAGAGATATGGAGAGAGGGAAAGATGTGGAGGAAGAGAGAGAGAGAAACATCAATGTGAAAGAAAAAAACATCTATCGGTTGCCTCCCATACACACTCTGACAGGGGAATCAAACATGCAACCTTTTTGTATACAGGACAAAGCTTCCAACCAACTGAGCTACCTGGTCAGGGCCAGCTCAAAGCCCTTTTAAAAAGAAAAGTCAAGAACTAAGAATGTTCAGCATGTGTCCTTAATAATATTTCCAGGCATGGCAGAGAGAGGATGTTGGACTATTAGAAGCAGACTGGATTTTAACCCTGCTTCTGAGAGGCAGTTCTGACTTCAAAGGGCAGGCTATTCTCTGGAAGCGGGAACTTTGATCCCCTAGAAGTATAATAAACAACCTGCAGTAAAGGATTCAGCATCACACAGGCATAATCCGTAAATGGTGTACTAGCCTCAGTGCTGTGCCTTTTTAGACTGAGTTGTATTTTTTCATGTGTTTACTTCATAAAAGCAAACACTTTTGTATTCCCTTTAAAATGAGGATTTCTTATTTGAATTGTTCAGTGAAGGCAGTCAAAACACTGTTGCTGAAGAAACTCATTAAGCAAACATATACATGTATATACTCTATTTCCATGCAACATCTATGTAACTATGCATTTATTGTGTGTTTGTCTGTCTCTCTCTTTATATCTGTCTCCTTGCCACCCACCTAGTTTAGTCTGTTCAGGCTGCTATAAGAAAATATAGACTGGGGGGCTGAAAAAATAAACACTTGTGAAGGCTAAGTCCAAGATTAAGACAGATTTAATTTATAGTGGGTTCCTTTTTCTGTCATGCAGACAGCCACCTTCCTGCTGTGTCCTCACATGGCAGAGGGAGAAGGCTCTGGTTTATTTATATCTCTCTCTCTCTTTATTTTTTTTAACAGTACTAATCCCATCATGAAAGCTCAAACCTGATGACCTCTTCTAAACACCATTGGCTCCCAAATGTCCCACCTCCAAATATCATCACATTGGGAGTCAGGGCTTCAACATCTGGATTTTTTGGAGGGACACATAAAATTTCAGTCTCTAACTCTATGTTCTATATATCTATCTATCTCTCTAACTACCTACCTATCATCTATCCTTATGTATAATACAATAACAAGATGGCGTGTAAGTTGCTTACTTCCCCACATTATTTTATTTTATTCTTCCAAAAATCTTGGAAGATAAGTAGGCCATAGCAAAGGTCCCCAATTCACTGAGACACTTGAAGGTCGAGTCTTCCATGATTACGAGCCAGTAAATGGTGCAGGGGATTCAACCCACATACCTGTCCTCTCCCCACTCCCACTTGATTCCATTCCACCCACGTGTTTACTAACTGCTTGCTGAAAAACCAAGGTGTCGTTCCTCTGGGTCTTTGCAGTGATTGCTCCCATCACCTTCAATGTATTCCCTGAGAGGTCTGACTCAATCGCCTTCCTCCAGACTGTTTAAATTTCACGTTCCCAGTGAGGCTTACTTGGCCATTGTTTAAACTGAAAACTGCTTCTCTCACTCCAAAATCTCAATCCTCTACATGCTGCTTTATTCTCCATAGTAATTCGTACTGACTAACCTACCAGATAATTTACAAGTCTTTGTTGTTGCTTTTCTCCCCTCCAACTAGAGTGTAGGCTCCACAGAGTCAGGAATTTTGCCTTTATTAGGTTAGTGGAGGCCCTGCAGAGCTCTGGGGTCAACCAGAGCTGGGCTCAATTTTAACCTGTATGATTTAATATTTTAGCAGCTTAGATTAAAGCCAGGCTGATTATTAAAAAGGATCTTTTCTGATATTTTTAAGCAGCATGATAAATTCTAAGAAAACATAAATTTTCAGTAATTAGAGAGCAGGCATGAGTTCTTTCATCCTTTCTTCCCCCTTCAGATTCAATAACCTAGCTGCCAAATTTATCCTCTCTGGGTGAAGTGAGAATGTGTGAGAACGACTGACCTAAGTCTAAATTAAATAAGAATACACACATAAAAACATTTAAGAAAACTAAAACCATAAAACATGTTTTCCTATAACACATCAGAGATTTTCTAGCCTCTCCAAGGTCAGGGAGATAGGAGAGAAGATAAAAGCATAGAGGAAAGGCACAAAAGTGATTCACCCCATTTTTCCTCCTCTGAACCTTACTTTCTCCTGGGTTATCATACCTTACACTCAAAACAAGATTTCAAGGGTCAGTACATGCTGCATTAAAGTGTGGCTTCTTTCACGCAGCAATCCCAGGAACACAAAAATTTCTGCACAACTACACCTGGCTTAACACACCTCCATTCATACATCAGTTCTTCCTCCATGACTAAGTTAAAGAATAAAGACACAGGAGCAGAGACAGGCTAACAAGAACAAGTGTGTATGTGTGTGTAGGGCATCCTAACAGTTCCAAGGCTAGCTTGGGAGATAGGTGTTTAGACTGAGAGTTAAATTTCTCTCTAAAAATGTCTGATGTCCCCTCCCATAGGACTACTGTTTTGGTCATGGATGGCCCAAGGACTCTGTAAGAATGGTGGTCATAAACATATCCAGTCATTGCAGGTTTAGTTATTCCCCACCACTCTACCTGTGGTCTAGATAGTCGGGCTACAAATGTCCTGATGGCACGTGGCGACACAGAGGTCTGCCTTCACAGGTGAGACATCAGTCAGTATGAATGCACCATCTGGATAATGGCCACATGGGCCCCATATATACTGATGAAAACTAGGAATAACAAGTCCTCCCATCATGGAGAGGGATGCTGTACCCTCCCATAGCATCACCTTGATGTTGCACAGGTGGGTTCCAGGTGGTTGGAAATAAAATGCAACTACAAATGGTCTAAACACAGGAATGGTACTGGGACTTGCATCTGTAATGGGTGTGCAGTAAACAGGAGAGTCCTTGGTGGTCTGATAAAAGGTGAAAACAGACATGTCCTGTGACATAGCTTTATTCTCCACGGCAGTGGCTGTTGCAAGTGTAGGTGATTTTTGTGCCCAGATGGGCCACAGGAACACTGATGGCAAGTGTGAACACTCGCATCACCAATCCTGGGAATGGTGCTACACTCTCACATCACTACATCACATGTGTTAGGGACAGGTGAGCCTAAAGTGAATGGATTTCAGGTAGAACCAGTAGTATATCCAAGCGTTAAGGTAGTGCATGCTATTCCTGCTGCAGCAACCATGCTGTGACAAGATGGATACCTGGTCACATGGCCAAAATGAGATATAGAAGCAGTGCTGTGTGCCTTCTTAAGTCCATCTCTAATGCTGATGCTCTGGATGCCTGTGACTGAGTGGGGCCTGAACTGGACATACTGACCCTATAGCTCCCACCACCAATGGGAGCTGTAGGACTCATCACAGCAAGTGGACCTGCAGATGTATTGACAAATAGTGAGTGAGTATCCCTGGTGTTAGGTGTCTTGGGGGCAACTCCAACATTAGCAGCAGTGGATGTGTCAATAGGGAGAATTCATGGGTCACCAATGGTTGTCACCAGTGGTACCAAAGGTGGAATTTGGCATTGGCGCAACTGCACTACCTGAGTGCATTATGCTGTCCCAGATGGTTGGACTGCATGAGAAGTTAGGTCCACATTTCTTGTTGGGGTGATCACTTTTACTAACATTAAAGGTTTTTTTTGGGTTGCTGCCCATCCCTGGTCCCAGCTGTGGTTGAAGAGGTAGTACCTGAGTCCAAAGGAAGGCTAGAAACTTGGGTCCCTGTGCTCACTAAGTTTTAGGTAAATGGGTGGAGATGTCAGCTGAGAGAATGCTGTGTCTGGGTGGTGCGTTGTCAGAGTTAGGAGGTTCCATGGCCAGTGGGAAGTGGTTCTCCTTGGAGACAAGGGCAGAATGGAAAAAGACAGCCCGGGAAGAGGAGAGGTGTCCATAGCCTCAGTGACAATAGCAGGGTTGAGTTTTGCAGAGATGCTGTCATTGGAGCATGGGTGATGCAGAACCCATAATGGGTAATCCAGTGTTAACAGGAGCACTTTTGAGAGTGGTTCACTTCTGCTGACCATCAGAGGTCCCTAAGTTGGGCTCCAGCATGGTTTGGGGGGCAATGGGATGGTCTGAGGTAGTTTGGGGGTCCTTCAGTGCAGGGGAGCTAGTGGAGAGGTCTGCAAGTCCCCTGTGCTCCATACTCTACTAGATTTGATAAACTAGAAGGATCTTATACTTGAGCCTGAAAAAGATATGATTGTGGCAGCACAGGAAGGGAGGAGTAACATCCATTCCAATGACTTCCAGATCTAAAGTAGGCTGAGAGGTGGCCCTGGTCAGGTAGTTCAACTGATTAGAGTGTTGACCCAAAATGTCAAGGTGGCAGGTTTGATCCCCAGAGTACATACAAGAGTCAACCGATAAATGCATAAGTGAGGCAAGAAAATTGATATTTCTCTTTCTCACTAAAGTCAATAAAGAAAATCTTATAAAATAAAATAGGCTGAGAGGTCAAATCTGCAGATGCTTTGGCTATGATGTTGGAAGGGATGGCCTTAGGCACAGTATACTGGGCAGTGGAAACAGGGAGAAGGCAGAGGAAATGGTGGCATGAGGCAAGGAAAGAGGAGGGGGTAAAACGGAAAATGGGGGAGGATGTATACACATAGGTGCCAAGGATTCACTTTGGAAGAAGGGCTGCTGGAAGGAGGAGGCTCAGGTCCTAAAAGGTATAGGGAGTTGAGAAATAGGATTGTTGTAGTTATAACAGAATGAGAAAGGCATGCATTCTCATGAAATGAATTCCCAAAATATGATTAGAATTACGAGAATCAGTGTGAGCAGCAGGAGCAGAGTTAGAGACTGTGTTTTCTTTATGAGAAATACTTGGTGTCAAATAAGTTGGAGGGGCAAACAGGTTCTGGGGTGAGGCAACTAGGTCAGCCAAGTTGTTAGTGGTAGCAGGGACATGCCAAGTTTAAGTGGCCAAAGGCAGGGTGTCTGCCACCGCCAAGCCAGGTGGAGAGAATGAAGGGACAAGCTGAGTGGCAGCGGCAGTCAGCCATCATCTCAGTTTTATCCTCCAACGTCTTTTTACTCTGACACTTTGTCATTCTCCAAGGTGCTCAGATTTTTGTCAACAGCAAAGCAAGGCAGCTTAGTAGGTTGTGGCAGCTCAACTTGACCCCACAGGAGTAGTGGCAGTGGTACCAAACATGATGTGGATATTTTGTGTTTGTAGGACTTTCTGCTGGTAGAGGCCAGTAGAAAATTGTTGTTTGATGTGTTTTCGGCATCCATTTCCTCACTCAAAGTTGGTGATCCTGGAAATGTGGACATATTTTCTTCACCCAGCACTTTTTGTGGGTCTCTCCAGCAGCAGGGAGCAGCATGCGATTGGGTCAGAGAGCACTGCTGCTTCTGAGTCAGGCTTCAGAGGAGGTAGGATGTCTCCCTCAGGGTATGAGCTTGTGACCTCCTGGCTTTCAAAGAAGGATCCCATAGGAGATATTTGGGTGTTCCTACTCAAGCTGTTTTGTGGGTGTTTGAGATTGAGTTGCAGAAGCCCAGGACTGCACTTACACAAAGTGAAGACTCCCTTGGTCTTCAGGGACCTAGATCTCAGTGGTAGATCCCCACTGCTATGAGGGATGTTCCCATCATCCAGCTTCTTGGGCTCTACCTGATCTTCTTTGTTCTTTGCCATCTGTTTCAAGGGTCCTTCTTGAGTCTCCACTTCCATCTCCTTTGGGGAAGGAAGAGAGATAATACTGGACATTCTGGGCTTCACAGCCTTGACTACCTGCTCAGGTGGTCAAATGGGGGACAGAATCTGTACACTGGAAGAGTGATATTGATGGTTCTCAAGTGCCTGAACATCACAGAATTACAAGCAGACAGCGTGGGCTTCTTTGGAGGGTCCTTCCAGGTCACCAGGGGGCAGGATCCTGACACGGGAGCATGCAGCCTGTGGAGAGGACACCACCTACTTTGCTTATGTAAAAGCCAGATGGCAATGGTACAGGGTCCTGGAGGAACAGCCTGTGACTGGTTTCCATGGAAGCTGCTGGAGCAGCATGGTGGGCCCAGCCTGGTCGGGCATCATCCTGGGCAACAGGGAAAACTAGTGGCTGATGTTCATTGGGCAAGGGACTGAGGTGGCAGAATGACAGATGAAATTTAAATGCAAATTGCTCATCTAGAGCCAGTTGTGCATCAAATGAACCTGACAATGGAATACAAATTGGGAGACCTTCTCCTTCACTTTCGACTCCTCTCAAGGTCTAGTAGGCACTGAACTAACTTTATCCAGGTGCTTGTGATGTCACAGAGAATGGGGGGTCAAGGGTGGATCATACCCAGATATAGCCCACCTCATCCAAAGACATTCCCAGCTTCTTTGTGAGGCCTAGAATCAGTTATACTTTCTCCGTGATTGCCCTGGCCACTAGCCTCACCAACCAGGTATGATGGTTGATGAGGAGTGGATGCAAAGCTCTGACCTGACTGAGTGCTGCACTCCACAACATCCCGTTCTGCTAGGCAAGTTCTTTCTTCACTTCTTTTTAGAAACTTGGTAAGAGAATGTTTACGCCATAGACCATCCCTGAGCTCATAGAGTTGACAGCTGCTTGGTCAGGATTTGAACCCAGTTTGTGATCACAGAGCTCCTGCTCTGGACTTTAGTTTTTCCTTATGTTATTATTTCCTTTTTAGTTATTCATTGTATGTTATCATTGTTTTTCCTTTCCTTTCCTTTCCTTTCCTTTCCTTTCCTTTCCATTCCATTCCATTATAAATTTTAGGGACTTAGCATCATGCCATACCTATAATATGCACATACATTTGCAATAAGAGGTTTTTAGTTCAACTAATAAACTGATCGTGGGCCATATGGGTTTCTAGTGCCAGAGGATTTAGGTTAAGGAGTACGAATTTTCAGCATGGTCCCATCCCACATACGTAATTGAACCTTGCAGTCCAGATTTTCTTTCATCTAGTCTGAAGCATCCAAATATGCAAATATTATATTCTAGATAAATTGTGATCCATCTTGAAAGTTAATCATCACTACATTATTCCATATAAATTAGAAACCACTTTGGCCTTCCCGTAATATGTCTAATAAGGAATCTCATTCATGCCTAGAAAGCAAATGCTTCATTTGTTGCAAGTTAATAAAAGAATAATGTAATGAATTAAAGTAAGAGCAACAGAATTCGATCACTGTGAGCACGCCAGTAGGATCCACTCTTCACTACACATTATTGGCACCTAAATGTAACTTTAGATATTATTATGCCCAAGAGAGGAAACATACCCATGGGTGTCAAGGACAAGAGAAACATGTTATATTTTCCAGGAGCTGGGAGCTTCAGCATGACAAGAAAGATTTGAAACACGCTGGTCTGCACATGGTATTATCTAATTTGCATCTTGTTTCTTTAGGTTACTTCATCGGAATTCCTTCTCTTATGGAACTGATGTTGTATATCACTCATATGACATGCAGGAATTTCAGAAACAGGAATCATATAGCTCAGTAAAATTATTTGAATTTATATTTTTGGTAAAAGTCTATTTAAAATAACACTAAACATAATTTAGATTTGCAGAATCAATTTTAGTCCTCTGCTCATGATTTTTTTACAGTACATCAGAGTAAATTTGAATTTTCAACCCTAAGATTTTTTGAGGTTATTGAGACAAAAAAGATGTGTTTATTTATTTATTAATTTTTGAGAGAGCGGAAGGGAGGGTGAAAGAGAGGGAGAGAAACATCTATCGGTTGCCTCCTGTACTTGCCCTGACTGGAAACTAGACCTGCAACACAGGTGTGTGTCCTGACTGGGAATCAAACCAGTGGCATTTTGCTTTGCTCAGCAATGCCCAACCAAGTGAGCCACACTAGTCATGTGAGATAAAAAAGGTTTTCTCCTTCAAACAGATCCAAATTCTGTGTTTTTTAAAAATTTTTTTTTAAGGAGAAATATTCTAAGCCCTTTCCAACCTCTCCAGAGAAGAAATAATTTACAGTTATGACATTTAAGCACATTCTTTGATATCATTTGAGGAGACTTCAGTAAGGAACAATCTCTGGGTTTACTCTGTTTGAATAAAAGTAGCTGGTACAAGTCTCAGAGTTTTTATAAAAAGAGTTTTTGTAGCAGTTCTGAAAAAGATGATCATGTGTAAGATTTATTTGAAAACAAATTACAGTCATGTTATTTCCATCTTTTTTTTTCCAAAAGACAAGAATTTCATTGAACATATGATTTATTTTGGGGTTGCAGGACAAGAAAAGGAAATTTGAGCAAGGATAATCCAGAAAACTCCACCACCTCATGTTCTGTCAAATAGAAGTAGATGACAGGATTCTTTTTTAACATATATAATATTATCCTATTTGTCCTTTAAGGTAAAATCACATTAGATGGAAAGCAGTTATTCTGAAAAATGTGGCTTGGCAGAAGCAAGTTGAGACAAAATTAGTCAAGACTGATTATTTTTTAAATAATTAATTTAATTTAATATTTAATAAAATGTTTTAATAATAACAGCAATTTTTAGGTGTTAGGTGAGATTACTCCTAATTTGATCATTTTTAAGGCATCAATCTCCAGTCATATCAAATGGATCTCAGGGTGGGCAACATGGGATGGAATCCGTAGTAGTGACGTTAAACCCTAGTTGATGACCTGTGGCTGGACACTGTCTTGTCTCACCAACAACCCACAGTAATGCATACAGAGTTAATGTGGCATACTGAGTGTTTTTTGGAGATCATTAAATAAATGTTTTTCCCTAAAATAACTTTTGCCTCCTGTATTAAGCCCCTTTTCTCCCCCTCTTCTCTCTTTTCAGCAAGGTATCAAAACCATTTTGTCTTCATCCATTGATGACTTCCACAATTTCATGGCTTTTGTTGGATTATTAATTTTTGTATTTCTGTACTTTTAATGGAATATGGTTCAGGAAAAACAGAAAGTAAATATTCCCCTAGTCTGTCATCTTGAACTGAAAGAATCTGTTGATTTTAATATCCAGTGTTACCAAACACACACACACACACACACACACACACACACACACAAAACATGACATTAACAGATGTAACACTAAAGATCTAAAGGCTTCAACTTTTCTTGAGCAGTAACTAAGGGTTAAAATGTGGTGATTTATAATAATAAAATAACTATGTTGATCAATATCATAAATATCACATAGAAAGAACATCTACACACATGAATACACTCACATACACATTCATATGTATCAACATGACTATTTGTACATACACACTTACATTTATACACATCATAGACATTCTATATTTTGTGAGCTTAAATCAGGGCCATTGAAGATCAATATATATTATATTATCAAGACTCTCTTAGTGAATGAAGTCCTTGGTCACTAAAGCCAGGCTGTTATTGATGAGAGCCACTTCTTAAATGTCATTTGGCAATGTGATTGATTAAGAGATGTCTAGAACTATTATAAACTATACAGGTAAAAATCCAGATAAAATGATAGTAGTATAAAATAAACTTTCAGTGTCAAACTTGCTACCTCCAATCATCTACTTCTGACTTTAATAAGAGCATTCTTCATGTGTATCAATTATTCTATTAATTATAGACGCTGAATTCATAAATTTTCTTTGACAACAGTATTTTTCAATGCTCACATGGTTTACAATTAGAGGAGGATGGAAGTTTAATAAAAATATTCCATAAATAGCAGTTTAAAAATTAGTTTTGACTTGTGGGGTATAATACTTCCAATCCAAATATCAGAACAACAAATGAACAACTACAGAAACTCAGTAATACTATGTCTATTAAGTCATACACTTGAAAACAAAACAAAATCCTGTGCTCCACGTATTTATGCTATACATTGCAAACCATATTTCTTGCTAATGAAGAGCTTCTGCTGAAAGTATTTCCTTAAAACTATTACCTTTCTAAAAATGAATCCTTCAGTGCCCTTATTTCCTATGCTACAACTGGTTTTGTTCAGGGTTTTCCTTAGATTATGACAACCTATCATGTAATAGAGAAAGCTATATTCTCAATAATACATAAATATAAAATCATTATGTACATTTATGCTTAAAGATGTATCTGTTTTTAAACAACTTCCAAAGTAACCCTCTCCTTACAAGTGAAAACAAACATCAATCTCAAATATCCGTGCTCATTCAGATCAACCACACGGATGTCAGCAGTCTGCACTACTGATGGTATCACCCCATAAAAACCCACAGATGCTCTTGAATCCAGAGAATGAGATGGTCTCGGTAGTACTATAAAATGTAAAGATATTTCATACTCTATTCTAGATCTACTTGTGACCAATGAATAAACTTTTTTGTATATTTTATTGATTATGTTATTACAGTTGTCTCATTTTTTTCTCCTCTTTATCATCTCCCCCCTGCACCTCATCCTAACATCCTCAAGTCAACATTTTCCCACCACCACTACCCAGTCCCACCCCTCCCTACCTCCCACCCTCAATCCTTCCCCAATTTGGCTTTGTGGATGAGCCCTTTATGCATGTTTCTTGATGATCCTTCCCCTCCTTTTCCTCTGTTATGATAGTCCCTCTTATATTCTGGTTAGTATGAGTTTGTTTTTTATTTCAGTGTTGCTGGTTATATTTTGCTTTCTTGTTTGTTTTGTTGAGTAGATCCCACTTATAGGTGAGATCATACGGTACCTGTCTTTCACTTCCTGGCTCATTTCGCTTAGCATAATGCACTCCAGTTCCATCCATGTTGTTGTGAAGGGTAGTAGCTCCTTCTTTCTTTCTGCTGTGTAGTATTCCATTGTGTAAATGTACCACAGTTTTTTGATCTACTCATTTACTGTTGGGCACTGAGTTTGCTTCCAATGTTTGGCAATTGTAAATTGTGCTGCTAGGAACAATGGGGTGCACAGGTTCTTTTGAATTGCTGTTCTGGAATTCTTAGGGTATAATCCCAGCAGAGGAATTGCTGGGTCAAAAGGCAATTCCATTTTTAGTTTTCTGAGGAAATTCCAAACTCTTTTCCAGAGTGGCTGTACCAGTCTACATTCCCACCAACAGTGTACTAGGGCTCCGTATTCTCCAAAACCTTGCCAGCACTTGTTGTTTGTTGATTTGTTTATGGTGGCCATTCTGGCTGGTGTGAAGATTTATCTCATTATGGTTTTAATTTACATCTCTCTGGTGGCTAGTGATGCTGAGCATCCTTTCATGTGTCTCTGGGCCCTTTTTATGTTCACCTTGGAGAAGTGTCTGTTGAGGACCTTTGCCCATATCTTAATTGGGTTGTTTGTCTTCCAAGAGTGGGGTTGTGTGAGTTCTTTATATATTTTGGAGATCAAACCCTTGTCCAAGGTATAATTGGCAAATATATTTTCCCATACAGTTGGTTCCCTTTTCATTTTCTGAAAGTTTTCTTTAGCCATGCAGGAGCTTCTTATTTTGATGAAGTCCCATTTGTTTATTCTCTCCTTTATGTCCTTTCCTACAGGGGACATAGCAGTGAAAATGTTGCTGTGTGGAATATCTGAGATTTTCCTGCCTATGTTCTCCTCTAGGACTTTTATGGTGTTGTGACTTATATTTAAGTCTTTTATCCATCTTGAGTTTATTTTTGTGTGTGGTGTAAATTCATGGTCAAATTTCGCTTTTTTGCACGTAGCTATCCAAATCTCCCAACTCCATTTGTTAAAGAGGCTATTTTTACTCCATTTTATGCTCTCAAGCCCTTTGTCAAATAATAATTGACCAAAGAGACATGGGTTTATTTCTGGGCTCTCTATTCCATTCTCTTGATCTTTGTGTCTGTTCTTATGCCAGGACCAGACTGTTTTGATTACAATGGCCTTATAATATAGTTTGATGTCAGGTATTGTGATCCTTCCTACTTTGTTCTTAAAGTTGCTGCAGCTATTTGGGATCATTTGTGGTTCCATATAAATTTTTGAAATGTCTGTTCTATAGCTGCAATATATCATTGGTATTTCAATAGGATTGTGTTGAATCTATAAATTGCTTTGGGTGGTATGGACACTTTGATGATGTTTATCTTCCCATCCATGAACTTGGTATATGCTTCCATTTTGTGTGTGTGTGTGTGTCTTTCTTAGTTTCTTCCTTCAGTGTTGTGTAATTCTCTGAGTATAGGTCTTTAACCTTCTTGGTTAAGTTTATTCATCAGTACTTTATTTTTCTTGTTGCTATATGAAATGGATTTTTTCCCCTGATTTCTGATTCTGATATTTCATTGTGAGTGTACAAAAATGCCTTTGATTCCTGAATATTGACTTTATATCCTGCTGTTTTTCCAAATTCAGTTATTAGGTCAAGAAGTTTTTGGTGGAATGTATAGGCTTTTCAGTATACACTGTCATGTCATCCACAAACAATGACAGTTTTACTTCCTCCTTTCCAAAATGATGTCTTTTATTTCTTTTTCATGTCTGATTGTTGTGGCTAGGACTGCTAATACTATGTTGAATAAAAGTGGTGAAAGCAGACATCCTTGTCTTATTCCCAATCTTAATGCGAAAGCTTCTAGTTTTTACCCATTTAGTATAATTTTGGATGTAGATTTCTCATATATAGTCTTTATCATGTTGAGGTATGCCCTATTTATTCCCCCTTTGCTGAGTGTTTTTATCATTAATGAGTGCTGTACCTTATCAAATGCTTGCTCTGCATGTACTGATATGACCATGTGATTTTAGTCTCTCCTTTTGTTTATGTGATGTATTATGTTTATTGATTTGTGTATATTGTACCATCCTTGCATCCCTGGGATGAATCTCACTTGATCATGGTGTATGATCTTTCTAATACATTGCTAGATGTGGTTTGCCAATATTTTGTTAAGGATTTTAGCATCTATGTTCATCAGCAATATTGGCCTGTAGTTTTCTTTCTTTGTTGTGTCTTTATCTGTTTTTGTGATTAGGATGATGGGGGCCTCATAAAAAGAGTTTTGGAGTTTCCTTCTTCTCAGCATTTTGGAATACTCTGAGAATGACAGGGGTTAGTTCTTCCTTAAGTGTTTTGTAAAATTCTCCTGTGAAATTGTCCAGTCCATGGCTTTTGTGTGCTCAGAGTTTTTTGATTACTCCTTCAATTTCACCAGCTGTTATTGGTCTGTTCAGGCTTTCTGCTTCTTCTCTATTCAGTTTTGGGAGATATTTTTCTATAAATGTATCCATCTCACCCAGGTTTTCAAATTTCTTGGCATATAGTTGTTCATAGTAATTAGTTATAATTCTTCGTATTTCTGTGGTATCAGTTGTAATTTCTCCTCATTCATTTCCAATTTTATTTATTTGCATCCTCTCCCTGGTTTTTTTTTTTGTTTTTTTTTTTTGTTTTTTTGTTTTTTTTTAGTCTGCTTAAAGGCTTGTTGATTTTGTTTATCCTTTCAAAGAACAAGCTCCTGGTTCTATTGACCTTTGAATTGTTCTTTTAGTGTCTATGTAACTCCAATCTGCTCTGATCTTGATTATTTCCTTCTTTTTGCTCACTCTGGCTTTGTTTGTAGTTATTTCTCCAGTTCTTGTAGATGTAGAGTTAGATTGTTTATTTGAAATGTTTCTGTCTTTTTAATATAGGCCTGTATTGCTATGATCTTCCCTCTCAGGACTGCCTTCACTGTGTCCCATAGGTTTTGGACTGTTGTATGTTCATTTTCACTTGTTTCCAGAAACTTTTTGATTCCTTCTTTGATCTTATTATTGACCCATTCATTGTATAATAGCATGCTATTCTGTCTCCATGACTATGACTGTTTTTAAGTTTTGTCCTTAAGGTTGCTTCTAATTTTAAGCCTTTGCGGTCTGAGAAAATGCTTGATATGATTTCAATTTTCTTAAACTTGTTGAGGCTCATTTTGTGTCCTATAGTGTGGTCTCTCTTTGAAGATGTTCCATGCACATTTGACAAGAATGTGTATTTTGCTTCTTTGGGTGAAAGGTTCTACATATATCATTTAAGTCTATTTGATCTAATGTGTCATTTAGTTCCACAATATCCTTGTTGATATTTTGTTTGGATGATCTATCCATTGTTGACAGTGGATTATTTAAATCCCTGTTATAAGTGTGTTGCTGTCTATATCTTTCTTGAAGTCCTCCAGGATTTTCCTTATTTATTCGGTTGCTTCTATGTTGAGGACATATAGGTTTACAATGTTTATATCTTCCTGATGGACTTTTCCTTTGAGTATTATGAAGTATCCTTCTGGATCTCTTTTTATGACCTTTGTTTTGAAGTCTATTTTGTCTAAGTATTACTATCCCAGATTTTATTTTCCTGTCCATTTCCTTGGAATATTTTTTTCCACCCCTTACTTTCAGTCTGTGTAGGTCTTTTGTTCTGAGGTGGGTCTCCTGTAGGTAGCATATGTGCTGGTCCTGTTTTATTATCGATTCAGCTACTCTATGTCTTTTAATTTAATCCATTTACACTTATCATTAACGTTGATAGGTACTTATTCATTTTTTTCCCTTTGATCTTCTGTTCCTCTCTCTTTCACCCTTTTTCTTCATCTTCTTAAAGCAGTCCCTCTATCATATCTTGCAATGATGGTTTGGAGGAGGTATGGTCTTTTAGCCTTCTTTTGTCTGGAAAACTCCTCATTTCACCTTCTATTTTAATTGAGAGCCTTCCTTGGCAGAATGATCTTGGTTTCAGGCCTTTGTTTTTTATTACTCAGAATATTTCTTGCCACTCTTTTCTGGCATGTAGTATTTATGTCGTGAAGTTAGCTGCTACCCTTACCCGAACTCCCTTGTATGTTACTTCCTGTTTCTCCCTTGTTGCCTTTAAGATTCTCTCTTTGTCTTTGATATCTGCAATTTTAATTTTTATGTATCTTTGAGTAGGTCTTTTTGCCTTCCTCTTGATCAGGACCCTCTGTGCTCCCTGAAGTTGTGTGACTTTTTCTCTCCTCAAATTAGGGAAGTTTTCCATCATTACTTTTTCAAACAGCTGTTTTATTCCTTGCTCCTCTTCTTTTCCTTCTGGTATTTTTATTATATGGATATTATTATGTTTCATGGTGTCCTGCATTTCCCTTAACCCCTCTTTGCCCTTTCTGAGCCTTTTTGCATTTTCTTGCTCTTCCTGGGAATTTTTTTCTACGATGTCCCCCATCTCACTGATTTGATTCTCTCCTTCACCTAGCCTGCTTTTGATTCCTTCCACTGTATTCTTCAATTCAGAAGTTCTATTCTTCATTTTCTCTTTTCTCTTGTTGATAGCTTCTATTTCTTTTTTAATGCTGATATAGTTTGCAGTAAGTTCCTCATAGTTTCCCTGTAGTTTTTTGTAATTCTCACTGAGCTCATTGAGTTCATTGAGCTTCCTTATAACCGTTGTTTTGAACTCAATATCTGATAGTTGACTTGCCTGTATTTCATTTAGTAGTCTTCTGAGGATTCCTCCTTTCTTCTGGATTGGGGATTGTTTCTTTGCCTTTCCATTATTTGGCTGCCAGAGCAAAACCACAAAGCCCAGGAAACAAACCCATGACTACAAAAATAACTACTCTCTGTAATCCCACTATCAATAGCAAGTGAACCACTATTAATAAGGCTATAAAGAGATTAAGACTATTATAAGAAACAAGAGAAATAAACTATAGTATAAAATCTAGTGACTTAATATGCACAAACTTGATGGACAAGAAATGAATGTTAAAAAGCTATGTAGTAAGGAAAATATCACAAATCATGGAGAAGACCACAGTGGATTTTGCCTTGGTAGCCTCTAGTATTTACCCCTGTTTTTTCTTTCTGGATCCACCACTGGTAATATCAGATGTTGACACTGTCTGACCTTAGGCAGTCTGTTCGAGACTTCCTGTGATCTACTCTCTATGGCTACCTCCTTCAGTTGTTAATCTAGTCACTCTGGGCTCAGCAATCAGGTTTAACCACCATAGGGTGGGGCAAAAACCCTCCTCATGTTGGTGCTAATGTTTCCCCTTAGGCTGCTCCTTCTCAGATGGGAGTGGTCTGTGTGAGCTCAATGACTGCTGTCTTATGGGGGATGGTTCAGCACTAGGATCCCAGAGGTTATTTTCTCAGTCCCCTCCTCAAAGTCTCTAACTGCAGTCTCTCCTCAAGCACCTCTAGTCCACTCTGCCCCCTCTTTACAGGGATGTACTGTCTGTGGCTGCCGCTCTGCGCTCACCACTCAACCTTAAGCACCACAGGGCCAGGGCAGAGTCCCTCTTGGGGGTAGGGCTACTGTTTCCTTTCAGGCTAAAGCTCAGAGGAGTGGTCTGTCTAAGCAAGATGGCTGCTGCCACACGTGGGGGATGACTCGGCACCGGGATCCTGGTGGCTACTCTCTCAGTTCTCTACCCCAAGTCTCCATCCCCAGTCTCTCCTCAGATGTCTCTAGCCCACTCTGCCCCCGCATTTCCCAGAGCCCAGGGTAAGTGGCTGCAGATGAAAATTTATGCATTGGCCCTTTAAATGGTTCTTCCAGTCTCCAGCTGCCTGTCTCTGGCAGAGAACAGTCCTGCTGTTTTTGCAGCTGGCTCTTATCTGTATACTTTTTGAGCTCTGGTACTATGGGCTGGGGATCCCCATTTATGGTTTAGACCCTGCTCTTCCCAGGGGCATCCAACTGGCTGCTTAAAAATTCTTCTGGTGCTGCCACCCTAAGGGTGCCCAGCCAACCTTCTCGAGTCTCTGCCACACTCCTTACCAGTCAGGTTGTGCTGAAATAATTCTTCTGTCTGTCCAAGGTTATAAGGCTTCTCTCTCCCTGTTGTTCAGTTATTTATTCCAGTTGATTTCTCCACAGTTTAGCTGTAATTCCAGATTGGTCCAGGGAGGAGGTCAGTGTGACTTCCATTCACTCCTCTGCCACCCTGAACCTCCTCTAAACTATTTCCTATGAATAAAATTATTTTGTCTGTTACCTTATAGGTCAACAGACATTTTATCTTTATATCTCACTAAATTTCTATATGAGTTTCTTATTGTTTTTTCATTTTCCGAACACTCTACAAAAAGTTAATTATGTGTTTTTAATACTTTCTTAAGCTATTGGGAACTTACATTAAGGAACTCCATAGTGAATCCTATTAGAGAAATTTCTTATGCTTTTATTCTTATTAAGTTTTATTTTATTTTTTGTATATTAAGTTTCTTTTACTAAAACCTACTATTTTTTAAATGAAGGTTATACATTTTTTTACAATAATTTGTTTCTCAGCAAAAATGGGGGGAAGGTACCAGGATTCTCCCTATATTCCCTGGCCCCACACATTCATAGATTTCCCCATTATCAAAATCTCCCACCAGAGTGGTACATTTGTTACAATTGATGAACTTACATTGGCACATCATAATTTCCCAAAATCTATAGTTTACTTTACAGTTTGCTCTTAGTATTATACATTCTACAGGTTTGGACAAATATTTCATCATTACAGTATTACACAGAGTATTTTCACTGTCATAAAAATCCTGTGCACTCCACATATTTATTCCAATTTTCCAACTCCTAAAAACATTAATCTTTTTACTGTCTTTATAGTTTTGCCTTCTTCAGCATGCCATATATTGGAGTCAAACCATGTCATTTTTCAGATGGGCTGCCTGTACTCAGTAGTATATATGCATTTACAATTTCTCCATGTCTTTTCTTGCCTTGGTAGCTCATATCTTTTCAGCACTGGATAATAATCCATTGCTACTAAAGAGAATTTTGGTTGCTTCCACATCTTGGCAATTATGAAGAAAGCTGCTAAACATTTGTATGCAGGTTTTCATGTGGTCATATGTTTTTCCCTCTTTTATGTAAATAACAAGAAGCACAGTGGCTGAATTTTAATGTTAAAGTTATATTTAGTTTTATAAAAACTGCTAAATTGACTTCCAAAGTGGCTGCACCATTTTGCATTTTTACCAGCAATAAATGAGAGTTCCTGTTGCTCCACATTCTCTCCAGTATTTGGCATTACTGTAGTTCTTTAGATGAAAATAAATGTATTCTTACAAGACAAGTCAATCTCTAAACTTCATATCTCCAACATCATGTTCATGGTTTTAGAGGAAATAATCTAAGCAAATTTTGATGAGCAACTGCCAATATCTTCTTGAATTATAATCAGATATTACATTTATTTATTCTTTCGACATGTATTTATTGTCTTCTCTATTTCTACATTCCTTACATGTCTTCTGTCTAAGGTTGTGGGGTTAATACTATGGAAACAAAAATAAACAAAACTAGATAATGATTTTATTCTCAGGGGCTTACCTTGTCATGGGTTATGGAAAACAGAATCAAGTAAATTAATTAGTAAAATTATATTATTATAGTGGAGTATAAAAATAAAGTCATTCTAGAAAACATTTGTCAGTAGTTAGATAAATATAATGCACAAGCATACTGTTATCTGGAAGTGAGATAATTTAGGTGTCCCTTACTAACCTATTCCATCAGTAAAATATGGTGAGACAGTGCAATACAATGCAGTGATCAGACACAAACTAAAGATATATAGAGCATCACTAATCTATTTTAAAATTACGTTCCCTCAAAACTTTATAATATCAATGAGAGCTTAACACAATACTTACATAAATTTAAATATGCCAGGTTGGCACAAATAACACCCTTCTTATTACAAAATATTTTATTATAAAATCATAAGCATGTAATTCTGTAACATCACAATAGCACACCAAGCACACCATGTACATTTTAGGTGAAGTGTTCAAATTAAAACTATAAATTATTGCACCCATGTTATTACCCTACCAACCACACTCAAGCAAGTTTACTTCTGCCAGACCCTGTATATTAAACAAAACTGCATATATATTTATATTGAATAAAACATCCATAATTAACTTCATTTACGAAATATTGCAGTGGGATCCCTGAAGAATAAAATAAGAGGTTGACAGCATAGATCCAGGTAGAAAAAAATAGTAAAATAGAAATAATAAAAAATAAAATATGGAGGAACTTATGCACAGCATTAAAAATATTTTCCCATGGATTAAGAAATATTTCCAAATAAGCTGTGTCAGAGGTTTATGGAAAATACAAATAACAAAGTGTCATGATCAGACACTTTAATAAAAAGTGATACAAACAGATGACCAAAAAAAATCACTTATAATCAAGAAATAGAATGTAAAGTAGCCCACTGGTTGCCTTTTCTTAAACTGACAAAAATGATAAAATTTGCTAATATTCAGCACTGATTAAAATGTAGGAAAAAATAATTTCTATAAAGTGTTAAAGAAAGTTTAAAATGATGTAATATTCTTTCAGAACAAGAAGTTAAGGTATATGCTAAATGATCTAGCTACGTAAATTCTAAAGATCTATAATAAAACTAAATATACTGATATGGTTTTTATAGATGAATACTGCATTTTTGATTCTGGACCTATAGCACTGCTCCATATTAATAGACTCTCGATTATAATAGCTAAAAGTATATGGATAAGAGTAAAATTTTTATTGTATTTTATAAAAGAATTAACTTCTTATGAGTTCTATGTAAACATAATGAGACAGATAATTGAGGTGAGTCAAAACTTGGATCAGTAATTGCCATAGTGTGTTTCCTGTATCTTCATTTTAGTTAATTTTCTCAGAAAGTGAGCCAAAACATGAAGCAGTAGGGAAATTAAAACCATAAAACCTGGAAGTTTTGTGTTTGGCTAGAGGACATAGGGAAACAAGTCTGGGAAACCTGGGTGCTATACATGCCCAGAGAAGAGCTTCCCCTAAGTCTATATGTGAAGAAACATCACAAGGTCACAGCTGTGTAGATCAGTTGGTTAGAGTATTAACCTGATATACCAAGGTTGTGGGTCCAATCCCTGGTCAGGACATAAACAAGAATCAACCAGTGGATGCATAAATAAGTAGAAGAACAAATTGATGTTTTCCCCTCCCTTTCTCCAAAATAAATAAAAATTTAAAAAGAAATGAAGAAACAACACATTTATACATGTGACAGATTCAAAGAAGCAGTGCAAAGGCCTATGGCACTGAACTGAAAAAAAGACCCCACACAGTAGGTGAGATAAAGTTTCAAGACTGAATAAAATATTCAGGATATATATGTATAAGTGATATATGTATTATAACACTATATATTTTACATATAGTATCTATTTATTCATAATAATTATAATTAGATAGATAAACATATGTACAAAATGGAACCCAAAAAACCCAGAATATATTTTTTAAAAATATGTATTTATTCTTACATGTTTAAACTTCAGTCACCTTCAAAGTATTCTCCATTTGATGCAGTATACCTATCAAGACATTTTTTCCATTGCTTAAAACAGTTTCTGAACTTCTCTATTTTGATGACTTTTAGTACTTCTGCCATTTTTTGTTTCACCTCTTCCACATCAGCAAAATGCTTCCCTTTGAGGACTTTCCTCATCTGGGGAAACAAAAAAACAAACAAAAAAGTCACTCGGGAAAGGTCGGGTGTAGAGAGCAGGACCAATGAAATGGCATGGATCCAATCAAGATAGCATAAAGTATTTAAAACACAGTGCAGTCACTTATGTCAACTAAAATGGCTGTGAGTCAGCCATGACACTATGGTTCAAGAGGAAAATTACCTAAGTCAGGGTAAACACATCTGAGATGGTGACACACTTAAGATATCGGCACATGTGGTCAGAGCAGCCTTGTCTGCACAGTGGGACCACCCATAAAAAATTACTGGTGAAATTCCACTTAGCATCAAGGGTGCCAATATATTTATCAAAAAGACCCAGAAGAATGGAATACACCACTTTCAAGGTATAACTGAGGCAGGTTCCAGACCACTGCTGAGACAGCTGAACTCTGCACACCAGGGTGCTGCTTCATCTCACCCTTATGTCTATTTGCATTGGCTGCTGGAGGCTCTGCCCTGCTGGACTGAGGACGTCACCTGCCCTACTGCCCACCTGGCTCTGGAAATCCTTCCTTGAAAGATGCTGGCAACTCCCTTGCCCACCGTGCTGTCCCCCAGACCTGCAGACTGAGACTCTGGGAACTGAGTTTGTTATTCCCCATTGATTGATGTGTGTATGTGTGTAGTTATAGTTCTCTTAGACTGTTAGAATATGAGCAGGATATTAATGTATGTTGATGTTCTACTTTAAGTGAACTTGCATTCAGTAAGAGCTGAGTGAATAGCATAGTTAGTGGGTGTGGCTCTTGTCTATTCCTTGGTGCCGGGCTGCTCAGGAGGCAGCTAGCCTAGCAGTTACCTGGCTGACTTACAGGAAAGGCTATATCATGGGCATATGCTCATGACATCAGGTGAATAGGGAGGGTGGGGCATGGGGGTCATGCCTCTTTTGGTCAAAAACTGCTGAACACTCAGTGGGGTCTGGGCAGGTGCACTTGTAAATCACCCAATGAGAAAAGGGAAAACACGTTGAAAGAGTCTTCAAAAAAATTCACCAAAGCCGAATGCAACCTCTCACAAAAATGCCAGCTGGTACATTGATACAGATGGGTTCCTAGAACATGCTCCTAGCAGGGGAAGCCTGTACTACAAGGGGCCCACTCTCCAGAAGATAATTCTCTTTGGGGGGAAATTCTCCCTCATATGTATGTACATATATAGTAAAAGATATTGAGTAGTAAGCATATCATATCATTTCATCAAAAATACCTAAAACATCTCTTTTTATATAAAATTACACAAATTATTTTAAGCCTGAGGATCTCAGAAAATGGAAAAATATGTTGTCCTATGGAAATTAATTCATGCGAAAAATGTTTAAATCCTTATTAAAGGATAATAGGTTCTATGAGGATTACAAAGATATAAAAACAAACAGCTTTTTTTCAAAGTTCTTTTAAAGCACAGCTAGTCTCCAAAATTTTCAAACCATTACATTTTTATGAGGAATTATTTTCTCATCATCTTGCATATGGTCAAATATAATAACTTTAGTGCCGACATTTTGTTTCAAGATCTGTTTATAGGCTCTTACTTGGAGTGTGAGTATCTAAATATAATTTTCTGAGATATATAATCTGATTGCTACTGCTTACCTGCATACAATTGAATTTCCCTAGATTCAGGCATTCACATTGATCAAGCACATGTGCCCAAAGGAAATAATGTAAAATGTGATATAAAGGAAATGTGATATAAAACTAAACTGGCCTGTTAGGAAATATTGACTTTTTCTTGCAATGATGGGGCATTTTCCTAAACAAAACTGTCTGAACCAGCCAGAAACTCCAGACTATTCCTCCTTCATTTTTCATCTGATAAGCCATTCAGTAGAACATTTCATCCTCCAAAGGTAATATGGAGGAGAATATCATTTATGATCTCATCTCCAGCTTCCTTTACATATAATTGCATTTCAACCATGACCCTCTAATAGCCACTCCCATAGTCAGAGACTGAAACAGTTTTTCTCTGACTTGTCTTCAAATTTTCCAGCTACTTTTAGGCACTGCTGCCAAATTCTGACCTATGCTTTATTTCTGATCTCGTCCCAGGTAACCTGCTATCTATCATTACCAGTCTTATTTATAAAATGAACAATATATATTTACTCCAACTGCTAATGGATAGTTTATACGTATTCGAGATCATTAAAAGCAGATTTTATAATAGCAAAACTCAGTAAATTGGATTTCAAACAATCGAAAGTGCTAGAAGCTATCATATCTGACAGTAATTGCCCTGTGGAGTACTTTCACTTTATCTAAGTCAATGCAGGGAATCATGCTACTTAAATGATACCAAACAACAGTACAGAACAGTGGGATATACAAATGTGTCCCAATTATAAGCTAAATAAACATCACATAACAACCTTTTCTAGTTCAATTAACTGCAAATAATAAATTAGCCTTTGGAAAACAAGTATTCCAAATATATTCATGTGTGTGGATCATATTTTGTATGTATATTAATACACACACATACACATATAACTATATATATAAATATATATGTGTGTGTGTGTATATATATATATATATATAGAGAGAGAGAGAGAGAGAGAGAAGTGAAGAGAAGAGGAGAGAAGAGAAGAGAAGAGAAGAGAAGAGAAGAGAAGAGAAGAGAAGAGAAGAGAAGAGAAGAGAAGAGAAGAGAAGAGAAGAAAAAAGAGAGAAGTGTTGTCTGTGCCGAAAATTGAGTATCAGCAATTTGGCAGAAAACAATGCTGTGTAATTTTGACTAAATATCGTGTGTCATAATATTCCATTTAGAAGGCACTGTAACAGTTTCAGGAAAGGACAGAAAGTGAAGTCATTAAATCTCTGAAAACCGTAAGATTATTGCATTTCTGGTGTTCCCTTTATTGTAGTCAAATAGAGAATAGTCTTCATTACCGAACTTCATCACTAGCAATAATTACTATTTAAATTAACAAATAATTTCAATTTAATTATGTACTACAGGATAAAAAACAGAGTGATGTTACAGTAATTGACAGACTGTGCTGCCAGCCTTCTTTGTGTTAGTATGCAAATCATGCACTTTATATAAAAATACAAATAGTTTTAAAGATTAAAATTTAATTCACAGAAAGATATTTTGATCATTTGAAATTTATCTCCCTTTAGTTTTCTATAAAGATAAGAGCAATTTGCAATTGGTTGAAAGCATATTAATTATAGGAATAAGACATACCTAGAAAAACCACTAATAAATTCCATTCTCCTGCAAGAGTACCACATGAAAATAATTTTGAAAGCTTAGAAAGGAGCTTTCTCAAAATCTTTAAACCTCTGAATTCCAGAGATCCAATTCTTTGTATTATCATTCATGTTTCATACCATTACTTAAGTCTGTTTTCTTTCATCCCGTTTCAATACATAGAGGAATACTTTTTATTAAAGGAATGTATTTTAGTTTTTCCCTGCCAAATGAGGTTGATTGCTAAACTAATTTAATATGAGTCTTTGTAATGACTATTAATTTTGGTAATTGCTAAGAACTATAGCAGACACACACATTGCATATGACATAATACCTGACTTGAAATTAATAATCTTTTTGACAGTAACATGGATACATGAGAAGTAATGAAGAATTCTTTAAGCAAATAAAAACATATAAACCACATTTAAAACATATTTTTAAAAATCTCTATAAAGAGTTAGGAAGATGAGAAAGAAACATGTTATTGGGAATCATCAAGGCATACATCTTAGAGCATTTAGAACTGGAAATAATCCTTCAGTAATGGGTGGCTTATTTTTAAATGAGTGGAAAAAGCAGAATGTTGATGTGTCAAACAGAGGTGGAGGTGCATTTAATAGTCTGCCAAGATAAGGGGTGATTTATTTGAATTTGTCAATCCTCATGTCAACAATGTTACTGAAGAGTAGAAAGTACAGTAGGACAGCTTCAGAAAAGGAGGCTTTATTACTATGACTGGGATGAAGAGTTTGATCTCATGTGAAATGAGAAATAATAGGAGGCTCTTAAATGACAGTCACTCTTTTATAGCAATGCTTTTGGCATCACTTTATAGATTTCATTCCAATTAATTTCTATGAAGTTAAAATTGAACCCCAGCTTTAATTAATTTCTGATTATGAAAAATATCCCCCAACTTAAATTCTTCAATTAACTACTTAGATATCTATTTCAAACATTCTAGCACAAAAATGAAAGAAAATGTTCTATGATCAATTAATCTAGTACATAATCTAAACTTTATAGATTCTAAAGAAAGTTAAAAGTTCAAAAATTATATAGTAAGATCCAAGGTGCTATTTTTTATAAAAGTTGACAGAAAAAAAATCAAAAGATATACATGTGGATATTAACAAGCAGCAGTAGAAAGCAAAGTAAACAAAATGTATCCTCAGGGGCTTCTTAAAGGAGAACAGTTTCCTTTGAAAGTGTTGTATAAAGAGAGTGTAATACATATGAAGTATTCTGAATTGCCTTTGGATGTTACTGCTTGTATTTCTGAAACTAAGGCATTTTTAGAGAATTATTTAAATGGAATGATTATCCCAAGTGCTGTAGACTATTTTGGAGGTTTGTGATTTTTTTCTTTTACAGATTATATTCACAAATTTTCTGTCATTATTTTAATCAAGTAATTTATTACTTATTCCATTCTTTTAAATAACAGAAAGCCTATCAACAAAGCTTTTTAAATAAAGAAATTAGAAGAGCCATTTCTAAATGGCTCAAAAATAATTATGTTTCAAATAGATCAGCTCTCAAGCTGTGGTCCTAATAGTAGCTTTAGCAACCTCACCTGGGAAAGGCCAGATGGAAGACTCAGGAAATAGGACCCACTAACCTGGTTTTACAAGCTTTAAGAGCAATTCTGATGGAGGTTAAAATTTGAAAACAACTTAAGTTAGTGTGGATATTTATATGTTATTTCAATAAGTACTTATAATTTTGTGTTTAATATATGTCTTAATAAATAAGAGAGAAAGTGGATGAATTCCAATAAAGCCTTACTATTATAGTAATCTACTGTTGAGTTATGGACTGTTTTATGAGGGGGGACCCAAAAATGGAATTAATTTATAAAAAATATGTATTTATTCTTACATGTTTAATCTTCAGTCATCTTCAAAGTTCTCTCCACATGATACAGCTATTGAGACTTTTTCCACTGCTCAAAATCAGTTTTCAAACTCATCAGTTTTGATGCCTTTTAGTGTTCCTGCCATTTTTTGTTTTACCTCTTCGTCATTGACAAAATGTTTCTCTTTGAGGACTCTTTTCATTGGGGTAACAAAAATGTCACTCAGTGAGATCTGGTGAATAAGGAGGTTGTGGCACAGGGACCATGTTGCTTGTGATCCAAAACTACTGAACATTTAGCATGGTCTTGACAGGTGGTCTTGTAAATCACCTATGATGAAGAGGGCAAATGCAGTAAAAGGGCATTCAAAAAAAAATTCACTGAAGCTGAACACAGCCTCTCACAAAAATGCCAGCTTGTACACCAATACAGATGGGCTCCTAGAATATTCACGTAGCACACCAAGCCTTCCAGAAATAATTCCATTTTGGGGGTGTTCCATATATCTATATCTATATATATCTATACTATAATTTTACCTTTATATATAACATATAAATAAATGATATAGATACATAATTTTTACCTTTAATCTAAAATTTACTTTTACTTTTAGACCATAAACCTCACAAACAACTACACCTGACAAGATATATTTGCCAAAATTATTAAACACTTAAAATTGGTGAATTTTATTGTATATAAATTATCCCAATAAAAGTGACAAAAATTTAAGGCTTCACTTTACAATTCCACCTAAACACTCTCCCATATTTATACATTTCCACAAAACTTCTATTATTCTGAGTTAAATGTTATTTATATCTAAATTATATCATAGACATCAATTTAGATAAAGCAAGTGAAGGCAGTCCTGGGGATAGTCCAGATTTGATAAATGATTTAGCTTTGAGTATGACAGAAGGAAAGTACACTGACCTAAAAAAGGTTGAACCCTGGCCATTTCAGAAAAATTAGGAGATTATTCTATCTCTTATTGATGCTATCACAATGAACTCATGAACAGAGAGATCAGACTGTTCCTTAATAAGGACAGGAAAGTTCTTATAATAAATTGTTTAAGCATTGTCACCCACTTTGTAACACTAAAGATGTGCCTATAAGAGAGTGCATGGGCTTTAAACCAGATGGGCATAGTATTTAACACTAACTCTCCAACACGTAGTAACTTTAGTAACTTTGGTCAAATACTAAATCTCCTTGAGCCTCAGTTGTCATTCTTGTATATTAAGATTAAACATGCTAGTATCTCTGTAGTACCTAGCATAATATTAAGCACTGGGTAATTGATAAGTATATTTTATCATTAATTTTTATGGTGTTATAGATAACAAATATTTCCAAATTAAGTTATACCAACTACATTATTTTAATTTTCCTGAATTTCTTTATGAATTTCAAAATTAGTAGTAACATGCTGCTTTCAAAACAATGGTAGAATATTTATGACATAGAAAAAGTAATTAGTCTCCCTTTTCAAGATTATCCTTTAATCTGTTAAACTGTCCTTCTAAAAATATATTTCTTCTGTTAGCCACTTAAGTGATAAGTATATTCATAAGAATACTGGGTACAATAAATCTTGAATAAATTCAATGTCTTATCTGTTTTTCTGAAAAAAACCTACTTTGTCTACTTTTCAAAACTATATTCAGTATTAATATTCAAGAGAAAATATATAGTAAAGAGTTTTGGACACTTGAAATAAGAGATTTCAAGATATTAGTGGAGTAGGAGGATCTTTTTCACACCTTCTCTCTGAAAAAAGCTGTAAATTCAGCTAAAGAGAGGAAAAGCCACCCAAAATAAGCAACCACATGCTACCTGAAGAGGAAACTTTAAACCAAGGATGGGCAGAAACCATCTTGAGACCAATAGAAAGGGTGGGGAGGTGAAAGGGCTGGCCCCGAATTTAAGGGAGCTTTGGGACAACAAGAAATGTAACAATATCCACATCATAGAAAACTAGAAGGAGAAGAAAGTGAGCAAGGGATAAAAAAAAAAAACCGTTTGGAGAAATAATGACAGGTAAGTTCCTTAAAGTGGTGAAGATAAAAACCACACAAATTCAGAGAGCACAGAGAGTCCCACTCAAGATGAAAAAATGACACCCACATCAAGACATATCACTGTTAAAATGAGAAAATTTAAAGGCAGAGAATATTAAATGCAGCAGGAGAGAAACAGTTACCTACAAGAGAGTTCCAGTAAGACTTCTAGCTGATTTCTTAGTAAAAACATGTCAGGGCAGAATGGATTGACATGAAGTAATACCAGTCATATAAAGCAGGACCTGTCACCTAGACTACTCTCTCCAACAAGGCTACCATTTAACATTAAAGGCAAAATAGAAAGCTTCCAAGACAAAAAAAAAAAAAAAAGTTTAAAGTTGTTTACCACCAAACCAGCATGCAATTGATGTTAAAGAAACTTTTTTAAGAGGAAGAAATAATGAGATAGGGGAACATAGGTATAAAGAATAAAAAAGGCAGTGAATAAGTATCTATCAATAATAACCTTAAATAGAAATGGACTGAATGCTCCAATCAAAAGATAGGTTAGCTGAATGGATAAGAAAACCCAAAATGTATATATGCTGTATACAAGAGACTGACCTCAGAACAAAAGATTTACACAGGCTGAAAGTAAAAATAAACAAAATATTCCATGCAAATGGAGCCAAAAATAAAAGCTATGGTAGCAATACTTATATCTGACAAAACAGACTTCAAAAAGGAGGTGATAACAACAGACAGAGAAGGTCACTACATAATACTAAAGGGATAAATCCAACAAGAGGATATAATCATTGTAAACATATATACACCCAATATAGGAACACCTAAATATGTAAAGAGAAACTTAATGGACTTTAAGGAAGACATCCACAGGAATATAGTCATAGTAGGGGATTTTAACACTGACTGTCATCAGTGGATAGTGCTTCCAGACAAAAGTCAACAAAGAAAGAGTGAGCTTAAATAACACATTAAATTGAATGGATTTAGTAGAGACTTACATAATAATTCACCCCAAGGCAGCAGAATACATATTCTTCTCAAGTGTATGAGGATCATTCTCAAGGATATACTTCATGTTGGGATGTAAATTAAACCTTAACAAATTCAAGAAAATCAAATCATATCAAGCATTTTCTTGAATTACAATGGCATGGAACCAGAAATTGACTTCAATTAAAAAATCAAAAACATTCAGATACATAGAGGCTGAATAGTGTGTTATTAAATAATGATGGGTTATCAATAAGATCAAAGAAGAAATCAAAAAGTACCTGGAAACAAACGAAACAACCTAACAACCTAAAAGTTATGTGTTCAACCTGTTATGAACACATAACAACCTAAAATCTATGGAACGTAATGAAAACAACCCTGAAAGGGAAATTCAGAGCATCACTTATTATTTTGATATGTCTTTTTTGAAGACTTTGTTTTTTTTTGAAGTTTTTTTTTGAAAATATGAAGACATATCTTTTGAAAAGATAAACAAAATTTATAAACTTTTAATCAGGCTCATTAAAGAAAAAAGAGAGAGGACACAAATAAAATCTGAAATAAAAGAGGCAAAGTAGCAACAGATATCACAGAAATGTATAGGATTCTAAGAAAATATGAAAAAATATACCATGAAATTTGATAACCTTCAAAATGGATATATTTCAAGAAATAAATAATCTTCAAAAACTAAAACAGGAAGAAGAAAACCTGAGTAGACCAATAACAACTAATGAAATTGAAGCAGCATTAAAAAAACAAACTAATGAACAATAACAACAACAAAAACGAAAAACTCCCAGCAAACAAAAGTCCTGGACTAGATGGCTTCACAAGTGAATTTTACCAAATATTCAAATAAGAACTAACACTTATCCTTCTCAAACTATTCCAAAAATTCAAGCCAATATATCTCCTAGGGCAATAGAAACAAAGAATAAAATAAACAAATGGGATTATTTCAAATAAAAAGCTTCTGCACAGTTGAAGAAATTATTACTGTATGAGAGAACATATATGCCAATGATACATTGGACAAGAATTCGCTCTCCAAAATATGTAAAGAACTTGTACGACTTAATACCAGGAAGACACTCTAATTAAAAAATGTGCAAAGGAACTGAATAGACACTTCTCCAAGGAGGACATACAGATGGCCCATAGATATTTGAAAAAATGCTCAATATCACTAGCCATCAGAGAGACACAAGTTAAAACCACATGGCCCCAATGTTCATAGCAGCACAGTTTACAACAGCCAGGTGCTGGAAGCAACCTAAGTGCCCATCAGTAAATAAGTGGATCAAAAAAACTCTGGTACATTTACACAATAGAATATTATGAAGCAGAAAGAGAGAAGGAGCTCCTACACTTCATGACAGCATGGATGGAACCAGAGAGCATTATGCTAAGCGCTATAAACTAGGCATAAACTAGGGGGTGAAAGACAAATACCATATGACCTCATCTATAAGTGGAATTTACTCAACAAAACAAATAAGCAAGCAAAACATAACCAGAGACATTGAAATAAAGAACAAACTGGCAGTAACCAGAAGCAAGGGAGTAGAGAGGTAATTGGGGAAATAGGGGAAGGATCATCAAGGAACATGTATAAAGGACCCATGGACAAAAGCCAAAGGGGGCAAGTTCAAGGGTGAGAGGTAGGGATGGGTGGGGAAGGGCAGAGCGATGGTGGGGAAATGGAAACAACTGTACTTAAACAACAATAAAAAAAAGAAAAAAGTGAAAAAAAAAGTTGAGATATCACCTCACACCTGCCAAAATGGATAGCATTAATCGATGAACACCAAATGCTATCAAGGATGTGGGGAAAGGGGAACACTTGCACTGTTTTTGTGAACGCAGATTGGTGCAGCCACTGTGGAAAGTAGTATGAAGTTTCCTCAGAAAATTAAAAATGACACTGTCTTTTGACCCAATGATTCCACTACTGGGAATATATCCTAAGAACCCTGAAACACCAATGTAAGTACATATATGCACCCCTATGTTCATAGCAGTGTTATTTTGCAAATATTTTGAGACAACCTAAGTGCCCATCAGTAGGTGAGTAAATAAAACAGCTGTGGTACATTTACACAATGGAATACTACTATGCAGCAGTAAAAAACAAGGAATTCTTTCCTTTTGTGATAGCATGGATGGAACTGGAGATATTATGCTAAGTGAACTACGCTCATCAGTGAAATACAAATACCATATGAACTTACTTATCGGTGAAATTTAGTGAACATAATAAGTATTGAGCAAAATAGAATCAAAGGCATAGAAACATAGAACAGACAGATAGCTGTAAAACAGGATGCAGGAGGTGGGGACTGTGTTGAAAGAAGGTAAAGGGATTAGTCAAAGAGACTATATGCATGACCCACGGACACAGACAACAGTGGAGGGTTGACTGTGCATGTGAGGGAGTCTTCATGGAGGGGACAAAGGGAAAAATGATACAACGATAAGAGCATAAACACTGAAATATTAAAAATTAAAAAATGAAAAATAAAAAGTAATAAAAAGTTAAAACAAGAAAAATAACAGAGACCAGTGTGACTGAAGAGGATGTTTTCTTATGTTTTAAATTAAGTGCTTGAAATATTAGTTTTACTGTTTTTTATTTCCTGATACATTTATAAACAAAAAATAAGGAGTTTTTAATGTTTTGATAAAAATTTTGACAGGTTGTGGAACAAACATCATCTTTTCCAATGATAAGATTATTTTGTATCATTTTAGTTTGCACAGCCATTTGCAGGTGGGTGGCACACTACCACACAGATTGAAAAGTGCTTTGTACTTGAATAACTTTAAAAATATATACATTAAATTATATTTTTTATTTCATCAACTTTAGTCAAAATTTCTTAATGTCCCTTAACTTAGGCTATGAAATTAATGTTCTTCCTTTACCTTAAACCTCTAATTTTCTATTCTTTTCCTAATTTGGGGGGGGTATATTTTATTGATTATGCTATTACAGTTGTCTCATTTCTTTTCCTCTTTATCCCCTCTGCCCTGCACCCCATCCGATCATCCCCACACCTCTTAGTTCATGTTTATGGTTTGTACATATCAGTTCTTTGACTTCTCAATTTCCTATACTATTCTTAGCCTCCCTGTGTATTCTTTTTGTCAACATTTTCCCACCACCACTTTCCCCAGCCCCACCCCTCCCCACCTCCCACCCTCAATCCTTCTCCCATTTTGCTTTGGCGATGGGTCTTTTATTCATGTTCCTTAATGACCCTTCCCCTCCTTTTCCCCATTATCCCCCTCCCTCCTCTTCTCTGCTTACTGTCAGTTTGTTTTTTATTTCAATGTGGTTGGTTATGTTTTGCTTGCTTGTTTATTTTGTTGATTAGGTTCCACTTTGTTTTACTATTAGTTTGCAATTGTAGAAACAAAATAGTAGCTTGAATTTTGTCTCTGATAGATCTTACAAATTGAAAACCAATAGAAAATATTTGAGTGTTTTATGTTCTCTTTTTGTCTTGAGAAAAGATATGACTTCTTCATATTGTGAGTATCCTTTAACTTTTTAATCATGACATCTGTTGAACAGAATTAACTTCCATTTTGAAGGCAATCTTTTTGGAGTCTCTGACTTTTAAAAGTGTCCAAGTTGAAAACCACATGAATTTATAATATTCTAATTTAAATCAGTTAATTTCTGATCTACTGTGTACCCATCATTCTGGAGCATTTATCTTGGGTTAGTTCCATTTTCTTGGACTGAATACCTTGTCTTCTTTTGCTGGATTACATCCTTCCTAAAAAGAAAAAAAAAAATTGCATGAATGATAATTTTGCTGGGTATAAAATTCTGATTTAACATACTTTTTTTTTAACGTGTGAAGATATTGCTTCATTACTTTATAAATCTAATGTTGCCGAGAGAAATATGGTTTTTATAGATGATTATCTAAACTAAAATATAAAAATGCCTTTCCATTGAGAGTTTTATCCTTGATGTCTTGAGATAAAATACTCAAAACTCAGATAACCTCTTAATAAAAACTCATGTTTTTCTTTAACTTTGAAATTTTTTTATTATTTCTTTGGATATTTATTCATATATAAATTCTAGCTTTGTTTTCTATTGTGAATTCTTAATAAGTAAATATTGCCTTTCAAAAAAATGTTTGGAGTCACTTGTCAGATGCTCTGGCTGTTGGGGCTTACTGGTTGGAACATTGTCTTGTGCACCAAAAAGGCACCAGTTCAATTCCTGGCCAAAGCATTACCATAGACTTTCTGTGGGAACACTGGTGAGTCCTCCTATTGGCTATGGTGTCATAAGGAGAGGTTCTTATACTGAGCATGCCAAAAGCTAGAAATATGAATGGATAGAGCCAAAACATGTTCAGAAAGCTCAAAAGATGAAGGGGTAGGACCCAAACATGCCAAAAGCTAGAAAGGTGAATGGATAGTGCCTTGAGTGCACCAAAAACTAGAAAGATAATCAGGAAGAAAAAGGTGCCCTTTCCCTATTCTGTTGAGAATTTTGAGTTTGAACAGGAAGATTAAGAATGTCTTTTGAGATGGGAGCCCATCATTTTCTCAGGTGTTTGACACCTGAATAATCTCTTTACTTTAGCACCAGTGCCTGACTCATGAGTTTGGCTTTTGTGGTGACAGGCACCTGAACCTCTGTTTTTGTTCAGTTACTGTTTTGGCAGCTCCAGATGGAGCAGTGTGGACCTTGGTAAGTCCCAGAAGACCCAGGCTGGGACGCCAGGGGCAAGTCAACCCCTGGAAAATGAGACTGTGAAGATTTCCCAACAGCTACTGAGAACTTTTCTTAAGAAATTTCCCTGCAGTTGTGCTCAAAGCATCAGCCATCTGAAATGTCTGGCTGGTGAAAGGACATGAACTCCAAGAATGGGTAAGTCAAATGGGTATGTAGACCAGCGGTCCTCTATCCCTGCCACTTAGGCTTCGTGCCACTTGGGTCCAGTTAGGAATTTTTCAGTACCCATGGCAGGCTAACCCTAACCCCTCAGCTTAGGCTTTGCACCAGCTCGTCTTTGTGCCACTCAGGAATATTTGTGATACCAGTTGGCAAACTGTCCCTGCCACTTGGGCTTTGTGCCATTTGGGTGCAGTTTGGACCATTTACGGTATCGGGAAGAGATAAGACACTAAGACATGCTTGTGAGCACTCTTTTGGAATAATGGAATTGTGAATCAAATTTTGTTTATATGTTCCCATTTTGTCTGAGGCCTGTTATGGTTATGGTTTTGGGTTTTTACTTTCATGCTACCCAGAGTTGTTCTGATTCAGCCCTTGAAAGGAGGTCCCTGGGCCAAATTTTAACAGATGGATCCATGTACAGCTATTATCCAATGTCTAAGAAGAAGCTGATTTTCTGCTGTAACTGCTTGGCTTATGTATAATTTAGACTACAGAGAAAAATAGTCCTTAACTGGGTCCTGGATTACTACATCATCATGCAATTGGAATTGTTTTACCAAAGATCAATGGAATGGGACAAAATATTTTATGTCCAGGAGTTTATGTTTTTACATGGTAAGGATTTGGCAAGAAAAGGAACAAACTACACAGAGAAGAGAACTGGCTTTAACACTCCTCCCTGACAGTAAGACACGAGAATAAATAAATGAGAAAATACATCTCCTTAGTGCACTGAAAACAGGGTATCTGTGATTAGCAGTAGGCAGATTACCCCTGCCATCCTTCCCCACAGCTAGATGCCCCTAAAACAGGGCCCAGAGGGGCAACAGCCCCACTCCTGTATGATCAAGGAATGATCTCCCTTAAAAAGACCCTCAGTAGAAAACCCAATTTGTCCTGGGAGCCTCCCTGTTGAAAATAGGACAATTCCCTTTGAGTCATACTCTATAGGTTTTATAAGCCAGGAAGGGCAGCCCACTGGCTCCTACAGGGCCCATAATCCATTTTCTACTTCATATTTACTGAATTGGAAGAATTCCAACCTCTCATATAGAGAAGATCTTCAGAAAATGGCAGATTTTATCAACTCCATTTTTGCCTAAACTGGGTAGATGTACAGGTTCTCCTTAACATCCTGCTAATGACTAATGAAAGGTAACCAGTTATAAATAAGGTTAATGAAGAGATTCATTGCCTCCATCACGAAAATCCTGAAGGATCCCCAACCCAGATGGGGAAATTCCCTTGACAGAGCCCAATGGGAGCCCAAATAGCGAGGACCTAGCATTCCTAGAACATTACAAAAGGTGCATATAGGAAGGGTTTATGAAAGTGGCACCTGAACAAAAGAGGCTGAATATGAAACAGGACATGCAGCAGAAACCAAAGATTCTTCTGAATTTTAGAAAGGATCTATTAGACCTATTGAAAGCTTACTGATGCTGATCCATAGGCACCAGAAAATATACTGTGGCAAACATAACTTCTTGGGCAAAGTGCCCCAGGTATCAGAAGTAAGCTCCAATATTTAGACGGGGCACTGTTAATGAATCCCTCCCCAATAGGGGCTATAGTCTTTAAAATTTACCGTTCCTGGGAAACAAGGAAATTAAAGTAAGCTACCATATTCTTAGAAACAGTGCAGGGAAACCAAAAAAAAAGGCGGTGCCTAAAAGGAAAAAGAATAAAAACCACTAGGCACCAATCAATGTGCCTATTGCAAGGAGACAACCATTAGAGAAAGGACTCTCCAAAACTCGAAAGGAAAAATAAAAAGAATAGAACCCCTCTCCAAGAACTGCTAGAAAGAAGAGTATTCGCTGATGGCCAGGCACATTAGAAAATACCAAGCCTTTTTATTAGATAACCTAAATGTTGCCTTGCAAACCAACACTACCTTAAACCCAGTCACCCTACTCAAAGACTCAGAGGGAGGCTCAGACCTCCAGTATGATTACTTAGAAATCATTGACCAAGTTTATTCTGGCAGACCAGATCTATTTGACTAGCCACTGATAGAACTTGAGTAGGAAGTATATAACAGATGGAAGCAGCTTCATGGAAATGGTCAACAACAAGCTTGCTATATGGTAATCATTATACACAAGGTAATAGAAGCTCAAGCTCTTGTTGTAGAAACCTCAGAACAAAAGGCCCAACTGAAATTGATAGCCCTCACCAGACCCTTAGAATTATCCCAGGGAAAGACTGTTAATCTATACTGAATCTAAATACGCTTTTATGGCAGTCCATGCCCATGGGCCAATATGAAAATAAATAGGGCTCTTAAACCTGGGAATACATAGACCAAACATGCGCAAGACATTTTAAAATTGCCAGTGGCAATTTTTACTGAACCGTATCACCATAACGCACTGACCAGGACACCAGAAGAACGGTGCCCAAACAAGCCAAGGAAAACAAATTGCTGATAAAGCAGTAAGACAAGCCACCCAAGAGTCACCACTTTTTGGGGTTTTAATTTCCTACCTGGAGTTCTAGTGTATCCCATCCTCAAACACATACTGATACATGAAAGGACCCATTATGGAAGGGACACTTTAATGGGCCACCTTAGATTACATTTTAAGGGTTCTCATGTACAAAGTACCATTTACAAGTTAATCTATTCGATGGAGGAGACTGAGAAAATGAACCACATAATAAAATAAGACCCTGTCGAAAACATGCCAGGAAACACATCTGAAGTGAGACCAGACACTTTTTATTGCTTCGGTCCAGATTAGCATAGCAACCCAAAGTGGGATTGAATTTAAGCTCTTTTGAAATAGTTTATGGGAGATCTTTCCAAGTTTCTATTTTAGTAATACACACTTTAAATTTAAAATACAAATAATAAATCAAACAATATATACAACATCTGGGGCAAACACTAACAATTTTGCACAAGTTTGCTAATTGCAGGTCCATCTAACTGCCTGATAGGCCCTAACGTCCCTTCCAGCTGGCAGATCTAGTCTTAGACCTGGAAGACTTAGGGTCCTGAACAGCAGTTAGCCTAGCAATGGACCGGTCCCTATGACATCCTGCTGAACAACACCCTCTTCCCAAAAGCTCATGGGAATCAAGCCTTTAACCCACCACACACAGATAAAGTATGTGCTGCCTAAGTTGATCCCAAGTCTTACAACTGCTGTTGATACTGTAAGGGGAAACTGGAACTGCATCCCTGAAGGAAACTTAAAATTCCTCTTTCACAAAGGGAGAATACCTACAAATATTACTTTTAATTTTATTCTGCACTTCCCAGGCAGTGAATTCTTGCATTAAGCTATAGCCATGAGATGAAGTGGAGCTCTTTGTGTATGTATATGTCTATGTGTATCCAGGATACCAGTCTTGTGCAGTATGGTCTTGCTCACCCTCTACTCTCAATGAATCACTTTCATATTATTATGATTTGCTTTTGGATACATCCAATGTTATGACTTGATGGATTTGACAGGACTCAGCTCCTAGTGACCGGTTCCAGCTGCACAAATTTGGCATCCAACAGTGAGCCATAACAGCTCTGCCATGTCCTAGTATCATGCCAGGAGTTGTTTGTCAAAAGATAAAAAATTCTATGCTGCACAAGAAATCGCCTACCTCCAGAAACCTAACGGTCTATGTTGTGAATCTCTAACTGGTCCCTGACGTAAAATACTGATGAACTCTTCCCCATCACTGACACTTTTAACAACAGAGAGCCTGCTGCTTGGACCTTCTGTGTGGTATTCCTTGCTCTGGACTCTACAGAAAAATGGTGGTTTGTTGTTCATTCAATAATCTAGAATGACTAGTCCTTGTTATATGGTAACATCAAAACTCAACGAAATCGACTAGATGTTGGGCTTCCTTCTTTTCTGAAGAACTTTCAAGATGAAATAATTTGTATTTTACTTTGCTAAATGATTCCTGTAAAAGCCCTTGACCATCAGGACCCTAAAAATACAATACTCATGAAAGGCCGTGAAACACATATGCTTTAATAGTGATGTCCTGAGTATTTGAGTTCTACAGGATGCCTTCAGCATGCTACCCATCTCTTGATTATTCAGTCAATAAATATAATGCAACTTATGAAATACTGATCAGTGTGATATTTTCAAGTTTCAAATATGTCAGGATATCCCAGGTATAGTTTGATAATGTTATGAGAGAAAACAAGAATGTTACTATAACCCTATGGCATTAGTGGAAATTTATATCATTGCCCATTTCACGTGAATGTGAAAATTTTTGTTTTTTATTACTGATTAGGACAGAACAAATTAATGTCTACTTATCACGTACCTGAGAACATGCTTCTTTACTCTAACAAGTATATCACATCTGGCATAGCAACTGAAATTGGGGTTACTACCTGGTTTAGTTGATGGTAGTCTGTAGTTACTCTCCATGAATCACCCAGCTTCTGCAAAGGCCAGACTGATGAACTGAACCTGGATATAATACGGACCATACACCTACATCCTTTTTCATCCTTATCTTTGGCACTAATTTCCACCATATCCCTCCCACAATATGATGTTGTTGTTACTTGTTAGCCAAGTGGGGAGTAATTTCAGATGCTTCCAAATGATTTTCCATAGTATGATAACACTTATCATATGTAATAGCAGAATAATGGCCCCTCGAAAATTCCCAGGCCTTAATACCTGAAACCTGTGAATATATTAAGTTACACAATAAAAGGCTGCTAATTAGGTGATATGCACATAGGAACACTATCTTGAATTATCTGGGTGGGACCAATCTAATTACAAGTGTCCTAAAAAAAAATAGAAGTAGGGAGTGAAGAAGAACCAGGGAGATAAAAATGTGAGAAGAACTTGGCTTGATGTTGTAGAGTTTAAGGATGAAGGGATTAGACTGAAGGAATTAGACCACAAACCAAGGACAGAGGGTGATCTCTAGAAATGGAAAAAGATAGGAAAATGGATTCTCCCTTAGAGACTCTGAAAGGTACACAGCCCTGCTGATATCTTGATTATAGCTCAGTGAGTCCCATTTCATACTTCTGACTGCAAAACTGTAAGACAATATAATCATTTGTTTTAAGCCACTTAGTTTCTGGTACATTGTTACAGCAGCAATAGGATACTAATACAGAATTAGGGACCTAAAAATAGGGAAGTAACTCTGGAATATAGCAGTGGGAAGAGGCTGGATAAATTTTGGCTGCTATCCACGTGTGCTGGTTTTTATGCTGATTACTGCAATACTTACACTTCTCTCCCCAATTTCTGTTGAGTAAGCAAACTCCACCTGGCCTTTATTGTTTTGTGGTCTTATTATTTCCCTTACTTTCAGAAAGTCATGTTTTATAACAATCACTCCTTCCATTATAGGGACACAGTTAAGGTATTGAAGAGTGGTTATAAGATCTCAACACTCATGACATTTCAGAAATGTTTTTGAATTATGTGTATTATTCTTTCATCTTTTCTTCCTCTATGGGGAAGTGTATTTTCAACAATTCAGTCCCCCGAAGGCATCTGTGGGCTACAGGCTTCACAGGGCCCTTCTCTAGTGTGACTTCAGGGCCATCTTAACAGGGAGAAGACATTCTCTTTGAATATCTGGAAGGGCTCTTATTTTAGAGGTTGCTGCCAGGATTCTGCAGAATAAACTATTACAACTGGCAGAGAAAATGTCTCTCTGATACAATTTGTAACACATTTCAAAGAATCGCATGTTAAGATTCCTGTATAATGCTGTCTTTCCTGGGAGCAGAAGGATTAAATATAGACACTGGTTTCCTTCTGCAGAGCTAAAAAACAAACAGTTGTATACTTCATAGAAAATTTGCCACCTTAGTTTAGCAACTTCAAGTTAAAAACATATGGTTTGTGAATATAGATGAAAACATTTCTAAATCCTACAAAAAGTATTAGTTTCTGTCACATCACATTTAGAGCTACCACAGTTTTTAGCCTTTCATTTGGCTAATTTTATTTTATTTTGCAACATTGCCCAGTAACTTCCTTTTGATTTCATTCAGCAGTTGTAGCCTGAAATAATATACTGAGTGAACAGGTTATCAATTCTTTTGAGTGTTAAAAAAAAGTACTCCTTTTTTTTTTTCTTTCCATTTCAGTATTTTACAGATTGGAAAGGAACAAGATTCAAACATTGAATCTAAGGGATGAGTTATTTCATTTTTAAATTTTTTTCCTTCTTTCTGGGTTTGATTCATCTTTCTGATTATAATGTTGCAAACATTATATAATAAAATATCAGTAACCTTACTGTGCTATATATTCTCAAAAATTCACACAAAGTAAAAACTCAATATAAAAATTAGTTTGATTCTTTTAAGTTTTAATTTTAAGCTTTGATGGGTAAGATTAAAAGTAGCCTTTGCTTTACATCTAAAGTTACCCCTTTACAAAGGCAATATTCTGCTGAGTAATCTACCATCATCCTGGAAATTTACATTTGTTGCTGTAGCTGGAAGAAACATGAACAATTCCCAGCTCTGTGTAAATAAATATTTTTGTCAGGGTAGATCCTAGCCTATAGGACATGACTGTTTGCCATAAACTGCTTTTAGTTATTAAGTTTTCATTTCAGACCATTCTTTGTGGATACTTGAGGTCTCTGAGTTTGTAAGCCTGCCATGCTAGCCTCCCCTGAGATTGTCACCTTAGTAAGTGACCTTTTTTCACCACATGACTTAAGCCTTCTTCCAAAACTTTTTAAAGGAATTGGTAACCATTTGTCAGAGCCCAACTGTTCAGCTAGGGCAGGTTTCGGTGGTGAGATGCCCACAAATGGAGGAAAGAACGAGGAGCAGACATAAGAGCTGCAGCAGCAGCACTTTATTGAAGCAGCATCCACACCCACCCGGCAGCAGCTTTATTGCTGACATGCCCTCCTATTGCTGGTTACAGGGGTTTATACAAGTTTAGATAATACGGGGATCATGCCAGGCCTTAGGTCATTGGGGACTGCAGCGCATGGGTATCACATAGCCCTCGCATAGTTCCTGCACGGAGCGACCTTCAAGATATCACTGGGACACTTTCCCAGGCTGACCTGACCTTCATGGGCACACAGAGGCCTGGGCTGCCTGTCCTGGACAACCTCCAGAGAGATCCTCACACCATTTATAAGAATAAATATGAAACAGAAGAAATAAAGTAGCCAGACTATTCAAGGGTTACAAACACTGACTGTGAATTGATGTTAGTTTCTGGGGACACAAACATGCTGTTTTAGTCTACAATTCAAATTGGGGGCTTTAGTTAGTGAGATGATCGGTAGGCTGGTCTCCACTCACAGTGGACCCTGCTGTTTCACTGACTAATGTTTTGGTTATCATAAATTCTTGAATATATTCTTGTAATAGTTATTCTTGGAAATGGCAGAATTCCCATATAGATCTCTAACACATAGAATAAAGCTATTGTAGAAAGGGATCGAGAGAATTACCCAAAACTTTCCCTTGATACCAGGATAGTAAACAAAGGTAATGATACAATTATTACAGAGATTAATGTCCCTATCAAAAACTTGAACAAGTCATGGATTTTGCAACCTATCACATCACTTCTTAGTTTACCAGTGTATACATGCAGTAATTTGTACCATCTTACACTATGACACTGGGTTATTATAAACTTTATCAGGCAGTGAACCAAAATACAGCTTTTTAAAAAAATGTAATATCTTTGCAGGAACAAATCAACACACCTGGTATGCTGCTATGGACCTACATAATAGCTTTTCTCCATTTCAATTTACCAAGGTCATGAGAAACATTTTTCTTTTCACTTGGTAAGGGCAAAAGTTCATCTTTCTATCTTGACATTTCACATACTATCAAACTACTCTACTACACTGACAACAAAATGAAAATTAATTCTAAAGATCAGAAGTAGTCAGTAATATACAACATACTCAAACTGGAGATTCACAGGTATATCATGATATTCCAGCCGTCTATCACAATGGTGAAATACCTAAAGACAAAATGATTTGGAGTGTATCAAAATAGTTTTCTGATGATAAATAAAAGTTAGTATACTTCATACCACTACCTCACAGAATGAGGCACAGCACTTGTTAGTTTTTGTTGTATGTTGAGTTTTTTTTGTAGCAACATGTAAAATGTTGATGTGTTACTTCTACCTGCCCATTAAGTCACTCAATAGGCTTCCAATGTTGAGAAGTATGAGAGAAACAAGAAAACTTTGCAACAAATCTAGGCTACAATACACGTTGCATTTCTACTTGGGATCTATGATCTAGCAGATCTAATGATATTCAAAGTGTCTGTGGAAAACTGGATTTTGTGAGAAACTAATTTCAAACCCTAATAAGAGCATAATTTCATATCTCTGCATTTCATAACAAAATCATATCCTCTTAAGTAAATAAATATTCTTTTGTGAAAAACTTCTGGCTTGCTAATGGACCTTGGTAGGGAATTAATGGCTAGTCATAGAATATCAGACGGTCATGTAAGCTGAAATTCCTATCAAAACCAATTACTTGGGTTCAAATGCTCCTGCTCTCTGCTCTTTCCCTTCCCATCAGTTCAATCTCATCCCTCCTAGCAGCTCCCTTCCACCCCCCGGAGAACTGAAGATTGTCCTGGCCCAGACCTCAGGCCTCCATGAGTGGAGGGAAGAGCAATCTACTCTCAGTAGCTTAGACCAATCCTAATCCCCCAATCTCCCCATTCCTGGGGGAGCTAGGGGATTCCTGCCAAGTATCCTGAATGGGAGAGGCCTCAAAGTGGATGGGCCAGGGTCCAGTGGGGTGGGGGGTTCCGCTCTGCCCCTGCCCATCCCCACCCAATCTTGCCTTCCATCCTCTTATCCCCTGCTGGAGACAAAAGATCTGAAAAGACTCCCCACAAGGATGGTTGGACAAGGAATTTTACTTTTTATTACATAAAAATGTTTTTAAAATTAAAAAAATAAAATTTTAACCTAACTTAAAAAATACCCCAGCAACTCTGTGAAAGTGGGCATACATAACAGTGAGTTAGCAAGTACAAGTTGCATTTAAGAGACTGGGTTAGGGTTATGAAATTTAGATGTGGTTAAAGCTCCTTTCATACTGACGACTAATACACTGCTTACTCCCTCAATCGACACCTGAGATCTCACCAGAACTTGTTACAAATAGTTGATTAGAAAAGAAACAATCATTTTGCATGATATACTGGCATTATTTCAAAAGGACATTTGCAGAATTATTATTCAATGAGGTATTGTACTAAAGTATTATAGTACAGGAAATTATCAATGATACTTCTGATTTTCCTCTTAGAAAAAGGAGATTTTCATAATTATAGATATACATTGATTCCTACATAGTTTCTAATGGATTGCCTGGTACGTCATGTACTTGGAAGGAAAAGGATTGGGAGGGTGGTGATATGCAGCCACCAGGTTGTTGGATCTCTCAAAATTGATGATGAGTGAAGATATTAATAATCTATTTGAAAGTCTAACTTATGGCATCAACTGCAGAGGAAGTTTTAATAATCATGTGGGAAAAAGACATATTTTATGGATATCAACCAACCTCTTTTCCCAAAACCACTGCTGCTTGCTGCCTTTACTCAATATCTCATGAGACAAAATGGCCATGGGGACCAGAATGGAGGTTTAGATAGACTAAAAATCATGGATTTCCCTTACAAAAGCTCATCTGACTATCACTATAGCTGAGCACTTAATTTTTCAACAGAAAATTTCAAGACTGAGCTTTCAGTATGGCACTATTCTTGGGGAACCTGCCAAATGTTTGCTGGTATGTTGATTACATGAACCCTTTTTGTCATAGAGCAGGCAAAGGTTTATTCCCAGTGAAATAGGCAACTATTCTGGGTAGATTTGCTTTATTTTCTCAAAATTCTGTCAACGCCCCTCTCTATCCTATCTATACCATGGTAAATGGTTTATTTACCACCACAGTATTTCTCACAGAATTATTTTTAATCAAGAAACTGTTTTACAGCAATACTTCAACATTAGACTTATATCTATGGAAGTATTTAGTCTTAAATACCACCAACCAGAAGCAGCAGGCTAAATTTAAAGTTGCTTTCTCTGGACTGCTTTAGTGAAGATTTAGTTATGGCTTATCATATGTGTATGCATGTGTGTACACACACACACACACACACACACACACATAATGCTTTATTCTATTTTTCCTATTACAGTCATACCTTAGTACTCGTTCACTTCAGAACTCCTCAAACCCTGCACTGATCACATTTTGATGAGAAAAAAATGTTTTAGCACTTGTCACCCTTGCTAGAACTTGTATAAGTCACAATGCCTCTCCTTCCTCCACCCCCAAGAGAAAATACTTCATCATTTGGTATCGTTGGTTTTGGCACTCATCCTGAATTTCGGGACAAATTAATGGTGAGTACAGAGGTACCACTCTATTTATGTGTTTGCCATAAATTTAGTATTTAGTACTAAATGAAATTCAGTATTAGATATTAAAATGTTTGATAAAACCATGACTAAATTGAATAAATTGAAAGTGTAATAAATATATCCACTGATGAGTACAATGCCTCTTGAGTTATATGTCTCTTCATCTTGAGAACAGGATGAGAATTTATTTACCTATTGTAAAAAGCATAGCTGTGATTTAGATGAAATCATAGACTTGTGAATGAAAGTTTGAAGGTGTATAAAAAGATGTGACTGCATGCTGAAAAGTCAAAAGGTGAATAATTCTATTATTTTATGGCTTTTGCTTCCAAATTCATAACTCTTTATCCTATTTTTTGATAATGAGTATGTATAGATCTGGGACTCTGCAAACTGTATTTCTCTCCCTTTCCCTCTCAGCCAGTTTTATGTTGTATTCTGCCAATACAGAATCCAAGGGATACTGCCTGCCTGAAGGAGAAAGAAGCAACTTTATCTTCCTTCAGTTTTGTATGGTTTTCATTGTGAAAGCAAGATTACTGACGTGCTTTGGTTCCTGGAAACATTTACCACAATGGTAGCAATCCTTGTGGTTCTGATACTAATATACTCCAGACAGCATCTTTTTCCTTGTAGCAGCAACAATCTTCTTATTACAACAGTGGGCAAATTCTAGCAAATTTTTCTTCACCATAGGTGCTAAGTGGTATCTTCTTTGGCAGCAATATCTTCTTAGAAATGATTTGAATCTTAACCTTTCAGGATCCTCCTCTATACTCTTCACCATCTACTTTTCCTTAGTAGCTCTAGGTGTCAAAGCCACTTTCTCCAGTTTTTCCTCATTTAATTCTTTTAGTAGTTAACCAAATTTTACATGATTAACAATTCTTTATATTTGCCCTGTTCAATTAACCTGTATGGGTCTGATACAAACTAACTTGGTAACGCTAACTTCTTTCAGTATCCATTAGTGTCATTTACCATTATTTTTGGTTTTTATTCTTCTAAGCACATGGAACTATTCCAGGAACAGTAAGACATAGGAAAAAGGAAAGAGTTAAAGAATATTTTCTATTGTCATACACACACACACACAACAAAACACCTTCAGAAACTAGACTATAAAACAACAACAAAAAATAGATCTTCAAGGGAAAGCATGAATCAGAAATAAGAAAAAAAGAAAAACGGGAGAGTACACCTAATGGATGATGATTGATTCTAACTAACTGAACATGAATCTTACATAGATTTTATGTTTCTGATATAGCATTTACAATTACAAAAACGTTTTAAAACAGATGCTTCTCTACATTCTTGGACTATACTTTTAAAAATGTCTATTTTAGAGCTCTCAAACATATAGAACAAATTTACACAAAGTTGCACTAAACTACGTATACAAGTATATGACATTGGTGGAATATGTGGAAAATGAGGAACACCTGTTATATGATTGCTGGGTGTGTTTAAAGAATTAATGTCTCTAGGGTTTAAAGAGATGATCATTCTCTGTTCTTTCATATACATGCCCATCATCATTATAATATAAGATTAAAAATTCAGAATTTAAGAGAAATATAAAAGTAATGTAAGTATTTACACAAAATAGATTTATTTGTATACTAAGTCTCAAATATTTATAATGCTATGTATGTGAAAAGAAAATTAGGTATAGTTTATAGCAATAATAGTATACAGTAGTTCATGAATATGTTCCATTTTTAAACAATTGGGCATAAAGTGATCCTCATCAGTATGAGTAAATCTAATCATATGCTATGTAATAAAAATTAAAACATGGGCCCTCTGTTCTAGTTCACTGAATATGAAATAGAGGAAACACAAAATATATGAAAAAAATGTAAGACATACATACAGAAATGCTAAACATGACCCAAAACTTTACTAAATTATACATGTATATTAGTTTAATTTTTTATTGATAAAGAGATAGAGAGAGAGAAACATTGATTCATTTTTCAATTGATTAATTTTTGTATGTACCCTGATTGGGGATTGAACCCACAACCTTGAAGTATTGGGATAATGCTCTCTCTAACTAGTTAAGTCGCCAAGCCAGGGGATATATTAATTTTAGATTTTGATCTTTTATTTCTATATTTTTTACTTTTAAAGACATTTGTTTCTAAACTTTTCTTATTGTTCAATTCCAGTTATCCCCAAGAGGAAACTAACCTTGAGTATAAAATTATATTCATGAGCATTTTATTTTATTTTTTAATGTTTACCCATATAATTTAATATGATGTGTCAGAAATACCATACATTCCCAACAAGTAAAGCATTGTCTAATGCATTCTTTAAGGAATATTAAAGAGCCCTGGCTGGTGCATCTCAGTGGATTGAGCACCAGCCTGCGAACTAAATGGTCACTGGTTCCGTTCTCAATCAGGGCACATGCCTGGGTTATGGACCAAGTCTCTAGTAGGGGGTATGAGAGAGGCAACCACACATTGATATTTCTCTCCCTCTCTTTCCATAGATAAATAAAATCTTTAAAAAAAAGAATGTTAAAGAAAACAGTTTTCATGACATCACTATAACCTGGCAGCCAAGGAGAGTGGACTGGAATGCACATTCGTGAACAATGATGACTTCACTGTACTAGTCAGTGGGGACAGCAGACATTGTTGAGGGAGCATGTGTGGTCATGGCATTCACAATGACTGAGCAAGTAGAACAATAAAGCCACATCAAATTTTGCATGAAGCTTGAACATTCTTCCAAGGAAGCTATTCGGATGAATCAGAAGACCGCAGCTATGGGCAACTTGTGATTGGCAGCTTCATCACATCAACACACCCACTCATGCATCATGTCTCATGTAGAGTTTTTTGGTAAGACATCAAATCATCCAGGTAACTCAGTGCCCCTGCAGCCCAGAGTCGGTATCCTTCAACTTCTGGCTTTTCCCAAAATTAAAATCACCTTTGAAAGGAAAGAGATTTCAGACTGTTGATGAGATTCAGGAAAAAATAATCAGGCAGCTGATGGAGACTGGAACTGCGTGACGTCCCAAGGTGCCTACTTTGAAGGGAACTGAGGTGTCAGTGTCCTATGTACAATGTTTCTTGCATCTTGTGTCTTCGTCAATAAATGTCTCTATTTTTCATATTACATGGCTGAATACCTTCTGGACAGACCATGTGCGTGTGTGTGTATGTGTGTGTGTGTGTGTGTGTTTAATTATATATATATATACACACATACACATACATACATACATATGGGGGTGGGAAAAAGTATATTTAATGTTGTTCATATAGAAAATAATATAATAATTAATAAATAATACAGGAATAAACTGTTTTACATACAACTATAATCTATTTTTGCCCACCTCTCTCTCTATATATATACACACACACATATATATACACTTATATGTATGTATACACACATATATGCATATATACACATACATATGTGTGTATACATATATGTATAAATATATATGCATATTATTTACATGTTTTTGTTGATAAGGTATTCAACCACTCCCTTGGGAGATGGGCATTTTTGCCTACTATTTTGCACTGAGCCTGGGGGTATATCCCTTTAAAACAGCTTCCTTCTTGTGGGGTTATTTGGGAGCCAGTCTCTCACAGAGCAAACATGAAAGTTGGGGCATTAGGTTTGAGTTCACACCCTTCACTCCTTAGGGAGAAGATGGAGATGGAGATTCCCTCCCAATCACAAGGCACTGTGTTAATGACGGGGATCATGGCATGAATGTGCCTCAGCTTTCCTATATGTTTCAATGTAGGTACTTTCTTAGTCACCTTGTGTTCAGGAGTCTCTCAAATAGCTCCTGCACTTTTCTCAGGAGAAACTGACCATCTATAACTCTTTCTCCAGTGCATTCCTGGGAGAAGGGAGAGACAAGTACCTCTTCTTCTGCCATATTGCTGACATCACTTTTGATGTATCCTTATAAAAGAGTTTGGGGAAACTAAAAAAAAAAGTTTAAAAACATTACTGAAAATTCTATTAGATAAAGAACACCGAATCTTTCCCAGGTAAGATAATTAGTTTAATCAATTTCCTTTATATAGAATCTATATATAGATGAGATTCATTACATGTAGTAGAGAAGGTATATTACTGGGACACTAATAATATACTTTCCTACACATTATCAATGTTTAAATTCAGTATATACTGAGCAGGTTAGATAAACACAATTAATCCTATTTTTAATCAGCTTGAAATATTGTTTACAATATAAAGTGAAAGTATTAATTTAGAATTATTAAAAATTCATAGGACCTAATTTTTATTATTATCTTTTGCTTCAAATTCTATAAAAATGAATAGAAAACTTTATTATTCATCAAACACTGTAGAGATACCATGAGTTATAGGGGAACTAAGAAAGAATCCCAAATGGCAAGCAGAAAATCTTTTTTGCAATAGCATCAAAAAGAACAATTATGAAACAAAAACCTAACATGGTATTTGAAAACTCCATTTATAAAAGTATAAGACATCATTGAGGAAAAAATAAAAGACTTTAATAAAGGAAAATACATGCATTATTTTGAAATTAGAAACAATATTGCACAGAGGTCAATTCTCTCTGAATTGATCTCTATAGTAAATGTACTCCCAACTTTTTGTAATGAATATTATTGAACATGCGATTCTAAATTTTACATAATATGCTAAAGTTTATCGCAACCAAAGAAATATTTTCTCCTTTTCATTGGGATATAACTTACACTTACTAATTTTAGGGATATAGCTTAACTTTTTATAAAGATGTAGCTAAAATATTTATATATGTATACAGTGATTTAATGTTCTCACACTTCAAGATTTATATTTTTTTCCATTTCTGGGATGTTCACTTTCATAGATTACTAGGCATGATCTCTTAATTAATTCCTCCCTCAAACCTGATCATTAGTCTTATCTCTACCACTATGGATCAATTTTGCTTGTGAGAAATTTGTAAAAATGGAATTTCTCAATATATACTTTATAATCTCTCACATTTGTGAGATCAAAATTATTATGTTTGTGGGATTCATCTATACTCGGGTTTGTAACAGATGTTTCCCTTTCCTTTGAATATGCCATAATTTGTATACCTTCTTCTGCTAATGGACATCTGGGTTGTTTTAAATTTTTTATTATGAATAGTGTTTTTATTAACATTATGTTACATGTCTTTTCTTGGTCATAAACACTAATTTTCATTGAACAGATACCTAGAATGGAATTGTGGAGTTATAGACCAGTATTGCCCACTTCAATAAATATTGCCAGAAAGTTTTAGCAATAGTTGTTTCAATTTACTGTCCTACAAACAATATCTGTCAGTTTTGGTGTGTCTGCATTTTGCTCAATACTTGGTAAAGTCAGATTTTTTCATTTCAAACATTCTGGTGGATGTATGGTAATATTTGTCTGTGTGTGTATTATACTTGTAATCCCCTGACAGCTAGTGATACTGAGTTTCACATCATATGATTTGGAGACATTTATGAAACCCCCATTAAATTTTTTGTTTAACTTTTACATCCTTTTAAAACTGTATGCACCCTCTTTGCCTTGCCTATGTTGAGACCATGGAGATATCTTCTTAAGTTTCACATAGGTGCTTTTATAAATTTTTACTTTTCACATTTATTACTTTATTATTTTTTTATTGTTCAAGTACAGTTTTATCCATTTCCTCCCCATTATTTCCCCCATCCCTTCCATGCCCCCCCTTGATCCCACATCCTCTTGGTTTTGTGCATGAGGCCCCCATACACGTTCCTTGACCACCCTTCCCCTGGTTTTCCCTCTTTTTCCCCTCACGCCTCTCCTCTGTTCACTGTCAGTTTATTGTTCATTTCAATGTCTCCGGTTACATTTTACTTGCTTGTTTGTTCTGTTGATTAGTCTGCACTTATAGGTGAGATCATATGGTATTTGTCTTTAACCACTTGCCTCATTTCACTTAGCATAATGATCTCTAGATCCATCCATGCTGTCGTGAATGGTAGGAGCTCCTTCCTTCTTTCTGCTGCCTAGTATTCCATTGTGTAAATGTGCCACAGTTTTTTTATCCACTCATTTAGTGCTGGGCACCTAGGTTGCTTCCAACACTTGGCCATTGAAAATTGTGCTGCTATGAACCTTTCACATTTATACTCTTGATTCTTTTAAAATTATTTTTGTTTGTTGTGATATGTTTATCAGGAATTTTTTTTTCCTTGTGGATATATAGTTTACCAGATTTTTAAATTTAAAACCAATATTTTACCCACTAAATTATATTGATTCTTTTGCTATAAGTCATGCAATTTTATGTGTTTTGGTCTATATCTGGAATCTGTTATAATTTGTTGGTTTATATGTCTATTTTGGTAGTAATATAATGTAAGAAACTCTAGAAGACCATGATATAAACTAGTGAGATAAAAAAAAAACACTTATAAAACCTATAGTATTCAAAAGAGAAACTGGTATAAGTTTTATATCTTGGATTGGCAAGTGTTCATAATTGGTAATTTCATAATAATGTTAAACTCTACATTTATATCATTACATTTTCTATATATTATATTTTACAATACAAAACAAAGAAATATAATATGATTAATTTTGCAACACTTGTGAAGTAAAATGTTATTCATCAAGAGAACTAAATGCTGAGATTTTCCAAAAAAAATTGTTCTCAATTTTTTGGTGATTTATTTTAAATTTTGTACCATTTTTAGAAATGAGAAACAATTAACTATACAGGGTAGTGTGTAATATTGATGTAACCCTGAAGGCTGTGATAAGTTGCTTTGACCCTCTACACTACGAGAGAGAGAGCTAGAGAGAGAGAGAGAGAATGATGTGAAAAACATTGATTGTTTGCTTCCAACATGCACCCTGACCCAGGATCAAATCAGCAACCTAGATATGTGCCCCGACTGGGAATCAAACCTTTGACCTTTAGGTTTACTTACTCCACTCAACTGAACCACACCAACCAGGACTTTTTCAAAGATGATGTAGAACTTGCTTAACAATGCCAAGGAAGATACAACACCAGTAACTTAAACTATGAAAAATTCATAGACTTCAAATATATCATCTTAGAGAAAGTCATTTTTCAGTTGTCATATGTTTTATTAAAAATTTTTTAAATTTTGTGCTAATAACAACAGGTCACATTACAATGTTCTGTCTAAAGATTCACCACTATATAAACAGAATGTCATGAGAGAATGAATGAAAGAACAACACATTTATCCTGGAGAAATACAGGATGTGTTCACTGAAGAACTAAATCATGTGCTGGATTATAATGTATGAGATTGCCTGGGAAGAAATGAGAAAAACAAGAGATTATTGGGAGCAAAATACTGAATCATAAAAAGTTGATAAGCTGTTTGGGTGGAACATGTAATGGATGGGATATTGGTAGAAAATGCCATTAGCGTGAAAGGTTGGGACAGATAAGGAAAAAACCCAAAACATCCATATATAGATACGCCATGTTCTTCATTTATTCTGCAATATGACAAGTATCTGTTACAGCCCTCAGTTCTTCAGTTAGTCAGCCATTACTGAGCACCTGCTATATACAGGAAACAAAGTAGATATTTTCATATTACCATACAGTGAAGGTTTTTTAAGCACAAATTACTGGCAACCTGGATTAAAGGATGAGTGAATGGCAAACAAGTCTTGGACTTTAAAGATAGTGAATGGTCCTGCACAAATTTATAAATTTATTTTCCTTGGAGCCATTTGTTCACATTTATAAGGGGGAAAAAAGCAAAATTTAAAAAAAAAAGCAAACAACCCCTTAATCCTTCCCCTGCAAACACACACAGAGGGCCAATGTTTTACATTGCATGCTGTAACAATCTAAAGATCTCCCTTTTCTCTTCCCATAAATGGTGTGATTAGAAAACAAAGATTCCTGAACTTTCTTTAGGAGAAAAGACAGCTGTGCAACCATTTCTAGGAAAGCCCTGAAAGTCAGGGACTTGGAAATAAAAAAGAAACAGACAGTGACCATAATGGAGGAGGAAGGAGGATAACGGGGAAAGAAGGGGAAGGGGCAAGCAAAGGATTCATGGGCACAGACAATGGGAGGGTTGACTGGGAGTGAGGGGGATGGGGTAGGGGAGAGCACAGGGGAAAAAGTTGGGGCAACTGTAGCTGAACAACAATGAATTAAAAAAAATTAGTATGTTTCTCCTATAGTTGACATTTGCACTGATCATGTCTCTTAATGGAAAATGAAGCATAGGGTACCAATGTTAACACATTTTGTAAGTAAATGCAGTCATACCCCATTTAATAACAGAGATACACCTTGAGAAATGTGTTGTTAGGCAATTTTATCATTGTGTAAACATCATAGAGTGCACTTACACAAACCTTATGGTATAACCTATTACTTAGGCCATACAGTATAGCCTGTTGCTCTTATGCTACAAATCCACACAGCATGTTACTGAACTGAATACAGTAGGCAAAATGGTAAGTACATGTATATCCAGGCATGTCTAGACATAGAAAAGGTACAGCAAAAATATGGCATAAATTGGTAAAAATTGTATAGGTACTTACTATGAATGGAACTTGTAGGAACGGAAGTTGCTCTGGGTGATTCAGCCAGTGAGTGGTAAGTGAATGTGAAGGCCTAGGACATTACTGTCCACAACTGTGGACTATTTCACTTATTTTATTAATTTGTTATTGTATTTTTCCAGTGTCATTTAACCTCTTATACCCCTCTCCACCCTGCAATCAGCACACTGTTGTCCAAGTCTGTAAGTGCTTTTTCCCTTTTTTCTCAATCCCTCTGATCCCTCCATCCCTTTACTCCTTCCTCCCAATAGCTGTCATTCTGTTCTCTATCTATGAGTATTTATAAATACTGTAAACTTGGGCTACACTAATTTATTTTGGTGATAGAAAATTTTCAGCTCCATTATAATATTTTGGGTCCACCATTATACTTACTTTGTCATTGAAAGTTTGTTATGGGCGCATGACGGTAACTGGTTTTCTTCTGATACAGAAAACTTGTGTTGGTCGTCAGGATAAGATAATTAAATATAGATACGAAAATCTTATCACTGTGTGCCAGGGTCACTTCTAATTCTATGTTTAATATTTTTACAAAAATAAAATTTCCAACCTCCCCCAAACCGTTATGCTAATTTAAATTATCATTATGTATTTTTTACTGAAGCTCATTCCCTTAGAACTTCTTCAAAAGGAGCTATCCCATAGTTAATGTGTTGTACACAAGCTATCTCATGTATTTCCTACAATAATTTATATATGTGGAAATAGACTTGAAAGTCTTAATAACACTTGTCAAGGTACTGGAGTAGAAATAACATGCCAGGCCTGTCTGATTATTATTCACTCTCTATAACTGCTTCCTTTAAATAAATTTGAATGAAGGGAAGAATGAAGTTGATTTGTGTGTCTTATGTAAATTGAAGCACCTACTTAAAAATGGGTAATTGAAAGAAATATAACAGCACTTCATAAGCATATTAACTCAAACATTTTCTCCTGGTCTAAATTAATCAAGTTTTACTCTGCTTATTTCTAAACATACCAGTCATGCCTCTGAAAGCAGCTTCCCCATACCTAACTCTAAGTGATGAATAAAGTGCTGCGTACATCAGTGGATGGACCTAATAATTACATCATTGCAATTGTCGTCATTAGCGTGGTCATCATCATGACAACTTACTGTGCCAGGCAGGTATTAGCGCATTTAACCTTCAAGTTTAACTTTTCTCTTAAAGTAGGCAAAAGACACCATAATCCTTGTTTTATGAATGAAATTGAGGCATAGAGAAGTTAAGTGCTTTCTCAAGACCACAGAGCTAGTAAGAAACAGAAATCTAATTCCAGTAGTTTGGCTCCAGAATCCATGCTTTATACCTCTACAGGCTATTTATTGTCTCTCCATATTGTGTATTTTGTTCAAATGCCCTCATTTTCTGTGATCTGCATTTGTACTTTGGGGATGTCTTTTATTGATGATATCTCTTACTATATATGCTTTACCTCTTAAATCATAATTATCCATAGGTTACATATTCTATTTTAGATGGTAAACGAGTGGAAAAGTAAAAATGGTTACTGCACCAAAACTATGCTCCAAGAACGCTTTGCAAAATTTATGTTAGATGTAAAAACAAGTAAATTTCCTCAAAAGACCATGTCTATGTTTTTTCTGTAATCATGTTCCATAAAACAAACATCTAATTTTTGTTTTGTAGGTTCAGCTGTTACATACAAGTGACAATTTACACAAATATTTATTTGTTTCCACAAAAAAAGTAGTGTTTGTTTATTTTAAAATTTTTTGAAAAATACTGGCAAGCACAAAGGAGAAAATTATCACCTGTATTATACTGCCCAGATATGACTACAGGTAGAATCTCAGGGTAATCATCATGGACATGCAGTGCATATGCATAATAAAATATACATAGAGCAGAATTTGGATCATATTGATTTTATATCCTTGTCCTTTTTATAAAATTTTTATTTTTTACATCACATAATTTTATTAGAAAATTATATATTGTATATAATATTATACATATATTATATATTTGAATAATCTGCTTAAATTTTTTTATTGTTGTTCAAGTACAGTTGTCTCCATTTCTACCTCCCTCTCTCCCTTGCCCCACTAAACCCCACATCCCTTGCTCAATCATACTCATCTTTGGTTTGTCCATGGGTCTTTTCTTTTTCTTTTTGGTACATTTTCAGTGTGTTATTACAGTTGTCCTATTTTTCTCCTGCTATATCCTCTCCATCCTGCACCCCATTTCATCATTCCCACACCTCTTAGTCCATGTCCATGAGCTGCACACACTAGTTCTTCGGCATCTTAATTTCCCACACTAATCCCAGCCTCCCCATGACCACTTTTTTTGTTTGTTTTTGTCAACATTTTCCAGTGACCACTTTCCCAAGTCCCACCCACCCCGACCTTTCATCCTAAATCCTTCCTGCATTGGCTTTGTTGATGGGTCCTTTATGCATGTTTCTTGATGATCTTTTCCCTCCCTTTCCCCTGTCATCACCCTCCCTCCTCCCCTCTGGTTACTGTCAGTTTGTTTTTTATTTCAGTGTTGCTGGTTATATGTTGATTGCTTGTTTATTTTGTTGATTAGGTTCCACTTATAGGTGAGATCATATGGTATCTGTCTTTCACCATCTGGCTTATTTCACTTAGCATAATGCTCTCCAGTTCCATCCATGTTGTTGCAAAGGGTAGGAGCTCCTTCTTCCTTTCTGCTGTGTAGTATTCCATTGTGTAAATGTACCATAGTTTTTTGATCCACTCATTTACTGCTGGGCACTTAGGTTGCATCCAGTTCTTGGATATTGTAAATTGTGCTGCTATGAACATTGGGGTACATAGGTTCTTTTGAACTGGGGTTTCAGGATTCTTAGGGTAAAGTCCCAGCAATGGAATTGCTAGGTCAAAAGGCAGATCCATTTTTAGTTTTTTGAGGAAGTTTTAAACTGTTTTCCGCAGTGGCTGCACCAGTCTGCATTCCCGCCAATAGTGCACTAGGGTTCCCTTTTCTCCACAACTTCGCCAGCACTTGTTTATTGATTTGTTTATGATGGCCATTCCAACTGGTGTGAAGTGGTCTCTCATTGTGGTTTTAATTGGCATCTCTCTGATGGCTAGTGATGCGGAGCACCTTTTCATGTGCCTCTGGGCCCTGTGTATTTTCTCCTTGGAGAAGTGTCTGCTCAGGTCCTTTGCCCCTTTTTAATTGGATTGTTTGTCTTCCTGAGGTGGAGCTGTGTGAGTTCTTTATATATTTTGGAGATCAAACTCTTGTCCAAAGTATAATTGGCAAATATATTTTCCCATACAGTTGGCTCCCCTTTCATTTTGTTGATGTTTTCTTTAGCCAAGCAGAAGTTTCTTATTTTGATGAAGTCCCATTTGTTTATTCTTTCGTTTAAGTCCCTTGCTCTAGGGAACATATCAGTAAAAATATTGCTGTATGGAATATCTGAGATTTTCTTGCCTGTGTTCTCCTCTAGGACTTTTATGTGTCACAACTTAAATATTTAAGTCTTTTATCCATCTTGTGTTAATTTTTGTATGTGGTGTAAGTTGGTGGTCTAATTTCTTTTTTCTTTTTTCTTTTTCTTTGCATGTAGCTGTCCAGCTCTCCTAATGCTATTTGTTGAAGAGGCTATATTTACTCAATTTTATGCATGTGCACCCTTTGTTGAATATTAATTGAAAATAGAGATATGGTTTATTTCTGGGCTATCTCTCCTGTTCCATTGATCTATGTGTCTGTTCTTATGCCAGTACCAGACTGTTTTGATTATAGTGTCCTTATTATATAGTTTGATGTCAGGCATTGTGATCCTTCCTGTATTGTTCTTCTTTCTCAAAATTGCTGCAGCTATTTGGGGGCATTCATGATCTGATATAAGTTTTTGAAGTGTTTGTTCTATATCTGTGAAATATGTCATTGGTCATTTAATAGGGATTGCACTGAACCTATAAATTGTTTTGGGTAGTATGGACATTTTGATGACATTAATTGTTTCAATCCTTGAACATGGAATATGCTTCCATTTATTTGTGTCTTCTTCAATTTCTTTCTTTAAGGTTGTATAGTTTTTTGAAGACAGGTCTTTTACCTCCTTGGTTGGGTTTATTCCTAGGTATTTTATTTTTCTTTTTGCTATAGTAAATGGGATTTTCCCCCTGTTTCTGATTCTGATATTTCATTGTTGGTGTACAAAAATGCCTTTGACTTCTGAATATTGACTTTGTATTATACCATTTTGCCAGGCTCACTTATTAGGCCAAGTAGCTTTTGGTGGAGTCTATTGCATTGTCTACGTACACTAACGTGCCATTTGCAAAGAATGATAGTTTTACTTCCTCATTTCCTATCTGGATGCCTTTATTTCTTTTTCTTGCCTTATGGCTATGGCTATGACTTATAACACTCTGTTGAATGAAAATGGTGAAAGTGGACTTCCTTGACTTGCTCTCAATCTTAATGGAAAGATTTTAGTTTTTGCCCACTGAGTATAACATTGGTTATAGGTTTCTCATAATAGCCTTTATTATATTGAGGTATGCCTCCTTTATTCCCATTTTGCTCAATGTTTTTATCACAAACAGTTGCTATATCTTTTCAAATGCTTTTTCCACACCTGCTGATATGATCGTGTGATTTTTGTCTTCCCTTTTGTTATGTGATGTATTATGTTTATTGATTTGCAAATATTGTGCCATCCTTGCATCCATGAGTTGAATCCCACTTGATCATGGTGGATCACCTTTTTAATGTGTTGCTGGATGTGGTTTACCAATGCTTTTTTGAGGATTTTTGTGTCTATGTTCATCATCAATGTTGGTCTGTAGTTTTCGTTCTTTGTTGCATCTTTATCTTGGTTTGGGATCAGGGATGATGCTGGCCTCATCGAAAGAGTTTGGTAGTCTTCCCTCTTGGATTTTTTGTTATAGTTGGAAAAGGACAGGAGTTAGCTCTTCCTTAAATGTTTTGTAAAATTCTCCTGTGAAACCATCTGGTCCAGGACTTTTTGTACCTGAATTTTTTTGATTAGTGCATTAATTTCATCAGCTGTTACCAGTCTGTTTGGGTTTGTTGCTTCTTCTTCATTCTGTTTAAGAAGATTATATTTTTCTAGGAATTTGCCCATTTCACCTACGTTTTCAAATTTCTTGGCATATAGTTGTTCATGGTAATTTCTTACAATCCTTTGTACTGCTGTGTTATCAGTTATAATTTCTCCTCTTTCATTTCTGATTTTATTTATTTGAGTCCTCTCTCTCTTTTTTTCTTGGTAAGTCTGCTTAAAGGCTTTTCAAACTTGTTTATCTTTTCAAAGAACCAGCTCCTGGATTTATTGATCCTTTGAATTGTTCTTTTAGTCTATGTCATATAATTCTGCTCTGATCTTGATTATTTCTTCCTTCTGTTTGTTCTGGACTTTGTTTGTTGTTGTTTCTCTAGTTCTTGCAGATGTTGTGTTAGGTTATTTATTTGAAATGTTTTTATCTTTTTCAGGTACACCTATATTGCTATGAATTACTCTCTCAGGACTGCCTTTGCCTTGTCCCATAGGTTTTGGAATATTGTATTTTCATTTTCATTTGTTTCCAGAAACTTTTCTGATTTTTTCTTTGATCTTTTTATTGATCTATTCATTGCTTAATAGTATGCTATTCAGTCTCCATGAATTCAAATATTTTTAGTCTTTTCCTTGAATATGGTTTCTAATTTTAAGCCCTTGTGGTCTGAGAAACTGCTTGATATGATTTCAATTTTCTTTAATTTGTTGAGGCTTGTTTTGTGTCCTATCATTTGGTCTATCTTTGAAAATTTTCCATGTGCATTTGAAAAAAAAATGTGTAGTTTGTTTCTTTGGGATGAAAGGTTCTGTATATGTATCAGTTAAGTCCATTTGATCTAATGCATCATTCATTTCACAATATCTTTGTTGATTTTTTGTTTGGATAATCAATCCATTGTTGACAGTGGAGTATTAAAGTCTCCTGTTATAAGTGTGTTGCTGTCTATATCTTTCTTGAAGTCCTCCAGGATTTTCTTTATATATTTGGCTGCTCCTATATTGGATTCATATAGGTTTACAATGTTTATATCTTCTTGATGGACTCTTCCTTTGAGTATTATGAATCATCCTTCTGGGTCTCATTACTTTTTCAAATAGGTGTTCTCTTCCTTGCTTCTCTTCTTCTCCTTCTGATATTTCTATTATATGGATATTATTACATTTAATGTTGTCCTGCATTTCCCTTAACATCTTTTCATTCTTTCTTAGCCTTTTTTCATCTTCTTGCTCTTTCTGGGAGTTTTTTTTCTACCATGACCTCCAGCTTGCTGATTCAGTTCTCTGCTTCATCTAACCTGCTTTTGATTCCTTCTGCTGTGTTCTTCAATTCAGAAATTGTATTCTTCATTTCCTCTTGGTACTTGTTGATAGTTTCTATGTCCTTTTTCATGCTAATATAGTTTGCAGTAGTTCCTTGTAGTTTCTCTATAGTTTTTGGTAATTTTCACTTAGCTCACTGAGTTAGGTGAGGTGCCTTATAACCATTGTTTTGAACTCAATATCTGATAGTTACTTGCCTCTACTTCATTTAGTAGCCTTTTTGGGGATTCCTCCTTTCCTTTTGATTGGGGGTTGTTTCATCTTCTTCCCATTAATTGGCTGCCTGAGGAAAACCACAAGGCCCAGGAAACAAATCCAGGACTGCAGAAATAACTACCCCCTGCAATCCCACTATCACAGCAAAAGAACCAGTATTAATTAGGTTGTAATGAGATTAAGACTATTATAAGAAAGGAGAAAAATAAACTATAGTATAAAATCTAGTGTCAATATGCACCAACTTGATGGATAAAAAATAAATGTTAAAAAGCTATGTATTAAAGAAAATATTGCAATTCACCGTGAAGACCATGGTGGATTTCATCTTGGTAGCCTCTAGTATTTACTGCTGTTTTTTTCTTTCTGGATCCACTTCTAGTGAATTCAGATGTTGACCCTGTCTGACCTTAGGTAGTCTATTCAAGTCTTCCCTGAATCTACTGTCTGTGAATGTCTCCTTCAGTTGTTAATCTAGTTATTCTGTGCTTGGCAGTCTGGCTTTAACTTCATTGGGTGGACCAGAATTTCCTTTGAGATTTGGGTTAATGTTTCCCCTGAGGCTACTTCTGTTCCAAGGGGAGTGGTCTGTTTGAGCTCAATGGCTGCTGCCTTACGGGTGATGATTCAGTACCAGGATCCTGGCGGCTACTCTCTCAGTTCTCTCCCTAAAGACTCCATCCCCAGTTTCTCCTCAGGTGTCTCTACTCCACTCTTCCTCCCCTTTGCAGGGATCTACTGTCTATGGCTGCCACTCTGCACTTGGCATTTAGGCTTAAGCACCACAGGGCCAGGGCATAGTCTCACCCGGAGGGCGGTGCTGCTGTTTCCTCTCAGGCTGCCCTGCTTAGGGGAGTGGTTGGCTTAGCAAGATGGCTGCTGCTGCCCGGGGGATGACTCAGCACCAGGATCCTGGTAACAACTTTCTCAATTTTCTCCCCAAAGCCTCTGTCCCCAGTCTCTCCTCAGGTGTCTCAAGCTCACTCTGCCCCAGTCTTTGCCGGAGCCCAGGGTAAGTGGCTGCAGATGAAAGTTTGTGCATTGGACCTTTCACTCCCCAGCTGCCTGGCAGAGGGCAATCCTGCTGCTTTTCGCAGCTCGCTGCTATCTATACTTTTTTGGTTCTGGTGTTGCAGGTTGGGGATCCCTTCTTATGGTTTAGACCCCACTCTTCTCAGGGGGATCCAACTGGCCACTCAAATATCTCTCTGGCGCTGCCACCTGAGGGTGCCCAGCCAGCCTTCTCAAGTCTCTGCTGCACTCCTTACCAGTCAGGTTGTACTGAACTGAATCTTCTGTCTCTCCGAGGTTACAGGGCTTCTCTCTCACGCTAATGTTCAGTCATTTGCTCTGGGCGATTTCTCCACAATTTAGTTGTAATTCTAGATTGGTCCTGGGAGGAGGTCAATATGACTTTCATTCACTCCTCGGCCATATTGATCCTACACAAAGATTTAAAATGAAAGGTTGTTCTCTCCAATTAGTAATGATTCATAATTCCCAACTCTAGAAAGAGAGTATTTAGATACATTCATGTTTATATGTTTAAAAGGAAGGTAATAAAACCCTAAAATCATTGTCATTTTATTCATAAAAGAAAGGTCTCAAAATTTGTTCAAGAAGGAAATAATTTTAAATGCTTTGCTTAAAATTTATAATAACACATTAGGAATTTATCCAATTTTCCACTTCTAGAAGCTGATGGATAATTTAGGGAAGCTGAATAGCAGCCATGAAAAGGAAATAAATCCTGATTTTCTTAAAATCATCTAAGATTTTGGGCATTAGAATAAACTAAACAAAAATTAGCCTAGGAGAAGAAAAGATACAGCACAGCCTTGATAATTATATGCATCACTACTTCATTATGCTAGATACTTTTAGGTTTCAAGTAAACATTATATTTTCATGTATGTCTATCTATATAGATAGATAGATATAGATATATAGGCTGTAGTATAACAGGTGAAATGAAAATTAGCAAATGAAAGTTCATGAAAATAGATTAACAGGGAAGAAACAAATAATATAAAGAAAACACCAGATTGTGGCTAGATCACAGAAGCATAATTTTACATATTTAAAAAAGTACAATGCACATGAAGTCGTGAATCTCAAAAATATTTTTAGTCTGCCTAACTTCAGCAAAGAAAAGAAAACTACTTGCTTTAAAAAGAAAAAAGACTTGTTTTATTGTATATCAGTTTTGGGTACACTGCAAAATTGAGCAGAAAATACAGTTCTCATCTACATCTTCCTTCATCCCTACCCCACAACCTCCACAACCATCACCATGCTACTCAAATGTGGTACGTTGGTTACAATGAATGGAGCAACATTGACACATCATTATCAAAGACCATAGTTTGCATGGTGTGTGTTTTACATTCTACAGGTTTTAACAAATGTATAATGGTACATACCTACAATTATAGTATCATATGGAATAATTTTACTGCCCTAAGATTCCCCTATGCTCCACTTACTCATCCCACTCTTCCCAAGTACCTTGCAATCATTGATCATTTTACTGTCTCCATAGTTTTGTCTTTTCCAAACTGTCATATTATTGGAAGCATACAGTATGTAGTCATTTCAGGTTAGCTTCTTTTATTTAGTAATATGCATTTAAGTTTCCTCTATGTCTTTTCGTGGCTTCATAGCTCAAATTATTTTGCACTGAATAATGTTCCATTTTATAGATAAAACACAATTCATTTATACATTTACCTAATGAGGGGCATCTTGTTTGCTTCCAAGTTTTGGCAATTATAAATAAATCACCTGTAAATGCTCATGCAGACATGTTTGGGTAGACATAAGTTTTCAGCATATTTGGGTAAATATCTAGGCTTACACTTGCTGGATTATATGGGAATTGTATATTTAGATTGACTTTTAAAATTGCAAAACTCTCTTCTGAAATGGCTGTACTATTTTTCAACCCAGCAATGAATGAGAGATTCTGATGCTCTACATATTTGTTAGCCTTTGTCATTGCCAGTGTTTTAAATTTTAACCATTCTATTAGAAGAGTAATGCTATCTTACCATTCTTTTAATTTGTATTTCATGAATGAAGTATAATGTTGAGCATCTTTTCATGTAGTTAACTGTCATTCTCATTTCTATGGTGTAGTTTCTGTTCATATCTTTTACCCATTTTTAAATTACATTTTTGTTGTCTTATTGTTGAGTTTTAGGAGTTCTTTCTATACTTTGGTTATAGTCACTTATCATAAATGTATTTTACAAATATTTCTCCCAGTGTGTAGCTTGTCTTCTCATTCTCTTGACAGTGTCTTCACAGATCAAAAGTTTTTAAATTTCCTGAAGCCCATTTTATCAATTTATCATTTCATTTTCATTCCCTTAGTGCTGTATCTAACAAGTTGTTATGAAACACCAGTCATCTACATTTTCTCCTATGTTATCTTCTAGGATTTTTATAGTTTTGCATTTTTAGTTAATATTTATGAAGGGTATAAAGTCTGTGCCTAGTATCATTTTCCTCATGTGGATATACAGTTGTTCCAGGACTTGTTGTAAAGACTCTCTTTGCTCCACCATATTGCCTTACTCCTTTCTCAAAGACCAGTTGACCATAATTGCATGATCTGTTCAAATAATCTCTATGTCTATTCTTTTGCCAATGCCACACTGTCTTAACTACTACAGTAAGACTTGAAGTTTGGTAGTGTCAGTCTTCCAATGTTTTTCTTTTCCTTTGACATTGCTTGGCTATTCTGAGTCATTTACCTCTTCATAAAACTTTAGCATCTGTTTGTTGATAACCACAGAACACCTGGCTATGATTTTGTTATTGTGTCATTTGGGAAGAGCTGACATCTCCTCGATATTAAGTCTTTCTATCCATGAATATGAAATCTCTCTCCATTTATTTAGCTCTTTGATTTCTTTCATCATAACTTTGTAGACTTCCTCATATACACCTTAATGTATATTATGTTAGACTTATACATATTTTATTTTTAGTGCTACTACAAATGTATTTTTTATTGTTCTTCAAGTACAGTTGTCTCCATTTTCCCCCCACCGGCATCCCCTCACCACCAATCCCCACCTCCCACCCTTGATCCTACCACCTTTTGGCTTTGTCCATGCATACCTTATACATGTACCTGATGACAACTCCCCTTCTCTCCCATGTTATCCACTCCCTGCTCTCCTCTGGTTACTGTCAGTTCTTTGTTTCAATACTTCTGGTTACATTTTTGCTTGCTTGTTTGTTTTGTTTATTAGGTTCCACTGATAGGTGAGATCATATGGTATTTTTCTTTCACCACCTGGCTAATTTCACTTAGCAGAATGCTCTCCAGATCCATCCATGTTGTTGTGAAGGGTAGGAGCTCCTTTTTTCTCTCTGCTGCACAGTATTTCATTGTATAAATGTACCATAGTTTTTTGATCCACTCATTTATTAATGGGCACTTAGTCTCTATGCTCACGTAATGTTCAATAAAGGGGGTAGAAGCATAAAATGCAGTAAAATAGCCTATTCTGCAGATGGTTTTGGGAGACCTGGGCAACCACATGCAAAAAAAACCCCTGAAACTCAATGACCAACTTACACCATACAAAAAAAAAAATAAACGGAAGGTGGATAAAATACTTAAATATAAGCTGTGACACCATAAAAGTCCTAGAGGAGAACATAGGCAGGGAAATCTCAGATATTCCATGCAGTAATATTTGTTCCCTACAGCAAGGGACATAAAGGAAATAATAAACAAATGGTACTTCATCAAAATAAAAAGCTTCTATATGGCTAAGAAAACATAAGCAAAATGAAAAGGGAACCAACCATATGGGAAAATATATTCACCAATGATATATCAGACAAGGGTTTGATCTTCAAAATATATAAAGAACTCACAGGACTCTATTCCAGGAAGACAGACAACACAGTTAAGATATGGACAAAGGACCTGAACAGACACTTCTCCAAGGACATACACAGGGCCCAGAGACACATAAAAGGATGCTCAGCATCACTAGCCATGAGAAAGATGTAAATTAAAACCACAATGAGATACCACTTTCCACCAGGCAGAATGACCATCATAACTATATCAACACACAACAGGTGCTGGTGAGATTATGGAGAAAAGGGAACCCTCGTACGCTGTTGCTGGGAATGCAGATTGGTGCAGCCACTGTGGAAAACAGTGTGGAATTTCCTCAGAAAACTGAAAATGGAACTGCCTTTTAATCCAGCAATTCCACTGCTGGGATTATACCCTAATAACCTGGAAACACCAGTTCAAAAGAACCTATGCACCCCAATGTTCATAGCAGCACAATTTACAATAGCCAAGTGTTGGAAGCAACCTAGGTGCCCATCAGTAAATGAGTGGATCAAAAAACGGTGGTATATTTACACAGTGGAATACTATGCATCAGAAAGAAAGAAGGAACTCCTACTCTTCACAACAGTATGGATGGATCTAGAGAACCTTATGCTAAGTGAAGTAAGCCAGGTGGTAAAAGACAAATACCATATGATTTCACCTCTAATTGGAGGATAATCAACAGAAGAAACAAGCAAGTTAAATGTAACCAGAGACATTGAAATGAAGAACAAACTGACAGTGAACAGAGGGGAGGGGGTAGGGGAAGATGGGGGAAATGGGAAGGTTAGTCAGGAACATATATGGGGGACGCATGGACAAAGCTAAGAGAGTGTGGGATGGAGAATGAGGGGAGGGGATGGAAGGGACTGGGGGAATGGTGAGGGGAAAATGGACAAAGCTGTACTTGAACAACAATAATAAAAAAAGACAAAAAATAAATAAAATAAACATCAGAATTAGTGTTTTTTTGTGTAGCTGTTTTAATATTGAAGATGAAAGACTATATGCAACATTTTTGGTATATTATGTTTTATTATTTTCAGAAAGGTAAACACATAACTGAAATGCAAACGAAAAAATTTTTGCAGTGTATGGAGAAGGTAGGTGCTGTGACTGATTGAACATGTCAAAAGTGGTTTGTGAATTTTTGTGATGGAGATTTCTTACTGGAAGATGCTCCACAGTTGGCTAGAGCAGGAAGTTGATAGCCATCAAACTAAGGCATTACTTGAAAACAATCAACATTATGACACAAGGGAGATAGCTGGAATAATCCAAATATCCAAATCAATAATGTTATTAGTGAAAATGAAAAAAAGTATTTTATTTTACAGAAAAAAACTAAATGAACTTTTTGGCCAACCATGCCTATCTATCTATAGATAGATAGATAGATGATGATGATAGATAGATAGATAGATAGATAGATAGATAGATAGATAGATAGAAATATATAAATTTTGCTTATTTCACCTCCTTCCCTCCTTCCAACTTGTAGCAAAGGTGAGTTTTCCATTTTTTGTTTTGTTTTGGTTTGATTTGGGTTTTTTTTGATGGTCAAGTAGTATTCATTGTGTAAATGTACCATGGCTTTTTTTAACCACTTATCTACTGATGGGCTCTTCAGATAGTTCCAGATTTTAGCTATTACAAATAGCATTGCAATAAACTAGGGATGCATATAAACTTTTGAATTAGTGTTTTGCATTTCTTAGGGTGTATTCCCAGAAGTGGGATCGCTGGGTCAAAAGGCAGCTCCATTTTAAATGTTTTGAGGAAACTCCATACTGTTTTTCATAGTGTCTGCACCAGCCTGGAATGCCACCATGGGTACACAATGTTTCCCTTTTTTTCACATCCTCATCAACACTTGTTTGTTGATTTATTGATGATAACCATTGAATGTTTGAGGTGTTATTTCATTGTGATTTTGATTTGCATCTCTCATATAATTTGTGGGGAGCATTCTTTCATATGTCTATTAGCCATCTATGTGTCGTCTTTGGAGAATTGCCTATTCAGGTCCTTTGCCCATTTTTAATTAGGTTGTTTTTCTTCCTGGTGTTGACTTGTATAAGTTCTTTATATATTTTGGAAATTAACCCCTATCCATGTAACATTGGCAAAATATGTTTTCCCATTTTGTTGATGGCTTTTTGCAGTGCAAAAGCTTTTTAGACTGATGCAGTCCAATTTGTTTATTTTTTTCTTTTGTTTCCCTTGCCCTAGGAGAGTATGCCAGCAAAAATATTTGCTATGAGAGATGTCAGAGATTTTGTTGCCTATGTTTTCTCCAAGGATATTTTTGGTTTCATGACTTACATTTAAATATTTTACCCATTTTGAGTTTATGCTTATATATGCTATAAGTTGGTGGTCAAATTTTATTTTTTTGCATATATCTGCCCATTATTCCCAACACCATTTATTGAAGAGACTGTCTTCACTCCACTGTATGCTCTTGTCTTCTTTGTCAAATATCAATTGACCATGAAGTTGTGGGTTTATTTCTGGTCTGTCCTGTTTCATTGATCTCTGTGCCTATTTTTGTACCAATACCAGGCTGTTTTAATTACAATAGTCTTGTAGTATAATTTGATACCAGGTAGTGTGATCCTTCCAACTATGTTCTTCTTTCTTCAGATTGCTGAGGCTATTAAAAGTCTTTTTTGGTTACATATAAACTTTTGGAATATTTGTTCTTGATCTGTGAAATATTGTTACTCATATTTTTTAAGAATGATGTTAAATCTATAGATTGCTTTGGGTAGTGTGAACATTTTAATGATGTTAATTTTTCCAATTCATGAGCATGATATATGCTTCCACTACTTTGTATCTTCTTCAACATCTGTCTTAAGTCTATAAATTTCCACATCCAGGTGTTTTACCTCCTTGGTTAAATTTATTTCTAGGTATCTTAATTTTATTTTTGTTTCTATAGTAAATGAGATTATTTTCTTAATTTCTCTGACAGTTAATAATTGGTGTATAAAAATGCCACCAGCTTTTAAATATGAATTTTGTATCCTGCTACTTTTCCAAATTCACTCATTAGGTCTAGTAGGGTATTATTTTTAATCTTTAGTGTTTTCTATTTACAATATCATGTCATCACAAATAATGACAGTTTTACTTCCTACTTTCCAATTTGGATGCATTTTATTTCTTTTTGTCTGATCACTGTGGCTAAGGATTCCAGTACTATGTTGAATAAGAGGGTGAAAATTGACATTCCTGTCGTGTTCCTGATCTTATGGGGAACACTCGTAGTTTTTGCCCATTGAGTATAATGCTGGCAGTGGGTTTTTCATATAACCTTTATTTTGTTGAGGTATTATCCCTCTATTGTCACTTTGCTGAGTTTTTATCATACATGGGTGTTGGACTTTATCAAATGCTTTTTCTGCATCTATTGATATGAATCTGTGACTTTTCCCCTTCATTTTGTTTATGTGATGTATCACTTTTATTTATCGGCAAATCAATATTATAACCAACCTTGCCTCCGTGGAATAAATCTTGCCTGATCATGATGTATGATCTATTTAATGTATCACTGTATTTGCTAATATTTTCTTGAAAATTTTAATATCTATGTTCATCATGGATAATGGCCCACAGGTTTCTATCTTTGTAGTGTCTTTACCTGGTTTTGGAATTAGCATGATGTTGGTCTCATAAAAATAATTTTGAAGTTTTCACTCCTGTTGAAATTTTTGGAGTAGTTTGAGAAGGATAGGTTTTAGTTCTTTTTTAATGTTTGGTGATATTTGCCTGTAAAGCCAGCTGGTCCAGGGCATTTGTTTGTGGGGAGTTTCTTGAATAATACTTCAATTTCATTAGTTGTAATTGTTCTATTCAGGTTTACTTATTCTTCCTGATTCAGTTTTGGAAGATTGTATGTTTCTAAGAATTTATCCATTTCACTAGATTATCTCATTTGTTGGCATCTAGTTGTCCATAGTATTTTTCTGCAGTCAGTTATTACTTCTTCTCTTTCATTTCTGATTTTATTTATTTGGGTCTTCTCCCTTTTCTTCTTGATGAGTGTGGTTAAAGGTTTGTTAGTCTTATTTATCTTTTCAATGCACCAGCACTTGGTTTCTTTGATCTTTTGAATTGTTTGTTGTTGTTTTAAGTCTCTGTCATTAATTTCTGCTCTGATCTTTATGATTTCCTTCCTTCTACTTACTCCGGGATTTGTTTCTTGTAGTTTTTCTAGTTCTTTTAGGTGTAGTATTAGATTGTTTATTTGAGGTTTTTCTTTTTTTAAGATTTTATCTATTTATTTTAGGGAGATGGGAAGGGAGGGAGAAAGAGAAGGAGAGAAATATTGATGTGTAAGAGATACATCAACAAGGTACCTGGTGCATAAGCCAGGCATGTGCCCTGACTGGAAATTGAACTGGTGACACATTGGTTCACAGGCTGGCACTCAGTCCGCTTAGTCACGCAAACCAGAGTAGATTTTTATTGATTCTTGAGGTAACTGTAATGTTATGAATTTCCCTCCTAAGACTGCTTTAATGTGTCCCATAGATTTTGGGTTATTGTGTGTCCATTTTCATTTGCTTCCAGGTAACTTCTAATTTCGTCCTTGATCTCACTGTTAACCCATTCAGTGTTTAGTAACATGTTATTTATCCTCCATGTGTATGAATGCTTTTCAGATTTTTTATTGCAGTTAATTTCTAGTTTTATATCATTATGGTCAGATAGATGCTTGATATGATTTCAGTCTTATTAAATTTATTAAGACTTATTTTGCATCCTAACGTGATCTATCTTTGAGAATACTCCATGTGCACTTGAGAAGAATGTATGTTCTGTCGCTTTGGGATGAAATGTTCTGTATATATCTATTAAATTCATTGATCCAGTGTGTTGTTTAAGATCACTCACTCTTGCCTTGCTGATTTTTTGCCTGGAAGGTCTATTCATTGATGACAGTGGGGTATTAAAATCCCTTATTATGATCATATTGATGTTGATCTCTCTTTTAATGTCCACTGAGTTTTCCTTTTTATATTCAGGTGCTCCTATGTTGAGCATATATATGTTTAAAGTGTTATATCCTCTTCTTGTATTTACTCCTTTAGTGTTGTGTAATGGCCTTGTCTCTTGTTATAGCCTTTGTTTTGAAGTCTATTTTGTTTGATATATAAGCATTGCTACTCCAGCATTTTTTGTTTGTTTATTTTCATTTTTGCTAAATATTTTTTCATCTCTTTGTAGACATCATGTATATGGGTCATGTTTTCTTATTCATTTATCTACTGAATGTCTTTTAATTAGAGTCCTTACTACATTTACATTAAGGTTATTATAGATAGGTACATATTTATTGCCATTTTATTTATTATATCTATGTTTTTCTCTATATCATTCTTTTCTCCTTATGCATAAATGAGACCCTTTAACTTTCTTGAAATACTGGTTTCATGGTAATGAACTTCTTTATATTTTTTTCATTTTTGGTCTGAAAAAGCTCTTTATTTCCCCTTTAATTTTAAATGCTAGCCTTGCTGGGTAAAGCAGTCTTTTCATAGCAATTGACTTCTGCATATCCAACTTATATCCTGAAACCTTGCTGTAATCACTTATTAGTTTCAGAAAACTTTTTTTGTTGTTGTTTTACTTTGTGGGATTTCCTACATAGACCATCGTTTCATCTGTATATATAAAGGTTTATTTATTTCCCAGTTTGTATACCTCTGAATTCTTTTTCTTATCATATTAGCTAAGAATTCCAGTAAGGTGTTGAAAAAAGTGGTGAGATAAAACATCTTTTTCTTGTTTCTAACCTTAGTAGAAAACCATCTGGTTTCTCACCATTATATATGATGTTACCTGTTGGATTTTTCTAGATGTTCTTATCAAGTTGAGAAAGAACCTTTCTAATCTTAGTTTGCTGAGCTATTTTATTATGAATGGCATGTGCTTTTATAAAATATTTTTGTGTGTATTGCTTTGGTTTTGATAATTTTGATAAAGTGCATTGATAATTTTATGTCGAGCTAATTGATGTGATAGACTATATTAATTTTTGAATGTTTAACCACTTTTGTATATCTGGAATAAATCTCATTTGGTCATGGTGTGTGCATCTTTTTACACATTATTGGGTTTGTTTTGCTATTTTTTGAGGAATTTTTCAACTGTGTTTAAAAGAGATATTGGTTTGTAGTTTTTCTTTCTTTTAATGTCTTAGTCAAGATTTGTTATTAAGGTAATGTTGTTCTTTTAGACTGAGTTAGGAAATATTCCCACCACACCTGTTTTCTAGAAGACCTTATAAAGAACTGATATATCTTCCTTAAATATTTGGTAAAAATGTGGACTAAAATACCGGCTTCTTTTCACCATATGGTGAAACCTCATTCAAATTCATGGTTAAGTAGCAATGCTTTGTAAACCTCTCTGTTAGGCAATTTTACTATTAAGCAACTTATTCCTAAAAGTCACACAAATATGTTCCCCCTTCCCCAGTAGATTTTCTTTTTTTCTTTTTTTTAAATTTATTGTTGTTTAGTTACAGTTGTCCCACCTTTTTCCCTATGCTGTACCATTCATATCACCTTTACAAATTTTGAAATCCCCTGACAGAATGCAAGTAGTGCATAAAACATTTCGTATTTTTCTGAGAGAAACTCCACTGACCACAGAAAACAGTAAACATGAAGATAACTGTCTCCTTCAGATGACTCTGGCATTCACATGAAATACTTTTAGTAATGCAGCCTATTATTCAATAAAAATTGTAAACTTCCCCTGTTACTATGAATTTCATAATTACAAAAAATTCTTTATTATTTGGTGTTAGTAATGATTTTATTAGTTTATTATACAAAAATCACTTTCAAGACCAGCTTCAAAGTGACCATTACATTCTTAAAATTCTCAGTGAATGTTAAACACTTATTCTCCACTTACTATAGCCTATATCTGTCATTCATAGTCTTTGGGAGACAGCAAAAATTTCTTCCAGTGATTTTACTCAAAATGTGTAAACCCCCAGCAGTTGTAGTATTCATATGAAAATAAATATTTTAGCAAAAAATCAGGAGAAAGTGGTACTTATTACATAATATAATTTAAATGTGATGTATATAAGTTCATATATATATGAATAATTGTCTATATCTATATGCAAGTGTATCATACATAGATTAGAAAAACTCATTTTTCTAATTATTTCTCCTCCTTTATGCTAATATAATTACACATAATGAAAGTAGACACAGCCACAGCATCAGGTATCTTTGGATGTTATAGGCAACCCATCTGTGCCTTAATGCATAATAAACTTTGCATAAGTGAAATAAGATTGATGAAAACACAGCCAGTTGGTTTCAGAACCCAGAAGAGCTCAGCACAGCCATGTGGCAACAATGGATGGCACAATTATCAAATAATCTCAAATTGTTGTTAGGGCCAATGATTTTTCACACAGCCACTCCACAGTTTTCCAGAAGGTTAAAATAACCTGTATATTTAATTAAGCAAATTTGAATTTAGAAACCTGAAATTTCTTTCAACTTGATTGTCATTGCATACTACAATATATCCACTGTGCTACATAAGAATCTGTTTTAAGAGTGTTTCGGAATTTGACTCTAAAGATTTCACAGGAGTGTTCAAACTAACCAAGATTCATCCATCAAGCTGAAATGTAAAACTAAACAGAAAAATAATTTGATTATCTACTCAGTGTAAAAAACAGTAATGATGATTGAGATAGAATGTCAGACTTCAGTGGGGAAAAGTTCCTTTCATTTCAGTAAAAATAATTTATATTTTATATTGAGTGTGTATTTAATTGGAGTTTTTTTATATAATAAATATTTTCATAATGCATGTACCTCCTTATATGTGTTTATAATTTTTAAAACTATTATCATAGAGGTTCACTTACTTTCTCCTAATTCATGAGGATGATTACATGTGAAAAAACTTAACATAGAAAAAACACAAATTAAAACAGTTAAAGAAGTTTATTTTTGATTCCATAATGTCATGGAAATAAAGCTAGACTAAAAACCAAAGGATTAATATTCTAGTTTCAGTCTAGAACAAGTCTATATCCTGCTTTATTAATTATGTCGAATTACCTAACTTCTCAGGGTATCAGGTCTGTCCTCTCTTCAAGGAGGGAATTGAACTCAGCCTTAAAATCTCCTTTCAGCTTTATTATTCTATGTAATATTTACCAAAATTTGTCAGAACCTTATTCTTGCAAGCTGTAACCCTCACTTCAAAATGAGGGTTTCTTAAATTCATTTAGGAATTTGCACAATTTATTTATTCAATGCACATTTGCATAATACTTTTATAGTGTGAACTAAGATTACGTTGAGTCAGTTGATATACTTCAAAAAGACAAGGCTTTAATAAAATATTCATGCAAATAAATGTTTAAAATAGAAACTGTAAAATACCATATAGTCAAGAGGTACTTGATATTATAAGGCTCCTATTAGACTGGGCATTCAACAAAGGATTTCTTGATGAAGTGACAATATAAATGAGATTAAATATATATGTAGAATCTAAATAGAAAAAGCAGGGTGAAAGATTTATGTAGTGAGTAGAAAGCATAAACACAGTGGCAAAAGGGAGAATGATACTGTAAGACTTTTTAATAGACTCATTGTCAGAAACAAAGAAAGTGCCTTTGATTGTAGAATTGATATAAACTAGGTTTTCAAAGTTTTTAAGAAATTAAAGATTCTGTACTTAATGAAGACATAGAACCATTCAACGAATACTTGGAAGAGGCATGAAATGACTGTATTTGTATGTCAAGAATATTCTCGGTGCAGATAAAAGATTGAAGCTAAACTTGAGCTGTCCTTAATAGAACAGTTTGAATTTTAAGTGATGATAGTGCACATAAAGCAAGAAGAGAATCACAAGGATAAACTTTTGGTCTCTGGTTTGCATAATTGTAGGGAAAGGGCATACTAATTGAAATAAATCATCTGGATAAATATTTGGCATAATAGTTATCTATTGTTACACCTATTGTATAATACCTACTTATTGCATAAACTTAATACTTTACAACAAGACATATTTGTTACTTCACATTTTCTTTTTTTAGGTTAGACTTTTGTGTGTGTGTGTGTGGCTTTTTTTTTTTTTTTTGAGAGAGAGAGAGAGAGGAAAGAGAGAGAAATCCACTTACTTGGGTATTCATTTGTTCCTTCTTGTATGTGCCCTAACCAAAGAGAAAACTATAACCTTGACATATCAAGACAACACTCTAACCAACTTAGCTACCCAGCCAGGGGCTCATCTTTTTTAAAAAATATATTTTATTTCTCAATTGCAGTTGATGTACAATATTATATTAGTTTTAGGTGTATAACCCAGTGATTAGACACATGTAATTTACAAACTGATCACATTTTACTTATTATTTTTGTGTGCCAGTGATGTAGCCACAGAGTAGTTGGGTCTTCTGCTTTAAGGTATCACAAAGTTCCAATGAAAGTATTAGCTGGGGCTGAAATATCATCCCAGGGTCCACTAAGAAAGAACATGCTTCCAAGCATTGATCCAACAGACTGAAGGTTTTTTTGTTGTGGAAGCCAGGCTCAGTTCTTTACCACGTAGCTCTTTCCAAAGTGGCTTTATGATTCACAAAAGGCATCAAGAAAGACTGTTTCCTCATAAGATGGTTGCTACATATTATGTAACACAAACAAAAACAATAATGTATAATCTTCCACTTTATTCTATTAATTAGAAACAAGCCTTAACCATACACAGGAGGAAGAAATCAGAGAAGAGCGTGGCCACAGGAAGCAAAGATGAGGGGCTACCCTACAGTCTGTTCACAACACTTTGTATGCAGAAAGAAGATTATAAGATGTTTCAGTTATGTTAAATCATTCTGTGTCTGAAAAATCCAGGAAAACACTTCCTTGATGCCATATATTTGTTGGTGTTCCCTCATTTAAATCCAAAGGATAATGTTAAGGGAGAAAATCTGTAATGAGAATAGAAAAAAGCTAGGATATAAACCTAGAATAAATCCAGCAGTTACTGGATTTGTCAATTGGTTAGGTAAGGAAAGAGTTCCTACAAAGAAATTGAAGAGCTAGAAACAAAGTAGGAAGGGAAAGCAGGAAGGTAACTGTTATCTGGAAGCTAAGGGGAGGAAAATTAAAAGTAGGAAGAAATTAGCACTTTCCTTCACCTTTTAAATACAATAAAAAGTTAAAATACAAATTAAAAATAATCTCAATTTTTATCAAAATAAAGAAGATGATCTAGTTGACAGATAAAAAAAAAACACAAGTTAGAGTTGCAGAAAACGGGGTCATATGGAGGAAGGAAAACAAGAAACATCAAAAGGTTGGAAAGGTCCAGCAATAAAGAAAATTAAAAAGTTACCAGGGCAAAAATCCCAATGATTATTATTAACAAAACACTTTAAATTGTATGTCATGCCCAAGTGAGATGTATACCAGGGACTAGAAAAAATTAAATCATAATAATTTATTAATACAGCTTTCTATTTCACTATATGTATAAAGGGAGATTCACATGGTTATTTTCAAGTCATTGCAATGAATGAGATCCATCTTCCAACTATCAACAATATTATTTCACATTGTTTCTAGGTTTAACTAAAAAGAGTAAGTCCTGACTGGTGTGGCTCAGTTTGTTGGGTGTTGTTCTGCAAAGCAAAAGGTCACCAGTTCAATTCCTTGCCAGGGAACATGGCTGGGTCACAGTTTCAGTTCTGGTGGAGGTGTGGATGACAGGAACTGGTCGAAATTTCTTTCATCTTTTTCTTTTGCAGTGATGTTTCTCTCCCTTTCTTTCTCCCTGCCTTCCCCTCTCTCTAAATAAATAAATAAAATCTTAAAAAAAATAAGACTATCAGTATTTACTCAAGATGTATTTGATGTAAGTAATATAATGATAATTATACAGTAATTTCTCACTTAAGGTCATTGACTGGTAAATTGACATATAATAAAACCAATTTTACCATATACTTAATTGATATAAACAAGAGTTAAGATCCTTTGGCATTTCACCAATGTTATAATGAAATGACATTCAATACCTGCTGCATATGATATGCTAACTATATACTACTAAGATATGTCAATATAACTAATAAAATCAATATTCTATAAATATATTTAGTTATTATAATTATAATACAATCATAATTATGACCCTAATTATTTAGTGTTGATTATATGAACTAATATATAAAAGAAGTTCTGAAAGACAAACAGCCATAAACCCCAAGAAACTTTAGAAAACTGGAGAATAAATATAGGGCAATAAAAACCTACCTTTTAAATATAATAGTATAGATTAAATAACTTGGAATAATTTTAACAAGATCTATATCTACATATACAAGTGATATGATTTACAAATCTTAATATATTGCAAGTGTCCATCAAGTTCTGAGAAACAGATCAACATCAATTTAGTAGAAATTGGGCAAAACATATGGAAAGACAACAGGAAATAGAGTGGACTTTTAAACCAATGGAAAGATAAGATATTCAAGTATGCTAAGGTTAAGAATAATTCATATCAAAATGTCACTGAGATGGTATTTCCCACTTATCAGATTGGATAAAAAGAAAATAACTGGATCCACCTTCTGCTGGCCAGTCTGTGTTATTAGTATTATGTTTTCGGTGTAACTGCCATGGGTAACAATCTGGCAGTATCTGTCAAAATTACAAGTGTTGTGCGTTTTACTAGGGAATTTCACTTTGGTAAAGTGATGACTCAGATATACCCACACAGATGCAAAATAATATGTTGTCTGTAGTAGCAATATTTTAGGAGCAACTTAATATCCAACTTTGGAAATAGATTAAATCAACTATGTTATATTTATAAAACAGACATATCCTGTATGTATATACTAGTCCATGCATAATGAAATTATACAAGCATAAACTAGACACTGTTGATATTGAATATCTGGGAAGGGAGCACAGGTAAAGGTGTGGGCTTGGCTGAAGTACACTGTTCACTTTATACTTGATTACACATTATGACATTTGTAAATGCATAATCACTCATAATCAGATACAACGCGGGAATTTTGACAAGTGTTGTTGAATGGGGCTGGAAAGTAAATTGTGGATTGAGCAGTGTCAAATATAATATCTTCACTCTCATTGATGTCCTTAGTGAGAACTAATTTTAGTTTTCATTGTATATAACAAACTTTGAGAACTCCTGCATTAATAAAATTCAAATAATAGTTTAATTCAATGTTTCACAATTTAATCATTGAACAATTATTCAAATATTACACATCAATAACCAAGTAAATTTGTGCTCTTTGGAATGCATTTTTAGGAAAATATTTTTCTACAATGCTGAAACTTCCAAGTACTTTTTCAGTCAATAACAATTATTTTCTTAAAAATTAATTGTCTAGTGTATGTGCAAGGTACATGTTTTCAACAATTTATAAGTGTTGCAAAAGGGTTACATATATTATTATGCCATTGTAAAAAATGGTTTGCAGTAGAATGATAAAAAATGAAAATCTTAATATGAGTAAGTTTGAAATTTGTTTAGGCTGAACTAGCAAACTTAACCTTTTGAACACCTACATTTTTAAGTTGGCATGAAACAATTTAAAGCTGTGTAATGAAAGTAATGAGGCTGCTACAACAATGCAGACCAATAATCAACATATATTGATATTTTATTGTTGGAAAATATATTAAGTCCAGGAACAAGGTAAACTAGGACAGACAGCTTTTTTGTTTGCTTCAGGAAAAAAGATGACATGTATTCATACTGCTTGCCTGAAGAAAAAAGAAACAGCATTATAAGTATGTACGATGCCTGGCAAAAGTTCAAAATCATGAGTTATATTAAAACAAATGTAGAACCCTGAAAATTACTCAATGTAATGATAGTAAAACACAAAAATGTCTTTTCTGCCAATCAAGTGGACATACACATACACATATATACATTGAGCACATATCTTCTATCAATGGCAAAACAAGTTTTTCTCCACATCAACTATGATCCATAACAGTAAATAAAATATATGTTAGCATAATATGTCTGGCAGCTGAAAATGAGTTCAAATTTATCCAAGTGATGTGGAATGTCAGAAAAACTGTTGATTCTCATATTAATACGTTAGAGTATCTTCCCCTCAGTACATAAACTGAATCAAAAGAGTTACTTTAGATATGGGTGATTTTCAGAAAATGACAACAGCAACAAAACTACCTAAAATAGCTCTTCTTACCACTCTACTAAGATGATGGGTGTAGTCAATTAACACATGGCTATTTGTTCACTCATTCATCAATTCATCCAACCACCCACCTAGCCAATTTTCTATCTATAGACTGATTTCTTAAAATATGACTGAGTATAATGTGGTCTCAGCACTGGGAATATATATATATAATAATATATATATAGAGATTAGGAATAATATATATATATATATATATATATATATATATATATATATATATATATATATATTAGGGGCACTGACACTCTCTGCCCACAGTCAAAATTCGAAATATAACATTTGACTCTGCCAAAAGTTCACTACAAATAGTCTACTGTTGACCAGAAGCCTTACAGGTAACAGAAACAGTCAACTAATACATATTTTGTATCTTACATGTATTATATATTGTATTCTTACAACAAAGCAAGCTATAGTAAAGAAAATTTTATAACATCAGCTAAAAATTTTTTCCATAGCAAATGAGACCATTAACAAAATAACAAAGACAACCTATAGAATGGGAGAACTTAGCAGCCAATGATTCTGATAAGGGGTTACTATCCAAAATTTATAAAGAACTTACAAAACTTAACAACAAAAACCCCCCACAAAAACCCGAAAAAGCAATCCAATTAAAAAATGGGCAAAGGACCTGAATGGACACTTTTCCAAAGAGGACATACAAATGGCCCATAGGCATATGAAAAGATGCTCAATATCACTAATCATGAGAGAAATGCAAATTAAAACCATGATGAGACAGCAATGCATACCAGTCAGAATGGCATCATCAATATATCAATACATTAAATAGTACTCATGAGGATGTGAAGAAAAGGGAACTCTTTTGCACTGTTAGTGGAAATGGAGACTGGTACAACTACTGTGCAGTAATGAGATACCTAAAAACATTAAAAATGGATCTGCCTTTTGACCCAGCGATACCACTTCTGGGAATATATCTGAGAAACCCAAAACACTAATTTGAAAGAGCATAAGCACCCCTAAATTCACTGCAGTGTTGTTTATAATCACCAAGATATGGAAGCAGCCCAGGTGTCCATCAATAAATGAATGGACAAATCAGCTATGGGACATTTACACACTGGGATAATACTTGGCTGTAAAAAGAAAAACTTACCCTTTGCAACAGTATGGATGAAGCTGGAGAACATTATGCTAAGTGAAATAAACCAGTCAGAGAAAGATATATATTGATTTCACTTATATGTGGAATCTAATGAACAAACTGACTAAGAAGCAAAATAGAGACATATTCATAGAGAGCAGGATGACAGCTATTGGGTTGGGGTTAGGGGTGGAGGGATTGATCAAAAAGGAAAAACAACTCATGGACATGGACAACAGTGTGGTGAATGCAGGGGCAAGAGGAATACAAGGGGTTAAATGGTAATGGAGGTAATACAATAAAATGTTAAAGTACAAATAAAAAAAAGAAAATCATAAGGAAGACAAAATACATTTATGGTACTGTACATACTTATTGAAAATACCTGCATATTAGTGGACCAACCAGTGTGGTTCAATCCATGTTGTTTAGGGGTCAACTGTATAAAGCATTCGAATGAGTTTCTCCTGCTACCATATCATCATAGCAGATTTGTTAATGGGAAAAAAAAAACCCAAAACAAATATCCTTCTGGAAACCAGACCATCTGGACTCTCATTATTTTTTAAAGATTTTATTTATTTTATTTTAGACAGAGCAGAAAGGAGGTTGAAAGGGAGAGAAACATCAATGCATGGTTACCTCTTGGACGCCCTCCACTGGGAACAAGGCCTGCAACCCAGGCATGTGCCCTGACTGGAAAATGACCCAGCTACCCTTTGGTTCTCAGTCTGGCACTCAATCCACTAAGACATACCAGCCAGGGCCGGACTCTCATTTTTAAGCACTCATCTAACTAAATTATTCAAATTATCTGTACCTTAGCTCTTCATTCTTTCATTTATTTAATGTGTGTGTGTCTCCCTTTACCTATCTCAATAATGATTTTCCCTTTAATGCAACTTTCCAATTTTTTTACTCTTATCATCACATTATATCTGACTTATGGCAACGATTTCCCAAGTACTTCCCTTTAGCAGTCTTCACTCCAAACTATACCATTAAAACAACATTCTAAGGTTTGCTTTACCAAGTAGTTTTATAAAGTCCTATAATTCATTCTTACTGGCTGTGAAGTTATTTTTCAGAGCTCTGCTTGTATCCAAGTTTTTCCCTCCAATTCACCCAATTCCTGCCATCACTGCTACCCAACATAAAGCCTCTGCATTAGCAGAGTGCTCTGAGAACTCACCTTCAATGCAATGATCTCTCACTACACACAGAATCTTCTTTCAAATTTCCTTCTTAGTCCTCTTTATGTATCTAAACCATAGCCATTCTTCAAGATCCACCTCTGATCCACCTTCTTTCAGGAGGGCTTAAAGAGGTTACTGGAAAGAACATTAATATCTATTTTCTATGATGGCCTAGAACCTTGATTGCATATTCTATTTGATTAAAATAAATATCAATTTCTAGTGATATTTTGTTTAGTGCTCCTCAAGGGCAGGCTTCTTATCATGAGGTTTAACTAAATCATCTATCGCAACAAATGATGACTAAATAGAAGATTAAAACATAGTCAGAGAATGAAATTTGGAAAAAAAATTGTGTTCTAATGATTTAAAATATATGGTACAACGGTTTTCACTTTAGAATGAGTCACACCATTTCTATGTGCCACAGGAGCAATGGTGAATAACTAGCCGACCTAAGACTGTCCTTTTCATTGGCGAGATATATTGCAGTCATCTCTCTAGAATGAATTAGCCAGATTAAAGGTGGGAAGTTTGGTTCATGATGTTCCCTTTCATATAAAATCAGTAAAGGAAGAAAGATTGTTCACTACAGCTGCATACTGATTGTGAAAAAAAAAGTATACTGCTGTTTGCATAAATATGACCTAATTTAAGTCTTTAATGTTGTCTGATTTAGGGATTCAACCCCAAACTATAGAGTAACTTTTAGGATAACTTGGAATCTCTACCATCACAAATAATGAGATTAGGTGTTTATGAAGCAGTGTGTATACTAATAATTATTAAACTTTAACAAAACTGGAATCTAACAAATAAAATTAATATTATTATATATAGTAATATTTTTTTATTGTTGCTCAACTACAGTTGTCCCCATTTCCCCCCACCACACTCAGTCCTCACCCACTCCCACCTTCCACATTCCATCCTACCCCCCTCCTTTATACATGTTCCTTGACGATCCTTACCCTTATTTTCCCCATTATCCCCTTTCCCTCTCCCCTCTGGTTACTGTCAGTTTGTTCTTTATTTCCATGTTTCTGGTTCTTTTTGCTTGCTTGTTTTGTTGATTAGGTTGCAATTATAGGTAAGATCATATGGTATTTGTCGTTCACCACCTGGTTTATTTCACTCAGCATAGTGCCCTCCAGTTCCATCTGTGCTATTGTGAAGGGTAGGTTATTTCTGCTGCATAATATTCCATTGTGTAAATGTACCACAGTTTTCTGACCCACTCATTTACCAAAGGACACTTAGGCTGCCTCCAATACTTGGCTATTGTAAATTGTGCTGTTATGAACATTGGGGTGCATAGGTTCTTTTGAATTGGTGTTTCAGGATTCTTAGGGTATAATCCCAAAAGTGCAATTGCCAGGTCAAAAGGCAGTACCATTTTCAGATGTTTGAGGAAATTCCATACTGTTTACACAGTTACTTCATTTCCACCAACAGTGCACTAGGGTTCCCTTTTCTCCACAACCTCACCAGCACTTGTGGTTTGTTGATTTGTTTATTATCGGCATTCTGACAGGTGTGACATGGTATCTCATCATGGTTTTAATTGCCATCTCTCTGATGGCTAGTGATGCTAAGAATCCTTTCATGTGTCTCGTGATCCTCTGTGTGTCCTCCTCAGAGAAGTGTCTGTTTAGGTCCTTTGCCCAATTTTTAATTGAATTGTTTGTCTTCTGAATTGAAGTCACGTGAGTTCTTTATATATTTTGGAGATCCAACCCTTGTCCGAGGTATCGTTGACAAATATATTTCCCCATACATTTGGTTCCCTTTTCATTTCGCTGATGTTTTATTTAGCTGTGCAGAAGCTTCTTATTTTGATGAAGTCCCATTTGTTTATTCTTTTCTTTATGTCCCTTGCTTTAGAGGACATATTGGTGCTGCATGGAATATCTGAGATTTTCCAGCCTATGTTCTCCTCTAGGACTTTTATGGTGTTACGACTTATATTTAAGTCTCTTATCCATCTTGAATTTATTTTTGTGTATGATGTAAGTTGGTGGTTGAGTTTCATTTTTTCTCATATAACTTTCCATATATCCTAACACCATTTGTGGAAGAGGCTATTTTTATTCTGTTTTAAGCTCCTGCCCCCTTTGTCAAATATTAATTGACCGTGGACACATGGGTTAATTTCTAGGCTCCCTAATTCGGTTCCATTGATTTATGTGTCTGTTCTTATGCCAGTACCAGACTGTTTTGATTATAGTGGCCTTGCAATATAGTTTGATATCAGGTATTGTGATACCTTCTACTGTGATATTCTTTCATAAATAAATTTATTGGCGTCTTTCTGGATTTCAAGCTGTGTTAATTGCCATCATCTATATTAATCCATTTAACTTAGCCCTTCCAAAAAATCAGGAAGTTTGATATTATTTTTTCTATTTTACAGATTAAGTACTTGACATTAAAAGGGGATATGTGACTAGTACAAAATCATTGCTGTATTATGAAAGCCAACTTCAAAACCTGCTTTTCTGTCCCCCTCTTTTCACTATGCTTTAATCACTAATACATGTGTACACACAATTATTGTTATTGCTAAAATATTTTATAGTAATAGGTTGACATAATTCCATTATAGTAAGCATATTACCTGGTAATTTACACCTTTAACACTGCCTGAATCTACTATAGTGTTATTAATTCCTGCATGTGTCAAGAAGTATTTCCTCTTCACTGTCATTCTTGGTTGTCATTAGTCTTGCCATCACAATGTACTATTCATAAAACAATCTTTTTCCAGAGAAAAATATTTGTTGTATGTTCTATTTCATTTATGGTGTCAGAAATATAATGAGAATTTCTACAGCTTATCACTGTCAGTCCTGATAATATGGACATGTACCATCCAAATTATTTGAAGCTTTTAAAGGCTGTAATAATTAGCTTTACTTGACTTCAAGTAAAGCTAAATATTTTCTAATATTTAGCTTTTCTTCACTTCATAAAATGAAATACTCAGTGAATGCCTAGGACAGGTATGATTTCCTTCCACAACAAATAAAATCCTACCATCCTATGATTAAACAGCTGTTGTCTATTTGGTGTTTTGTGCTATATTTTTTTCTTTTTTATTGGATATTTTGAAGTGACACTGGTTAACAAAACCATTCAGGTTTCAAGTGTACAACTCCATGATATATTTTTTCTTTACTTGAAAACTGTTTTGATTTTAAAGCAGAGTGCATAACTTTTAAAGAGGTTGTTCTCCCAACTTTGTCAATTAGAGATAAAGTTCAAATCAGTAAGACAAAAGTGTTTTCATACTCCCATGCCCCACAAATACACTCAACAGTCACTCAAGTCACCACCTCCTATTATAATTAGCAGATGTGCTAATACTACATGAGGGAAATTTAGGATCAATTGTTCCATGGACTTGTGTGATTTTTTTCTCTCCTCGGCTTAGGGAAGTTTTCCATTATTATTTTTTCAAGCAGGTTTTCTATGCCTTGCTCCTCTTCTTCTCTTCCTGGTATTCCTATTATATGGATATTATTACATTTCATATTGTCCTGTGTTTCCCTTAACCCCTCTTCATTCTTTTTGAGTTTTTTTTTCATTTTCTTGCTCTTCCTGGGAGTTTTTTCTACCATGTCATCTAGCTCACTGATTCAATCCTCTGCTTCAGCTGCCCTGCTTTTGATTCCTTCTACTGTGTTCTTCAATTCAGAAATTGTATTTTGCATTTGCTATTGTGTCTTGTTGATATTTTCTATGTCCTTTTCCATGCTGATATAGTTTGCAGTAAGTTCCTTGAAGTCTCCCTGTAGTTTTTGGTAATTCTCACTGAGCTCATTGAGTTTCCTTATAAGCATTGTTTTGAACGCAATATCTCATAGTTTACTTGTCTCTGTTTCATCTTGCACTCTTTCTGGGGATTCCTCCTTTCCTTTCAATTGGAGGTTGTTTCTTTATCTTCCCATTATTTATGAAACTCTTTTTTTTTTTCTTTATTCTGCTTCTTAAATTGACCTGTTTTGACTTCTTGACTTTCTGTTGTGAACTTCTATGGCAGGAGAACTGTGAGATTCAGTGGTGCAGTGTCCTTGATTTCCTGAGCTTGATGCTCTTTGGATGCCTTTTATGCCATTCATGTTGGCTCTTTGGGAGTAAATGGGTTTTGACTGTTTGGTAGTTCTTTGGTGGACCCTCCCCTCCAGCTGGTTGGCTGAGGGTCACTCAGCCCACCACATCTTCTGTGTTGTTGTGCTGGTGCTGTCAGAACAAAATCACAAAGCACAGGAAACAAATCCACATCTGCAAATATAACTAACTCCTGTAATCCCACTATCTACAGCAAATGAACCAGTATTAATAAGGCTGTAAAGAGATTAAGACTATTCTAAGAAAGGAGAGAAATAAACTATAGTATAATATCTAGTGACTTAATATACACAAACTTGATGGACAAGAAATGAATGTTAAAAAACTATGTAGTAAAGAAATATCTCAAGTTATGGAGAAGACCACAGTGGATTTTGTCTCAGGAGCCTCTACTATTTCCTGCTGCTTTTTCTTTCACAATCTGCATCTGGTGATATCAGATGTTGACCCTGTCTGACCTTAGGTAGTCTGTCTGAGACTTTCAGGGATCTACTACCTGTGGCTATCTCCTTCAGTCATTAATCTAGTCACTCAGCATTCAGCATTCAGGCTTAAACTCCATAGGGTGGGGTAGAATCCCTCCTGGGGACAGGGTTATTTTTTCCCCTCAGGCTGCTGCTGGGAAGGGTGGGGTCTGCCTGAGTACATTGGCTGCTACCCTATGTGGGATGACTCAGCACTGGGACCTGGTGTTTTCTCTCTCAGTTCTCTCCCCAAAGCCTCCATCCTCAATCTCTCCTTAGGCATCTCTAGCCCACACTGCCTCCACCTTTGCTGGAGCCCATGGTAAGTGACTGCAATTGAAAATGTATGCATTGGCCTTTTAAACAGCACCTCTAGGGAGTAGAGGTTGCTTATATGTGACCTATTGTTCAGAGCTGATTTGAAGGCAGATTTGTAGTGGAAAATGGATTAGTTGTAAGCTGCAGTTTCTTCCAAGCTGCTCAGATACATGCATTGCATACCAAGGTGCCCAGGTATAAAAGGTATGGCTTCTATTTACCCATAGTGCTCAACTTTTCAAACAAATTAAGATAAATAGTACAGTTATTAGTAAAATTGCTCAGGGTGAAAAAAATCTGTTCTGAGTTATTTATGGTTACTTTTTACTCCTTTATCACCTTTAATAAAAATTGTTCTCCCAATTCGAGTGGTCACCTTCAATACTTCTCCTTTTCCAAAGGTAAAGAGATCTTGTATGATATTAGTTATTCTGGTGATGCACTTTTATTTAAATATTAAAATTCTCTCATGTGTTTGCCTTTTTAAAGACTTTATAACCATGAAGTCAAAGTGTTTTTTGTTATATGAAGTTCAGATAATATTAAACAGGTATAAATTTCTGGTGCAAAGGAATTATTTAAATAAACATACAATGCACTTAATTCCTGGCCCTGATATCCACTTTGAAAGGAAGATGAGAAGAAAAAATACTTTGATTCTTCTCTTTTTAAAACTCTTCCCAGTTTATCTGCCTTACAAAAGACCCTATCCTGGGTTTCTCTTCCGTGTTTCAAATTACATCACAAAATATTGTGGTGCTTTAGCAGTGACTATTCTCTTAGATTTTGTAGTTCTTAAATACTCTCAGACACTAATATAAGGGAAAAAGGAGAATGATCACAGTGAGACAGCATAAGGACCAGGCTTAGGAATAAAAAATATCATGTTGTCAAGAAGCCAAGTTAAGACCAGATGGTCAGAAGACACTCAGGATGAGCTGACAACAAAAACGTCAGCACTCCTCCTCTCCCTACTCAAAAAGAGAGTTATCTGGTTTTAAGTCCTTCCTAACTGCCTGCTTAAACTGAATGCACAGTTGATCATGGTTTGAGCTCTATACAATCCTCTAGGGTGGCAGTAATAAGAAGTCTGACATCTTTCCCTGCAGTGCAGGTGGAACATAGTTACCAGGCAATTCAGTTAGAAAAGGAATTCACCAGACCCTGAAATGGAGAATTCCATAAGCCTACCATTTTCAAAGCAGCCAGCCTTTTCTCACAAGCCCATTTTGTCCTCAGCTTATAAAATAGCCAAGCAGAGCCAGCCACTGAGCCAGTTCAGAGGACCCAACTACTCCCTCCCTTGAAGTGCTTGAGCATAAATATGCCTGGAAATTTCTCTGGGGTTTCCTCTTGATTTCTGTCTTGAGGTTTCCAAGAACTCCAAATGCCAGTAACAACAGGATTCCAAGAGCTCAAGAGGCCCAAGGAAATGTGCAGTTGGAAAAGGTGAACGACTTCTCAACCTGAAATGTGGTGAGAAAAGTTGAGTTCAAGAGAAACCCATGTATTGAGGATCCAATCTAGAACAGGCGTGAGTGTCCATGTGTCTGTGAACTTGAGTATTTTAATAATTGATGATTATGATTAATTGTATGTAGTTTTTAAAAATTTACCACACAAACTGATAATTTATGTGTATATTTAAAAAAACTAATAAATTAAAAAATATATTTGGAAATGTGAAAATAGAGTGCAAAATAGTATTATATATAAATATCATGTTGTACAAATTATTATGTACAGAACTAATGCATATCAATTCATTTCACATCATTGTGACAATAAACTATATACATGTTTCCTTAGTGATATCACTGCTAATACTCCAGAACAATGGCTGCTCTTGTAGCTATCTTCTCCCAGTAAACATATAAACAACAACAACAAAATATGTTCTGCATAAAGTCAGGCTACTTTTAGAGGATTCAGCATACACATGCTTCAATACTCCAACAGAACTAAAAAAAGAAGGGTAAAGTGTTTTAAAAATTTGTAGATGTTACATGGTGCTTACAGAATTTAAATCCTGTATTTGAATGACAGAGGTCCCCATTTTTCTACTAGCTCTTAGCTAAATCAAGCGCTCATCTCCTACGTTCCACCTACAGTTCCTTCCCATGTAGCAACATAGGCAATTCAAAAACTGCATATTTACTTTCTTGCAAGCCAGGCTTAGCAAAGCTCTCCCATTTTACTTTCTGATACCAGATGGAGAAAACTCTGCTTTTAAAAAGTTTATATGTCTGGGCTAGACCCATCCAGATTATGTGCCTGTTTTAAAGTCAATTGGTTAGTTGACCTTAATTATAACAGCAAAATCACTTTGCCATGTAACACTGTGGGGCAAAGTCATAAGAGCCATATTAGAATTTTGCCTGCCACAATATATTAAAACTACTTTATAAGAGACAGATATTAATTTTTTAAACATGTATTTCCTCAGAGTAATTCATTAATATCCCTTCCTTATACTTCTTGGTTTACATGTACTCTAAAATTTTTCTGAAAAAAAATTATAAAATGCTGTGATAAATGAAACAAGTAGAGTTCTTCAATTGCCAAGAAAAAGAGCTGGTTGTGCTGATGAAAAGTTGGGGTCCCTTCTTTCTTTATGTGTTTTGATATTGATTATTAATACATGCATAAGCTATTCTTCACAGATAACAGGAAATATTTATTGGTCCAAAGCATCAAAAATAATACATTTGACAATAATCAATATGTTATCATCACAGGCTCTCTATTGTCCTAAATAAATGTCAAGCTAATTCTGATCTCTCTTTTTACATGGACATATTCCCTTATTTTATTTACAGTTTTTTAAAGGCATACAAACAGATGGCTTGATTTAGAAAGCTTTGCCTTATCCAGAAAAATTAGGCTCTGTCCAGATGGATTTGCAAGCTTCAGTGCCAATATTGTACCTTTACCATATGGACAAGAAATTTATGGCAGCAGAAACTATGTTCTGCTTCATAGTGTAGCACAGATAATGTTTGATTACTTGTTCATACTCATTAATTCTTGTCATTAGGGGACCAGGGAATAGGAAATTCTTTAAATAAAGTATTAAAACCAGTAATGTTAAGATTCCTAGCCAGTTAATAATTAGAAAATTAAATGTTAGTCCCTCATATATTTTAAGTTTATTGAACATTAAACATGTAAAATAAGTTAAAAAGACAAAAACAGTTATCTTCTATAAAAGTATACACATAATTCTAATGCTTATCAATGCATAAAGTAGAAACACTCACAAACATGAAATACAATTAACAACAACATATGTAAGGCACAGTGTCAATTCACTATAAATCTCTTATAACCCATAGTGAGATCCTGGGGGAATAAAATTTGAGTTAGTATTTGCAATGAGAAAGGAGGAAATTTTTTCTTGGTTGTAATGGTAAAATTTTGTAAGTCTTTTTTTAAAAATAAGAATGGATTAAAATATTTTAAAGAGGAAAACCTTTTTAAGTGAAACAAATTAAAATTTATATTTCTCAAGTGGGAACTTCTATCTCCAACATTTCGGGTTTTAACAAATGAAAGGAACTACATATATATATGTGTATTTTGTAATCAGAAATGTCTCTAAGCAGCTCTGTAGAAAGGAAAAACCATTTTCTATTTCTTGGAAAATCATTTTTATTGTATCTTCATTATAGGTCATCTCTATCACATGACCACAATGGTCATAAAAGAACAAAGCTTGTGTCAATTACTACAACCCATCTTCATGTTAGGAAAATATATGGAATGTTGGGTTCTTAGTAGTTGGTCATTAATGGAATTTCAAGAAAAATATTGAAATCTAAGTTTTAATGTGTGATATAATGTCAATTGACATAATTTCAGGATTTTTTATATAAAATATTTGACTATGTCACTTTTGCAATTTTTGTAATAAAGGGATTAAAATTATTATTAAAAATTGGCAGAGTCCAATATCAAAAAATGTCCACAAGAATAAAGCTATTTCATATTCTTGAATAAATTATGTTGAAAACACTTACAGAACTTAGAGATATTTAAGCAAGTCCCAAGATTTGCATGTAATAAAATATGTGTGGTGACATAAAAATGTATTAACTTCCTGAAGCTTGCTTTCTTATAAATAAAATATCTGCAGATAGTCTTCTGAATTAAATAATGACATTTACAAGTTTTGGAAGAAAACAAAGGAAGTGAAGGTGAAGACCTCGAGCCAAGGGAAGTAAAACACATGCATGAAACAGTCCATGTTTGTGGGTCTGTCTCTCAGAGATATATATATATCATAGATGACCTGAAGAACTATAATATACTTTTAATAGCTTATTAGTGTTTATATTTGCATCAGCAACCAGTGGTTGTCTGCCTACCTACCCAGGAGCCGATCTCTGATTTGATTGGGTGTTTATGAACCCAGTCTAAAGGGATAAATCATAATTGAAACCAGTCATGACCTTCACATTTAAATTTGTGAATAATTGATCTAAGAGTTGGCATAGGACTTGATTTCAGTAAATAGGACATAATGGGACATATGCTGAGAACTTCTCCATGACGACAGGGTTATAGGAGAAACAGACCTCTTTCCAGCAATCCTTCTCTCCTTATTTTGGATGTTGCTGTCATGAGTAAGGCAGAATTCTTAACTCAGTAGCAGCCATACTAGAGTCAGATAGAGACAGAGAGCAAGGCATCATACTGGTAATAGCCAAGGGGGAAGAGCTGAATGAGCCTGGATCCTTGGTAGCATTGACAACCAATGCTGGGTCATCTACTTCTAGAGTGCAACTAAAAACTCATTATACATTTTCTCATTGTTTTAAGCCAAAATTAGTGAATTTTTATCTCTATTGGTACAATGATATTTTGTGGAATTATTATGCTTTGAAAACTCAGAATTCTCCATTCATTAGAGTAGTTGATTAACTGCATGTTCACCTCTCAGTTTCCTACATGAAATCAAACAAAAGTTTTGATTTCCACTTCTGTCTTTGACTCTACAAGTCAAAAAATCTTGTGTAATTCTGTTCTTTCTTATTCTGGCTGATGCCAAATGATTTGGAATGCTTCTTAGAAGCACAGTAGCCCATATCAATAGCTATCAATGAAGAGTCTAATTCACTAGGTCCGAGATGGGACTCATTAATCTGTATTGTAATAAGAAAACAATAGTTGTGAGTTCCACAAGTGCTTGGGGACTGTGGTCTGTTATAAAGCAACACAGACTTGGAATTTGAGATAATGGAATTGGTGGATCATGTTAGTTTTCATCCCGTCTTATTTCAGAGTCTACCAACAATATATTTTTATTGAATACTTAACTGTGCCAATAAGAAAAGATGTAATTATCATGTTATAAATCAAAGGCTAATCTGGGAAATGTTTTATGAAATGTAATACTCTACAGCAGTAATCTCAAGGTTTAACCTAAATCAGAACCCCTTGTTAAGGACTTGTTAAAATATAGGTTACTGGGTTTCACTGTCAAAAATTCCAAATCAGTAGATCTAGGGTTGTTCTCCAGAATTTGCATTTCTAACAAATTCCCCAGTGATGTTGACAAAAATGATGATGCTGGTCCAGCGACAACTATCAGTTAACAATTTTTTTTTCTGTAAAGGACAAGATAGTAAACAATTTAGGCTTGTGGATCATATGTCTCTGTAACAACTTCTCGACTTTGCCACTGTAGCTCAAAAGTAGACACACACAATATGTAGACAAATAAGAATGGCAGTGTTCCAATAAAAAGTTGCTTACAAAACCAACTGTGGAACTGAATTTGGCCCATGACTATCATCTGCCAAACCCTTCTCTGGAGTTTTCAAGCTCATCACCCCTGATACCTTGAAATAGAATAATTTTTTGTTATGGAGGCCATTCAGTGCATTGCAGGATCTTTAGCAGCATCCTCGACCTCTATTCTCTAGATTCCAGTAACAGCTCCCAAATTGTCCTCATACTTTGTTAAAGTTCTCTGGATAGGCAAAATCACACTATAGTTATTTGTAATACATTTTTTATCTTTATGTTAGAGTTAAGTGATTAACAAACCTCCATATTACAGTATTAAGTATTCTGAGTTGAAATATATTTACTTTTACCAGTGTGTATTTACTTTATATTTTTATGTTACTAATTAGCATAATCTCATTTCAGCTTGAAGAACTTCATTCGGTGGGTCTAGTGGTAGTAAGTCCTTCAGCTTTTGTTTGTATAAAAAAATCTTTATCTTTCTTTCATTTCTGAAGGATAACTTTGTCAGGTGAAATATTTTTGGTGGGAAGTTTTTGCTTTTAGTAATCTGAGTATAATATCATACTTTCTACTAGCCTGGAAGGTTTCTGCTAAGAAATATTCTGATAGCCTTATTGGGACTTGCTTATATGTGAAGTTTTTTTTTTCTTTTCTTCTTGCTTGTAAGATTCTTTGTCTTAGGATTTAGAAAGTTGTATTATACACTGTCTTGGAGAAGATATTTTGGGGTTGAAATCTTGGGTAGACCGATATGCTTTATGACTTGTATATTCTAATTTCTCCCCAGATTTGAGAAGTTTTCAGCCATTATTTCCTTAAGTCAGCTTTTTGTGCCAACTGTTTCTTTTAATAATATCCAATAATTCACACAAGATTTCCCCCCTCTCTTTTATTTTCATTTCCCTGTTCACTTCAGACTAATTTTAAATAACTTATCTTCTACTTAACAGATTCTTTCTGCTGCTTGATCAAGTTTGTTACTGATGTGGTCTACTGCATTTTTAAAATTTCATTTATAGTATTCTTCAGCTTCAGAATTTCTGTTTGGTTCTCTTCTGTAATTTCTGTTTCTGTGCTAAACTTTTTGTTTTTTGTTTATTGTTTTCTAATTTCATTAAATTTTCTTTTTTGTGTATTTTTTGTTTTTTGGAGGTTTTTTTGAATTTTCTAAAACAACTATTTTGAATTCTTTATTTGAAAAATCAGAGATCTATATTCTTTGGGGTCAGTTACTGAAAAATTATTGTGTTCCTTTGGTGGTGTCATGTTCCCTTGATTTTTCCTCATTCCTTAAAGTCTTGAATTGCTGTCCTTGCCTTCGAAGAAGCAGTCAGTCTCCCCAGTCTTTACTGACTGGTTTCAGGAGATAAATACCTTCTGTCAGCCTAGGGATCCTTAGGCTTTCTCAGACCTTTGCTATTGATATGTCTGCTCCATACTTTTTATTTCTTCTTGGAGGGTGGGGATTCTTAAGAATGAGTTCCTTATCTCAGTCCTATAAAGTCAGACCACTATAGAAATCCTCTCATTTGCTTTCCCTAGAGTGGTGTTGAATGCTCAAGTTCATGAGCTTTCTCCAAGCCCACAGGGTTAGATCAGCTTTCTCTGTATGCTCATTAGCTATTTGCTCACTAGCAAGGGTGGAAAGGCTTTTTCCACCCTTGGAGGTATGAATAGGCACTGACCACAGAAGGAGGTGTGGGTGAGGGACAAAAAGTGATGGGAGTACCTCCAATCTTTTTTTTTTTTTCCTCCAGCCATGAGCTGGAACATTTCTGCTCAACTCTTAAGACTTCCACAAAGGCACACTTGTCCATGGGTGATTATTAAAAATCAGTGTTCTTTGAGGGAAGAAGGCAGAAATCTCTAATCCCATCATTTTGAGAACGTCATTCTCCTGAATAACTCTTTCTCAACATTTTATTACATGAGATACATGAGACCATTGGTTTTCAAACAGTTACTAAATGGTAAAGTTGGAAATTAATTTTAAATTACTCTGGCTTGAAAAGCCAGATACTTTAAAAATCTCTCTTTAAAATTATCTGGTGCAAATTAACATATGTGATATTAAGAAATTCAGATGCACACAGTGACTGTACTAAGACAATCAGTCATCTCCGGAATCTGTGCAACCCAGGGATAACCTAGAAGCATAACATTTCTACTTTAATGTAATCAGCATTTTGGCCACTTCATTGAGTATTATCTATAAAAACAAAGTTCAATGAAGGTCATTTTGCTTCTAGATGAAGACAAGAACTTCACTAAAGCTAAAAAAACACAAACCAGGTTTGGAAATTATGGAAAGCTCTTATCCCTGATTCCGCGCCTCCATTAAATCTCCAATTTCTTCCTAATTGCTGGAAATGTTGAAGTATTAAGTGTAGCCTAACTTTTGCTACTTTGCATAAAAATTCTTTCTTTTAAAAGTCATAAAATAGCTTTGGCTGGTGTGGCTCAGTGGATTGAGTGCCGGCCTGCAAACCAAAGGGTCCCTGTTCGATTCCCAGTCAGGGCACATGCGTGGGTTGTGGGCCAGGTTCCCAGTAGGGGGTGCATGAAAGGCAACCACACAGTGATGTTGCTCTCCCTCTCTTTCTCCCTCCCTTCCCCTCTGTCTAAAAATAAATAAAATCTTTAAAATAAAAAAGTATATATTTAAAATTCATAAAATAGATAATTATAGAACTTCAGTGAAAATATCTAGATCAAAATATTGGAGCACTAGCCCCTTATCAGAATTTATCAGGCTTATGCAGACAAACTTTACCCAAGAACTTAAATCAATAAACCCTATCAAAAACATCTTTGTTTTTCTAAATAATGAAAACAATACAAAACATATCCTCAGGAGATGGTGTTACTTCTTCATTTTAAAATTGCTATGTTGACTGAGGGAAAAGAAAAATTTTTAAATACCCCAAAACAAAAGATGTAGGAAAGAATATAAGCCAAAGAAAAATACCCTGATCAATTTACCATGAACAAAGGGCTCTAAATATTATTTGGGGATATTACATAAGTTCATTACCACAAAATAAAATTGGTTCTTTAGGAATAATATTTTTTTTTCAAAAGTGCTTAAAGGTTTGACCATCCTATTTAACATAAAACACCTGTTTGTTAAACTAATCTTTGCTTCCCAAAGGAATTAAGATAAATAATGTGAGGTCTTAAATATATCTTTGGGGTAGTGAAAAAAAAAGACAAGTGATCACAATAAAAATGGGGCCTAATCTTATTACAGTTGTAAATGAACTCAAATAATTACCAGATAGTACACTTTCCACAGAAGTGACTGGAGTACAAGATATGGACATGGGCAGATATATTACATCTCTTCCCATGGAGACAGGTTTAAATAAAATGAGCATATGAGCTAATGAAATAGTTTCAGACATTATTGTAGACTCTTTATAAACCAAATGGTCAATTTTGTAATAGTGCATTGTTACATTTACACTATGGAAAAAAAATAAAAACCTCTTAGCAAATATAAAGTCAAGGATTTTGCATTTTCCTTAAAAAGTGTTTATACTTTAACTTGTACATTTGAGTACAATAGACTTTGGACAGTGAGAGAAGTGCAATTAAAGTTCTGCCTCTTTTTGGGGGGGTGGGAGAGGAGTTAGCAGCAATAGGAAACTAATAAACCAAGAGAACCTGAGGGGAAAAGGAGCAAATGAAAAGAATAACGCAAAGGATAGATGAGCAGGTGGGGGAACACACAATGCCTGTACACACATGCACTCACACACACACACATACACCCCAAAAGAAGGCATAACGTGTAAGAAGTCACTTCAAAAATGATTGGAGGAAATGAAAAAAAAAATAGAGAAACAAAAAATAAGGGCAACAAGGCAAAATTTTTCCTCTCTAGCAATAATCACATGTTTGAAAGCACAGAAAAATATTTTTTCCAGCCATGTGGTTCTGAAGTTTCAAAGCTTACACAGAGCTAAGTACTCAATTCAGTGGGAAAATAAGAAAAATTTTGGTCAAATTCAAAGGAAAACCAAAAGTAGCATGTCTTCATTTCAAAAAATATTTGTCTTCCAAATATATAATTTGTCTTACATCCCTTTACCTCAAGTTTTTTTTTTTGTTGTTGTTGTTGTTGTTGTTGTTAAAATGTTCAATTTTCTGATCCTTTGCTCAGAAAAATAGAGTGCTGCTAGTGGAAGACATTGTCCAGTAAACACAACCATCAAATGCTGCTTTAAATCCTTCTGGTGCATAAAAAAATGACACAAATTCATTTTGCAGACACACTTTTATCTATTTACAACTGTAATTGAAGATTACACTGAGCTATTTAAAAGCAGCTCATTGAATGAAACTTTTCTTATAATAGAACTAGTATTAAACGGACAATTGTATGTCTTTGAGCTAATAACAGCCTTTATCATTGTGTACAACATACATGGAATCAGTAGCTAGCATATATTGAAGATATTTAAGAATAGAGTTACTGACAGTGACCAGAGGGGAGGGGACAGAGGTATCACAGGGGAAAGAAGGGGACGGGTCTACTCGAGGAGCATGTATAAAGGACCTGTGGTAATGGACAACAGGGTGGAGGGACTGACCAAGGGAGCAGGGGGTGGGTGGGGCAGGGGAGAGCAACTGGGGAGAATTGGGACAACTGTAATTGAACAGCAGTCCAAAAAACAAAAAAACCTGCAGTAGAAAAAAAGAATATAGTTACTATCACCTATTATGTGGCAGAACTTGTGATAGCTAGTAAGGCAAAATAAATTGATATAAACACAATTCCTGGTGTCAAGGCATTTAAAATCCAAACATTTTATTCACAATAAAATTATATAGGCTGAATTTTATAGATTTTTATACGCTGAAATGTGAAAATAAATTGAAAAGAAGAAATGATAATGCTTTGGTGCTTACCATTTAGAGACAATCTATGAAAAGCTAGTTGTTGTGTGTTGTAGATCTCTGACCCCTAAAGACTTAAAAATAAATGCAGACAAGTACATCCTATATAATACTACATTGTAGCTCTTAATGAGCACTGATTTTGGTTACAGGTCATAAAATTCAAGTCCCAAATGTTAACAGACCTGTGAGTCAGAGCATGTTATTCAGCCTTCCTAAACTTCAGCTCCACCAGATATGAAACAGAGCTCTTAGTTTGTACTAGCTTCAGAGGACTGTCACTACTCTTGCTTGAGATAACATATGTAAAGCATTTGTGACAGTGTTGTACACATATTAAGGGCTTAGTAAATACTTTTGGTGGGAACAGTAACTTTTAAATTATGAATGCAAACCTCTAATATAAATACATATAGATAAAGATTAGTCTGATATATTTTAATTTTAGGCAGACTTTGATTTCGTTTTGGGCCAGTCCATCTAAGAAAGAAGATTGTGTATATTTGAAAAAAGTAAAATGGATTTAAAACTAATTTCCCTGTGTCAAGTATTTCAAATATGTCTATATTTTGAATGTAAGAATCAAGTCTGATTTAAGCTCTTTTATACTAACTAAAATTGTTATCTTAGAAAACAAAACTTTCCCAGAGTATGATTACTTCTCTTAAGAGTGGTTAATAAGAGTTTGTTTGGAAATTCAGTATTTATTAAGCATCATTTGAAAACGCACCCAGTAAAACCATCTTTAATATATATAGTTTAAAAGTACAAGTTTCAAAAACCACCTAAGACATATGAAATTTGTATAATATAATGTATAAAATATAAAATTTGTATGTAGATTTTCTGTGTTTTAATCTACTATAACTTTGATAAACTTTTTATTTAAATAAAGATCAAGAACTATAGCTTTCACATGTGCATTTTCAATGTCTAGCATAATCCTGGCAAAAAATACCTGCTCAATTAACATTTTTGAATGTATAAAGTAAATAATTTCTATAACATCAACTCTATTTAAACAGAATATTCTAGGTTACATCATGGTCACATCAATCTAATTTACAGGGTGCATCTATATTATATATCTATAAGCCTAGTTCTTCAAAACAATGTGATTACCTGTGAGAAATGTCTTTTACAAATCTGAGAACTGCTTTAATAAATCAGATAAAGTTTTATGTATGTATATAGCAAATACTGTAATTATAATCAATATATCTGGGGAAAATCAAGTAATAAGATAGTGATTTTAGTCTTGATGTTATCCTGCTATTAACCTCATTGCCTTTTTTTATAGTTTAAGTGTCTTTTTTCTCTAGTTCCCTTTATTTTCTTTGCCCTTAAAAAGAAAGTATCACTATAATATATATTTTTAATTTATATGAGTAATACATGTTGTGCATCTAGTGTATATGAAGTCATTCTTGTCATCAGTTCTAGAAATTTATATCCATTAGCTCAATGCTCTTCTCTTTAGATTGTCTTGAGATGCATTCATGCATCTCACTCTGTCCTTAACATCTCTTACTACCCTCTTTCATATGTCTTCCTGCTCAGTAGTAATCTTTTCAACTATGTGTAATATGGGGATTAATCTATCTAGTTAGTTTATTATTCCACAATTTTGCTTTTCGTTTCAGGAACTAAATCATTTTCCCATTTGTTCACTTTGATAGTTTCTTGAAACCTGCTTATGTTTTAGTCATTCCTGTATTTTTAATTGCATATGTAGATATTCTATATTTTTAATCTGATTACTGTGATTTCTGTAGACCTGGGATATTAACTTACTGCTTTTTGATTCTATTATTTCCTGTCATTCTGGTTTGCCTTCTAGTAGTATGTTTGATACTGTTTCGTTGAGTTTATTTCTCAGTCTTGTTTTATGAGAGTCCTGTAGGAAGAAGTTAGAATAGGAATTTTTGTTTTCTATTCTGTTAGTAGTTTGAGAGTTCCCCCAACCTAGGAACATTCCAGTACCCTTCAAGTTTTGGAGTTCAGAGAACGAATTACATATTCAGTTTCCTCATCTTCCATTTCCTCAGAAGTTCAAAATACTTAACAGGAATCCAGCCCTAGATCAACCTCAATTATTCCAGTGACCAGCTCCTTTGAGCAACCTCTCTAATGCTGTGGGTTTCTGCTCCTGTGGCCCAACCATCCAGTGATTAGGCTTTCAGAAAGCCATATCTGTAGTTTTAATGACAATCCAGGAATGTAAACATAACTTCTATAACAACTAGACCCAAATAGTTAGGACTTGACTAATAACTGATAATTAATTTTCTATAATTTCAAAAAATATTTATTGATTTCAGAGAGAGGGAAAAGGAGAAAAGGAGATGGGGGAGAGATACAGAGAGAGAGAAACTTCAATTCACTTTTCAACCCACCTTTGTATTCATGAGTTGACTCTTGTATGTGCCTTGACCAGGGAGTCAAACCTGCAACTTTGGTCCATTGAGATGATATTCTAACCACTTAACTACCCATCCAGGGCCTAATCTTCCTTAATTTCTGTCCTATGTTTCCCAATTAGACTAGAGAAAGACAAATATGTACTCCTAATCAGTTACATAGTGACCCATTTCTCCTTAGCCTGCCTATAGCCTCCATGCCAACAGCATCAAATCAAGGCATACCTAAAGCCATCCTTTTTTCTCTCCTATAAAGCTTGCCCAACTCTCTGCTTGCTTTTGAGTCCCTATCAAAACATAAATGATGGTATCGGACTCACTTTCAAGTTCTGTATAAAAAGTTTAAATAAAGTCTTTGCTTTTCTTTTTTGGTTGGTCTTCATGATCAATTCCAAAGTTTGTTATAATAGGAGCATTTTTTGAGTTCTCTTCTACCTTTTAAAAATGAACAGAACTTCAAAAAGTGGGTTTAATGTAGTATATAGTTATTGAGGAACAAGAAGATTCCTTGGAACTTATGGTCATTTATGATAGTAGACTTGGAAATTCTTTGTAATTTTAGTAACCTCATCTCTTATGGCAATGATTCTGGAAAATGATATAGGAGCAGAAGAATATAAATGATTTTTCCCCCCTAATTATTCAAGTTATTTCTCTTTGTTCTCCCTTACTTTTTCCACTGTAATTTCATTTAGATCAACTTCTAATGCTTCATTTCTGATTTTTTTTAAGCAGCTCAACTCTAGCCTGGTATATTTTAAATTTGACAAGCAGAAGTTATCTAGACATTATTTTGGGGTTTTGTTGGAATATCATTCCAAATGGCCAACAGAGCAAGCATTTCCCGTTATAACCAGTCACATAAAATTTCTTAATAAAACCATAGAAGAATTGACAAAGAAGAGTTGCAGTGTCACTTTTTCTGCTCAGTCTTTTAGTTGAGCATTGAGAGATACAGTCACAGTCTCAGGTAATGCTAGCGCACACCAACACCTAAGTCAACCCACTCAGGGGGAGTATTTTCTCACATAAGTATTCATGCTAGTTACCATTATAGATTTATAAATATTAACAAGATCTTCATGTGATAAAACATGGCCAACACTTTAGTTACCATACAGAGAAGTAAACTGACAAGGAAGAGTCTATATCATCTGATTCTTAATTTGCTCAGTGTGCTTTTATTGCATAGTTCTTACTCTTTTTGTAGTTCCATATGTCATTGGTTCTACAAGCAAGAATGCATACTTTTTCAACCATAAGAGTATAATCTCAGAATAAAATTTCTATTCTTAGTGATAGAAAATAAATCTCCTTTCTCTTATATACAATGTCTGATTTTCTTAGCACAGCCTGACATCTGCGTATGACTAGTAAAGGCCCACTTGTAAGTAGAAATATAAGAATAAATTAACATGTATGTTCTATTAATGCTTTTATAATCACACATTATCACACAACTAAAATTTTACCATGAGACACTAGATTTAATTGTTTAGTTTTGTAGAGGTAATGTGAAGTACTAAAAATTATATCAATTTTCATTTTTCTGAAGTGACGCTAGAAACAAGAAATAAAACTTGAGATAATAAAGTATTCTGTTAAATTCAGATCATTGTTACAATCAAATGCTATTAATTCCTTTTTTAGATTAATTAATTAATTAATTTATTTTTAGAGAGGAGGGGAGTGAAGGGAGAAGGAGAGGAAGAGAAACATCAATGTGTGGATGCCTCTTGCGCTCCCCATACTGGGGACCTGGTCTGCAACCTAGGCATGTGCCCTGACTGGGAATCAAGCTGGTGACCCTTTGGTTCATAGGCTGGCACTCAATCCACTGAGTCACACCAGCCAGGGCTCAAAAGCTATTATTTCTTTTAAATGTTATTTAGGATTTTTAGGGAAAATGTTAGGAAGGTCTTCTCTTTTACTTCCTTGAATAATAAAGATCTCCATTTCCTAAAAAATTCATAATAAAAATTATATTTTATTTACTTAATATATACTTGAAATACTTCTGGTCATATAGAACACATAACAATAGAATAAGTAAAAGCAAAGCTCAGATTTAAAATAATTTGATCACTTAATAGATATAAAATTATGGTTAATTCTGTTAGTTTAATATAGATTTGAGATTACAAAAATCAAACAAAACTATAACAATATATACTGTAGTAGTCTTAAAAAGTCCTCCATGCCTCCTCACCCTGCAAAAAAAACCCCAAAAACAATCATGTTTATAATCTCTGGAGCCTATGTTACGTTATTTGAAAAAAACAATGGATCTTTAGAAAAATGGTGAATTTAAAGATCAGAGGTAGGTAAATTGTCTTGAATTATCTGGGTTAGCCCCAAATACAATCACAAGCGTTTTTATAAGAGGGAGGCAGGAGATTATACATACACAAAAAGGAAAAGGTAATATACCTATGGCAGTAAAGATTAGAATGTTCCAGCCACTAGCACCTGAAATAGGCGAAGAATGTGTTCTTCTCTAGAGCCTCTGGAGGGAATGTAGCATTTCATGCTGTTGGCCTTCAGAGTGGTGAGACAAACATTTCTGTTTTTATAATCCACTTATTTGTGATAATTTGTAACAGTAGTCACAAGAAACTAATAAACACACAAATTTTGAAGCATAAATGGCTGCTATATTCAAGATACTAAATTCAGAAAAGAATAGCACCAAAAATTATAATTATTAATGTATAAAATTAAATTTTAAATTAAATTTATTGGGGCGACATTTGTTAATAGGATCATATAGGTTTCAAGTGTACATTTCTATGATACATGATCTGTATGTTGCATTGTGTGTGCACAATCCACACTCAAATTCTCTTCCATCACTACATATTTGGTCTGCTTTATCCTTTAATACCCCCTACCTCCTTCCTTCTGGTAACCATCATACTGTTGTGTCTGTGAATTTCAGTTCCATACCCCACATATGAGTGAACTCATATGGTTCTTAGGTTTTTCTGATTGATATATTTTGCTGAGCATAATATCCTCAATGTATATCCATATTCTCACAAATGGCAGTATTTCAACTTTTCTTATAGCCGAGCAGTATTCAACATATATATGTACCACATTTTCTTTATCCAATCTACTATCAAAGGAAACTTCAGTTTTCTCTGTGTCTTGTATACCAGGAATAATGCTGCAATGAATATACCTTTGCAAATAGGTATATTTTGGGCAGATATCCAGAAAGAATGCTGGGTCATATGGTAACTTTATTTTTAATTTTTTGAGGAACCACTGTACTGTTTTCCATAATGGCTGTACCAGTTTACATTCTTACCAACAGTGAATGAGGGTTCTTTTTCTCTACAACCTCTTCAACATATGCTATTTCCTGTCTTGTTGATAATAACCACTCTAACAGGTGTGAGGTGATATCTCATTGTACTTTCAATTTACCTTTCCCTAATAGCTAATAAAGTCAAGCATCTTTTCATATATCTATTGGCCATTTGTATGTGTTCTCAGAAGTGTCAGTTCAAGTCCTTTGCCCATGTTAATTGTATTGTTTACACTTTGTTGAGTTGTAAGTTCTTTATGTATTTTGAATATTAACCCCTTTTCAGAACTGTTATTTGCCAATATCTTCTCCCATTTGGTTGGCTGCCTTTTTATTTTGTTGGTGGTTTATTTTGTTATTCAGAAACTTTCTAGCTTGTTATATTCCCATTCATTTATTTTTGTCTTTACTCCCCTTGCATTTTCAGTCAAATTCATAAAATATTCTCTAGGACCAAGTACCGTAGGTTTAGTACCAATGTGTTCTTCTGTGTAATGTATTGTTTCAGATCATTTTTTTATTATTGTTCGATTACAGTTGTCCCCATTTCCCCTCCATTACTCTCCCCCTGCCCTATCCACCCCCACTTCCCACATTCAGTCCTTCCCACCCCACTGTGTTTGTCCATGGGTCCTTTATACATGTACATTGACAACCTACTGTTTCAGATCCTCTACATAGATCTTGGGCTCATATAGAATTAAATTTGGTACATGTGGGATAACTAATATAGCTTCATTCATACATAGGTTCTTTTATAATTTTCCCCACACCATTTATTGAATAGACTTTCTGTTCTCCATAGTGTGTTTTTGGCTTCTTTGCCAAAAATTATTTACCATTATTCATGTGGTCTTATTTCTGGACTCTCAGTTCCATTGGTCTGTGTGTTAGTTTTTCTGCCAATACCATACTGTTTTAATAATCATACCTCTGTAGTATAATTTGAAGTCAGGTAGTGTGATACCTCTGGCTTCATTCTTTTTTTCTGAGGATTGCTTTGTCTATTTGGGCTTGTTTTTGTTCCATACAAATTACATGATTTTTGTGCTATTTATTAAAAAAAGGCCAGCACTGAATTTTAATAGAGATCGTATTAAATCTGTATATTTTGGGGGTAACATGGACACTTTAACTATGTTGATTCTTCCAAATCATGAACATGAAATATCCTTCCATTTACTTGTAATTTTCAGCAGATAGGTCCTTCACATCCTTTGTAAGTTATTCTTAGGTGTTTTATCATTTTGGTTGTGATTGTAAAAAAAAGTAATTGCTCCTTTCTTTATTTCTTTGAAATTTTATTGTTAGTATATAGGAAAGCAGTGAATTTTTGTATACTGATCTTGTATCCTGCAACCTTACTATATTTATTCTTTTCAATAGTCTCCTAGTGGAGTTTAGAGTTTTATATACACAGAATCATGTCATCTGCAAAAAGTGACACCTTTAGTGTTTCATTCCCAAGTCGGATGTCTTTTATTTCTTTCTCTTGCATGATTGTGCTGGCTTAGAATAAGAATGGTCAGAGTTGGCACCCTGACTTGTTCCTGATTTTAGGGAAAAATCTTTTCAGTTTTTCAACATTGAGTATGACATTGGCTGAGGGTTTGTCATATACAGCCTTCATTATGCTGAGGTACTTTCTTTCTAAATGCATCTTATTGAGTGTTTTAATGATAATGGATGTTTTATATATCATATGCTTTTTCTACATCTATTTTTTTGTTGTTCCACTTATTTATTTATTTATTTACTTACTTATGAGTGTATTTTATAGATTATGCTGTTACAGTTGTCTCATTATTTCCTCCCCTTTATCCCTTCTGACCTGGATCCCATGCCATCATCCCCACACCTGTTAGTTCATAAGTTGTACATATTAGTTCTTTGACTTCTCAAATTCCTATACTATTCTTAGCCTCCCCTGCCTATTTTTCCTTTGGTCAACATTTTCCTGCCACCACTTTCCCGAGCCCCACACCTCTCCATGTCCCACCCTCAATCCTTCCCCCATTTGGCTTTGTTGATGGGTCTTTTATTCATGTTCCTTGATGACCCTTCCCCTCCTTTTCCCCTATTATCCCCCTCCCTTCTCCCCTCTGATTACTGTCAGTTTGTTTTTTATTTCAATGTTGCTGGTTATGTTTTGCTTGCTTGTTTATTTTGTTGATTAGGTTCCACCTATAGGCAATTTCATATGGTATCTGTCTTTCATCACCTGGCTTATTTCACTTAGCATAATGCTCTCCAGTTCCATCCATGCTGTTCCAAAGGGTAGGAACTCGTTAGTTCTCTCTCTCTTTCTCTCTTTCTTTCTCTCTTTCTCCCTTCCTTCCTTCCTTTTCTTTTCTTTCTTTTCTTTCTTTTTCTTCTTTTCTTTCTTCCTGCTGTATAGTATTCCATTGTGTAAATGTACCATAGTTTTTTGATCCACTCATTTATTGTTGGGCACTTAGGTTGGTTCCAATTTTAGGCTACTGTAAATTGTGCTGCTTTGATCATTAGAATACATAGGTACTTTTGAATTGGTGTTTCAGAATCAATAGGGTATAATCCCAGCAGTGGAATTGCTAGGTCAAAAGACGGTTTCATTTTTAGTTTTTTGAAGAAATGCCAAACTGTTTTCCACAATGGCTGCACTAGTCTATGTTCCCACCAACAGTGTACTAGGGTTTCCTTTTCTCTACATCGTCACCAGCACTTGTTTGTTGATTTATTTATGACCACTGTGGCTGGTGTGAAGAGGTATCTCATTGTGATTTTAATTTGCATCTCTCTGATTAGCGATGCTGAGCTTCCTTTCATGTGTCTCTGGGCCCTTTGTATGTCCTCATTGGAGAAGTGTCTGTTCAGGTCCTTTGCCCATTTTTTAATTGGATTGTTTGTCTTCCTGGAGTGGAGTATGTGAGTTCTTTATATATTTTGGAGATCAAACCCTTGTCTGAGGTGTTATTGGCAAATATATTCTCCAATTTGGTTGGATTCCTTTTCATTTTGCTGATGTTTTCTTTAGCCATGCAGAAGCTGCTTATTTTGATCAAGTCCCATTTGTTCATTCTTTCCCTTATTTCCCTTGCTCCAGGGGACATATCAGTGAAAATACTCCTCTAGGACTTTTATGGTGTCACAACTTATAAAGTCTTTCATCCATCTTGAGTTTATTTTTGTGTATGGTGTTGAGTTGGTGGTCGAGTTTCATTTTTTTGCACAAGGCTGTCCAGGTCTCCCAACACCGTTTGTTGAAGAGGCTATTTTTACTCTATTTTATACTTCTGACCCCTTTGTGAAATATTAATTGACCATAGAGACATGGGTTTATTTCTTGGCTCTCTATTCTGTTCCATTGATTGATGTGTTTGTTCTTATGCCAGTACCAAACTGTTTTGATTACAGTGGCCTTGTAATATAGTTTGATGTCAGATATTGTGATCCCTCCCACTTTGTTCTTCTTCCTTAATATTGCTGGAACTATCCAGAGTCATTTATGGTTCCATATACATTTTTGTAACGTTTGTTCTATATCTGTGAAATATATCCCTGTTATTTTAATAGGGATTGTGTTGAATCTATAAATTACTTTGGGTAGTATGGACGTGTTGATATTAATTCTTCCTATCCACAACTATGGTATAGGCTTCCATTTTTTTCTGTCTTCCTTAATTTTTCTTCACTGTTGTATAGTTTTCTGAGATCAAGTCTTTTACCTCTTTGGTTAGGTTTATTCCTTGGTACTTTATAAAGACAAAAATCACATGATCATATCAATATGTTAAGGCTCATATTTCTTTATTGGTTTTCTGTTTGGATGATTTATCTAGAACTGTTAATAGACTATTAAATTCCTCATTATAATTTTGTGTGTATCTGTGTGTGTGTGTGTGTGTTTCTCCCTTTAGTTACGTTGGCAGTTTCCTTATATATTTCAGTGCTGCCCCCCCCAAATATATGTAATATCATATGTTCTTGATGGAGGTACCTGTTTACCATTATAAAATGCCCATCTTTGTCTCATTACCTTTGTTACCTTGAAATCTATTTTTCAGATATATGTATGGCTACACCTGCTTTTTTGTGGATAATATTTGCTTGGAGAATCATTTTCCACCCTTTCACTCTAAATCTATCTTTGTTTTTGAAGCTTAAATATACCTTCTGAAGGCAACATATGTTTTCTTTTCTTTTTTATGCAATCTGCTACTCTCTTCTTCTTTATTGGTGAATTCAGTCCATTTAAATTTAAGATAAATATTGATGTATGAGAATTCCCTATAGACTTTTTTTGTTGTTGTTTTTTGGTTGTACGGTGATTCTATTTTTTTTTCCTTTGTGTTTCTGTCTTTTGATTTTATTTCGTGGCATTCCGAACTTCTTTCCTGTTTCCTCTTCTGTCAAACGATATTTCTCAGTTTGTGTGTGTGTGTTTTGTGTGATTTAACCATTAGGTTTATGACAAAGAAAGTTTCATATATTAAGTAGCCCTTTTCTTTCAATGTATCTGATCTCCATCTTTTTTTTTTTTTTTTGCAGATTCAGACATTTAACCCCTCCCCATTTATGTTTTTGTTGTCACAAATTAACCCTATTTATGCTGTGAGTTTGTTGGTGATCTTAATAGTTTTGTGACCTTCTGCTCTTTGTTTCAAGGAGAATAACCTCCTTGAGTATTTTCTGCAGCAGAGGTCTTCTGGTGATACATTCCCTCAGCTTCTGCATGTCTGGGAAAGATTTTAATTCTCCTTCATATTTAAAGAATAACTTTGCTTAATATATTGTTCTTGATTGGTAATTTCTCTCTTTCAGTAGTTTGAATATTAGGTTTCACTCTCTTCTAGCTTCTAGAGATTCTGCTAAAAGGTCTCATGATAACCTATGGGAGTTCCTTTATAGGTTAATTTCTTCTTCTACCTGGATGCCTTGAAAATTCTTTCTTTGTCATTAATTTTTGACAGTTTTAATGTAATGGAGAAGACGTTTTTGGATTGCGGTAATTAGGTATTCTATTTGCTTCATGGATTCAAGGGTCTAGCTCTTTACATAGGTTGGGGATTCCTCATCACCTATTTGTTTGAATAGGCCCTATGTTCCCTTTCCTCTCTCTTCTTCTTCAGGTATACCTATTATTCTATATTGCTCTTTCTGATGGAGTCAGATAATTCTCAAAGAGCTCTTTTATTTTTTTATGCTCAAGTCTCTCTCTTCTTCCCTCTGTGTCATTTCTAGATTTGTATATTTGATATCACTAATCCTTTACTCCATCTGGCCTGCTCTATCACCTGTGCTCATTAGTTCATTCTTGATCTCTTTTATTGAGTTCTTCATCTCCAGATTTTCTATTTGGTTCTTTTTTTACGGTTTTAATCTCTTTGGTAAAGTAAACATTTTGTTCATTGATTTATTTTCTCAGCTCATTAAATTGTCTGACTCTACTTTCTTTCATCTGTTGAGTTTTTTTCAGAACTGCAATCTTGAATTCTTGGTCACTTATTTCATAAGTTTCCATGTATTTAAGTGTGTTTTCTGGAGATTTTTCATTTTCTTTCTTAGTTGCCTCACTACCTTGGTTATTCATGGTATTTGATGGATTTCTTCTTTGTCTAGGCATCTATGTATGATTGGCAATTTTCTAGCAGATTAATATGAAGAAGTCTTTTGTATTATTTTCAAATGGGTGTCACTGAATCAAAAGTTCTTTTATCTCTGTGAAATCCTAGTGCTGCCCCATTTTAGCCAGATGCTGCTGCCAGGGTAGCCATGATGCATGAAAGTGAGGTGGGCTGGGGAAACTGAGCAGCCTTCTGTGTTGTTTTGCCCTTGCCCTTCCAGTAATGGTGCTTCAGAATTCAGTGGGGTCTCCCCTATGCGTGACCCTGGAAACATCACAAATGCACCCTTTGCTCAGGGGAAAAAGATTATTTTGCAGTACCAGTTCTCAGGTTTGTAGATGATGTACTCTGTAATCCAACACCAAAGGTGAAGGTAGGTGAGCTCTGGGAAGCTATAGGGTGCCTAGGCTCTGTGGTTTTGTCTCTCTGTCTGGAATACCAAGGGCCAATGGCCACAATTAGACACCTATACTATGTCTTTGCCCAGGTTTCTCGTCTTAGCCACAGCTAGTAATAGCTCAGGATCTAGTAATGAGCTCAGATCTAGAAATAACTCATGCAAGAATACCCAATAAATCTCTGCTTCTCCCTGCTGAACAGTGAGCCACCCACAGCCTGATTCCTCCCCTCTCCAAGCTGAGCCCTGCTATGAGCTACCTGCTACATGGCTTCACGCATGGCTCATTTCAGCTTTTCTCTCTTTGTACCTCCCCCATTCCTTCCCACTTGTCCACCTTTAGGTATTTCATTGTGTAGATCTCTCAGGCATGTTTATGCGCTGAGCAGGGAATCTTTTTTAGTTATAGTTGTTCATACTGTTGAAAATTCAAGGGGAGGAACCAAGGGGATCTCTTATGCTGCCATTCATCTGATGTTACTTATTAATAAATATTTTAGATTCCTCGATGTGACTTGAGTGGTACAGAAGAAAGGAGGTATGCTGAGAGTAAATATTTATGAATGCAGCCAAACTTAGGTGTATTCTGGGTCCCAAGTGCAATCCATAGATAATCCAAAAGAGAGAGATAGCCATTGACAGAAGGTCAGTCCTTATCTGTCCACCTGGCAAAGTGCTTGCACTGTGGAAACTCAACTCAAAAGTAATTTTTTTTATCCTTATCAGAGGATTAGTTAATTGATTTGAGAGAGTAAGGAAAGGCGAGAGGGAGAGAGACAGAAGGAGAAAGAGAGATAGATGAGAGACAGAGAGAGTGAGAGAGAGACAGAGAGAGAGAGATTGCCTCCTGTATGCACCCTGACTGGAGATCTAACCCACAACCTATGTAGGTGGCCAGGATGACACTCCAACCAACTGCACCACCCAGGCAGGGATCAATATAATTTTTAAACTATCAAAATTATAAATTATTCAACAAATCTGTATAAGTCTAAAAATGGGTTAAATGATAAGAATGTTTCATTACTGGTATTTCTCCTTAGAAAATTAACCTTTAATACTATTTGCACTGTTATTTGCTCATTGTTTTCTTGGGTGGGAGAGAATGACATAAAATCAATGAAGTGTTGGTTTTAGTTGCCAGAAGCCTAACATGAGGGAATAAAATCTACTTCTCATAAAGTCAGTCCTTTTTCTGTTGTAGAATTTTTATTTTTAAGCCATGTTATGTTCTCTATGAGAGAAAAGTCTAGTTTCAGGGAAGAAATCAATGGGATTCTGTTTATACATACTTATTAATATAAAATCTATTAATACAGAAAGCTAAGTATTTTTTGCAAGCAACATGTAGAAAATGGTATTTTGATAAATTAACAGTCAAGAACACAAAATAATTATAAAAAAGAGAGGTCTTCACACCTACGTATTGCTAAAATTTAAAATTTCAACGCAGATAATTCAATCTAAGCCTTTAATTTTAAATTTGTTTTACAAAAGAAAAAAAAAACAAAATGAAACATGTTAAATTTCCACTATTTTTGATTTCATATTGAGAAATATGAAAAAGCATCAAGATAACAAGCCATCAATAAATATCTTTATCTGCAATATGTATAATAGTAGCAAATAGAAAAGCAAAATATGTTTTAAAGTCCACTACTGTCCTGAAGATTTTTAAGCAGTAAAAATAAGAAAGGCCATCACATACAAAAAAATGTGTAAAGTTATAGAACAGTCCCAAGGCCACACCTGCTTGTACTCCTTACACTTAAAAACTGCAAGTGTAGGGTACCCCATAACCACTCACAGGTTTTAGAATTTGCTAGAAAAAGTCAGAGATCACTAAAAGCTGTTATATTTATGATTACAATTTATTGCTGTAAAAAGACACAGGCAAAAATAAGACAATGGAATAGATGCATGAGGCAGAGTCTATGAAAGTTCTATATGTGGAACTTCCAGTTGTCCTCTCTCCATGCAGTGATGGGCAATTCTAAATTCCTTTCAATTACATGTGATGATGCATATGGACTATTGCCAGCTAGTCAAGTATATTGGAACCTTGGGTTCTGGTTTTACTGGGATTCGGTCTTCTAAAAATTGTTGGGTGCCTACATGGCCAACCTCAGCCTCTAGCCTTCATCCTAAATAACAGTTTAACAATCTGATGTGGCTAAAATATCCCAGGTAAACAAAGTCAGTCTCATCAGGTATAAGATTCCAACAGCATAGAGATTATCTTCCAGGACCCAAGGACCTCTCTTTGGATAAGGTTAATCATTTACTACAGATATAATTTTTTCTAATACTACAGAAGCTCTGTATATTGATTATTGCAAAACCCAGTCATATTATAACTTTATTAATATCTATTCAGTTGTATGCTGTTTCTTCCTTCTCTTCTAATAGCCCATGGACATGCACAATTCAAAATGGAACATTTGCTTCTAACTGCTAATTTGGGATTTTAAATCTCATGTCTATTTTAAAAATACATATTTCCCTCATCGGTTAGGTTTATTCCTAAGAACTTTATTTTTCTTGTTGCTATAGCGAATGGGATTTTTTTCCTGATTTCTGATTCTGATATTTCATTGCTAGTGTACAAAAATGCCTTTGATTTCTGGATATTGACTTTGTATTCCACTATTTTGTCAATTTCACTTATTAGGTCAAGTAGTTATTTGGTGGAGTCTATAGGGTTTTCTATATACACTGTCATGTCATCTGCAAACAATGACAGTTTTATTTCCTCCTTTCCAATTTGGATGCCCTTCATTTCTTTTTCTTGTCTGATGGCTGTGGCTAGGACTTCTGATATTACATTGAACAGAAGTGGTGAAAGTGGACTACTTTGTCTTGTTCCCAATCTTAGTGGGAAATTTTTAATTTTGGGCCATTGAGTTAGACGCTGGCTGTAGGCTTTTCATATATGGTCTTTATTATGTTGAGGTATCAAGATGTCTATACTATCCAAAGCAATATATAGATTTAATGCAACCCCTATTAAAATGCCAATTACATATTTCACAGATATAAAACAAACATTTAGAAAATTTATATGGAACCATAAACAACCCTGAATATGCACAGCGATTTTGAGAAAGAAGAACAAAGTCGAGGGGATCACAATACCCAATATCGAACTATATTACAAGGGCACTGTAACCAAAACAGTCTGGTAATGGCATAAGAACAGACACATAGACCAATGGAACAGAATAGAGAGCCAAGAAATAAACCCATGTCTCTATGGTCAATTAATATTTGGCAAAGGAGGCAAAAACATAAAATGGAGTAAAAATAGCTTCTTCAACAAATGGTGTTGGAGATCTGGACAGCTACATGCAAAAAAATGAAACTCAACCACCAACTTACATCATACACAAAAATAAATTCAAGATGGATAAGAGACTTAAATATAAGTCGTGACACCATAAAAATCCTAGAGGAGAACATAGACAGGAAAATCTCAGATATTCAATGCAGCAGTATTTTCACTGAAAGGTCCTCTAGAGCAAGGGACACATAAAGGAAAGAATAAACAAATGGGACTTCATCAAAATAAAAATACTTCTGCATGGATAAAGACGCATCAGCAAAATGAAAAGGGAACCAACTGTATGAGAAAATATATTTGCCAATGATACATAAGACAAGGGTTTGATCTTCAAAATATATGAAGAACTCACATAATTACACTCCAGGAAGACAACCAATCCAATTAAAAAACAGGCAAAGTCCATCCATGCTTTCGCGAATGGTAGGAGCTCCTTCTTTCTTTATTCTGCATAGTATTCCATTGTATAAAGGTAAATGTACAGTTTTTTTTTGATCCACTCATTTAATGATGGGCACCAAGATTGCTTCCAACACTTGGCCATTGTAAATTGTGCAGCTATGAACATTGGGAAGACAGTGAAGTGAAGAACAAACTGACAGTGAACAGAGGAGAGAGGGGAGGGGAAGACATGGGAAAACAGGGGAAGGGTGGTCAAGGAAAATATATAACTCATGGACAAAGTCAAAGAGGGGTGATGTCAAGGGTGGGGGCATGGTGGGAAAGAATGAACAAAACTGTACTTGAACAATAATTATATTTTTTTAATGGGCAAACAGCCTAAAGAGACATTTCTCCAAGAAGGACATACAGAGGGCCCAGAGACACATGAAAGAATGCTCAGCATTACTAGCTGTTAGAGAATGAGATAGCACTTCACATCAGCCAGAATGGCCATTACAAAGAAATCAACAAGTGTTGGTGAGGTTGTGGAGAAAAGGGAGCTCTAATACACTGTTGGAGGGGATGCAGACTGGTGCAGCCACTGTGGAAAACAGTTTGGAATTTCCTCAAAAAAACTAAAAATGGAATTGCCTTTTGACCTAGAAATTCCACTGTTGGGTGTATACCCTAAGAATCTGGAAACACCAATTCAAAAGAACCTATGTAGCCCAATGTTCACAGCAGCACAATTTACAATCCTCAAATGTTTGAAGAAACCTAGGTGTCCATCGGTAAATGAGTGGATCAAAAAACTGTATTACATTTACACAATGGAATACTATGTAGTTGAAAGGAAGAAGGAGCTCCTACCCTTCACAGTAGCATGGATGGAACTGGAGAGCATTATGCTAAGTGAAATAATCCAGGTGGTGAAAGAGAAATACCATAATCTCACCTATAAGTATAATCTAATCAAGGAAACAAATAAGCAAGCAAAATATAACCAGTGACATTGAAATAAAGAACAACTGACAGTAACCGGAGGGGAAGGGGAGGGGAATATTGGAGGAAAAGAATGGAAGGGTCATCAAGGAGCATGTATAAAAAACCCATGGACAAAACCAAAGCAGGGAAGGATTGAGGGTAGGTGGTGGGGAGGGTGGGGCAGGGGTAAGTGGAGGCAGGAAATTGGAGACAACTGTTCTTGAACAAAAATTTAAAAAATAAATTTAAAAAATACATGTTTACCATTCATAGTATGTAGCACACACGCTGTGCTAGAAGTTCACATCCATTCAGAGAAACAGAATTTGAAAATATGTGTTTAGATGTAGATTCTCTGGTCAGAACCACAGTGTCTCAAAACACTGTTGTTCACCCATGTGGATATTAATGTAATGAGATAAAATGTTCAAAATAAATACTTTAATACAAATCTACACTTGGGAATCAGACTTTTAAATATTAAACCCAGCGCTAATGGAGAGAGTAAACCCTATTATAATAAAGTTTATGTGAAAATATTTTAGAAAACCTGCTTTTTCATCAGTCTATTCAGGCAATGTTTTTAAAGTAAAAATAAATAAATAAGCAGGAAGAAAATAAATGGTCCACATACAGGAACAACAAAGGTAGTAAGACAAAATATAATGGTGCCTATCTGTAAAAATTTCTGCATAAAATAAAAGGAAGCACAGTTGTAACAGATTAGGTACACAGTGTCCAAGTGTTTTTGTTTGAGATGATTCGACAAGTCATAAATATAAGTCACAACAAAGACTGAGAATAAATTCAATCAGTGGGAAGTGTCAGATGATTTATTTCACAATTATAAACTCAATTCTAAATTTAAAATCTTTAGAATGATTCATGAAATACATTGTTCTTTCTATAATGAGAATTATATTGGTAATATGATGTTGAGCAGCACTTTTTATACTTAATCAAAGTTATTTCCTTTTCATTTTGAATATTTCTAAACCTCAGGCGAAGATCCCATCAGTAAAGACCACTGTATGTCACATTCTACACTGATTTTGTGGACAAGTTTAGAAGAAAAAAGAGAATCGTTTGTCTCCTTTGAACATTAATTGCTTCAGTTTTTCTTTCCTAAAATATGTCATTTAATAGCTCTGATAGCTTGTGCCGGGGGGTAATCATACAGAATTCTTTTCTTTTATATCAATTAAAAGGGTAAAATTATTTACGTCCCATTTGAATAGTTAAAATTGTCTTATAAAGAAGTTTATTTCACTTAATTTTTGCCATCAAATATTATTTCAGTTTTCTCTTTCCATTTGAAAAGATGTGCTTGATGATTGCGGTCATCACTATTAGAACGTTGCTGAGCATGTGCTCTAGGCCAGGCTCTTCTAGGAACCTGTACAGGTCAGGTCTTCTCATGCACATGACAGTCCTGTAGTAAATTCCATTTTTATTCTGATTTTACAGATTATGATATTGAAAAACTGAGAGTTTAATCAACTTCTCTTTGCAACTTAGCTAGTAAATGATGAGTCCAGAATTTGAATCCGGGCATCCCTTCAGGTTTTATTGATTATGTTATTAATCAATACGCTGTACTACAATATCTTAGAATTAAAAATGTCCTATTTTTAACTTGCATTCTTCTCTACTTTTCCAAGTAGAGTTTTAAAAATTAAAATTTCTAGTTATTTTTTTCAATGTGAAAAGAACATTGTATAAGAATCAATAGTAGTAGATATGATTTAAATGGCAAAGCTAGAAGCGTGCCCTCACTGTCCCCCATCACCAAGGTTGGTCAGATTTTGTCTCATTTAAAGATTAGCTAAAATAAAAGTTAGGGGCTAATAATTTATTTACTCATGAAATACTTATGAAGACCATGCTATAGGACAGGATCATTTCTAGAGGCTGACATCTACTGCAGAAAAACACTCATTCACGTGCGTTGGGAGATTCTTGTGAGTGCCCACTGCAGCATTATTTGCAGGGCACACAGCCTCTGCCACAGCTCCTCCACTTTGCCATTGCACAGTGAAAGAGCTCTCAGACAGCAGATGAATGAGCAGACATAGCATCTTACAAAATAATTTTATTTCCAAAACACAATGTTGAAGACCAGATTGAACCTTTTGGCAATGGTTTGCTGAAACCACCTGTGTAGTATAATTTTATGTGATGCTTAATATAAATTGTATATTAATGTATATACATAACCTGTCTCTTTCATTATATCACATAACTTGGAGAAATTTTGTATTAGTCTACGTCACTATATTTAAATTTTTGTCAGTAGGAATTTTCACTATTAATTTATTAGGTTATTTAGCCATTCGTGTCTTAGTATTTGAGTGGTTTTCATTTTTTCTTTGTAAAATGTTGTTATTACTGAAATTTTACTATAATTTAAAATTTCAACTCATTCATATATATTTTTTATTGTTTATAATCTAAAGTGAACCTTGATGGCTGAAGCATGTAGAAATAGTGTTTTTAAGTATATGCCTAGGTGGGTAGGTGTGTAGGTGAGTCAGTATGTATTTAAATCATGAATTCCCAGGGGCCATATTTTTCATATGTCTTCTCCTGAGCATTGAAGAAGAGTGGCCACGTTTATGACTTCACACTAACTGGGCAGTTTAGGAAAGGAGAACATCAACAATGTTTTCTACCAGAATTATTCTGATAGTGTGTTTGACTTTGTTTATTAAATAATTTTCCTTTTATTTCAAACTCATTGATTTTTTTTATATTATAGGATAGATAAAATTAAATTTTACTAAAAAATAAATGCCAATCCACTAGCTGAGTGTTCCATACATTTAAGCAAGATGCAGTGTCTTCTTTCTCTAGATAATTTTTGGAAAATAATGAAAAAAATCAACAACTGTCCTCTATTAATTCCTATTGTGCTATTGCTTAAATGCATTTCAGCACTTCTTTATACTATTGCACATTTTTTCTAATTAGTTTACATGTGTTAAGTGTATTTTTCAAATATAATCAAAAGTTATACATTTTATGCCTTTTTTTTTCAACAATTCTATATGAGGTCCTAGAAATGTGATGGTTAATTTTATGTGTCAACTTGGCTAAGCAAGAGTACCCAAGTATTTGGTCACACTTCACAGTTTTTTTGTGAAGAAATTATTTTTGGATGAGATTAATTATAGATCAGAACACTGTGAGTAAGCCTATTGCTATCCATAGTGTGGGTTAGTCTCATTGAAATAGTTGAAAGACTTAAGAAAAAAACAGAATTCCTTGTATACACACAAAGACACAAATACAAACACTCCTTTGGAGAACTGAAGCTAATATAGATTGGTATTTAACATATTAAATAATAGGTGTTAATGGTGTTAACATTTACCAGTCAAAAAAGGTGCTAGGATTTCTTAAAAATTAAACTTAAAACTGGCTTATTGCACTTAGCATGATATTCTCCAGATCCATCCATGCTGTCACAGAAGGTAGAAGTCCCTTCTTTCTCTCTGTGGAGTAGTATTCCATTATGTAAATGTATCATAGTTATTTGATCCACTCATTTACTGATGAGCACCTAGGATGTTTCCAGTTCTTGATTATTGTAAATTGTGCCGCTATGAACACAGAGGTGTGTAAGTTCTTTTGAATTGATGTTCCAGGATTCTTAGGGTATAATCCCAGCAGTAGAATTGCAGGGTCAAAAGGTACTTCCATTTTTGTTTTTTTGAGAAAATTCTATACTGTTTTTCAAAACGGCTATACCAGTCTGCATTCCTACCAATTGTGGACTAGCGTTCTCTTTTCTCTACATCCTGGCCAGCCCTTGTTATTTGTTGATTTATTAATGATGGCCATGCTGACTGGTGTGAGACAGTATCTCATTGTGGTTTTAATTTGCATTTCTGATGGCTGGTGATGCCTAGCATCTTTTCATATGTCTATGGGCTATCTGTTGGTGAAAGACAAATATGGTACGGGCTCACCTATAACCTAATGAGCAAAAATAAACTAATGAGCAAAACAGAACCAGAGGCATGGAAACATGGAATAGACTGACAGTGACCAGAGAGGAGAGGGGCGAGGGACTGGTGGAAAGAAAGGGAAAGGACTGGTCAAAGAACTGCATGAATGACCCACGGATATGGACAACAGTGTGGTGATTGACTGTGGGAGTAGGGGGTGGGCTGGGAAGAGGAGGGCAAAGGGGGAAATATTGGGACAACTGCAATAGAATAACAATAAAAAAATTAAACAAATAATAAAATTAAAACTATGGTCATACTAATATTGGCAACAAATCAGTCTTTCAGAAAATGTGGTAATTCAAATAAGAGGGAGGTCCCTTATACCTAAACAAAAATATAATGCCATATAACATCTTAAAAGAAGTTAAAATTTGCAAAATATTCTTGGAGAAATATTCTTGCTTATCCTTAAAGGGACTATATTTGACATACTCAGAATATCACAAAATCTATCCACTTAAATTTATTATTAGAAATAATTAATACTTAATTACTTGGTATCATGTACTAATCTAAGTGCTTTATTTATATCAGTCAATTTAATCCTCATAACACTCCTGTAAAATAGGTACAGTCTTCCCAACAACCTATGAAAATCCAAGAGTTACTAATTATATCTCCATTTTATCGGTGTGGAAAAGGAGGTTTCAGAGATTGAGCAAGTCGACATGACCAGTAAATTGCAGACCTGGGATTCAAACCTAAAGAGTCCAACTCTGGAGCCCTGATTTTACTGGAGTCCTACTTCACTTGAAACTTTTAGTGGAGATCATGTTTATTATGCTCAAAGTGTTTCCTCTTTTCAGTTCTCCTTTTAATATTGGCTTTGCAGGACTTGAGTCTCTGCATCTATCAATAAATATTTTCTTTCTTTCTTTAAAAAATCATAGTCATAAGGAAGCAAGGGCTGTAGACACAAACTAATATTTCTAAAAAAAAAAAAGAGAGAGAAATATGGAGTATTTCACAAACCACAAAAATTTTAATTACTCATGTACAGTGACTTGCATTATTGCCTGGCCAGCTTTTCTCAGTACTTTCACATGGTGCCAGAGGAACTATTAGCTTTGTCTTGAAGTGCTCATTTGCTACCCAGTGATAACAATTACCTGTCTCCTCCTCTTTCAGACTCTTGATCTCTAAACTGAAAATGCTGTCAGCCTAATTTATAGATATCCTTATTTGAGGCAAGGGCATCATATCCAAAGATTATGCTGAGCAGAAAGCCTGCCAGCAAACCAAGCCCATGACATAGAAAATAAATAACACAGGAAGGCGCCCAACAGGAACAAAGTCAAGTGATGACTGCCAGGCGATGTTTGCTTGATCAAAGGCAATGGACCAGGTTGGGATTAAATGATTAAACTACTGGGTTGGAAATACTCACTGGGATTCCAGCTAAAATCCTGCACCCTAGAGGGATCCTTATAGACTGAAGCAGCTGCTGCTTCTGCTGTAAACCTTGATGCCAGCAACACACAGGCCAAATTCCCTTCTATTTCATCAGCTTCCTAATTAACACTATGATACACATAATTTTTTATGTACACTGTGCTCCATCAAAACAGAGCTGGACACTAGTAGTTCTTCTTTATTTATAAGTGTCATTTTAGGTGTTCTTAAGTACTTCTCAAAGCGATGTTCTCAACAACCTCCCTCTCTCCCCCAAGTGGAGGAGAGATGAATCCAGTTCCTTCCAGGCTGCCCTACTTACAAGGCATTTCAGGCTGTACTCTGGGCTCATCTCCAGGTCCCTGTGTCCTTCTGACTGGCATAGAGATAAGCACCTTTGCTCACAGCTCTCCAGTTCTGGGACCTTCTGGAAGAGCAAGGACCATCACAGCTTATGTCCTTCTTTTCTTTCCCAAGTTTCCCTGCTCTGACAGTTCCATCTCCTGCTGCTCTCTCTGTGCTCTAAAACAAGACTGTATTTCTAGCATATGCCTGTACTGCAGTTGGTAGTTTTCCAAGTGTTTTCACCTATATTGTCTCATCTCTGCTTTACATTTAATCTACTGTAAAGTGGAAAGTGATCGCCTCACTCTTGAGATTGGGAAAGAAGGCTCCAAAGGTTAATAGACTGCCAGTTAATATTAACCGTATCCCTAAAGGCAGGTGTTTATTCCATTCAAACTTGTTCCCACTTTCTTTTGCTCCTAATTGCTTTGTGTACTTACAGTGTCTCCCTCCCAGGAATATAAGTGACAGTGGTCTGCATCTCACTCAGCACTTAATTCAGCACCTACACTTAGCATATGATTGATAATCTAGAGTGTCTGAACTACCATACTTAAAATACTATCTTGCAGTTGAGGAAGTCCTCCCTGGGATTTAATAAACATAGAATTTAGTTTCAAATGACCTATGTGATATTACGTGATTAAAACAATATTATTTCTAAGGAGGCAAAATTGGTTCTTGTGGAAGGGGCAAAATATCTTAGGTATTACAATAGTTTATGGCTCAACCCTATGTAAAAGTTTTTATTCTTTAGTATTAATTTTTATCATTAGGATGTTCTTTAATTTTAACATTTCTCTTTAGAAAGGACAATAATGAAAAAACATTGAGAGGAAACTACAACATTGGTAAAAAGTCTGAAACCTTTATTTCCTTTTCTTTCTTAATAAATATAATAATAATATGGCAATTCCTTGATTATCTCAAAACCAATCTTAGGATTTCATTTATTCAGTAGCTGTTTATTAAGCAGTTACCAGGTGTCTTGGTTCCAAGTGTTATTCTGAGGTGTACGTAGGCATGCCGTGTAAAACAAGGGATGATTCAAAGAAGGAAAATATCTGATCTGCACTTTCAAGGAGTAAACATAATTGGAAATTGGTGAAGGGAGAATGAAATAAATGATCACCTATTATACATATGCTATGCAGCAAATAACATGATGAGAAATTTACCAACTTAATTCATTTTACACATGATAAAGTCTATGAAGTACACAAGGGTTAAGGAATCAGTCCTATACACCTAGTTGAAGGATTAGTAGTTTACCTTAGTTTTCCCAGAAGTATCCATTTTTAATCCAAAAGTACTTGTTCCTGGACCCTAGGAATACCCTCAGACCTAGGCGAACTGAGATAGTAGGTCACCAACTATTAAGAGTGAGAGCTGAATTTATTGAATAAACAAACTAACAAGCAAAATTTTTTTAAAAAATCTGTTCTGTTGAGCATTTTATACTGCCTTCTAGACCCAGTTTATTTTCATGTTCAATCTTTTTTTAAAGGTTTGTTCCCTAGTCAATCAATTAAAAAATATAATATAATAATCCAACAGGATATACTCAACTAATGGAAGGCTCAAGAATTAGGCTCCCACCCTGTCTGTATGGCTCAGCTGATTGGAGCACTGTCCCATACACCAAAAAGCTGTGGATTCAATTTCCAGTCAGGGAACAAACCTAGGCTGTGATTTCGATTCCCTGTCAGCGCCCATACCTACACATTGCAGGTTGGATCCCCAGTTGGGGCACATATGAGAGGCAAATGCTCAATGTTTCTCTCTCACATCAATATCTCTCTCTGTCTCTCTCTCTCAGTCTGTCTCACTCTCACTAAAATCAATAAATATATTTTGGGGTAAGGATTTTAAAAAAATAGGCTCCCAAAGAATCACTTGGTGATCATTTATGTTGGTGCTAATGAATTTGAGATATAGAGCAAACCTTATCTGTAATATTTGGCATGTCTAAAGATAATGTGAAAAATATCCCTTCTATAAAATATTTCTTCTGTGTGTGATGAAGGTAGGATGATGTTAGTGTGGGGACGGGGGCTGGGAAAGAAACCTGAAAGCCTAAAGTAGTAAACAAGGGCCATCAACCATGAGCCCCATACTCTAGTGTCACAACCCAATGCTCTTTATCTTAAGAGCAGTCATAGCTGTATAGTTGCCACACTAAAACCACCATAAATATAGCTGTTCCCCATTAATCAGTATGAACATCTACAACAATTACTGATATAGAGAATAACGATTTAGCAGCTGTGCATACTAGAATAAGACTTGGGTAAGATTTAGGAAGACAGAAATAATACACTTATAATTTTGACAGAAGCACCAGGATCTATGATATAATATTTTTCTCCTTTAGGAATAAATACAATTTATTGCTAGTGAAGACATAATACAAAATTGTATTGCCCTGAGCAATGTCCACATCTGTTAATATTTGCTTATGTGCATTTGGTTAATCAATTTAACAACCACAAGACAAATTGTTGTTGCTGTTGTTTTTAAGTTTCTCTGAAAATTTCTCATCTGATTCTAAACTCATGTCTAACCAGTGAATAATTTTAAAGTAATGTGTGACTTCTCTGTATGTAAATTCTTTAATGGTCTCTGCCTTCCCGTTTAGGTTTGATATCATGTGTTTAAGAGTACAGATTCAAAAGCCTTACTCAGGAGCAATGCACTCAAATTCCACTCAGTCACTGTATAGCCATGTGATAGCCTCCTTTCCTTCAGGGTTACTCTCTATTAGATCCCTTCTTTTTTATGATCCTTTCTCACTTATTACATCATTTCAGTATTTTAAATGTTCAATATTTTTAACCTGTAAAGAAAAGTCCCTCCAACCTCCAACTCATGTCCTTTCCCTTACCATCTATTTCTATCCCTTTGCAGCCAAACTTCTGGAGTTGCTTTACATTCATGGTCTCTTCTTCCCTACCTCCCTTTTACTTTCCAAACAACTCTACATCAATTTTTTCCCCAAACACTTCACTGTCTCCAGAAAACCTCCTTGTATTTTAATCAAATGGATAATTTTCTAGCTGATTTTTTCACGTAGAAGCATTTGGCAAAACTTTGATTCCATGACTACCAGTTTCTTTGTAAATCCCAAATATACCTTCTAGTCCATCCAGTGTTTTTCTCCTAAAGAAATTTCAAGATGAGGGTGTTCCTTGGAGTTGTGTTTCCTAAAGTGGTTTCAGTCTCACTTACTCCCACAGTTCTACTGCCCACCTAAACATGGACATAAGTCTCTACTTCTTACCAGATTGCTTTCCTCCACTCTTTATGTTTATTCCATAGCCACTTCAAATCTGGGGGAGACCAAAATTTTATGAGAATTGCACCCATAAGGCAATCTAAATTCCCAGCATTCAGGTCTCTGCCCACAACCACTTAAATTTCAAGTGTTACTCCTAATATCTCATCTCCAAAAAGCCTTTGACTCCACTAAAATCTTCAATCTTTTCATTGTGTCTCCTCTAATGCATGTTCACTTTTTCTTTCACACAGCTTCTTAGATCCAATGATCCATCATTATACCCACTCCAATGCCATATATCCTCCATTATATCTCCTTGCTAAAGCCCATCCACCTCCTCTGCCTAAGTCAGGCAGACGAATACATAACGATGGAGAAAACTGAACCATAAACATAGGGATTACTCTATATTTTTGGCCAGTAACTTCACATAGGTCCCTAAAACATATCTATTGTATTCAGTTTCCACTATCCCACAAAAATGTTTTACTCTCTAATTAAACCTCTATACGTCTCTCTTACTAAGTTATGAGTCCTGACTTCTACTTCTCTGAGAAAATAAAAGTATTCAGAGGGTAATTTCCACAGATTTCCAAATCATGTCCACTGTCCTCCCTGAAGCTGCAGCCATAAGTTCAGCTTTAGTCATGTTATTATGGATGCCATGTTCAACTTTGTTTCTAAAGCCAGTTGCTCCAATTTTATATAGGACCCACCCCCTCCTGAGCATTAAAGGGCAGTAATTGTCCTCTTATATTCCTACTTTATATTAAAATTACCTTGTGGTTAGTATATGCAATTTTATTCTGTTCTTCATTGACCTCTACACGTCTGCCCCCAGGGATCATGTCGTTTGTTTTTTTGCTTTCTTTTAAAGTAAAATTTCCCAAAAGATTTGCATGTATTAATTTTCTTCATTTCCTCTAATTTTTTTCATTTGCCCAAATCAGGCTTCCATGACTGCCTATGCGTATCCAAGTGCAGTGGTCAGTTACCAAACGTTGCCTTGCTTAACAGCAATACACAGCATGTTACAGTGGTGCTCAATTTCTTGAGGCAGATGCAGCCCTGGGCATGAACCTATAACTTGGCACTCTAGGCAGGCATTGTTTCACTACACCCAACCTTCCCAACTGTAATAAGCAGCCCTGAGAAAAAAACTCTCTCTTAGTTCTCTACTTTATTGCCTACTGTCATTTCACTTTCTTAATCCCTAAATGTCAGAATGACCTTAGGGCTCAAGGTTCAGCCAGATGTTTCTCTTTCTCCACTTACACTAATCCTCTGGGTGAACTCATCCAGTCTCATAACTTAAATTCCACCTATATGTTGATAGCTACAAAATGCCTATCTATGGGTTGGGCCACTATTGTCCTTGGAATCTAGAATTGTGTATGCAGCTGCCTACCTGACATCTTGATTAGTAGATCTGACACTACAACGCAAATATATTATGCCCAAAGCTAATTCCCTCACTATATCTGCCCCATTCTATCTTCTTCATGTCAAAAATTGGCAACTCCAGTCTTCCATTTTCTCCAGCTAAATCTTGCCTCCTCTCTCAATCTCATACACTGTTGACTTTACCTTCAATAAACTCCTGAATTTAACCACTTCTCACCTAACATGCTGATTCAAATCACCACTCTGTACCAGAAAGGAGACCATCACAATGATTTCTTCTCTTGTTTCTCTTTTTCTGCTCTTTGCTTGTAATGATCTGTTATCAAGACACAAGCTAGAAAAATCTTAAGATTATTCTCAAAACATTCCAATGATTTCTTCCTCTCAGAGTAAAATGCAAAGACTTTGCCCTTGTTTACAAGGTGATACATAGTCTACAAATTTTCATGCTGTTCTAGTCCTACTAGTTCCCTTACTATCTCTTACACATGACAAGTACACCTCTAACTCAGGGTTTTGAGCTGCCTGTTTTCTTTGTCTGGAACATCCCCTTGCAGGCATCCAAAGGGCTCCCTGTGTCACTTACTTCAAATAAGCCTCTGTTCAAATACCACCTAACTGATCTTTCTAGTTGCCAAGTACACAGTTCACCCTTCCTCCACTATTTTCCTCCCTCATGTATATATTCCCACAACATAAACCAGTGCTTGAAATGCTATGGGCATCAATAAAAATTTTGTTAAAATAACAACAAAAACACAGTCAGGAGGTAGCTATGCCTCCATGGCCTTAAAAAGTCTCATTATTCACAGTCTCTTTTTTCCCCAAAAGCCTAAAGATGATACCAATATAAATAGATTATTGACAGTTACATTAATGATTATTTTCCAGAAAAATAAGTTGCCATCATTTTGTCTACTTCTTCAAAGAGGTGAGCTCTGGCTCCACAATTAGATGGAAACAGTCTACAGAGGAGAAGCTATATAATTCTCTAGCTAAGATTTTTCTCCATAATCAAGTTCTAAGGCCATATACATTTTCCCACAATAAGTTTTTGATTGTTGATGATTTAAATGACATGTATAATTCTGTTTCTCACTGGATATAAAACAAACACATTCAGCTTAGTCTAACTAAGCATTTTGAAAGAATTTCTATACAATAAGGCTTTTTGATATTACAATTCAGCTTTGGCCACAAATTATTAATTAAATGCTAATGTATATAGAAAATTATACACATATTAAAGCATGTATCTTTTCTTCTTCATTTGTAATATCCTGTATTGTACTAGTAAACACATTCTCCCTCTCTTTCTCATATGGTTCAGGAAAATTCAGAGAGAAGAGAAAAAATGAGAATATTTATCAGATAACCTAAGACAAATATTGCTTTATAATGACTGCAAACTCATTTTCTTTGAAATACCCCAGGCAAGTGTACTATCTGAAATGATTTCTGTTTCAATAAGCTTTGTTCAATAATAAAGTGAAACTTTCACAAAACTCAACCCTTCCTATAGTTTATGAATGATTACATATTTGGCCAGCATAATTCCTTTGAGGTTTAAATAATTTATTTCAATATTTGGATTCTTGTTTTTCCTCCTGATTCTTGAGAAACTTATAAGGAGAACAGATAGTGTCATGCACACAACCTGTAGACACTACACAAAAATGTAATGTAGACACTTCACAACAGATACACCTGAACTAGAGCATATAATAGAAATGTTTGTGAATCAAAATTAATAAATTTGCATTAATAAATGTCCGTCACCTAAAAAATATCCTAAAAACTACATGCATGTTTATCCATATATTTATTCTTACTAGTCTTAAAAGTACAGTCATAAGTACCATGTTATATTGTGTTAATTATAAAGTCTTCATATATATGTATGTTTATATGTGTATTTGACATATATGGCAAAAATTTTAAAATAAATGATTCCCTACATTGATGAATAATTACACTGCTGAGCAATGAAAAATGTCAAATGAAACACTTAGATTACAGTCACCAAATATTAATACAAAAGCAAAATGCCAGTCACAGTGAAAAAATTAAGTAATTAGAAGCATATAAATTTGGCATATTGAAGGAATGTACACAATGACTTCTAGAATTATTTTTAAGTCCATTGTTTGATTTGCCATCATATGGCGAAATACACAAAATGTAACATTTACCACCTTGACAATTTTTAAGAGTATAGTCCAGTAGTTCTAAGTGTATATATATACATATATATACACACATTATATATATAATGTATATATGTATAATGTGTATATATATACACATTATATATAATGTATATATGTATAGTGTGTGTGTATATGTGTATATATATATAAATGGGGGATGTTAATCAAAGAATACAAACTCCCAATTACAAAATGAACATGTGCTGAGGATCTAACATATTGCATGATGACTATAGTTAATAATATATTATATGAGTATATTTGAAATTTGCTAAGAGAGTAGACCTTAAATGTTCTCACTACACACACACACACACTCACTCACACACACACAAAATAGTAACTATATAAGGTAATACATGTGTGAATTTGATTGTGGTAATGTATACATTTATTAAATCATCCAGCTGTATACCCAAAATATATATAATTTTTATTAATTAAACCACAATAAATCTGGAAAATATAAAGTTACCTAAAATTAAAAAAAACAAAATTATGGTAACCCAAGCCACCAAACATTTAGCAAACATTTATTAGATGTACAACACATACAACTTGCCAACACTGGGCGTAACAGCAGGCAACATGGAACCTATATTCCAATGAAGAAGTAAAAAAAAAAAAACAGCTGATAAACATTATCTATAAAAATATTCTATATTAAATTAAAAAATAAAAGTATCAATATGACAAAATATATCAAATCACTGAAAACTTAGGTGGTGCTAATTTCCATAGGATTGTTATGGAATGCCTTATGGAGATTAAAAAAGAGTTTTGCATACGAAGTAGGTGAGTGGTCAGAGACATAGCCTGGAAAAGGTGCTCTTTGTGAGGCAGCTTCTCCATAATTTGAAGTAGCATGCACACAAGTTTTGGGGTAGGAAAGAGTACATACAGATTTTCCAGGATAGAAAGTAATGGGAAACTGTTGATCTATTGGTCACTGGGAGAGTATGAGATGAGGTTAGAGAGAAAGTTAGGGTTAATATTGAAATCTAAGACACCGTGGTAAGAAATATGACTATAATTATAAGTATACTGGGAGCCACTGATGGTAAGTGGAGAAGTGAAATGATATAGTTGAGGCTGGTCACTTTTGTTGCTTGCTACATGGGGAAACAGGTTGAAGAGGAGGGCAAGGAAAGAGAAAAGGACAGTTAGGAGGTAATTCCAATAGTTTAAAATCATAATGGGCTGTAGACAGAGGAATGACAATGGATAGGGAGATATATTTAAGATACATTTTGGAGGCAGGTTGGAAGAAATAATAAAATTCACATGAAGGTGGAGGAGAGGAGGAATGCAGAATGATTACTGCTGCACAGCTTAAAACATTTGGAAACTGACAGAGCTATATACTAGGAGAGGAATATATTTGGGGAGGAGGATGTCATAGAAAGGGGACACATGGGTAGGGTAAAGTAAACTTTTTGGAGAAATGTACATACTGAATGAGACTCTGTCCTCTCACAATTCTCTGAATAAAGTGCTTAGATTTGGTAGAGTTTGATTCACCAAGCGACATTCTCCAACAAAGGGACTATCTTTCCTACTGCTTTACATGTTTGTAAACAAAGGATGTGAAGAATATTTTCCTGATCATAAGATAATACAAATTTCCTAATAAAAGAAAGCCTTATAATGGGGGTCTCTGGAGCTTTATTAGTATCTGATATTCTGAACCAACTTTTTGTTAAATTCCTAATGGAGGAGCCAAAATGAGTATGCAGAGCTATCTGAATTTGGCTTTCCTCAGGCACAGAGAAAAGAAAAAGTATGGAAGATACATAGGATGTGTAACAGAGAAAGCAAGTAGAAAACGGAACATGGTAAGAGGACATCTGGATTAATAATATGCATTTGGTATATACTGCATGGAAAATCCATAGTACTGATAGTCACAAACACAGGGACAAGAGGGTTCAAAAGACTGCCAAATCCCAGCAGAGTGTAGTTAGAAGAGGAATATCTGAGGAGATGAAATAGGAAGGAATCTTCAGCATGTTTTCATGTAAGCTGAGAGCTGGGGCTTCAAGATGAAGATTGAGGTCAGCTGTATGGACTGCTGTGAGCATTTTAAACTAATAAGAATCCAACTGCTTACAAAAAAAAACCCCCAGCTATTCAGTACTAGACAATACAGTAGGCTACTGAAAATCATAGGAAGATACTGGAATTCATTTAGGTATTAGAAAAATTTAAGTTTTAAAAATGTTTCCTTTATGGCCTGAGAATATGTGAAATGTTTGTCTGCCAAATAAGGATATTTAAAATTAAGTAAACATTTCCCCCAAATGATTCTTTTGCTTTTCCTTTTTTTATGAAATTTGACCTCACTAGCTCCTGATCTGAGAGTAGAATCTAGAGTCATAGTTCTCTTGTTCCTTAGGCTGTTGCTCGATATTCCTTAAGTCACATTAGAGTATTTTAAAGGGCCAAAAGCTTACATAATCCTCTCCTGGGAATTGGTACCATTAAAATAAGTGTTGCATTTTTACTACATTTATATCAGTGTAGACATAAAATTTCATTGAAATTCAGATGTGGGTTAAATTTATAGACATAACTGTGCATTTGTGTTGTAAGGCTTAGGAATGAAGCTAAAAAAATTTAGACATTCTGTATAACAAATGCCATTTGAAAAAAATCTCACTCAAAATTAATATTATTTTAATAGCTTTGTGTCCTTCAATGTGATCAGCATTAAGACCAGATACAGTTCAGGTAAACTTCAAATACTAAGATGTTATCAAAACTTAATTCTAAACACACAATTATTTTTATTCACTTTGATGAATATAGTGAAATGTGAATTGCTAATAATTATATCACTCTAAAACAGATTCATATTCCCATCTCAAATGACATCCTGAAGTATAAAGGTTTATCTAAATGTCTACTTTCATTTATTTATTTATTTGTATTTTATTGTTGTTCAAGTACAGTTGTCTCCATTTTCCCCCCTCCACTCTCCCCCCGACCCATCCCCACATCCCACCTTTGATCCTAGCCCCCTTTGGCTTTGTCCATCTGTCCTTTATACATGTTCCTTGACAATCCCTCCCCTTCTTTCCCACTTTATTCCCCTACCCCCTCCCCTCTGATTACTGTCAGTTTGTTCTTTATTTCACTGTATCAGGTTATATTTTGCTTGCTTATTTGTTTTGTTGATTAGGTTCCACTTATAGGTAAGAACTATAAACAACTCCAAATAGCAGAAATTTTGGGAAAGAAGGACAAAGTAGGAGGGCTCGCAATACCTGATATCAAACTGTATTTTAAGGTCATGTTAATCAAAACAGTCTGGTACTGGCATAAGAACAGACACATAGACCAATGGAACAGAATAGAGAGCCCAGAAATAAACCCATGTCTCTGTGGTCAATTAATATTTGACAAAAGGGACAGAAGCATAAAATGGAGTAAAAATAGCCTCTTCAACAAATGATGTTGCGAGATCTGGACAGCTACATTCAAACTCGACCACCAACTTACACCACCCACAAAAATAAACTCAAGACAGATGACAGACTTAAATATAAGTTGCAACACCATAAAAGTCCTAGACAAGAATGTAGGCAAGAAAATTTCATGTTCCACGCAGCAATATTTTCACTGACATGTCCTCTACTTTCTGAAATTAAATCCTTTCTTAGTTTTTCCAATAAAAGAAATATAGATGATCGTCATATGTGGTGGATTAACTAACATTGGCCAAAACCCTGTAAAAGAGACCTGGGTGTGACTGTCACAACATTAGTAGTACTGGGATAACCTTAATTATCTTTCATGAAAAGAAAAATATTGAAGCAAAAGGTTTACTGGACCCTATTGTATGCATAAAAGGGATAACGTTTCAGGAAGGAAAAAAAGGATGGCAAGTGGTTTAAATAGGTAGCACAGTTTTAAGACAACTAAACAAATATTAGCTATCATACTCAGAAAAAAAAAAAGGGTAATAGCATGCATGCTGAAAAAGCAGCGCTGTTTATTATGCTCCACCACATGAAAATTAGAAAGAACAATGAGACTGGGATCTGGCAGTGGAAGCTCGAGGAATGAATTTGTGGGAATCTAATGGCCCCTGATTTATAGACATCCATAATGCAATCTGTATAAATGCTTTCTCACATTTAAGATCCCACACATAAACCAAAACTACGAAGTGAAATTATTGGTTAGGATTAGAAACCTATTAAAATTGACAGGAGATGAAAGGTTAGACATTACTTAAATAAAAGGCCTAATAGTAACCCTTGTGCACACCTTCCTGTAATATGAAACAGGGCATATGATTATGATTACCAAAGACTAGACTCCATAATCAACTGAGATCTGCTCCTTCATTTAAATCCCAAACCAAGGTAACATCATCATATTGGTAAGGTCCAGTTTTGTTGGATGCTCAAGTCTAATTAATAACATAATTGCTACTCTGTGTAATACAGGTTTAATTTGTAATATTACTTTTAAATAAAACTGCTAATACTAGTAATATTGGTCATATCAAATGTCCTAGGGTATTGAATTAAATCCTTCCGAAGTGGTCACTGGCCAGAACTTATCACATGGCCAAGCTTTGCTAGGAGATGCTGGAATAGATACATTTTTAATAAGTACTTTCAACAAAACTGTTATGTTATTAGGAAGAGTGAAATAAAGGTTATGAGATAAGCATAGTGTCTGCCACCATCATAGCCACCAACAGAGCTATAAATGGTAAAAACAGAAGTTAGAAAAGGGAATAGAGTCATGTGCAGCTTATTGATGGGGATATGTTCTGAGAAATGCAGCATTAGCTGATTTCACCATTGTGTGAACATCTTACAGTGTACTTACACAAACCTGGAAAAGCTACTACACATCTAGGCTATATGCTATATACCACTGTCATGCATGCTGTTCATCACTGACTGAAATGCTATGCAGCCTGTGACTGTATAGTAAAAATACTGAGAAAGGATGGCTTTTCTTTCTAGTAGGATGGGGTAGTTGATAGTAAATTCTTAGAAATCTAAAACCCTGGATAAAATGGAAAAATTATATTTGATAACAGCATACAGATGTGGAGTACAGGGAAACTGGAGGACTCAAGACCCCGGAAAAGGGAGATTAATTTGTTAAGCACAATTTACATTCAAATTGTTTCTTTGAAGCTACTTCTGTAGTATTCATTTGTACGCTCTTATTCTTCCTCAACTGATTCTATTCATACACATCCAATACCTTACCAGAATAAGCCAAAGTCTGCAATTGCTAGTACACTTATTAAATTAAACCAATACTGAGAATGTTTTCTGGACCAAGAAATGCAGGAAAACAGAATATGAGAAAAAATAATAAGATTTTAAGGATAAGATTTTATTTCATAGAATTTCAAATATATATTAATTGACACACTTGTAGTTTTACTTTATTAAAACTAAATGTAAATTAATTTATATTTTAATAATTAAACAGTCTACATTAACTTATCAATGAAATACTGCAGTTTAATACTTTATAAAATAATGAAGATAATGCATATCTGTGTATTCTCATATGTAGTCTTTATCACATATTCATATTTTTCTTTTAAAAGTTTTTAATTGAATTTATTGGGATGACACTGGTTAGCAAAATTACAGAGTTTTCAGGTGCACATCATCTGTACACTGTACTTGATATTCATCATTCCAGTTCAAGTCTCCATCCATCACTATTTATCCTCCCTACATCCTCCCTCTTCCACCACCCCTACCCTTCATTCACCCCCTGGACCATCACTATACCTTTGTCAGCAGTGTGAGTTTTTTTTTCTTTGTTGTTCAGTCCTTCCGCCCCCCCAACCCATCACACCCCCCACCCAGAAAAGCTGTCAGCCTGCTCTCTATGAGTCTATCTCTATTTTGCTGGTTAGTTCATTTTGTTCATTAGATTCCACATATGAGTAAAATCATATGGTATTTGTCTTTCTCTGACTGGCTTATGCCACTTAACATAGTGCTTTCCAGGTCAATCCACACTGTTGCAGAGTAAAAGTTCCTTCTTTTTTAGGACCAAGTAGTATTGTGCAAAAGTACCACAGCTTCTCTACCCACTGATTTACGATGGGCACTTGGGCTGCTTCCAAATCATGGCTATTGTAAATAATGTTGTAATGAACATAGGGATGCATATATTCTTTCAAATTAATGTTTTGGGTTTCTTTGGATAAATTCCCAGAAGTAGAATCACTGGGTCATAAGGCAGATCCATTTTTAATTTTGTAAGGTAACTCCATACTGTTTTCTACAGCAGCTGCACCAGTCTGCATTCCCACCAACAGTGCAGGAGGGTTCCCCTTTTTGCACATCCTTACAAACACCTGTTTGTTGATTTACTGATGACAGACATTCTGACAGGTATAAGGTGATCTCTTACTGTTGTTTTAATATGCATTTCTCTGAGGATTAGTGATGTTGAGCATCCTTTCTTGTGTCTATTGGCCATCTGTATGTGCTCTTTGAAGTGGGGTGTAGTCAAGTTTTTGCCCATTTTATTTTGATTTGTGTGTGTGTGTGTGTTGTTTTCTTATTTTGCAATTTGCTTTTTATTTTATTATACTATAATTTTTTATTATTGTTTTTATATTATACAAAATATCTTTGGTAGCTTTATTTTGAGAAACTCTTGTGTTTTAATTAAGGTTTTAAGAGACTTTCTTTAGGTTTTATTTTCATAGTAATATTGGCTTTGGTAGAGAAAATATGCTTATTTGGAACATATATATCTTTCATTAGAGAAGGTAAGCCATGTATCAAAGATTTTCTGAATCATTAGAGTGAGAAATGCCAACAGTACCAAACCTCAAACTTGTGCTATTTTTTTATGTTTTTTTAAGATCCAATTTCTCTCTCATGTGTTTTCTTGTTTAAAATTGAATTTCTCTCTCATTAAAAAAAACAACAAAACTTTATTTACACTGCTTCTGGGTTGATTTTTAAAAATTTTTGCAACATTATAAACACCATATTCATTGAGTTAAAATATATTCAGCATTGGATTTAAGTTGATTCTCACAATGCAGTTTATTGTCACTTAAAAAGTGTGTGAGAGTCCTGGCTGTGTAGCTCGGTTGGAGCATTGTACCACACACCAAAAGCTGGCAGGTTTGATTCCTGGTCTAGGCAGGTACCTAGGTTGAGGGTGGGTCAATCCCCTGTGGGTGGTGCATGTGGAAGACAACCGATTGGTATTTCTCTCTCACATCAATGTTTTAATTTTTTTTACTTTTTTATCCTCACCTTTTCTTAGAGAGAAAGGAAGAAGAGAGAGAGAGTGATGTGAGAAAGAAAAACAACAGGTTGCCTCCATATTTCATACTTCTATTGAGCAGAGGATAGTGATTATAGTCATTTCCTGTCCGTAACTTTATGAAATATTAATGTTTTCCCTCTCAAGTGACACTTAGCTTGAAACAACAAAAAAAAATGTATTTTCTAGTCCTTTTTTAGTCACTGTGTGTGTGTGAGATAGTGTTCGTACACGTGTCTGTATGATCTGAATTTTATTAAAAGCTTTTTCAGAAAATAAAGTTGACATATTACCCAGATTTTTGTTTTTTTTTTTTAAATTGTTAGTCTATTACAGTTGTCTAAAATTTTCTCCCTTTGCCCTCCTCCTCCCAGCTTAACCCCTGCTTCCACAGTTAATCCCCACACTGTTGTTCATGTCCATGGGTCTTTTATGCACGTTCTTTGACTAGTCCCTTCCCCCTCCCCTCTGGCTGCTGTCACACACAGGTTTTTCTCTTATTGCCTGATTTTCCCCCAATGTTCTAATATTAAATTATTGGGCAAATATAAAATGCTGTTGTTTGCACTTAGTTTTATTTCTGTTCTAACAAAATTTTAATGTCAGGTAGGCCACATTAAAGATGTGTGTAAACTGACTTATGATTGTTATGAAGCTATTGTTTTCCTTGACGTAGTTGCACTGTTATTGTTCTCACTGTTGTAGAATTAGTTTTGCTATTCACTTCAAAGTGGCCAACTGAAAGCTACTCCGAGAACACTGCAAGTAAGGGCTGCCCGGTCCTCGGTGCTTTAGAGACTTAGAGGCACACTACGACTCACGGGTGATGCAGACAATGTCTAGTCCTTGCCCACCGGTTGTCTCTATTAGCTATTCTCTTGGACCCGTAACAAAAGATTGGACTGCACTTTCCCCACCTTCCCCTTACGGCACCCCTGTGGACCTCCTGAGCTCTGTTCAGAGGACTCAGAACCATCACTACTCTTTCGCCCCAGTTCTTTGCCCTCTCTGACATGACAAGCCCAAAGCTCCTCACCTGTCCTTCTACAAAAGCAAACAACCTTTTCCATCGTCTTGGGAGGTGGGCTGAAGATCACTCGAATGAGTTCAGATGATCCACACCTCTGTCAGTGCTTTTTGCTGCTCCCTCAGGATCTGCACACCAGCACCACCAGGTCACAGGAGTCGGCCTTGTTGCGCCAGCACTGCCCCTGCGTCACACTTTTCCGGAAGCGAACTGGCAGTTCCCCAAGTAGGTTGAACACTGCACATGCGCACTGTGCACCACCGCCCATTGGCTGTGGGCACCCGTGCGCATGCCCTAGCCGTCCTCCCCACCCCAGTTTTAGAAGTATCGAGTGGGTAGTTGTGCGTTTTTCTAGACTGTTCAGTTGGTGGACTGACGGTAAAGAATAGTGCTGGTGGTTAAGCTGAATTTTTACAGAATAAGGCCTGCATTCGCATTCTCATGGTGACCCAGGATCATAGAACCCTCTGCCAGAAAACTTCTTCAGGTAACCTACACGTTTATTGTCATAGGGGAGAGAGATTGGTCTCAATTCCAAATCCAGAAAGAAGTGGGAATTTATGCGAAATACTAAACCTAATACACTATCGTTAGATGTTAGTCAACTGCTAGATGCCTTTAGGCCTCATTTGATTTTAGAGGAAAAAAAATCTCTGTAACTAAATGTTTACTACCTTAACGTTGTGTGTCAATTCTTCCTCTCACAGAAGAGGAACTTGAAGCATTAAATTTTGTAACATAACTGTGAAATTATTGTTAGATTTATGTGCCAAAGTGCAACAAAACAAAACAAATAAACCAAAAATCCAAAAATGAAATAAAGTCAAACAAACTAAAACTCTGTAGCCCACGTTTTTAGGAAGACTAGAAACCAGCCTAGGGAAACATATCAGTTCTGAAAGGAAAGATAATTACATCCTTTCCTTTTTAGTTCAGTGTCTCTGTTCATTGTCTTCAGAATCATTCTTTAATATATTTTGTGCATGTTTTGATTATATTGTGTAAGAAGGTAAATTTGGCCCCTGTAAATACACCATGGCTACCAGCAGAAGTTGTTGAAATCTATTTTCCCTTATTTATTTTTTAGGTTCTTCACTGTGTTTTTTTAAAACTAAGTTTAGTAAATTTTTAGTTGATTCTCCAAAATTAAAAAAAAATAATGGTGATATAAAAATCATGATGGTTTTATTTTACAGTATTCAGTAAACTTGTCTTTAAAAACATTTAAAATTTTTTTCAATTACAGTTGACATAGAAAATTATGTTTTCAGTGCACAACATAATGGTTGGACATTTGCATAATTTACGGAATGATCCTTCAATAAGCCTAGTATCATACATAGTTATTACAATATCATTGATAATGTATTCCACATACTGTACTTTATATCCCTGTCACTATTGTGTAACAGCAAATTTATACTTCTTAATTTCTTCACCTTTTTCACTCAGTCCCCTACCCCTTCCTATTTGGCACCATCAAAAGGTTCTCTGTAACTATGAGTCTGTTTCTGTTTTGTTTGTTCATTTATCTTGCTTCACATCCCACTCATAAGAGAAATCATGTGGCATTTGCCTTTGACATATTTCACTTAGCATAATACCTTCTAGGTCCATCCATGTTACAGGTGGCAAGGCTTCATTCTTTTTTATGACTGAGTCATATTCTATTGCACTTCTTTATCCATTCATCTGTTGATGGACATTTAGGTTGCTTCCATATCTTGGCTATGATAGTAATGTTGCAATGAACATAGGAGTGCATATATTCTTTTGAATTAATATTTTGGGTTTCTTCAGATACATATCCAGAAGTGGAATGGCCAGGCCATAAGGCATTTCCATTTTTAATTTTTTTAGGACCCTCCATACTGTCTTCCATAATGGCTGTACCAATGTGCATTTCCACCAGCAGTGCATGAGGGTTCCCTTTTCTCCACATCCTCACCAACACCTGTTATTTGTGTATGTATTGATGATAACTATTCTGAAAGGCTTGAGGTTATATGTAATTGTCATTTTAATTTGCATTTTCTCTGAGGATTAGTGATATTAGCATCTTTTCATATAGCTGTTGGTCATTTGTGTGCCTTCATCCTCTTTGGAGAATTGTCTGTTCAAGTCTTCTGCCTGTTTTTTAAATTGGATTGTTTGTTTTTATGTCCGTTGAGTTTTTAATACATTTTGGATATTAACCCCTTATCAGATGTATTGGCAAATATCTTCCCCCACTCACTCAGTTGTGTTTTCATTGTTGATAATTTCCTTCTCTGTGCAAAAGCTTTGATGTAGTCCCATTTGTTTATTTTTTCCTTTTGTTTCCCTTGCACACCCCTCCCGATACTTAACCACCTTTCATCTTTTCATGGGTTTGGGCCCCGCCCCTTCTGCATCTGCATCCCTCCTACAGCCTTGTTGTAGCTTCTTCTTTATATCTTTTGTTATAGGACTTCTGTTCAGCTAGACTCCAGAAGTTATTCAATGATGGTTGTTCTGTAATTTAGTTGTAATTTTGCTGTGATTGTGGGAGGAGATGGACCTTAACACCAGTTGTGAAATATGTAATGCCTTCCTCTCCTCATTGTCTTGAAATGCTAACTTTAACATATACTAAATTCCCATATATAAATGAGTCTATTTCTGGATTCTATTATTTTCTTGTTCTCTATTCCTGTCTTGGTTCCATACTATTTTAATTATAGTGGCTTTATAACATATTTCAATATTTTTATGATAATCTCCTAGTGCTTCTTCACACTAATTATTTCTACTTTCACAGAAAATGAAAAACAGAGGCATCACTAAGAGTCAAGTACTCAATTATAAAAAGTGGCCTTTATCAATAGGATCTTATTGTTGCTTGCAATACCTAAGAAAAAAATTTAATATTATGACCCCAAATAGGTATTTGTTGCTTCCCACTGTTCTGTAATAAATACCATTGCTTTACTAATAGTTTGAAGCTTGAGCATGTAAAGTCTATTTAATCTTAGTTTCCAGTAAGGAAAGAAAAAAGGAAGGTACTCTTAGGTTATAAGGGAACAAATTTAGGATAAATACATATTGGACTATCCTAGTTGTTAAGAGACCGTACATAAAACATGCCCTTTTTATTGTAAATTTTTAGGAAAGGCTTAGCTCACTAGTTCCTCAAAGACGCCATGAATTTCGTGTGACAGAAAACAGGCCATAAAATTTCTCTCCAAAACCTCAGTCACCGAGACTGTGATTTTTCTATTCTTTTAAGTCATATTTTTTTTTCTACTTAAGATACAAGTGAAATTGTGCACACTACATGCTAATTAATGATAAAAATGAAAAATAGATAATTTAAACCGTAAAACTTTCACAGATTTAAATAATTGAAATCATACAAAGTATGTTCTTTAAACTAGTGAAATTAAACTAGAACTCAGTAAGAGAAAAATAGGAAAACCTCAAGTGCTTAGAAAATAATACACTTCTAAATTGCTCATAAATCAAAGAGCAATTTCCAAGGAAAATTACAAATGAAGGTAGAATATATTGAAATTTGTGGGATTCACCTAATGCAATTGTTAGAGGGAAACTGATGGCACTCAGTGCTTATATTAGAAAAGGGGGAAGATCTCAAATTATAATCTAAGCTTCCACTTCACGAAAGTAAAAAAAGAAGAACAAAATAAACCTTATACAAGTAGAAGGAAGGAAACAAGGATCAGAGAAGAAATCTGAAACTTAAAACAGAAAAACAAGAAAGGAAGTCAATGCTGGTCCTTCAAAAAGATCAATAAAATGGATAAACCTCTAAAGAGACTGGCAAAAAAGATAAAAGATACAACTTACCAATATCAGGAATAAAAATGGGGCTATCACTGGAGACTCTATAGACATTACAATGCTTATAAGCAAATTCTATGAATAATTCTATGAAAATACATTGGAAGTGAGCAGGAAGGAGGGCAGTAGGAAACTTTGGGGATATACTCATTTTTGTGATTACAGTGATGGCTTTATAGATATAAACATACATGAAAACATCAAATTATATACTTACATACCCCAATAAAACTATTTTTTAAAGAAAACCTTTAGAGAACAGAATATTATGCCTTGGAGGTGCTTAGAGCCTTTATTAAATATATTAGCTATTGTCACAGCTGTCCTCACACTTGCACATGTAGCTTTTAATATTCCTCCACATTTGGCTTTTTCATGTCATAATAGTTGTCCCTAACAAACACTTCTAGTGTATGCAATGACATATTATATATTCTACCCACTTGTCTCATCCTCTATGCACTGAATTCTAAAACTTAAAGATGTTCATGTCTGCTCTTGCTTAATTCAATTAAACATAGTTTTTATTATCTAGTATCATCAATTATAGTAGACTGAAATTATTCAGAAGTATGTTCACCAGCACAGTACCTAAAAGTGCCTGTTGAGTACTTTTTAAAACCCAGTTCAGTTTCAGGGAAAATCCACTGTCTTCATTACTGCTGCAGACCAGAGAACTTTAAATGATCCCATTTAGTGGGATGGTGAGACCCAAGTGAAGCTCACTCAATGTAAAACACATCTTGGTACTAAAGAAATATAACCTTGGAACACATAATAGCATGTAATTATAGGCTAGAGCTCTTTTGGGCATACTATACTTGAGTGCTGTGGGGTTTATCTCTTAGCTGTCAGGTTTTTTGTTTGTTTTTTTTGTTAAGCAGATATGCAATTTATAAGTCCTTACAACCTAGCAGTAGCTTCTTAATTTAGAGTCCAGAACAACACGAAATGTCACACACTACTGCACCCCCCTTTTCAATGTGCAGCAGACACTTGATGTTGTGAGGTTACAGTATAGAAAGAGAGCACGGAGCGAGCCTTCTTTGGTGGGAGCTTTGATTCCCTCATTTCTGTGTTGCTACAATCTACTCTGCAGCTTCCTCCTCCTCCTTCCACCTCCTAATTTATTATTTTTCCATTATTTTTCTCTCCTACCTTATCCTGTCTGTCACTGAATAGTTTCAGCCTGCTCTCCTGTCTCTGTTTCTTTTAAAAATGCAGACATTAACACCTGCTGTTGTGCAGAATGGGGGGTTGGTCTCAAAGGAACCACTCAGTGGGGAGAAGTCCAGGCAGGTCCTGTAGGAGCCAAAGTAGCTCTGTCATGGAAGTTAGAGCAATGCTGCCAGAAATAGCAATTGAGGGGCTAGGCAAAGTATTCAAAGCTGACACCAAAGAGTCACCAAAGAGAGTGGAGGGCCTTGAAGATGTGTACTGTTAGAGATCCTTGCAACCTGCCTCCTTGTAGAAGCCCATGCCAAACATCATCCGGTACCATCAGAGAAGACACCAGACTTAGGGCTGGAACCTCCCAAAGGCAGAGTCATCAATGCAGCTGTAGCGGTAAAGGAGCCACAGCTTACTGAAATAGTTGTGGCTCACCATAACCATCTCATTTGTGCCAAATGCATCTCCACACTAGGCATGTACTGGGGAGCAGGACACCAGGTGGAGCTCTACCTTCGTGACTTCCACCTTCTCAAGGTTGACAAAGTGCCTCTCTTGGATCCACTTGATGTACTCCAGGGGAATGTGGTAGATTTTACTACAGATGCCCTGCATAGAGACTTTGGATGGAGCTGAGACATGAAGGGCCACACTGTTTCTGGAGATGCTCCCGGTGATCCATGTTGTCCTCCTTGGAGGCTGAGTAGTTCTTCTGCAGCTGGTGGAAGGCATCCTCTGAGTTGCACTTGACCATCTTCCTGCTCAGAGGACACACTCCTGGAGTCAATGAGGTACCTGGCAGTCTCTGTATATTTAGAAAACAGGCACTGGGCTTCCTCCCTAAACTTAATTTTGGATAATCTGATAGGAATGTCATTCATGATTTTGCAAAACATGGAAAATGATCAGACCGGCTCACCGTTGCTTGGCAACAAGTGTTCAGAACCTTTGACCATGACTTGCGCTCCAGCACCCAGTGGCTGAAAGATTCCCCAGGAAGCTCAATGCCCTCTTGCTGCTTCCATAGCTCCTGGAAGGGCTTCTGAAATTTCATGATGAGCTTCAAGACGAGCAGGTCCACCTTGGGATTTGGGGACACACCTCCGAAGGACCCTGTTGCTTGATGACAGCATTGGTCTGGGTATCCAGATCCCAGCACACCTCAGAGGGTCAGGAGAGGGCTATCTCTTGTTTATCTTCAGGGGACATTCCCCAGATCTTCGATGTTGGGGTCCCTGGGACATTGGGGGAGCTGGGAATTGATGGACCTGTGGGTTTCACAGGGATTTTGATCTTGGGCTTCTTCACACTATTGCCCCTTGACTGCTCTTCCAAGAACCACTTTCATAGATTGTTTTCAGTGTGTGTGGGGGGGGATCCACCAGGCCTCACTTTGCGGGTAGAGGGGTCCCATTCAGCCCCCAAGGAGCCAAAATCACGTCACACAAGCTTCTCTGAGGTGTCCTGCACCAGGAGGATGGGCTTTGGAGAACAGGGCTGGCTCCAATTGGAGGTGCCTGGGGAGTGACTCAGCAAGGACAGCTCCTTCCAGGGACTGCTGTGATTTTCATTGGCCATCTCAGCTCCCACACCAGACCCTCGGGATCTACAATGCTAGCACAAGTGGGTTTTTTCTCCACCTGGATGGACCCCACATCATAGGGTCCCACAGAGGCCATAGAAGGCCTAAGAAAAGGCTCACATCATCTCTGATGCGACAGTCACAGCCTCCCCAAGTAGCACACCTCCCATCCCAACTCTGTGGCATCACCTGACCACTCCTGGACAAAAGGATGACACTTCCAGCCCAGCCAATGGTGCATCTGCCACCATTACTGATTTCATGGGCAGTGAGTGCCAAGGTGCAGTCCTGGGGCAGGCCCAGTCTAAAGTAGAAACGTAAAGGCTGGAGATGGAAGTGGGAAGGCCTCAACGTTGGATAGTGGTGACACAGTTGGTTCTGGCAACAGTTAACAGTGACGGTTGGTAGCAGTGGCATCTAAGAAGCCATAAATTCAATTTATAAACAAACAAACAAACAAAACTCAACCCTTTCTCCCTGAGGAGCCAAAGTTGTAAGTCCCCGGGAATGGTGCTGTTAAGGGGTGACTAATGTGAGTAACTAACTCCTGAGAGGACAGACCTGCCACAGATACATTGGGCCTAGGAGTCACCACCTGCTCCCCAACAGAAGCTCCACAGCAGCCCTCAGACTTTCTGCTGTGGTGTTGGAAAACATGGCCTTTCCCTGGGAATGAATTGCAATTCATCTAAGGTTGCCCCAGGCTCAGATCTGAAGGCATCACCACTCCCAGCAAGTCAGGAACAGGAAACTGAGCTAGGAGCAGTGGAGCAGGAGCCACCTTCTGCCCTGGTATCATTGAGCTGGAATTCTCTGTGTGGGTCACAGTTGTTAATTAAAGTGTCTCAGAGGCACCACTGCCACATCAACTGCCTGGAGGCTCTACTCTCCTGGGTCTTCTTAAGGCTGGGATGGCAGATGGGCTCACAGCTCTGAGTCTTCCTGCTGGTGCCCATACTGCTGATGGTTGCTTTCAGCACTGGCTTGACTTACCTGCCCAAGACTGAAGAAAAGGACTTTGAGAAGCTGTACATCACGACCTGGAGCTCAGCCAAGGCTGAACAATGCCTCGTACCACTGATGACTCATAACTTCTCCATCTCCAGGAAGAGCAGCAAGGTCAGTGTTGCTTCTATTTTAGTCATCTCCAACACTGCCCCTTTTTGTTCTCTCAAAGTTGCTTGAATTTCACATACCTGGATAAAGATCTTAAATTTTTTAATTAATTACAAAGTTCTGACACATGAACACTTCTTGCAGTCTTGATGCCTTTGTTAAAACTAGACAGTCACCAAAAAGAAGGAAGGCAGGAAAATAAGCAAACATTTTGAGGACAGGAGCAACTGTTGCTGGTGGAAATCAGACCCTCACATGGGAGACTGGTCTGCAGATGATTATTCAGATGGAAATCTGCCCCTGGGTTTCCAGTGTCTCATCTCTGCCCATCCTGGGAAAAAGTCCAACTGTGTCCTCACCAAGGCCAAAACAAAGGCCGGGGTCCAGAGTTTCTGCTTCATCTTAAAGTTTAGTTTTACAGAGCTTGCAGGCAGCTGCTCAGCAGTCTCAGTCCTCATCCAGGTAGCTTAGTTTGCTTCCTCCTGCCCCAGTGGCACTGCTGCATCCAGGAAAGTTTTGGAGTCAGCAGGGCTGCTGGCTGCTAAGGCCACATGGCCAAGGAGATAGAATGTGCAAGTGCATGGGCGAGTAAACTCAGTCTTTAAACAAACAAAATATCTTGTTATGATGAGTAGAACTTGTAGACTGTTGAATGATAGCTGTGACTTTTCTCTCTTTTATGGAATTGCCTGTAGGGTGTTGATTCTTAATCTCTTTTGGTCATTGAACCCTTTGTGTTTTGTTTTTTTTCACTTTGTTATAACTTATTTTTTCCATGTGAACATTTATTCACATTCTAATGTATAAATTAATGTATAGATTACTTCCAAATTACAATGCCAAAAATGAATTCAAACATCAGTAGAAAGAAGCCCCCATATTACTACCTCTTTAAAATCATAAATTGGAACATCTAATGATGCTACAATTTAATACTAGGATCAAAAATATTTACAATTATTTTCTTTTACCAATAGTTGGGATTTATTGTTAGTGTTATAAGAGCAAGACAACAGAATATTTATTAACCATACTATGCTTAGAATATTTTAATTGAAGCCACATGAAACCTAACATGTAAAATGGGAAAGATAATAGTAACTACATAGATTGTGATAAGAATCAAATGAAATAATATACATGAGAATTGCTGTATAAACTCTAAAGATCTGCCATGTTAGTGTCATATTACAAATCTCTCTTTCTTAGGACTTTCCTTCCATATGTGCATTGATCAGTATTTATTGCTTTTTTTATTCTTACAATTTTTTCTTAATCAACAGAAAGTTAACTTAAAGAGCCTTTTCCAGTCCTATAATTCTGTACAGTATGTTATGTAATTAAAAATGATAGATAAATAGACTGGAGAGAGATTGAAAAAGAATTACTTGGATATGCAGGATCTTTTGTGATTCTGTATGAATTTTAGGATTATTTTTATGGTTATTTGGGAAATACCATTGGATTTTGATAGGGAATGCATTAAATCTATAGATTATTTTGGGCATTATGGACATTTTAACATTAATTCTTCAAATCCATGAGCACAAGATGTCTTTCCACTTGTCTTCTTTAATTGCTTTCATCTGTCTTATAGTTTTTACTGTGCAAATCATTCACTCTCTTGGTTCATTTTTATCTCTAAGAATTTAATTTAATTTATGGATGCTGTTGTAAATGGGATTTTCTTAATCTACTTCTCACATAGTTCCTTATTCCTGATTATATACACCATAAATTTGGTATTGATTTTGTATTTGCAACTTTACTGAACCCAAAAGTTCTAACAGATTTTGGTGTAGTCTTCAAGATTTTACATATCAGATCATGTCATATTCAATCATATTCATCTTTTAAAAACAGCAGGTTTTCTCTGGCATGTGGCAGGGAATGTCAGTAATCTTTTAGAAGTTGAGATTACTCACACTTGAGATTACTCTATGTGTCCTCTGGCCAATAGCCAGAAATGAAAGAGTGCTACATTTACAAGAAACGGAATCCTTCCAACAACCAGCATGAGCTTGGGAGTGAATTCTTCCCAAGCTTCTCCATAAGAGCCTACTGGCTGAAATCTTGTTTTCAGCTGGTGAGACCCTAATCAAAGTACCTGGCTGAGCTCACCAAGACTTCTGACCCTAGAACTATGAGATAATAAATGAGTATGATTTTCAGCTGTCAAGTTTGTGCTAATTTCTTAAACAATAATAGAAAACCAATATAGAGTTTGTTTTTTCAGCAGATAAAGAAAACAGATCTTGTCAAAAAATACAAAAGAAACACCTTTGTTTATAATTATATTACCAGATGTTTTAGACATTTGTTATTGAATAGGAAGAAATCTTGCTACAGAGTCCCAAAAGAGTTAAGAAGATTATAACAGGAATCCAAAAAGAGCCCCCAATTTCTACTCATAGGGTACATTAAAAAGGGTAACAGGACAACCTTTTCTTTTTTTTTCCCTATAGCCATTGCATGATCAAACCTGACTGCTTTACTACATGCTGCAGGCAAAGCCTCTCTGTGTTCAGCCACTGTAACTAACAAGTTGTGATCTATCAACTTGAGATCCAGAACAGTTAGGACCATTGATGAATCCCATTTTAACAGAGCTGAAAAGATGGCAATATTTGAATATTGTTTGTCATTTTACTGAAGGAAAATGGGAGATTAAACCACTTGGGCTAGTTTTTGAAACTTCCATCTCTTTTGGATTTAAAGAAGCAAAACACAATCCTCTAGTGACTAGTGACCTCAGAGTTTTCCAGGGCTTATTGCATCTACAGACAACAGTCTTGTCATTTCGTTGTAGTACCAAAATGGGAAACCAGGTCTGCTCTATTTTTTTGCAATTATGAACATTCTTTTGATGAGGCTATATTATTTTCACCTAATAGAAAATTGACTTACGAATTATGCTGAAAAAGCTTTACCTGAAACAAGAAAGAGAATGTTAGAAAAATTTATTGGTAATATTGTGAAATCTACTAGAGCTACATTTTGTTATGAAATAAAATAATAATGTACAGTAGTAATATAAAGTAATACAGAAACTGAAAAGATGCCCAAATGTGAGATAACTAGATTATGGTAGATGTAGATCTGTCAGTAAATTGAAAAGCAGTAAGAGATTTAAAGCATAGTTTTAACAGGGGAAGAAAGAGGTCATTGTACTTATAGAAAAGCTGAATAACTTTGAAATATGAAAGTTTCTGAGCAGGAGTCATGGCATTTGGAGAACTTAGATGTTGGCAGGCAGGTCCAGAAGTAGTGAACCAAAATGTCCTTACTCACAAAATGTGAGGGAAGGGGAGACGCATTTTCCTGCTTGTCTTATTGCTGAACCTATTAATGGGGATTAGGGAAGAGAATCAATATTTGTTTAGAATTAAACTATTAAACATACATTGCCTGGAGCTCATATTGAGAGATGTTTAAGAGAATGAAAAGTTAGACACAAGGAAAGAGGATGATGCATTTATAAAAAATGCTGGAAAGAAAGGATAGGTAGGTGGTGAGAAAAATCGAATAAGTAAATGGAAGATTGGTGTTTCTAGAGATGACGGTTGCACTTCTAAGTGTTCTTGTAGAGATGAAAATGTGTATTTATGCATATTTGTTTAAAAGATAACAAATATATTTTTAAATATATTTAAATATATTTAAATATTTGTTTAAAAGATAGTGGTATATGTATTTTCAGAAGGAAAGTTGTCTCGAATATTACCTCAAATCTAGATACCATCTTCCATTTCAAAATATTTTATGAAACTAAATTATATTCACTCCCTGCCTTTTCATATTTTGAGAGCCATTATATGAAGTAGGATATCCTAAGGATGACAATATATTTCCCTTAAGTGATATATAATAAATTGTATATAGGCAAATACATTAATAGAAAGCAAAAGTAATGGGACATAGTAGGATATATTTAATAAGCAGCTGTAATGCATTGACATGAGGCTATGAAAATACCTGTAATCGTTAGATCTAGCCATGTCAGTTTCCCCCCTTCAAGATAGGTTAAAATAAGGAGAAGACTGCATCTATAAGGATACTCATCCCACATCAATCCCTTTGCTGAAAAATTTACCTTAAGTTTCTTACTTAATCTTTATAATCAAAGTTGTTCTGAGCCTTCCTCGAGATATATCAGGTTTGGTAAAGGAAAATACATTTTAAATTTCATTTAGAAAATTAGACTTTCTTAAATCCTATGAGGTTTTTTCCAGGCTGAACTGGCTTATGCCCTGGGAGCATTTCCATTTGCAAGGTGGTAGCTTAAATACCACAACTGAGAGGAGCCAGTGTATCAACTGAGACACTAGATACCTCCAAGAACTGGGCAGGGTCATGCTAGAGAGATCCTTGTAGTCACTGACTGCTTCATTGCCTCAACAAGGTTGTGGGCTTCTTTATCTGATGGAAATGACATATACTTTAGGGTAAAAGGTCTGACTTCATCTTGGGAGCTTTTTCATAGTTAGAATATAATTTTTGATACTAGTAGAAAAATGAAACCTTTGATAGAATAATGCCAAAGATTAAGTTACAATATAAATTAATGAGTCATCACAAGCCTTTGCACTTATTAGGTTATTCCTCATTACAATTTTTCATTAGTTCTGCATTTTTACAAGGTCATGATCAGAAGTTCTCAATTCTAGATGTACTTCATAATCACCTGCAAATGATTTTTTTAAAATACCAGTGACAATGTTGTACCCTAAACCTTATCTGTCATCTGTATAATATTGAAAAATTGTCATAGGCCAGCAATTTTCAACCTTTTTCACCTCATGACATACATAAACTAATTACTACAATTCTGCAGCACAACAAAAATATATTTTTTGCCGATCTGACAAAAAATACGTATAATTTTGATTCATTCATGCTGGATGGCTATTGTATGTTGGCTATTGTTATTTTTTAAAATTTGGAAATCTAAGGGAAAAGGGTTCAGTGCCCCTAACTAGTCAGGTATTGCATGTTTTAAATTTTGGGTTTTTTTTCCCATGGACATGGGCTTTATTTGGAGACTGTTTGGGGAAGAGAAGAAGGAGCTAGGACTGGTGGGCATATGGGTGGAGGGGCTTTTCAACTTGCTTTTTAATTTAGTGCATGTTGCCTGGATGTTAGGATGAGTGAGAGCAGCTCTAGAAGTGAGAGGAGAGGAAAGGGAAGGTCATGGAACAGACACTTTCCTTAGGGAAGGAAGCCAGGACCACAATGTGGGGACTAGCACCTGAGAGGCAAGGCACACTTCACATACTGAGACCCAACCAAGGTCACTGCTTGATGCTAGCTTCCCCAGCCACACTGCTCAATCCTAGCACCTGACCCAGATGCTTGCCCTGATAGCTCCTTCAACTTCCTATGGAATGGAGGGGGATGAGGATGTGGGAAATGATGGCAGCTCCTGCCTCAGGATCCCTTACCTAGGAGAATTGCTCATTCAACCTGTTCTGAAGTCCCAGCTTCCATCAGGAAGTCAGGAACCCAGAATTCAAGAAGGGGAACAACTGTGCCATTCACAGCTCCTCCTGACACTCTGACCCTCCCTGGCTCCTCACATGAGATTGCAACTCTTTGCTCAGTCTTTGTGTATCTTGCCTTTGTTGTTGTTACCCTAGTCTGGCTGTCCTGCCAGCTGAGAAGATCACTGCAATCTCCAGAGTGAGTCAGTGTGGTGCAGCTGCCTATGGCCACAGCCAAGGGAGGCCAGTATGGACACATGGAAGACATCCTTGATGCTGAGCTTAATGGACCAGGAGGAACACGCTGTGTAGTATACGACCCACACTTGCTTGGCCAGCACAGTGCCCTGCTCAAGTGTAACAGGGATAAACCTCTGCTTGGACATCTCATTCAGTGTGGCCAGGCTGGCCTGCATGCATGTCCAGTTTACAGCCAACCAGAACCTTGGCATTGCGGAAAAACTCCTGAGACTCTCCTTGCCATGTCTTAAGGGCATTGTCCAGTGCTTCTGTTCAGCTAATGACAAAGCAGATGAGCACAGCTTCTGAATCAGGATGGGTGAGGGGCTGGTTGTTATCATGGTAAGAAGAACCTGAAGTGTCCCACATGTTGAGCTTAATGCCAGTGGTTGTGTATCACAAAGCTCGAGGTATAGTTCTCAACATGTGGGGGGCATAACTCCCTAGGTAGACACCTGGCAAAAACCTGCATCAGCACCATCTTGTAATTGAACAACCAGTGGGGTCCGACCACTCACTGCCCATAGGCAAAAAATACAACTTCAGAGACAGAGTCCAGTGGAAAGGAAAAGGAATTTTTTATTTAAAATATACACAACAGGTCTCTTGATGGGGGCATCCCGCCTTGTAGAGGAGCACAGAGAAAACTTGCAGGTGGCCTCTGTGGTGGCTTTAGGCAGTTTTGTGGGGGTGGGGGGGCTACGATTTGCAACCCAGCTGCACTGGCCCTCATTACCTACCAGCCCATGCCTAACCCTACATTGGCCTAGTCCCTAAAGTATTCCTGGTCAGGCCCAGAGCCCTCAGAGAGGGGTATGGGGCCTGTCCCCACGCTGCACTTGGGTCATACCCAGAAGGCCCACACTGGCATGGACAGTGGGCAGGCAGTAGCCACCACAGCTTCCTGTCAGGAGAAGGAGCACAGGACTTGCTGGACCTACACCAGAGCCATGGGCCATAGGCCATGGGCTATGGGCTGGTGGCAGCCACTGTGGCTTCCTAGCTATGGAAGGGGCATGAGGCTTGCCATACCTATGCTGGAGGCAGGGACCATGGAATGGCAGCAGTTGCCATGACTTCAAGTCTAAGGAAAGGACACAGGTCTTATTGGCCGGCCATGCTCCATGAACCCACTGGCCTGAGCCATCCCCACTGCCCTCTTACCAGAACCTGCTGCATTTCTGGTCAAGCAGGTCCTGGAGTGCTTGGGCAAGGGTATGGGGAATCTAACTGGCAAGGCCCGCTGGCTCAGGAACCTCAGCCCCCTGGGTGCAGATCCACCAGCCAGGGGGATAAGAGAGCAACAGTGCCCAGTGTCTCTGTGTGCTCCACCTTTGAAGACAACCCCGTAACCCCCTACGTGGCAGAAGTAGATGGGAGGGCACATCCTGCCCATCCAATCTCCTCCCTAGCTTTTGACACCCGCCCTATGTGCCTCTTTTTTCTGCATCATGTGTACATCATTCCAGCTTCCAGAGTGACACACACATGCACTATCTTCATTGCTTCTTCACCCCTCCCTATTATTAGGTGGCATACCCTCATTATGATTCCCCCCTTTAATACTCTGGACTATTGTAATCTCACAAGGGCAGATGGATGAAGGTCTTGTTTTTCTTTAACTACTTCCTACTGGCCAAGAGATGCAGTCCTACCTATCCCCTGGTACAGAGACCCTAACAAAAGGGGGTCTGGAGTGGAGGGGAGCCCTCACACGAGAGAAAAGGATCTTGCAAAGTCCAGGTCAGTTGGTTGTCCCTGGATAGCAGCATATGCGATGTCCAAAGGATGGCAATACTGGACGAGTTGGCATCCTAGTTGTATTCTGGAGGTGACAAATTTGGCAAGAGAGTTAGTAGGCACAATCAAAACTATAACAGCTAAATAACAAAGGTAGGGACTAATTCTACAGTGTCCCTGATTAAGAAAATGTGGCTTCCTTGGAGGAAGGTGTGCAAGGTGTGACACACTTGTCTGAAGTCCTATTGTCTACAACTTAAATTAGACTGAGGAGAATATCCTGAGACTCCCACCCATAACACTTCTAGACCCCTTCTATATGAACCATTTCAGCAGAAAACAAAAGTTTTAAAGTAAAGCCAATAGGCCACACCATACTTCACCAATTCAGCCATTTAGTCCAGCCAAACCGATGAATACCAGGAGGGAACTATGCAGTTGGGCTTCTTAAGTGAGACTTGCACTGTCTCTTAAGTCTGCAAGCCTACTTTGAGATGTTCACTTGCAAGGTCTTTGCTGGAATGATCCTAAGCAGTGATAATTTGATATCATCAGGTGACAGCTGATCAACTCTCAAGTGAAAATGACTTTGAAGATAGTTAGCAGCACTAGAGTCCGATGTTCATGACGGAGCATTGTAATTTTCCTTAAAACCTGATTCCTCTCCCTAAGATTACCCTTATTGTCCTCCAAAAAACTGTCAGTTTTTAATTTTTCTCATTGTTTACATAAAAAGAACAAGAGCAGCACTGAATTCAAAGTCTTTTTTAAGTCGTCTATGCTGAAACTTAGACAAGGAACCTTTAGACTGAACTTCAGTCTACACTTCAGGGCACAGAAGCCAAGCCACATACCCTCCATATGGCTTTGCCTGCAGCACCTATATTTCTCAGGTTCTTGAGGTTCCCGTTTTTCTTCAGATTACTCTTTGCTATCTTTCAGTAAAACAACCTCTGTTCTTTCCCTAGAAAGGCTGTCATGAACCACAGGACCAAACAAGGTACTAGGCCATTTCTTCAGTGGACTTTTGTTAGCTTCCAAAGTCAATCTCTGTTCTCAAGGCTTTCTGGTAACAACCAGAGCCCAGGCATGCCCCATCAGGCATGACATTCTAGTCAAAGCCTTGGTTATTAAAATCACAATTTGAAACAGGTCTTACTGGTTTCAGGCAAAGGAAATTTTATGTCCTGGAGGACATAAAAAATCTGGAGGAATCAGGTAAGAAGAAAAATACAAAGCAAAAATCCTTGTTCTTCCAATATCCTTCAAAATTGCATTTCCGTGCCTTGTATCTTGCACTACTTTCTTTCCAACTTAATGTAAAATTCTCAACTCTTAGAAATACCCCATTTCTTTTAAAACAGCAACAAAACAAAACAAACAAACAAACAAAAAAACCCAAGGGAAAAACAGAGTTCCAGAAAAAGAATAGAGGTGACTAAAACTAGCCTTAGAATCTTTTCTCCTACCAACCAGTCACACAGATGACCTTTCCCAGGTCTGAAATTGCATGAAACCCCAATGGCAGAGACATTATCTCACCTCAGCCAGCTCTAACCAACACTAGATAACTTTTCCTAAATCCAAATGACGTAAAGCCTCAAAAGGCGGAAATATGTTCTCACCTCAGCCAGATTCTACCCAGTACCAGTGGCATGAAGCCCCAATGGTAGAGGCATTCTCTTGCCTACCAGTGCATCCACTGATCTCCTGGCAGAGATATGAGTTCTAAGCCGCTGGTCTCATGGAAGAGACATTCTCTCCTACCCCAGCCAGCTCTACCTATCACAAGACAACCTTTCTTAGTTTCAAATGGCACAAGCCCCAAATGGCAGAGACATATTTTCCCACTAACCTGTATCAAACTGACCTTTATGAGGTCCACATGACAAGAAGCTCCAGTATGCACAAAATAGCAAAGATTCCAAAGTCCCCAAAAGATCAGAAAGCAAGGTACAAAACAAAACCTAAAGCAAAGAATAACTCAATCCAAGCACTGAGATTTCTTTCCTTTGAAAAAAATAATTTCACACCCTTTCATGACCTCTACAACCTTCACAAACCTTTTTCTTTTTTAGCTTTCTACACACTTTCTGCAACCTCTATAGACATTCTTAGTCACTCAAGAATAACCATAACTCACTTTCAATCCTTGCCCTTTTTAGTGATGGAATGGACCACACCCCAACTCAGTATCTTGCAGCTAAAAGTCCCTAAACCTGCAAACATGTAAATAAACATCAAATCTCCATCCAGAGCACAGATCCAGCTTTCATTTTCAGCATCAACCACAGCAGCAGGGTTTGAACTCTCCTCAAATGGTACCCATTTTATTCCTGTGTGCTGGAGCCAAGGCTTAATTCCTGCGAGCTTTAAAGAAGAGCTCATTATTAGTAGGACATTATAAGGAACAGTCCATTGCTCAGCTAATTGCTGTTCAGGTCCTTGAGTCTTCCAAGTTTTTAGTAAGTCTTGGTCTCCCAGCTGGAACGGGTGTAAGGGCTTATTAGATGGGTAGGTGGACCCGCAATGAGGAAACTTGTGGAAAATTGTTAGTGTTTGCCCTAAGTGTTGTACATATTAATTTTCCACTCGTGCTCCAAATCTGGGGGGCCAGTCCCAGAACCAAGATTTGGAAGGGTTTCACATAAACTATTTCAAAAGGGCTAACTTAAGCCCACTTCTGGGTGCTAACCTATCTGGAGTAAAGTAATGGGAAGTGACCGGTCCCATTTCAAATGTGTTTCCTGGCATATTTTTGTCAGAGTCTTCTTTATTGTGTGGTTCATTTTGTTAGTCTTTTCCATACATTGAGGCCTCCCAGATGCATGTGATATGCATCTTATTTGCAGTGCCTCTCCAACCTTCTGAGAGATCTCCATAGTTAATGATGGCCCATTGTCACTCTGAATGCTGTGAGGAAGTCCAAACTTAGGAATTAGTTCTTTAAGAAGAAGTTTAGCTACCTCAGATACCTTCTCAGTTCTAGTGGGGTATTCCTTTACCCATCCAGAAAAAGTTTTCACAAAACTAATAAAAATTTGAAATTTCCTCTTGTTTTAGACATTTGTGTAAAGTCTACTTGCCAGTCCTCAAAGGGGCATAACCCTTTATATTATACTCCCTTTTTTGCTAGAGTGAACTCTGTGTTAGGATTATTTTTGGCACATATCTTACAGGCTTGGGTAATCCTCTGAACAGTCCTTTGCAAATGGGGTCCCTTCAAATGTGGTCTAATGAGGTCCATTAAAGCATCCCTTCTGTAATGAGCCCCTTCATGTAGGTGTTTGAGGATGGGATACACGAGTCTCAGGAAGTAAAATCATATTATGGTTTTGATAATCCATACAGAACTGGGATCAGTGTTAGCGAATCCCCATTCATGGGTCTGTTCCTCATCTTGTTCTGTGTAATGAAGTTTAAAGTTTGAGAAGTCCAAGCAGGAGATCAGACCCCCTAATCATGGCAGTGCTCCAGCTGCTTGTCTTGCTGCATCATCAGCAGTTTGGTTTCCCTGGCTTGTTTGGGAACCATCCCTTCGGTGTCCTGGGCAGTACATTATGGCAACCTGGTCCAGTACAGTCACTGCTTCTAGAAGTAATTGTAAAATCTCCTCTGCACGTCTAAGATCTTCGTTCCCTGAGGTTGAGTCCTTTCTCCTTCCATATTGCTCCGTGGGCATGGACTACCATGAAGGTGTATTTAGAGTCCATGAAGATGTTAATCTTCTTTCTCTGGGGCAGTCCTATGTCTCTCATGAGGGCTATTAACTCAGCCTTTTGTGCTGAGGTTCCTGGTGTAGGGCTTGGGCTTCTATTACCTTGTCTGTGGTGACTACCCTGTACCCCACTCATCATTGCCCATTGGGCATGAAACTGCTCCCCTCTGTGTATTGCTCCCAGTGTGGTGCTGGCAGAAGCTGATCCAGTAGATCCAGCCTGCTAGAATAAAATTGGTCAATGATTTGCAATCAGTCATGCTGGAGGGCTGAGTCTTCCTCTGAATCAGGATCAGAGTGACCTGATTCAAAGCTGTGGTATTCTGCAGAGTAACATTCAGGTTGTCCAACAGAATGACCTGGTATTTTCCCATGTACCCTACCATCAGCCAATGCCCTCCTTTCTATACCAATAAAGTTAGGACCTGGCATGGTACCAATCCTCCCTAAAGTGAACTTCTCAGCTTTCTGTAAGATGTCACAAGTAGCTACCATTGCTCAAAGATGTGGTGATCATCCTATGTCATGTGATCCAATTTTTTTGAGAGATAGACTATAGGTCTAGGATTTCCCAAAGTCTGGGTTAGTAAACCCAGTCCAATCCCCTGCTTGTCATGAATGTACAGTTTGAAAGGCTTCTATAAATTGGTCAATCCTAGTGCAGGAGCCAAAACCAGCTTTTTGTTCAAGGTATCAAATGCTGTGTGACAATCTCTTGTCCATTTGAAAGGTTCAGAATCCTGTCCTTTCAAAGAATTGTACAGTGGTTCTTCTATAAGTCCAAAGTTTAGAATCCAAATTTGGCAGAACCCTGTAATCCCTAAGAACCCACAAAGCTCCTTTCGGTTCTCTGGAATTTTCAGTATAGCAATAGCTTGTCTTCTATCCACCATCAAGCTCCTACCTCCGTGTTTCAGTTGAAATCCCAGGTATGCCACCTCCTGTTTGCAGCCTGGGCCTTGTGAGGCAATACCTTATATCCCCTTTTTGCCAAATGATTTAGGACTGTGATGGTGTCAGGTATGCAGTCCTCATAGGTATTGATAGTTATCAGTGTCATCTATATATAGCAGAAGAACGCCTGATCTCTATTGAATATCCCTTAAGTCCTTGGCCAATACTTCACCAAATATAGTTGGGGAGTTCTTAAATCCTTGTGGCAGCACAGTCCAGCAGTATTGGAACGGGCCTTTTGTTTCTGGGTTTTGCCATTCAAGGCAAACAGTAGTTGAGCCTGTTCATCTATTTGGGTGCCAAAAAAAAAAAAAAGGCATCCTTCAAGTCTAGGATCATTTGCTCTTATTAGGCACCATGGTCAACAGAGTATTGCAGTTGGGCATCATAGGACGAATGCCCTGTAAAATGTCATTTATGGCTCTAAAATCCTGTACAAATCGATATTCATTATAGTGAGGTTTTATGACTAGCAGAGTGTGTTACAAGGAGGCTGGCATGACCAAATTAGTCCTGTTTTTAAGAACTTCTACAATATTGGCTGAATCCCCACTAAAACCTCCTTTTGAGGAATACTCTTTCTTCTGTGGGATCTGCGTCCCTTCTTTTAAGTTTACTTTTTTTGGGGTGGCACATTAACCACTTTACATGGGGTTCCATCAGCCTTAATGGTTCAGTTGACCTGTTCATAGTTCTCAAGTGAGAAGATTTAACCTCTGGGACCTTCTGGGCAGGTCAGGATGATTGAGGCTGGAGAGCATCTTCCAGTAGGACCTCCACACATAATTGCTGCTTTTCAAGAGGAAAAGTTATTTGGGCATGCAGTTTGCCAAGTCAGTCTTGGCCTAACTGTGGAATAGGGACATCTAGCATGTAGGAGAAACTATGTGCAATCTTTTTGAGCCTCCAAATTTTGAGAAAGGCAGTTTCCTTTGGGGCAATAAGCCATAGGTGGAATAACTCAGGAAAGCAGACCTGCTGATGACTATTGGACCCATACTCTGTTCTCCATTTCAGACTTACTGAATTAGATGAATTCCAACCCCTCAGAGAGGGAGGATCTTCAAAGAATGGCAGAGCTTATTGCCTCCATTTTTAACCACTCATCATCCAAACTGGGCAGATGTACAGGCTCTCTTTAATATCCTGCGAACAGTACATGAGAGACAGCCAGTTATAAATAAGGCTAATGAAGAGGCTCAGCGCCTCCACCAGGAGAATCCTAACAGGATCTGCAACCCAGCTGGTGAAATTCCCTTGACAGAGCCTGACTGGAACCCAAATGGCGGGGACCTAGCTTTCCTGGGACATTATGGAAAGTGCACACAGAAAGGGCTTAAGAAAGGGGTACCCGAGCCAAAGAGCCTGAATGTGATATAGGCCCTCTGGCAAAAGCTAGATGAGGACCCTTCTGAATTTTTAGAGAGGATTTGTCAGGCCTATAGAAGGCACACTGATGCTGATCCTCAGGCACCAAAGAATGTGTGGTTGGTGGACATGACTTTCACTGGGCAAAGTGCCTTGGATATCAGAAAGAGACTCCAGGGTATAGATGGGGCATTGGGCATGAATCCTTCTCAGCTGGTATACATAGTCTTTAAAGTCTACAATGCTCAGTAAGCAATGAAGATAAAGCAAGCCACGGTGTTCTTAGAAAAAGGGTGGCAAGACCAGAAGAAGTGGTGGGACCCTAAAGAGAAAAAGAGGCCCACTAAACACCAATGAATGTGCCTATTGCAGGGAGGAGGGCCGTTGGAAAAAGTAGTGCCCAACATTCAAAAGGGAAAGTAAGGATGGAAACCCTCACCAGGAAATGCTGAAAAAGGTGAGCGGTGTCTGATGATGAGTGAGGAGGCCCAGGGGCTCCCTTGGTTATCTCCCAGCCTATTACTATTTCCCCATAGGAGCCACAGGTACAATTGATGATGGGGAAAAGGGTAATTGATTTTCTTGTAGATACAGAAGCTACATACTCAGTGTTGAATACAAAAGTAACCAAGGAAAGCTTGAATACAGTAATGGTTACTGGAGTGACTGGACAATTACAAAAACAGGTGTTCTTTCAACCGCTAGTATGACAGCTTTGCCCAATGAAAGTGATGTTCACCAACCACACATTCTCTGGTACCTGAAGATCAGCATCAGTGTGCCTTCTATAGGCCTGATAGATCGTCTCTAAAAATTCGGAAGGGCTGTCATCTGACTTTTGCTAGAGGACCTATATCACATTCAGGCTCTTTTGCTTGGGCATCCCTTTCTTAAGCCCTTTCTGTGTGCACTTTCCATAATGTCCCAGGAAGGCTAGGCCCCCACCATTTGGGTTCCAGTCAGGCTCTGTCAAGGGAATTTCACCAGCTGGGTTGCAGATCCTGTTAGGATTCTCCTGGTGGAGGCGCTGAGCCTCTTCATTAGCCTTATTTATAACCGGCTGTCTCTCATATACTGTTAGCAGGATATTAAAGAGAGCCTGTACATCTGCCCAGTTCGGATGATGAGTGGTAAAAAAATGGAGGCAATAAGTTCTGACAGTCTTTCAGGATCCGCCATCTATGAGGGGTTGGAATTCATCCAATTCAGTAAGTCTGAAATGGAGAACAGAGTATGGGTCCAATAGTCATCAGTAGGCCTGCCTTCCTGAGTTACTCCACTTATGGCTTATTGCCCCAGAGGAAACACTCTTTCCCCAAATTTGGAGGCTCCCTGGCCAGGGTGCCCTGACAGGTCTTTGAAGGGGAGACCACTGCTTTGTCATACTGGAATGGGGCTATGGCCTCTTTGGGCCCGATTTCAGTGGTAGCTGGTGGTGGGGATGGCAATGGAGGGGGTCCTCCTGCTATGAACCTTCTGTCCCTTGGATTCAGGGCATTAATGAGGCCCATTTCCTCGCTCTCCTTCTGTTTCTGTGTACTATCAGGCAGAGGTTTCAAGGCTCCTTGCCTTCTCTGCACCATTAATGGACCTTCCTCTCTGGAGAAATCCTGTTATGCAGATTACATAAATGCCTTGACATAATGGATTTCGTCCCATTTACGCAACTGTTGGCCATACTGTTCTACTTGCACAATAGGACAGTGATCTAGTGAACCATCCATGGGCCACCTTTCCCCACCATCCAAAACATATGTAGGCCACACAAGATTACAGTAATAAACCAATACCTCCTCGGACATTGGATAATGGCTGTACATGCCCCAGTCTGCTAAAATTCTACCCCGTGGGCTCCCTCCAGGAACCAACCCAGAGCAGCCCCTTCTAGCCCACATACACAAGAGGCCCAAACCCATTACCAAAAGAAACCAGGAAACCTGGAACATACAGAGGAAACTGGCATCCACAATTCCATTATTCTCACAAATGCTCACAAGAACGTTTTTTACCAGCCATTTCACAAACAGTGACCCCAAGCAATGGCCTCCCCAAAACTTGTCTGGTTCTCACCAAGACCCCTGTTTGCAGTCCTAAAACTCAGGTGAGATTCTTCCTTGGAGTCTGTTCCCTTCCCAGACCTATTTTCTTTCCACCTGCCAGGCATGTTTAAGCAGCTGGCATTCCTACTGAGTGTGCAGAGAAATTCCCAGCAACCGGGAAGCCCCACAGCCCCACTCCGTGGAGAGGAGAGGTCGACCTGCCACAAGCAGCTAGGGGTCCCACATGGGGTGCCGCTATTATAACCAAACAACCAGTGGGGTTCTACCACTTGCTGCACACAGGAAAACAAACAAAAAACAAAAAACTCCAGAGAGAGAGAGAAGCTGGTGAAAAGGAAAATGGAATTTTTTATTTAAAATATACACAACAGGTTTCTTGATGGTGTCCCACAACCCCTGCTGGAGTGGCGCACACAGGCCTGACAGGTGGTTGCCATGGCGGCTTCCCACAGCTTTGTGCATGGTGAAGGGGCATGGTGTTTGCCCCCAGCTGCACTGGCTCCTGGGACTCACTGGCACAAGCCTTCCACCATCTTCTTACCAGCCTAATGCCTGCAGTGCTCCTGTTCAGGCCTGGAGCTCTCAGAGAGGGGTGTGGCACCTGTCCCTTGGTGGGATTGGAGCCGGACCTGACAGGTCAACACTGGTGTGGGCTGCAGGCAGGCAACAGCCACCATGGCTTCCCGTCTGGGGACGGGGCTTGGGGCTTGCTGGCCAGCCATGCTCCCAGAGCCTGTAGCCCAGAGCCACTGCCCTGCCCTCTTAAAAGAACCTGCTGTGCTCCCGGCCAGGCAGGTCCTGAAATGCTCAGGCAGGGGCTTGAAGAATTCTCCCAGCAAGGCCCACCTGCTCAGAAACCTTAGGCCCACAGCCACAAACCCACTAGCCAGGAGATGGGGGAGCAAAAGTACCCAGTGTTTCTATGCACTCCACTCTTAAAGACTCGCACATAATCCCACCATGGTGGAAGTAGTTGGGAAGGTATATCTCTCCCATCCAATAACCTCCCTAGATTTTGGCGCCAGCCCTATCATATCTCTTTTTGCTGCATCATGCTAATATTGTTCCGGTTGCTGCAGTGATGCATGCGTGCACCTATCTTCATTACTTCTCCATCCCTCCCTGTTTCTGGGGGATCTACCCTCATTACAGTCTTGCTACAATTCATGTCCATAATGACCACAATCTTACAGCTGCTGCTCTTCCCCTCCATGGCCCCGGCTATGCACTCTTCCCCTTACCCCACGCAACCCCCCTCCTGGGTCTCTCTGCCACCTCCCACCACTTCACTGTGTCTCACAGGCCTTGGGTATCTCATAGGCCACATGGAGCTTCCACCCAGGTCTATGGTCCCCTCTGCCTCATTCCCAGCCCCTTAAATTTTTTTGCCATACACCAGTGTGCTTGCCCTGGCATAGTAGTTGAAAATTGCTGCCATAGGAGGGTTAATTGCAATGTCAGTGTTAAACACTTCTGTCCTAGCACAATGCTGAGGGCTCAACAAATGAAACGTTGGTTAATTAACTCTGCCGTCATAGAAAAAAGAGGAATGATGAAAAATTTTGCACATAGATGTAGCACATGACCAGTAAGACCTGTAGGCACATGTGTTTTGTGTAATGAGTCTAAAGGAAGAATCTGATATTTTCTATAATTGTTAACATTTATTATTAACACCATTGTAGACTACCTGACAGGAATATCAGCATGAAAGTTTTCTTTTTAAGCTTGGGAACTAATAATTACTGGTAGAAACTACATGTTTTATAACAACAAGGGAAGCGAAATTTCAAAGGAATTAGTCATTTTTTTATATTTGGAACTGTGCACATATTTCAAGAGAACAGTCTAAGAAGGTATAAAACCATGTCAAAGATTTAATATCAAAATCAAATACAACTTTAATTACTCCTACACAAATATGATGATACAACATTATTTCTTGCAAAGGTATAAATGGTCAGCTCTTTACATAAAATGTTGAGTATGATTTTGACATTATCTCATTAAGTTTACATAATCAAAACAAGCCTTTCAAGGGTTAGCTTGGGGAAGAGGTGGTTCCAGGGTAGGTGAGTGTCAGGCTTCTTAATCAACCTTTCATGAATAGATTTCCTTAGTTCTGTGCTCTGGCATTTTGACTAGGTACCTTAACAAAGAGCTGTGTCTTGATAAATGTTTGCAGATAATGAGTTCAGTGGAAAGAAAGAATTCTGAAAGAACTGGGAAGCTGCTGAGTGAAAGGAATTGCCTGGGCCATACAGCACTGGCTTTTACAAGATGTGAGCTCTTGTTTCTGCTCCTGGTGCTGGGCAGTTGCCTGGAGGAACGTGTTGGAGTCTGAGCCAATACAGTGCTCTAGGCTCTGGGAACTCACTTGCTCAAATGTTATTTTATTTCAGTTTATCTACACGACACTGGTTTTAGTGTTTTCCATTTCACCAAGGAGGAAATTGAATATCTCACCCTTTAACTTAAACAAGGATACACTGCCAGGATGTCACACAGCTGGAATCTGGATTAGGCTTATATAGCTCCAAAGCTCAGCACATTTCATGACCACAGTTTACTGAGTCCTGTTCAGAGAGTGTTTCAGAGAAGAGCTACTGGGAATTGTGGATGAGACCTCTGCTAGAGCAGCAGACAGGATTTTGTCAGGAAATTTGGCACCTTGAGAGTTAATGTCATGCCAGTGTGAAGCAGCCTTGAGTGGAAAAGAAGGAGCCACCAACGTACCTTAGCACTGTCTTCAGCATTTTACAACATACTACTTCCTGATCAAAGTAGGCCCAATGCCTGTTTCTATAACTGCCAGCTAAGAATGGGGCACTGCATATTTAAGAGTTAAAAAAATATGTAACTAAGAATGTATATTACCTACAAACCCTAAAATATTTACTAGAGAATGTTGACCAAACCATGGACTACCAAATTCTTCTGTATCTTTCAGAAAAGAACAATTTGCTATAGAAAATCTGGTAAATTTGAGATTCTCAAGTCAAGATCACAGCTGAAGTCATCTGTTCTAAACAATGAGCTCATCCTCAAGTTTTATTGGATAGCTCATTAATTCATTAATTTTTATCCTCTTTATTTCAAAAAAGAATTATGCATATATAACACAAACATAATATCATAAATAGTTGAACAAAGGAAAAAATGAAACAAAAACAATAAAGGTAAAATTGGAAGTCAGGAAAAATACTGTGGTATATTAGTAATTGTATTCCCCAGTCTCCCAAATGTACTGGTGCAATAATAGTCATTTTCAGAATCTGGAAAGTTGAATGATTAATACAAATGTTTCAGGAGATGTTAATTGCTCCCCATTACATATATTCTCTAGAAAAGCTTTTTATAAAGTATTTGCTATTAAAATAATTACAAATACGAGGTCTGTCCAGAAAAAGTTGAGCCATTGTCAATATAACGAGAATTGTTTGGACAACATCAGTGTAACCTGGCAACCAAGGAGAGTGAACTGGAATGAGCTTGCATGAACAATGATGACTTCACTGTACTAGTTGGTGAAGGGTTATAGATGCATTGAGTGAGCATGTGTACTGTGTAACCATCTCTTTCAAAATAGTGAGTAGAGCAATGAATCTGCATCAAATTTTGTGTTAACAATAGTTCGCAGAAGCTATTCGGATGACTCAGAAGGCTACAGCTATGGGCAATGGTAATTGGCAGCTTCATCACGACAATGTGCCTGCTCATGCTTCACAATTGGTTCAGAGTTTTCTGATGAAACATCAAGTCACTTGGGTGACTTAGCCCCACTATGGTCCAGATTTGGCACTCTGAAACTTCTACCTTTTCCAAAAACTAAAATCACCTTTGAAAGGGAAGGGGTTTCAGACCATTGATAAGCTTCAGGAAAATACAACAGGGCAGCTGATGTTGTTTGGGAGAATTGTGTAAGGTCCCAAGGTGCCGACTTTGAAGGGCACTGAAATGTCACTGTCCTTTGTACAATGTTCCTTGTATTTTGTATCTTTAAAAAATGTCTGTATTTTTTTGTATTACATGGCTGGATACCTTCTGGACAGACCTTTGCATACGTACATTTTTCTGAGTTGGGCTTTAATTACATAGTATACATAATTCAAAGGAAACTATCTTCATTAATATCATGATTTTTGTTTCTCCCTTTCAAAGTTTCTAGTTCCATGAGATCAAGGTTTGCTACTGTAGACTACATTTTGTTAATACGAACTAAGAAATGAATATTGAGACTACCAGTTGTAAAAGGTCTCCAAAACCTGACACTATGTAGGAAATGAGGGGTGGGGGGAAGCCAATGTCTTGAAAACCATAGTATCAGCAGAAACAAGATTTTTTTTGTAGGTAGGTTTCCCATGGGTTCTATTCCTGTTTGAAACATTTGAATAGATATATAACACATTTCCTCAATTTTACTACTGCAACAGAAAAATCTTCTGTTAACTCTTCTGTTAATTAACTCTCATGGTAAAGCATGTAATAGTAAAGACAATAATGTTAAGCAGTATTATGTACAGAGAAATAATAAAAGTGATATTCAAACTCAGCGTAAGTTTCAGTCAATCATATTCATCAACTAATTTTTCTTGAATATAAGACAACTATGACTTTATTCCTCCCTATGGATGTTTGCCAGTGTTTGATAGAAAAAAAAAGAAAACATGTACAAAAATTTTTAAAAGGTGTAATATAGTGAGGAAACTACAGACAATAACGGAATCATCTACGGATGGGGCACACAATGAGTTACTATGAATGAGAAGAAAGTAGACTACATATAGCTGCATTATATAATGAAATAAACATAACAGAAGGAATGCCACTATTCATGGTGAGTCACTGCTGAAGTAACATTATCATACATTGTGAGTTGCTGTTAGTCAGACATTAACATCTTGTAGAGTTGCCTTCCTGCTATTTGATAAGTAAGTGATATGTCTATGGATAACATACAGTAAAAGAAATAATAGGATACTTTAGGGAGATGAGCAAATAATAACTTCCAAATTTGAATAAAAATGTATGTTCAAATGGATTAATGATATTTGGGTTTTCAGCCTAGTGGCTGGAAAGACCATGGTGAAGATTTAACAAAGTCTGTATTAGAAGAGTGTCTCAGAGCTAATATCATTAGAGGTATCTTTAGCATTTCAGTCTGTTGGTCACCTTTGCCAATATCAAAAATTGTGAGTCTTTGGGAACTTCAGACTGGACTCCTTATATATTTAAACCCTAGCAGGCATTCAACTTGATGTATGCCCTCTGGGAGACTTGAATATTCTCAAGGGTTTCATTGCTTATTTCTTTAGAGAGATGATCATTTACCCTGGAGACAGTTTATAAAAATAATGTAAAAAATACCTCGCAGTCTTGTTCATATATGTATTTTATAAATGTGCTTAGTATCATAAAAAGCCCCCAAGCTAGTCTTCTGTTGTTTAAATGTGCATACAAGAATGGGAGTGTTGTTTTTACATTAAATGCTATACTCTCAAGAGGTATGGTTTTCAGATTTCTCTGAAAACTGATTGAATTGACCCCAGGATCATTTTCATCCATATTCTTCCATGAAAAGTAAACTTGGTATTAGCTTCTGAAAATTACTTTTTACCTCATTATAGAAAAGCTAAAATATACCTAGGTATCTAAAAATATATACACTGTGGTCACATTTCTTGTATTTTGTCATTGTTCTGTTTCAGTACAAATTTTATTAATTGAAGTGAACACATAAGTATTATCTGAACCTTTTTCCACCAGTTGTCTTAGGGGGTAAAATTGCAGGGGAACCTATCACTTAGAAGAAAGCTAAAGCACATACACATTCCTTGCCCTCAAGAAAGTTCTATTTCTTTATCTGAACTGTATAGCCCATTTATCATCAAAAAATGGAATCTGATTGTGCCTCCTTATATCCATCAAGAGCTAATGATGACCGTATTGTCCGTAAGGAAATGATGGGGTGCAGGAGGAAGCAAGAGCTAAGAAAGTTAACTTTTTAAAAATCAAATTCAGATTTCCATGACCTGTAGACATCACTCTTCTTTCACTTAGGCCTTTTGATTGCTACAGATGTTTAGTCTTTATTTTTCATATGGAATTAGAAACAAAGAATGTAAAGCATGTCCTTTGGACATAAAGTTCTGGTATTCTGAATAAAATCTGTGTAATAATAATACTCCTGGCTTACTTTTAAACAATGCTGTCAATATATAAAGTATAATTAGTAGCATACATTTAACTTCCTCTGCAGATAGTTTACCACCTTCTATTTCCATAATATATTTTTGCCCTTCCTTAATTATTTTTATTCATTTAACAAACTCTTAAAAGATGATTGAGCTTTTAAAAATGACTGCTGTTTGTAAAAAGAATTATGTGTCCAGCTAAGACAAAACAAAATATCATACTATTTGTTTGAGTTATTTTTTTGAGAGAGAGAGGAAGAGGGAGAGAGAAAATGAAACAAAATGTCAGTTTATTTTTCCACTTACGCATTCATTGGTTGATCCTAGTATGTGCCCTGACCAGGATTGAACATGCAGCCTTGACACATTGGGATTATGCTATAACCAATTGAGCTACCCAGTAATATTTAACAAACATTTAGGGGAGCTACTAAATCCCGGGAATTGGGCCAGGATTTTTCACATACTTTTCCTAATTTTATTACAATACTGTTTAGAGATAGATGTGTTTATTCTGTAAGGGCACCCAAACTCAGATATAACTTTATCACCCTAATTGGTGGTATTGTCTGAATTCAATAAAAAATTTTGAAGTCTAGTTCTTTTTTCATTTTTAAATATCCAGAATAAATTAAAGAATATTATATTACTGGAGTTTTTGCAAGTCTCATGTCTTTAGAGGAAAGGTAAGTTAAATTTCCCAGGGGGAGAAGGAAGTTTTTCTCTTGATTGTCCTTGAAAGAGAGAGTAAAACAATAAGGAAAATTTTTGAATGACCTAATGAGTATTTTATAGTCAAATCCTTTCCAGTTGTAAAGTGTGTATCAAGCCAGAAGATCCAAACAAGGCTCCTGACAGCAGAGGCAAGAGAATGCAGTAAAATATGACAAGGTGAAATGGCAAACTTTCGATAACCATGGAGAGTTTCGTTGTCAGGGAAGGTGAGAGGTTGAGTTGTCACAGCAGGTCATATTACAAAATGAGCATCATTTGCCTACCCAGGATCATTACCCTGACATAGCTAGATCAGGGTGTCCCCACTCATGGGAGATAATTAATAGTTACAGGTGAGAGATTTGCATCTTGTTTTCTCAAAGATGCACCAAAAGGCTGTGCAGAGCTCCCAATAAATTCAGAGAAAATGTAATTCTCAGTTAAACAGCCCTTGTGATAGTATCCCATGGTATATCACAGCAAATTTCAGAAACAATTAATTGCAGATGTTGCTAACATACATATCTCTGAGAATATAAAAAAGTAAGGATTTTCCAGAGTTACTAGGTGATGTATAAATTGCACATGCTAAACTCCTTCAGATATCACAGTTTAAGGACATTCTCATTGCTTCCTGTGTATCTACCACAGTCTGTTTAGGAGGATCCTATATGAACTCTCTTCTGCTGAAATGTGTTTTTAGCTTTAATGGATTTGTTCTATTCACTGCTGGAAAGAAACTGAAAAGATGATGAAAGCTGTATCATTTTCAATTTTATAAATGGCTTTTAGCTTCGTGATAATAAATTTTGAAACCATAGTTTATAAATTTTTGTTTAAGCACATAATTCTTATTTTGTTTACTCTCAAAAGTCTTAATATAAAATGCTACTTTCATAATTCTAGACCCTTACCTGTCAGCTTGAATTAAAGATAGCTTCCTTTTTAAATATTTTAAGAAAAATCTCTCATTCAAAAGTACTAACCAAACCAGAAACCTTTGGTGCACATGTTTTTAAAATATGTACACAGGAGGATGAATAACAAAAAATCAAGAGTATATTCATCACTTTACATATGGTTGTATGAAGAATTTTAGTAACAAATAATGCTATTGATAACAATTATGGAAACTCTTATGAGAGGGTAATATGCTGTAGTGAAATGTGCAATGTACAGGCCTTGATAATTCTAGACAAATTTTTGTTATGGGCTTCAACATACTAATTAATCTGCATCAATTTTCTTATAAAATTGGAATAATTACATTTTATTGTATTTGCTAATTTAGTAACATTTTTTAATTTCATTTTTTGTTGTTGTTCAGATACAGTTGTCCACCTTTTTCCTCATTGATCACCCCTGCCTTGCCACCCCCACTCCCATAGTCAGTCCCCTCCTATTGTCCATGTCCATGAGTCCTCTATTCATGTTCCTCTGCTTTGCCCCTTCCCCTTCTTTCCCCCGTGATTGCACTTGCCCCTCCCGTCTGGTTACTGTCCATTTGTTCTTTATTTACTATCATCTCTGGTTCTATTTTGGACATTCATTTATTTTGTTCACTAGGTTCCACTTATAGGTGAGATCATATGGTATTCATCTTTCACTGTCTGGCTTATTTCACGTAGCATAATGCTCTCCAGCTCCATCCATGCTGTCACAAAGGATAAACAATATGAAAGACAAAAACCACATGATTATATCAAAAGATGCTGAAAAAGCATTTGATAAGGTACAGCTCCCATTTATGATAAAAACATTCAGCAAAGTGGGAATAGAGAGAGCATACCTCAACATAATAAAGACCATGTACAGGAAATCTACAGCCCACATCATACTCAATGGGCAAAACTAAAAGCTTTCCCAGTAAGATGAGGAGCAAGAAAAGGGTGTCGACTTTCACTGCTTCTGTTCAACATAGTATTGGAAGTTCTAGCCACAGTGATCAGATAAGAAAAAGAAATAAAAGGCATCCAAATTAGAAAGGAGGAAGTAAAACTGTCACTGTTTGCAGATGACATGGTAATGTACATAAAAATCCCTATAGACTCCACCAAAAAACTACTAAACCTAATAAGTGAATTTGGCAAAATCGCCGGATATAATGTCAACATTCAGAAATCAAAGGCATTTGTGTACACCAACAACAAAAGATCAGAAACAGAAATTAGGAATAAATGCCATTTACTATAGCAACAAAAACATAAAATACTTAGGAATAAACTTAACCAGGGAGGTAAAAGACCTATACTTAGAAAACTACACAATACTATAGACAGAAATTAAGGGAGGCACAAATAAATGGAAGCACATACCGTGTTCATGGATTGAAAGAATTAACATCATTAAAATGTCCACATTACCCAAAGCAATCTATAGACTCAACACAATCCCTATAAAAATACCGATGACATATTTCACAGATATAGAAAAATATTTCAAAAACTTATATAGAATCATAAATGATCCCAAATAGCCTCAGCAGTTTTGAGAAAGCAGAATAGTAGGAGAGATCATAATATGTGATATCAAACTATATTACAAGGCCACTGTAATCAAAACAGTCTGGTACTGGCATAAGAACAAACACATAGACAAATGAAACAGAATAAAAAAACCAGAAATAAACCCATGTCAATATTGTCAGTTAATACTTGACAAAGGGGGCAGGAACATAAATGGAGTAAAAATAGCCTCTTTAATAAATGGTGTTGGGAGATCTGGACAAGCACATGCAAAAAAGTGAAACTAGACCATCAACTGACACCACACACCAAAATAAATTCAAGATGAATAAAAGACTTAAATATAAGCCATGATGCCATAAAAGTCCTAGAGAAAAACATAGGCAGGAAAATCTCAGATATCTCACACAGCAATATTTTCATTGATACATCCCCTAGGGCAAGGGATATAAAGGAAAGAATAAATAAATGGGATTACATCAAACCAAAAAGCTTGTGCACAGGTAAACAAAACATCAGCAAAATGAAAATGGAACCAATCATATGGGAAAATATATTTGTCAATGATACCTTGGACAAGGGTTTGATGTTCAAAATATGTAAAGAACTCACATGATTCCACACCAGGAAGACAGTCCAGTTAAAAAATGGGCAAAGGGCCTGGATAGATATTTCTCCAAGAACATACAGAGGGCCCAAAAACACATGTAAAGATGCTCAACCTCAGTAACCATCAGAGAGATTCAAATTAAAACCACAATGGGATACCACTTCACACCAGTCGGAATGGCCATCATAAACAAATCAACAAACAACAAGTGCTGGTGAGGATGTGGAGAAAGGGAATCCTAGTCCACTGTTGGTGGGAATGCAGACTGGTGCAACCAATGTGGAAAACAGTATGAAATTTCCTCAGAAAAACTAAAGATGAAACTGTATTTTGTTTATTTCTAAAAAAATATATGTAGGAACTTTGAGATATGATTTACATAGAAATTTGATGATTTGCTATTCAGTATTTGTGCTAATTAACATGACAATTTTTATTGAGTAATGAGAAGAACTTTACTTGCTGTAACATCAATGTAAGTCAATGATACCCTGTGTTCTTGCATTAACAGAAGTGAGGGTCTGATGAGGCTTACTTGCTCTATGCTGTACAGACCACATACAGGGTACTGTATGTTTGTACATCTCAAAAGGCAAAATAAACACTCAAAGAAAAAGAAACTAGTTTCTAACTCTTCCCTGACATTTTTGGATAAGCCTTGCTTTTTAGCACATCCTTTATTTTGAGCTGAATTTTTTCTTCTAGTCACTTGGTCTAATTCTGTCTATTGGTGTCACCCAGAGCACATCTAACCCCCTTTTTATATAAACTGTCCTTTGTATATATGAACATAGTGACCCTACTCCAGTCACATCTTTAGATGTTCCTACTGAGTTTTCAATATCATCATTCTGGCTACCTCCCTTTGAATAACCCGGCTTTACACATCCACTTTATAGTTTAGAACTGGACACAACACTGCTAGAATTGTGGTCTGGCTATGAAGAGCAGAACAAGGCTGTCTCCTCCCTCGCTCTCTTGCTTGCAATTCTGTTAATGCAGCTCAAGCTTTAAATGAATTTTTGTAGTAGCTAGAACTGCCATTTCACTCATTCAGTTTTGCATTCATCAAATATTTAATGACTGTCTACTGAGTACAAGGCTCAGTAGGAAACAAACATTGAACAGCAAACTTATACATTTTTAGTGGATCTCCTTTAATGAAATCCCCTTATTCTTTTTCATACAAGCACTCATTAAACCATAATCTTAGGGGTTATGAAGTGTTTTTTTTTAACTATGTGTAGGTCTTTACATCTTTTCTTATTCAATTTTCACCATGTGAGATTTTATTTTATTAAGATATCCACTCCAAAAATTGTGTATGGTGTGTCAGCATTTGGGGGAGTTTTCCGCCTGACTTTCTGCATTTCAGGTGCTGCTGTGTTAGGCATTCGTCCATCAACCTTCCCTTGAGGATATCCTGAAGCTACAATGGAATAAGGAATAGTAAACTTATATGGCATTGTCTCAAAATAATATTGCTGGCTTCTGGGTGAAGACCCAAAAGAATGAGACTGCCACGAATTGCTATTTAATGGATCTGAACAGTGGGAATCTGGGGTTTCATGGTCTTATCCTTCATATTTCTCTCCAATATTTGCTATAATAAAATGTAGTAAAAGTGAAAATATTCAACTCCTGACAAGTGATAGAAAGAAGAAATACCCAGGTGATGACGGCATATAATAGAGGGATTTGATATAGCCATGGAAGTCTAGAATGGTTTCTTACAGGAGGTGACATTTCAGAAGGTGAATGGGAGTCATATGACTTAGAGAATCAAGAGCAAAAGATTCAAAAACTCTGTTACAGAAGGAGCAGTACCAGGTGTGAGAGATAAAGAGAGCCCATGTGGCCAGAGGGTTTGTGAGTGGCCAGTGGGAGCTGGGTAGTAGATGCCACTGGAGAGTATGACAAGGCCCAGATGAGGAGTGATCTTTGTCCTAAAAGCAGTAGGATGCCATTGAAGGATCTTATGCATATAAGTGACAAAATCTTGTTTTCTTTTTGAAAAGATTGCTCTGGATGCTGTGTGAAGACTGATTGCTTCAGGGCTAGAATAGTGCAGGTGCACTAATTAGATTCTGCCGTTTCTCCCGAAAACATTTTGTTACATTAGGACCCTAAAGCTTTAGCTGTTTTTGGTTTAGACCAGTGATTTTCAACTGTTGTGCCTCAAGAATTTAAAATCCTGCAATACCTAATTATTTAGTCAGGGGTACCCACCTCATTTTCCTTAGATTGTCAACTACAAAAATGACAACAGCCAACACAACAGTAGTCATCCAGTGTGAATGAATCAAAATTATACCAATTTTTGTCAAATTGACAAATTATATATATATATATAGCTTTATATATATATATATATGCTGCAAAATATAGTATTTAGTTTATGCATGTCATGAGATGAAAAAGGTTGAAAATCACTGGTTTAGACAAATAGCCTTCCCTGTTGATCTTACCACTTTTTATATCCTCTAATCCTATGCTCTCTGCAGCTCCCCACTGTCTTCCTAGTGCAAGGCTGCTTCATCTTCTCTCTGGAGTAGAAAAAACCTGTACTCTCCAGCTGCATCTACCACTGAGGAGTGTTCTTTGCCTGGGATGCTTACCCTGCAGTCATCCTTTTAAAAATGTATACCCTATGAATTTTGGGGACTAGAATGTTCTGGCTATTACATTTAACTTAATCAAATCCTACAGTTCCTAATGTGAGTGGTAGCATTGCCAAATAAAATACGGGGCATTCAATTAAATCTGAAATTCAGATACACAATGAATATATTTGTAGTTAAATATACCTTAAAAATTGGAACATACTTATACTAAAATATAGAATATGAAATATTTGGGATATATTGCTATTAAAATATTTTGTTTATCAGAAATTCAAATTTAACTGGCCATTTTGTTGTTTTAAATATATAGCTGGCAATCCTAGGTAGAAAGCAGGTTAATGTCTGCTAATACAAATTTTGTGTCTGAATGACTATACTGTTCATTTCAGGAATGATGGAAAAACAGTTATATAAACATAATTCCAAATATAAAAGTTAAAATGCAGTATTACATTTCCATTTTATGGAATATCCATGGAATATTACTATATACAACACAAGCATTGTTTTGCATATAAAGATAGAAATATGAATTTTTAATAAGTTGACAATCAGTTTATACTTGCTTATGTTAATAAAGGCTTAACAAACTATTTAAAGAATATTGGCTTGGGGTGAAGCCAGCCTGGAATCTCATATACATACATCCAGACTTCCATTCAATAAACACCTCACTTGGACCGTGCCTAATCCTGGGTCTTTCCTTCGTTCTTTCTCACTGTTAACGTGAGCAGAGACTTACACAATCCCATGATGAAGGGGTGAGCCAACAGTGGTTTTCCAGATGAAAAGTAAAAGTCTCTGTACAAAAATTCCAGGAAGGGTTCATTGTAAAGTTACATAAAACTAATATTTTCTCATCTCCCGCCTTGCCTTTCCTGACACTATTACTAGACTTACCTTGTTGATCTGTCGATTTATCGCACTGAGAAGGGGATGCAAGTTCTGCAGTTAAAAAGCAATTCAGAGGACATCCAATGCATTATTTTAATAAACCCTGAAATATTTATGAATAAAATATTGAACTTTAACATAAAATTTTATGATTGTAGGATATGTTTAAGGCACTGTCTTTAGGTCTCTTGAAAATGAGCATAAATGTGCCAGTCCTGCTTGATAATAATTCTGAGAAAGAGCTTCTGTAATGTTTTCATGAAAACAGTTCCTCTAATTACACTGACTTTATAAGGAAGTTATTTATATGGCTTTTGTGATATCTAGGCATTTCAACTACTTTATAATATATAATATTAAAAGTGCTACATATCAAGCTGTGCTTTGAATTTTTACTCTATTATTATACTAGAACTAAGGTTACCAATTTATATATTTATTGATGAAATACATTTTAAGTGAAAATGCTTAATTTATTTTTGAATGCAGAAACACATAATTAAATTTTTTTTGCTATTGTGAAAATAGTCATGTGAATAACCTGGATCCACGTTCTGGAATTTAATTTTTTAATGAATATTGAACTGTCATTATACCTTTAAGTGCTTTGGTTTTCATATGCAACACCTAAAACCTTGGGAACAATATAATTATACAAATGAAAATTATTGGGGAATTAAAATGTTTTTATTAACATAGTATATTTAAATTATAAGAACCTGCCCTTATGAAATCCAGAAAGGATTACTTAAGGCTCTTGTGTATAGTACATACATTATTAATGTAGGAGATGAGGGAATGAAGATGGATACATCTAATCGTGCAAATGGCGGTGACAGATTATGTGTGATGAAGTTTTAGCAGCACTTCTGCTGAGTAAATAAATGAGTCATTAAGAAGCAAATTTTGGCAAACTCCAACTAGAAAATGAATTATGAGGAAAGTTCGAATGTAAAAAATAAAACAAATTTTAATCTATAAACAAAATTCTGTTTTCCTAATGGATAAGCTCTGTCTACTTCATATAGCTATGCAATTTTCCTAGAAATTCTAGAAATATTGGTGATAAGTGAGAAATGGTGGAAAAGAAAACTGAAAAATTAAGGTGACACCAATGAGGATTACATTTGAGGCATAGTATAATGGAGACCAGATGGAAGGACTATTTTCTATGTTGACAGACTGCTTCCAGACATCTCCAAATGAAATAATTGCTATTGTTCTTTTAAAACAGCCAAGCATAAACAGGTAAGTTAGCCAAAAGCTAATTCATCCAATGACCAGCTTAGTTGTCTCTTTTGAATACAACTATTAGTTTTAGTTGACCAGTTTTCCTTTCATCTTCATAACATACTTAAGGTAATATTTAATGTCCTCTGATTCCCAACCATGTTGCAGTAGCTGGACATCCAGAAATAGAGTGGGATTGAAGGGCAGAGAAACATATTTGTGAATATAGAGAATGTTTCCAAATATAGTCTTCATGAATATATTGAATATATTTTTATTCTTTATCAACATATTTTTCATATATATTCCCTAAAAGAAATATTAAGTTATACTAAGTGAATTTATCTTTTGGAGAATAGATTGTTATGAAAATACTTTAGCACTTTATATTTGTATAACTAAATATGTTCATGAGTAATAATACTAAGATATTAGAATATCAACAATTTCATATGGTCCATTCTAATTTTCATGTCATTCATGAAGACAAAAATGAGAGAATATAATTAGAATTCTGTGCACATATATAGAATTATATTTGCATACTGCAATTATATATGTATATCAGAATTATAAATAGAAGAGCAAGTGAGCATTGTGAGATAATATTGGTCAATATTGGCCAACTTCTGTGGAATCCTACATTTGTTAAAACGTTTTCTTCTCCTGTTTAAAGGAAATATAAAGAATTAAGTTTTTTAATAAGAGCAGAATAAATTTAGTTAGCTATTGTCTCGGAACTAACAGTTTATAATCCTTTCTGGATCGTACCTATATTGGCTAGATATTCATCAGGAATCATGATTTTAGTGCAAGGTTGATTTAGAATTTTTGTTACCACTATAATGCTGAAATAGATTTGCAGATTCACCCTGTATTAAAACAGTCGTACACAGGACCTCATCAAAATAAAAAGCTTCTGCATGGCTAAAGAAAATAACAACAAAATGAAAAGGGAACCAATGGTATAGGAAAATATATTTGTCAATGATACCTCGGACAAGGGTTTAATCTCTAAAATATATAAAGAACTAACATGACTCCAGTTCGGGAAGACAACCCAATTTAAAAGATGTGCAAGGGACTGAACAGACACTTCTCCAAGGAGGACATATAGAGGGCCCAGAGACATATGAAAGGATACTCAGCTTCACTGGCTATCAGAGAAATGCAAATTAAAACCACAATGAGATACCACTTCACACCAGCCAGAATGACCATCATAAACAAATCAACAAACAACAGTGTTGGTGAGGACATGCAGAAAAGGGAACCCTAATACACTGTTGGTGGGAATGTAGACTGGTGCAGCCATTGTGGAAAATAGTATGGAATTTCCTCAAAAAAGTAAAAATGGAACTTTTGACCCTGCAATCCCACTGCTGGGATTATACACTAAGAATCCTGAAACACCAATTCAAAAGAACCTTTGCCCCCCAGTGTTATAGCAGCACAATTTACAATAGCCAAGTGTTGGAAGCAACCTAAGTGTCCATCAGTGAATAAGTGGATCAAAAACTATGGTACATTTACACAATGGAATACTATGCAGCAGAAAGAAAGGAGATCCTACCCTTCATGACCACATGGATGGATCTGGAGAGTATTATGCTAAGTGAAATAAGCCAGGTGGTGAAAGACAAATACCATATGAGTTCACCTATAAGTGGAACCTAATCAACAAAACAAATAAGCAAGGTATGGCCAGAGACATTGAAATAAAGAACAAACTCACAGTAATCAGGGGGCAGGGAGAAGAGGGATAATAGGGGAAAAAAGGGGAAGGGTCATCAAGGAACATGTATAAAGGACACAAGGACAAAGCCAAAGTGGGTAGGATGGAGGGTGGGAGGCTAGGATAGGTTGGGTGGGGCAGATTGCTCAGGGGGAAAATGGAGACAACTGTATTTGAACAACAATTAAAAATAAAAAAGAACCGAAAAGAAACAGAACAATCCACAATCGTATACATTAAAGTCCTTCATAGTGTTTGTGTATGTGTATACAACTAATATTTCTTTAGTGTAGTAGGATGATGCAAGCTAAAAGAGTGGAGAAAATGCATACTAAGGTAAAAATACATAGTAAGATATTCATATTTTGTGTATACAATTTATAGATTTCCAGATAATGCTATTCAGTAAGCAAATACTAAAGTTTGAAGAAGAGAAATTTGGAGTTTTTAAAAATTATTTTCTTTGAAAGATTTAAGAAAGTGTACAGTACATGCATACCTTAGAGGCAATAACACATTGCAGTAGTCAGAATGGAACCCTTAGTGCTTCCCACCCCATGGATGATGGAGTACACACTGTCATGCTGTGAGTAGCTCAGTTACAGCTTTGTCTGGCTACTCCAGTGTGCTGTTTGAATATGGTTATTTTCTATGTGTGTCATGATGTGAGCAACATGGGAAGCACTGGCTAGATGACACTAATGAATAATTTTATTTCTGGGTTCAGGGATCAGGGGACCATTTCTCCCAATCTGATGTCCCCTAGGAAAAAGTCATAAAAAGACCACACATCAATGAACCATTTACTCTTTGATATTCCAAAGAGGATCAAAAGAGCTTCTTAGTTAACATTTATTAATTGAGATCAAATTCACAGAAAAAGGACAGTGTTCAGAGAAAGTGACAACATAATCAGGGAACAACCCCTGTGCTTCCATCATATTGTTGGAGGGGGGCAACCCCCCAAAAACCCTAGAATTATGTTCTGGAGGGTGGGCCCCTTGGAGTACAGGCTTCCCCTCCTAGGTGGGTGTTCTAGGAACCCATCTGTATCAGTGTACCAGCTGGCATTGTTATGAGAGGCTGCATTCAGCTTCAGGGAATTTTTTTTTGAAGACTCTTTCAACGTGTTTGCCCATTTCATGACAGGTGATTTATGAGCGTGCTTGCCCGCACCATTCTGTGTTCAGCAATTTTTTACCAAAAATGGCATGATCCCCCTGTCCAACCCTCCCTATTCACCCAGTCTCACCCTGAGTGACATTTTTTGTTTGTTTCTCCAGATGAAAAACAAACAAAAATGGCAGAAGCACTAAAAGGCATCAAAGTCGATGAGTTCAAAAACTGTTGAGCAGTGAAAAAAGTGTCTCAATAGGCATATTGCATCAAATGGAGAGTACTTTGAAGGTGACTGAAGTTTTAACCTGGAAAAATAAATACATGTGAGAGATGTGTAAAATCAACCAGCCTAAGGCTGAGATCCTGGGCATCTATTTTAATGAGTGATTTTTTTCATAACAAAACTGGGAATGAAATCTCACAGGTCTAAATAATTAATAGCCTCTAGTTTTCTTGATTTCTAGATTTGGTATTTTCTGGGCTTTCATTTGAAAGGCAGAAGACAAGACGTGGCACTGATCATTTCACTAAAAATAAAGATGCCTCAAATCTGGTAGAACTTTGGTCTGAGTGAATAAACATACTGAATTACAAAAAAACATTCAAGAAAAGAGCGTTATTCATTTTGAATGCATATAGTTACTCATATCTAATTATTTTTTATGAAACATTCTTATTTTATTTTTCACTCTTGCTTGATAAACCATTTAGGTAGAATTTATTTGGAAAAAAATCCTCAGTAAAATTATAAATTAGGAAAGTTATGTTTCCCAACATCCTAAAGTATTGTTATCCGTAGTCAATTAAATAAAAAGTATACATAAAAAATAAGCTGTGAATATCAATACACACAGAATATAAATAACTCAATTAAAATTTTGATTAATAATCTCTGGTTTCTGATTCACTTTTCTCATCTTTGAGTAAAGTTACTCCTTTCATAAGGCAAATATGAAGAAAATATAAAATCATAAAGGAGCTATTTTTATCACAGCAAAGAAAATGAAGGAGTAGGGTAAATGTTGTGGGTTGTAAATTACATTTAAAATACACACAGTGGAAAAATTAAATTTAAATAACTCAGGATAAGTGTTTTTTAACTTTACAAACAGGTTATGTGGTCTGAATCAGTTAACTGTTGGGGCATGGTGGAGAGACATTCTCCCAAACTGGCAAACTAAATTTATTATTCACTTAATCCCTAGACTATCTATCATTTCTTAGCAACAAAATGTAAAATAGTTAAGAATATGTAAACAATAAATTGAGAACAAAAATTCACTGGTCATGAATTGAAATTAATTACTTAGTTTTGCATCATCTTGCCAAAACCACAAGGAGTAGCACTGTTATAAATGGCAAGAGAATAAGCTGTGATGTAAACAGATAATAACTGCAAGCATCTATCACCAAAAAAAGTTGCCTATAGCAATTCTGACCTCAGGTTTTTCTTGAACCTTGGACTTCTGCAATGCATTACCTGTCAATTTCAGCGGGGTGAGAAAAGTGGTCTCACAGTTTTCACTTAAACACTCTTAGATGAAATAGTAATATACTTTGCACAATTTGTGGTATTCATTAAGTGGAAATAAATTAGGTTTCTTTACCATTGTTTATGAGATATGAAAAATAGTTAACTATATAGGGTCTTGTGTTAAAACTGGAAAATTTAAAAGGAAAAATCATTATTACCTATACAAACCATGTATATAATTTTTCCAGGCTATTTTTAGTTTTTTTTTAATGAAAACTTTTTCTAAATTAATTGGCTGTGCTATATGTTTTGTACTAATCAATGGGAAATTTCTACTGGGTATTTTTTAAAACTTTTTTGGCACAATTATAGGTGACATTTAGATTTTGGTTTGTCTTTACTTGGAGAATTTATATGCAAAAAATCCTGAAATAGTTGGAACAGAAAAACTGAACATCCATTTCCTGGGAATGTTGTGGCTCTCAGGAGGTAGCGTGTAAAGTACTGACAGTTTTACTAAGTGTATATTTTGAAATAAGCATTTTCTTTCATAGTGTGTCTGACATTTTTTTTTTAATCCCGATCTACCTGACCTTGCTGCTTGAATTTCTCTGCAAACTCTTATCCTGTTCTGCTCATGCATTTAACCAGCCCCTATGGTCTCCTTTTTGCTTCTTTCTCTGGTCTGGATCCTGTTGCCCATTCTATTCAGTTGGCTGTCAGTACTTGCAGGTGATATTTATTTTCTTTTTTTCTCATTCAGACTCACTCCAAATGCTTATATTTAGTGAATTTTGGATATTAAAATTTGGTTCCATCCACCAACTTTCCTGCAGACTTTTCATAGAACTCTTTATGAGATCTTTGTTTAAAAAAATAAAAATGTTGTTTTGATTTCATAACTTCATATTCTTGATTTTTGCCTTTTTTCTATACTGTTCCATTTGGGATTTAATTGTGTTACTGATACATCCATAGTACGAGGGCAGGGAAAGGTACCGAATCCTAGCAAGCGGGGGTTCACTGATGTCACACTAAGCATCTTTCGTGATGCTTATTAATTCTGCACCTGAGTTCGGGTAGTAAGAATATTGTAAATGGAGAATGGAAGAGGTAACTCTTCCATTGCATACTTAAGATGAACATATCATCATAACTGGGGAATATAAAAATCAGTCCATCAACAAGATAGGCATTTTACTCATATACCATATATCCGCGGAGTTAGCAGTATCTTAGTGTTTACAATCAGGTTATAGAAGTGACCTTTTTTGTTAGCCATGTATAAGTATTAAACTAGCAGATACTTATTTGATGTGGTTGTTTTCCTCACCGAATTTTAGTAGAAATATATGTGTGATTTTCAAGCCAGGCCAGAGTTATGAAGGCTCTACCTGGGAGGCCTCACAGGAACCCTGCCCTTCACACACGATACTGGCTGCACAGTCGTTGTAGTCCCGAAGGGACTTGCAGTCAAGGACTCAAACCCTGATGGCTGGCCATGCTCTTTCCCATATTTTCACTGATAGCTCAGGTGCCCTCATCCCTAGATTTGTTTATTTGAGATCTTTGCCTTGGGCAGAAGTCGTCTTCACACACCTGTCAACGTCTTGCGGGGTGAGGGAGAAACCTTAAAGACACTTTTCCATATTCTGAGTCAGTACCCAGTGCTTTCCCACTCCTATTCTTTTCCGATCCCCCAGCCATAAAATTGCTGGAGATTTTCTCATTCGGGCCTTCAACAGAGGTGACCCTTACACCTGCACTGATCCTGGACCAGTGTGTCTGTTCCATAGTGCAAAATGGAACACAGTCAGTGTTTCTTCAGGTATTAGTCTCTTGCTTACTTATCAAAGTAAGTGATTAAAAGCCTATCTCTTTTTTAAAAATATTGAAATTATTGGGGTGACATTGGTTAATAAAATCATATAAGTTTCAAGTATATAATTCTATAATACATCACCTGTATATTTTATCGTGTGTTCACCATCCCCAAGTCTCTTCATGTCACCATTTATCTCTCCTTTACCCTTTCCTACCCCCAACCCCCTTTCCTTCTGGTAATCTTCATACTGGTGTCTGTGTCTATGAATGTTTTTATGTGTGTGTGCTTAATCCCTTCATATTTTTTACCCATCCCCCTAAACCCCCTCCCCTGTGACTGCTGTCAGTCTATTCTCTGTATCAGCCTGTTTACACTTTGTTTGCTGGTGTATTTTGTTCATTAGATTCCACATATAATTGAAATAATACGGTATTTGTCTTTCTCTAACTGGCTTGTTTTACTTAGCATAATACTCTAAAGGTCTATCCATGCTGTCACAAAAGGTAAGATTTTCATTTTGTTTTTACAGCTGAGTAGTATTCCATTGTGTAAATATAAAAGTGCCCATCAGTAGAGTGGATTAAAAAAAGCTTAGCTCTTTTTTACGTATGGTTCGTTGCTTTAATTGGCTCCTCCTACATTGCTCTGCTCAGTTCTCTCTGTTCTAGCCCAACCAAGCTCCTAACAGATATACATATTAAAAAATAAAAATGATTCAAGATGTACATGAAGATGTACATTCTTAATTTATTTATTTAAATGATATAATTTTTATAATTAATTTTTATATTTAAGAATTTAGGCCTAGGTAAAGTAACCTACACTTTGTTCACACCCCTCTCAAGCCAATTATATTTCCTAAAAGTAACTTATTATAATGTTTATTTTCATTAACATGAAGAAGTGCAAAAAAGGAGATATCCTTTGTTAGCTAAGCTAAGTTGGTGATTTCAAAATGAAATTAATAAGAAAGAATTCACTGTTGATATTTTGCATTCTTAGATTGTTAATAGAAATGTTGCTATCATAAATGAAAATCAATTATTGTACAAAAGGTTAGCTTCTTTAACAAGTTTCATTTAATTTTAATAGAAGCCTAACAACCTACATGCTTTAATGTTTCTGCAGGTTTAGAAATTTAACAATAAAAGCATACCCTATGGCTACAGCATTTTTGTGTTATATTTTGAAGGCCACCTCTTATGGGATTTACACACTGATTAAACAAGTTTTCCATCCATTTAAAAAAACACATAAATGAAAGAATGAATGAATGAATGAATGAATGAATGAATGAATGAATAAATAAATAAATAAATAAATAACAGATTCACATTTGTATTAAGAGATCACCCAGGTAGCTGTGTGGGTAATGATTTGAGGTGAAAAGTAAAGGGCGAGAGATAGGGCAGACTTGGGATTGCATTAGAAAATGTGTTAACTTTCATGTTTATAGCCTCACAAATGGTAAGCACTAAGGATATGTTAAACTGTTATGCTTCTCCCTTAACGGCTTATAGCCCATAAGTCAAGCTCTTATGCACTGCAAACTACCCCTGCCCTATGCCCGTCCCTCAGGTCACTAGCAGCCTCACCATTCATGATGTAGTAAGAAGACGTCACTGGGATCATGTCACACTTCTACCTTCTTGGTCTTTCTATTCTTCTTGGATTATCTTTGTTCCTATTTCACCTGGCTGAATTCAGTTTAGGCCTCATCACCAAGAAACCTTTTCTTAAACCCAGTAGGGCTGAGTGTACCTGCTCTAGGTTTGTTCAAGACTCTGAGCATTTCTTTGGTTCACTGTGCAACAGGGCAATTGAGAGTCTTGGTCTCAGATAGTTTGAGTTTAAATTTACAATCTGTCTTTTACTATTTGAGTAAACTTAACCCCTCTAAGCTTGCCAGTCCATTCCTCATCTGTAAACTGGGGATATTTATAATAATAGTACTCACAGAGGATTAAGTTAATGTTTATAAATTACTTTGGCATGGTACCTTGTACATCTTAAGTATGCAATAAATATTAACATCATCATCATTATCTTTATTAAAGTATTTTCTGCATGATTTTCGAATTATCATTGTGATATATCTGTCTCCTAATACATAGATTGCCTTTTCCCATTAAGGCGGAGATTCTTTCTTGCTGCCCATTGCTTATTTCTCAGATTTATCTAATAACAAGTCAGTAAGTGTTAGAAGTCTATCAGATTCGTTTAAATTATTGAGATCTTTGCCTTGGGCAGAAATTAGTATGCTATTACTAAATACATTAGTATGTTATGAAATCAACAGGTGCTCATTCTAGTATGGAATGTCAGGATACTGGAATTATCTCCTCTTAGGAAAGCCAGAAGGGCGGTTTCTTCTGCCTTCCAAGGTGGTAGTCTTGGGCTTCTGTCAGCCGCTCATAAGTCCTGGAAGGGAAATGGCACATGATGCTTTTACCAATCAATTATGTGCCTTCAATCAAACTTTTAAAATTTAATTCTAAACAAAGACAAAATGAGTGATTTAAAAAATATTTTCTCATTCAAGTATCTTAAGGTTTATGCATTTTTAAATTTATCCAAAGTCAACATTGTCAAATAGAATAAATCAGTTTCCTTGGATATGACCTTTGCATCTTGTCTTTAATAATATCACTTCTTTAAAAAGACTTCTTTTATTTATTTTTAGAGAGAAGGGAAGGGAGGGAGAAAGACAGGGAGGGAAATATCAATGTGTATTTGCCTCTTACACACCCCCAACTGGGGACGTGGCCTGCAACCCAGGCATGTGCCCTGTCTGGGAATTGAGCCAGTGACCCTTTGGTTTGCAGGCCTGCACTCAATACACTGAACCGCAAAAACCAGGGCTAATAATATCAAATTTTTGTAGCAAAATAAAAGTGTTGAATGGCTATAAGACTTGTCAGTTCTATAGACGAAATTCCAGAGTTTAAATTTAAAACCTGAATTAAGTACACTAGATATGGATAAAAATTTACTATAAAATTTCATTATCCAGACTCTAGGTGAATTAAATATTACTTTTAATTTTTTCTCTTCTTGTCATTTTTGCATTGTTTAATATTTCTTCATTTTTTTGGAATGAGCATTCAGCATATGATAAGGGAATATACAACTTTATGATGCATATCTACAACATTTTATTTTTCACAGTGATATTATTAATTTTAAAGTATTTGCCTTAAGAACAGATGCATAGATCAATGGAACAGAATAGAGAGCCCAGAAATAAACCCATGACTCTATGGTCAATTAATATTTGACAAAAGGGGCAGAAGCATAAAACAGAGTAAAAATAGCCACTTTAACAAACGGTGTTGGGAGATCTGGATAGTCATGTGCAAAAAAAATGAAATTCAACCACCAACTTACACCAAACACAAAAATAAACTCAAGGTGGATAAAATACTTAAATATAAGTCGCAACACCATAAAAGTCCTAGAGGATAACATAGGCAGGAAAATCTGATATTCCATGAAGCAGGATTTTCCCCAATATACCCCCAAGAGCAAGGGACATAAAGGAGAGAATAAACAAATAGGACTTCATCAAAATAAGAAGCTTCTGCATGGCTAAAGAAAACATCAGCAAAATGAAAAGGGAACCAACAGGATGGGAAAATATGTTGGCCAATGGTACCCCGGACAAGGGTCTGATCTCCAAAATATATAAAGACCTTACATAACTCTTCTCCAGGAAGACAAACAACCTAATTAAAAAATGGGCAAAGCACCTGAACAGACACTTCTCTAAGGAGGACACACAGAGGGCCCAGAGGCATATAAAAGGATGATTAACATCACTAGCCATTGGAGAGATGCCAATTAAAACCACAATGAGATACCACTTCACACCAGTCAGGATAGCCATCATAAACAAATCAACAAAGAACAAGTGCTGGCAAGGATGTGGAGAAAAGGGAACCCTAGTGCACTGTTGGTGGGAATGCAGACTGGTGCAACCACTATGGAAAACAGTTTGGAATTTCCTTAAAAAACTAAAAATGGATCTACCTTTTGACCTAGCATTTCCACTGCTGGGATTATACCCTAAGGATCCTGAAACACCAATTCAAAGAACCTTTGCCCCCCAATGTTCATAGCAGCACAATTTATAATAGCCAAACGTTGGAAGCAACCTCAATGCCCAACAGTAAATGAGTGATTCAAAAAATTGTGGTGCATTTGCACAATGGAATACTGTGCAGTAGAAAGGAAGAAATAACTCCTACCCTTCGCAATAGCATGGATGGAACTGGAAAGCATTAGGCCAAGTGAAATGAGCCAGGTGGTGGAAGACAGATACCACATGATCTCACCTATAAGTGGAACCTATTAACAAAATAAGCAAACAAAATATAACCAGCAACATTGAAATAAAAAACAGAGTAATCAGAGAGGAGGAGGGTGGGGGATGGCAGGGGAAAGGGAGGGGAAGGGTCACGAAGGAACATGCATAAAAGACCCATGGACAAAGCCAAATGAGGGAAGGATTGAGGGTGGGAGGTGGGTGTGAGTGGGGCTGAGAAAAGTGGTTTTGGAAAAATGTTGTCCCCCCCAAAAATAATATGGTCAGGGGAGGCTGAGAGTAGTGTGAGAAATTAAGAAGCCAAAGAACTGGTGGGTGCATTCCATGGACATGGACTAAGAGTTGTGGAGGTGATGAAATGGGGTTCAGGGCAGAAAGTGTAAAGGGGGAAAAATAGGACAACTGTAATGGCATACTCAATAAAATATACCCCCCAAAAAATAAATAAATAAGAAAAGGGGAAAAATAAAATATTTACCATTCTTCTCTAATAAGATATATAATGTTAGAAACTTTATTATGTTGAAGTTATTAGAAAAGATATTTATAAAAAGATAGAGATATTTATCATCATGTTATCCCTAATTTATCTTTTCTCTGTCTTTGCTCATGCATGTGTCTTGACATTTCATTTCAGGCACAGGTAAATCCCTCTCCTCCATTCCTCTGTTAAAGACTTACAGTGAGATCAAAAGGTTCCGTGGGTGTACTAGCTGGGTGGCTCAGTTGGTTGGAGCATCATCCCAGACACCAAAAGGTTGTGGGTTTGATTCCTGGTCAGGACACATACCTGCGCTGCAGGTTCCAGCCCTGGAAAGGACACATATATGAGACAGCTGATCAATGTTTCCCTATTTCTCTGTCTCTCTCTGCCTTTCTCTACCCCCTCCTCTCTCTCTCTAAAATCAAAAACATATCCTCAGGTGAGGATTATAAAAACAGAGCCATGGGCAAAGAGGAAGTGCTGCCTTGGAGAATTTAAAAATAGCGAAGAATTTGAGTGAATACTACATATTTTAAAAGATGTGTGAGACACTGCAAAACATTCAAGTGAAAATGGAAAGGAGCATCGCTCGAGATGCTCAATGGATGGGAAGAGAAGGTGAGGCATTTTTTTCTTTATCTAAATAATCTCATTATAATCACCCTGTGTTATTGAAGCTCACCAGGAAGGGTCAGCACATGGCCATTAGCGTGAGGCAGCCATGCCTTCCGTACCCACCTGCTCTTGCTATTTTCTTGGAGCTTCACCTTGGTAAGTTAATTCAGACGTTTTACCATGTAGCCATCTGCTTACGGGGTGATTGTGAATAATGTTACAGAAGTTGTAAATCTGAAGAATCCTAAAACATTTCATGTAAATTTTAAGGTTTCTGGGAAAGGTCTTGTTTTAACCAACATTATTTCATTTATGTGAATTCAGGAGTTCAGGTAGAGCTCATCTTCAAGCTGATTACACAAAATATTTTCTGAACCGAAGGCAATAAACTATCAGTATATTTGGTTATATTGAGTCTTATCCAGTTCCCATGTGTAAGAGTAATTTAAACATAGCCAGGCAAATTCATTTATTTAGAAGTCCCTGGGAAACACACATTTTGTTGAAATTCCTAAGAGCCTAGTTGAAAAAAGAATTCAGTTGGGTGATATGTTTCAGGGGTGGCTATCTAGTGATTAACATTTTGGGACAATTTGGAATCAGAAGTGAGAGCATGGGAAAATTATTTTATTTTATTTTATTTTATTAAACTGTCTTAAGACGTTACCAAGTTAAGTCCATGTTTGAATGGTGATTGAGTTAACGCACAACATAGAGACAAATAAGTTTGAAAGATAGTTATTTGGTGACTTGAAAAATTTGAGATCATAAAAAATGTTTCAGTGTCACATTAGTTACTCACTGTACACAAAGATATTTTATGGAAAAAAAATCATTTCCTAAACTAAACTAAATTTGGGGGATTTTGATAAAATTTCATAGACAGAAGACCCTGACAAATACATTGGCTAATGATAAAAATAAATAATTAGGTTCCTAAAATAAAATGTATTAAATTGTTTTGTGTAAGCTACCTGTCTTGGAACTAGCTGCTGCCACCCTGGTGTTTATCCAGAGGGATTATTGCCCAGATATCCATTCTTCTGGCTCTTGGACTATCCATGAGGCTTTAATAAGTATTACATGTTACCTTCTTCTGATGATCTGTTCTGAAGCACTATATTTAATGATTGGTAAATTTTGTGTCAGCCACCTTGGTAATACAAATACTGCAAATTAATGTTTAGCAAAAGTGTATTTAAGAGAATAAAAAAAAATGGCCCTGGCTGATGTGGCTCAGTGGATTGAGTGCTGGCCTGTGAATCAAAGGGTTGCTGGCTCGATTTCCTGTTAAGGTACATGGCTGGGTTGTGGCCCAGGGCCCCAGTACAGGGTGTGCAAGAGGCAACCACACATTGATGTTTCTCTCCCTTTTTTTCTCCCTCCCTTCCCCTCTCTAAAAATAAATAAATAAAATCTCAAAAAATATAATCAAAATATAAAGTTAAATTTTAACAAAGCCATGAATTGCTACAGCTGAAGTAAAAATGTCCTATGAAAATGACTTTAATATCCCTGAGTACATTATAGCTATTACCTAAACTGGGATTAGACACCCCACTATGCTGAACCTTAAGCCTAAATAATTTATAAAATAGAATTATTTTCTAGAAAACTAGTAGCAACAACCTAAAACTCAGAGGACTTGGTGGTACTATATTTAGTTCTAGGGAAGCCCATTCATTCTCCTTTTAGACATGATGACCATCAACACTTACTTTTAGACATGTTTTTATCAGACATGATGTGGAGATCCCACCATGGGTTTACCATTCATTGTTGTGGGTCAGAGATGCTTACTTTCCACCAACCTCCCTGCAGGAATGGTAAATGGTAAACATTATCTTCAAGTCCTGGAAGAAACTGTGGATATGCTTAATCACACCTCATCATATGCAGACTTCTGACCCTATTTTTTTTCTTTCTCTTCTTTCAAAAAGTATTTTAATGTGGTCATTGAGCCAGACTTGTTCAGATTCTAACTTATTCACCCCTTGGAGGCTATCTCTCAGGGGCAGAGTGTTAACAATAATTATACATACACCACAGGATTCTTGACATCACTAAATGAAGTTATCTACACAAAATGTTTGGTTAGCAGCATTTGGTACAAAGTAGGCAGTATAAAAATATTAGTTATTGTAATCTCATTTGTTCTTCTTCCTTGTTCTTTCCAATAGTACCTAGAGACATTAATCAAATTATATCAGGACAATTACAAGTACATGTAAGAGATAATACTTATAGCAGATGCATGAAAGGTTTATCTAAAATGAATTGTTGGGTTTAAAGAGATTCTTAGCCTACTCTAAAAGTTAAGAAAAAATAGATTTTACCTTAGAGATAGTCTATATCACTTCTACTAGAATATATTTTAAAATTCACTCTTTAAAAATCTCCATTTTTTGTATATGGACATTTTATTAATATAATCATGTGACAAAAAAACTGAAGAGGTAAGTAGTAAATATATCTTACATTTAAAAATTATCAAGAATTTCTGGATTGTATCCTCCTTCTCTGTTTCAGGCAAAACTCCTTTCTATATTCGTAAAAACTGCAACATTTTGTCTCTTCATCTACCACTGAACTAGAACAAATTTAAAACGATTGCTCAGGTTATTAAATTGTTTTTTAAAAGTATGAATTATGTCTAGGTCTTATTTGGTATCTTTTTTTCTTCAAGGGATTTTTATATAAATGTACTTTCAACATTCACTTCAATGACAACTAAAATGCTGTCACAGTGTTTCCAAGATGCTGTCAATGCATTTTGTAGAAAATAACATTATAATGTCAGTGCACAACTGAGGAACTTACATAGAGTTGGTTTGGTTGTATCATAAATTCAATGAAAAATGCATATTTATAGAGTTGTTCTTAAGATGTCAAAGGAGAGTAATGCAGATGTTATATTACTGAGAGAAAGGAAATCAAGGCAGAGAATCTTAAAGATGATGTAAATTCTACTGGGTAAAAGGAATTTCAAGTCACAGTTGTCAAGGTGCCTTTGGAATAAAGTGCTGTTATGGTATTGACAACTGTGAGGACTAAACACATCTTCGCTGCCAGAGTCTGATGCTCTGGACCCTGAGAGGGTCAGTGCATGTGGATTACAGTCTCATGTATCCTTCAGTTACTGGTAGTGGCAGATAATTTATACCTCTTTGAAGAAGGATATGATGTTTTTAGGCTAGTGTAATTCCAAGGCCTGACTTCTGTGAAGATTCTTTTCTTTCCGCTTCTTTCTGTTTACAAATGAGAAGAATGGAATCAAAATCTTGGTGCTACTCAGGCCTATACTTGGTGAAGAAGCAGTGTATCTAATGTGTACATAACTAATGCCTAATTTTTTTTTAGTAGGAAATAACTAATTTGATTTAAGAATTCAAAGTATCAGTGCTACTAAGGAGAAAAACTAAACATCACCTGCTGGTATCCTCCCTTCATACCTGCATCCTCTCTTAAACTTCCCTTAAGCCTTGACTGTTAGAATTCTTTTCCTTCTCCCTACTTTATCCCCAACCTCACTTTATCTCCTTTTCCATTTTGTGTGAATGACTTTGTGTTGTTATGATGCCTGCTCTTTTTACCTTGGGTTAGTGGTGTTAAAGGAATAGAGGGTATGGGTTCTATTTGTAAATGGAATCATTTTACATTTATTTATTAAACCATTATTTTCAGTGTATGGGCATTGATTATACAAATATGAATGAAACCACAAATGTGTCCTCACAATGCTCTGAGTATTCTAGTAGGAGATTCAAGAATGCAAACTAAAAATTACAAAGTGACATGTGCTATGATAGTACTGAGTATTATGAGACCAAAGGAGGTGTAGATGTGAATTGTGCTCAGGAGCTCCCTTCTTTATTACCATCTCCTCTTTCAGTTGCAAATAAAGAAACATTTTACTCCAGATAGGTCAGGGAACCCAAGAGTGCAGTGCCACTAGGTCTCACAGTGCTGGCAGCTGGGGAATCTTAATGTTTCTAGACTCACCTTTCACCCCTCCATGAGACTACATGGCCTCTCTCATCTCCACTTAAATCTTGCTACTTCCTTCTCTTATTTTATCACCTTCCACTGATTTATGCTTGAGTATAAGTTGCTTTATAAGGAATTGTCTTTTATTCAACCTTATTATGATTTAGCACCAGGGTCTACCACCCTCTGTGTGCTCTTTTTGTATTTCTCAGGTGAAATTATTTATGTACACAGAGAGAATTTATATTATTTATATTTAAAAGAAAACAGATTTATAATGTGTAATTCATATTAAATAATTGTACATATTTTACATTTACAGTTTGATGAGCTTGGGTGCAAACACCCATAAAACCATCCCCAAAATCAACATAACTGACATATCCATCACCTCCAAAAGTTTCTCTTTTTCTTCCTGTCTCCTTCCATCTCCCGCCCAGCTCTTTTGTAAGGGTACTTAATGTGGGAGCTAACCTCTTAATAAAGTTTATATGCACAATACAGTACCGTTGACCATAAGTGCTACTGATACTTTTTAAAAATTTATGTTAATGTGATAAATCTTTTGTTATTCTTTTATTTTTTCATCCTGCCAAAGTCAGTTTACTTCAAATGAATGTTTTGGTAAAAATCTTATAGTTGGAGCACATACTTAATTCTTCCTTAAAATCTCTACCTCTTTATTGATGTGGTTAGACCAGCAGTCCCCAAATTTTTTGGCACCAGGGGCTGGTTCTGTAGAAAACAGTTTTTCCACGTAAGGGGGTGAGGGATGGGGCAAGAGGCAGACTTATGCACACCCACTGCTCACCTGTTGCTGTGTTCCTGGTTCCTAACAAGCCAGGGATGAGTACTGACCCACAGCCAACTGTTGGGGATCTCTGTTTAGACCCTTTACATTTATTATAAATGTTGATATTTGAAGTTGGGTCATTTTTTATTTGATTCCTAGTTTTCATTCCTCTATCTTTGTCTCTTTTGGGTTATTTGAACACTATATATATTTGGTTTATCTACAGTGATTTTGGCTTCTTTGCAATTTTTATTTTTTATAAAAATAACAAAATTCAAACCTTACTATAAACGAGTCTATTTAGAATCAATATTTTACCACTTCAATTTGAGTGGAAAGAAGTCTTACCAAGCTGCTTTAAATACATACCTCTCAATAATCGCTTTAAATGTAAATGGATTAAATGTACCAATCAAAGAACATAAGATAGTTGAAAGTGTAATAAAACAATATCCAGAGGACTTCTGGGCAAGATGGAGGTGTAGGTAGATACACCTTGCCTCCTCACACAACCAAAAGAAGAATAACACAAATTTAAAAACAAAAACAACCAGAACTGCCAGAAAATAGAACTGTATAGAAGTCCAACAACCATGGAGTTAAAGAAGAAACATTCATCCAGACTCATAGGAGTGGCAGAGATGACCAGCTGGGGCAGAGAGGATGCACAGCAAGGCAGCAGCTGGAGCACCAGGCAGTCCCATGTCCATGTGTGGGTAAGTTGGTGGAATGAGACAGACCATGCAACCCAGGGTTCCAGTGTAGGAAAAGAAAGCCTCAAAACCTCTTACTATAAAAACCTGTGCATGTTACAGCAGCAGGAGAAACTCCCAGCCTCACAGGAGAGTTCATTGGGAGACCCACAGGGGCCTAGAACTTACACAAACCCACTCACCTGGGACTCAACATCAGAAGGGTCCAATTTGTTTGTGGGTAGCAGGAGAACTGACTGAAAGCCTGCTGAGAGCCAAGCAAGAGGCATTGTTCCCTCTCTAGTCCCTCCCCCACATACGATACCTCAATACAGCCAAGTGCATTGCCCTGCCCTGGTGAATACCTAAGACTCCACCCCTTACAACCTAGCAGGAGTGCTGAGATGAAGAAATATGGCCCAAATGAAAGAACAGATCAAAACTCCAGAAAAAAGGCACTAAGCAATGAAGAGATAGCCAACCTATCAGATGCAGAGTTCAGAACGCTGGTAATCAGGGTGCTCACAGAAATGGTTGAGTATGGTTGCAAAGTAGAAAAAGCGAAGGTTATGCAAAGTGAAATAAAGAAAAATACATAGAGAACCAACAGTGAATGGAAGGAAATAGGAACCCAAACCAGTGATTTGGAGCAGAAAGAAGAAATAAACATTCAATCAAAGCAGAATGAAGAAACAAGAATAAAATAAAATAAGAAAAATGAGGAGAGGCTTAGGAACCTCTGGGAAATCTTTAACATTCCAAATCCTAATCATAGGGGTGCCCAAAAGAGAAGAAGAAGAAATCTAAAATTTATTTGAAATAATAATGAAGGAGAACTTCCCCAATCTGGCAAAGGAAATAGGCTTCCAGGAAGTCCGGGAAGCTAAGAGAGTCCCAAAGAAGTTGGACCCAAGGAAACACGCACCAAGGCGTATCATAATTACATTTCCCAAGATTCAAAATAGGGAGAGAATCTTAAAAGCAGCAAGAGAAACGGAGAGAGTTACCTACAAAAGAGTTCCCAATAAGACTCTCAGCTGATTTCTCAAAAGAAACTTTACAGTCAAGAAGGGGCTGGAAAGAAGTATTCAAAGTCCTGAAAGACAAGGACCTATATCCAAGATTACTCTATCCAGCAAAGCTATCATTTAGACTGGAAGGGCAGATAAAGTGCTTCCCAGATAAGGCCAAGTTAAAGGAGTTCATCATCACCAAGCCCTTATTATATGAAATGTTAAAGGGACTTATCCAAGAAAGAGAAGAAGATCAAAACTATGAACAGTAAAATGACAACAAACTCACAACTATCAACAACTGAGACTAAAAAACAAAACAAAAACAACAACAAACGAAGCAAACAGCCAGAACAGGAATAGAATCACAGAAATAGAGATCACATGGAGGGTTATCAGTGGGGTGGGAGAGGGGGAGAATGGGGGTAAAACACGGGGAATATTAAGCATAAATGGTAAGTACAAAATAGACGGGGGCGGGTAAGAATAATATAGGAAATGGAGAAGCCAAAGAACTTACAAGTATGACCTGTGGGCATGAACTAAGAGGAATGCTGGTGGGGTTAGGGTATAGGGCAGAGGGGAATAAAGGGGAGGAAAAAATTGGGACAACTGTTAATAGCATAATCAATAAAATATACTTAAAAAACACATACCTATCAACAAAAAATTAAAATAAAACAACATCCATATATATGCTATCTAGAAGAGACCTGTGTCAGATGTAAAAACACAGCAACCGAAAAGAAAATGAAAAAATATATGCAGATTCTAATATTTCCTTCTTTTTATGGTGGAATAATATTTCATTTTATGTATGTACCACAGCTTCTTTTATCCATTCCTCTATTGATAGGCATTTGGGTTGCTTCCATATCCTGGCTCTTGTAAATAACACCACAATGAACGTAGAGGTGGCTATATTCTTTTTGAATTTGAGTTTTGGGCTTCTTTGGCTACATTCCCAGAAGTGGAATCACTGGATCATAAGGCAGTTCCATTGTTAGTATTTTGAGTAACTTCCTAACTGTTTTCTATAGGGTCTGCACCAATCTTTATTCCCCCACCAACAGTGCATAAGGTTCTCTGTTTTCCACAATTTCACCAATACTTGTTGTTTCTTGATTTACTAATAATAGCTATTCTGACAGTTGTGAGATGATATCTCAATGTAGTTTTAATTTGCAGCTCTCTGATGATTAGTGATGTTGAGCATCATTTTCAACATCTGTTGGCCATCTCTATATCCTCTTTGTAGAAGTGTCTATTAATGTACTCTTCCCGTTTTTTAAAATTTGATTTTTTTGTGTGTCGAGTAGTATGAGTTCTTTATAAATTTCTAATATTAACCTTTTATCTGATGCATCATTGGTGTATATGTACTCACATTTTATAGGTTGTCTTTTCATATTGTTGATGGTGTCTGTGCAGTGAAAAACCTTTACTGTCAAGTAGTCTTATTTGTTTATTTGTAGTTTAACTTGCCTGAGGAGATATATCAGAAAAATTACTGCTAAGAGAGAATTCAGATTTCACTGCCTGTGTTTTCTTGTAGGATTTAATGGCTTTGAATCTTACATTTATGTCTTTAATCCATGTTAAGTTTATTCTTGTATATGGTGTAAGAAGGTAGACTAGTTTAATTATTTGCATATATCTTTCCAACACCATTTCTTGAATAGGCCATCTTTACTACATTGTTTTTCTTGCTTCCTTTGTAATATAGTATTTCTTGACTCTCTATACTATTCCATTGATCTTTATATCTGTTTTTCTGCCAGTGCCATGTTGTTTTAGTTATTCTACACTTGTAGTATAATTTTATATCAGGTAATGTGATACCTCCAGCTTTGTTCTTTCTCAATTTCTTTGGCTATGTGGGTCTATTGTGGTGCCATAAAAATTTTGGGGTTATTTTTTCTAGTTGTGGGAAAACAGCACACCTATTTTGATATGCATTGCATTAAACCTGTAGATTTTTTGGGGGGGTGGTATAGACATTTTAACAAAGTTAATTTTTCCTATTTATAAGAACAGTGTAATTTTAATTTATTTGTATCCTGTTCAATTTTTTCTTTAACATCTTATAATTTTTTGATACAAGTCATATGTGGCCTTTAATATGTTGATCTATATCCCTTCTATTCTCACTTTACTGACAGTTATCATAATTGGGTTGTGAATTTTTCACATGTCTTTCTGCATTATTGATATAATTATATAGTTTTGATTCTTAATTTTTTATGTGGCACATTATATTGATTTTTGGATATTAACCAGCCTTGAATCTCAGGAATAAATCTCACTGTGTCATGATGTATGATCTTTTTAATATGTTACTGAATTCAGTTTGCTAAAATTTTTGAGGATTTTTAATTTTTATGTCCATCAGGAATATTGGCCTATAATTATCTTTCTTTGTAATGTTTTTATGTGGTTTTAGAATCAGGATATTACTTGTTGTATTTATTGTGCTTGGGAGTCTTTCTTTTTCTTGAATTTTTTTTGGAATAGCTTGGGAAGGAGAAGTGGACTTGTGTGTCCATTTTATTTGCCTGGTTAGAGTAGTTTTCAGTCATAATTTCTTCAGATAGGTTCTCAATACCTTGCTTTCTCTCTTGTCCTTCTGGTACCCCTATTATGCTAACTTTCTTATGTTTGATGTTGTCGCAGAGGTATCTCAAACTATTCTTATTTTTAATTATTATTATTATTTCTTCTTTACTGCTCTGATTGGGTGTTTTTTGCTACTTTGTCTTTCAGTTTGCTGATTTGATATCTGCTTCATCTAATTCTTGATTCCTTCTAGTGTATTCTTAATTTTAGTTATTGCACTCTTTACTTCTGTTTGTGGTTTTTATGTCCATTTTATGCTAAGTTCTCACTAAGTTCCTTGAGCATCTTCATTGTAACAGGAAGCCTGGGGTCCGGCTGTGTGCCACCATGTACGAGCATTACATGAAGATTTGTGGGGAAGGAAACAGGTTTTTACTAACAGGGTACCCAGTTCGAGGGGGCTGGGAGCATTCCTGCTTCAAGCCAATCTCTCCTGCAAAGCACAGGAATTTTCTTCTTCCCAGAATGACTAAAGTCCAAACTCATGCTCAGAAGTTCCCCATTATTGTTTATCTGTCCTTTTGGAGTTACAGGTGAGCTTCAGCATGGCCATTACCTCATCCATTCTCTCTCTCCCCCTGGATCTGAAGTGCACTACCAGGTCATTGCAGATAGTCATTTAGGGGAAGCCCCATCCATGGGGCCTAGGTTACTGAGACGGCTTGCGCCCTGAGCCTGAGAAACATTTCCAGCTCATGCCTCTTTATGCTGCTCCCAGCCTTCCTGTACTGCTCTTAGATTGAGCCCAAGGGCTGCAACCCCTCCAGGTACATCCCAGCATAGGACTCTGGCTCTGCAGACTGGCCTCTGACTGTGCAAGGCCTAATCCCCAAGCATTCTCACCCATGCAGGGCAAAGAAAGAGAGTTAGACTTTTGCCCATGTTCTGTTTTAAAGTCCCCTCCCAAAATCCCAACCACTGTGGGAATGTCCAACTTTTCAACCCATGTGGGCCAGTGTTGGCTATGTTAGTCTTTACTCCTCTTTTAGCTGCCATGTTCTGACAGACAAGAAAGTTCCTAGATATGTATAAGGGTGCACCATCTTGACCCAGGGTGGGGTACCCAGTCCCAGCTATGGCTTGCTGACCTCCACCATGCACATGTGTTTTCACCTTTATACTCTGCATCCTCAGTGCAAGCTCCCTTTGGCTGGGTCAAGAGCTACTCTGTTGCCAAGGCAGTGAACACTAGTTTGTTTATAGTTGCTTGGAGGCAACCTCCTGCCACCCCTCCCTTCAGAGAAGGCAGGCTCTTGCAGGCTGATGTTTCAATATGCCACCTTGGTGTGCAGACTGGGATTCCTCCCCTGCACCCAGTGATTTGGTCAGAACCACCCTAGTACATTATAACCATTGTCTCGAACTCTGTATCTGATAGTTGGCTTTTCTCTATTTCATTTAGTCCTTTTTCTCAAACGTTCTCCTGTTCTTTCATTTGGGAAATGTTTCTTTGTTTTCCCATTTTGGCTGCTTCTATGTATTTATTTTTATTTGTATGTATTAGGTAGGTCTGCTATTTCTCCCAGTTTTAGTAGGATGGTCTTATTGTAGTAGGTGTCCTGTGGTACCCACCGGTGCATTCTACCTGATTTCATGAGCTGGGTGCTTCAGAAGTGTTTCTTATGTGCCTTCCTGCTATAGTTGAGTTTTGACTGCTGTTACCACCTCCATGGTTAGAGTTGACTCTCAAGTTTGCTCAGTGTGAGTATTGGCCATAACCACAATGTACAAGGCGCAATGTGGGGGCTGACCACACAAAGCAGAATTTTCCCCAGCAGGGATGGTGTCCGCCAAGACCTTTGTTTGGATGTTCCACTTGTGAAGCCAGATAGCTTGAGTTCTCTTGTGTCTGAATCCAGTCACTGGGTGTGTTGGTTTGTGGCCTCTTGGAAGGGACTCTGGTGTAGGTCAATGTCAGAAACTACCTCTGACAGGTCCAGAAAAGCCTGCTAGGAGCTACAGAGTGATTCATAGTTGGTAGCTCCCTATGCTGGGCCTGCGTGCATGTGGGAGGAGCCAAGCTGTTTAATAAGGCTTGCTGCCACCAATAGTGGGTCAGGGCAGCTCAAACAAGACCCAAAGCACCTCGAGATGTACCTTTAGGCTCAACCTGTTAAAGATACTCAAGCAGTACATGAGTTGTGTGAGGCAGGTTCCAGAGAGGGGCAAGTGGTGTTCACCGCGTGAACAGATTCAACTTGGCACCACTGCTGGGTCTGAGGCTACTCAGCAAATGTCTCAGGGTACATCTAGGTCAGTCGCTACCTGCCTGAGGCAGAGGGACTGGGTCTCAGGAAATCTTAAGGGTAGAAACAATAAACTTCATCAAGCTATAGCAGATTAAGATTTGTCCCTGTTGAGGGCAGGCTAAAGGCATGCAACTGTTTCTCCTTGTGTGTCTCTGGCATCCCTCAAGCTCGCCTGGAATTCCTCAAGAGTTTTTTAAGAAAGACTGCAATGCAAGCCCATGCTGATTGCAGCTGGCAGAGTTTATAGCCTTGAGTGAGTTGGGTAGGGTGGGGCTTCTGGGAGTGTTCATGCTGGGGTTAGCGTAGCTCACCAGGCTCATGCCCTGAGGGTAGAGTGCTTAACCCAGGAAAAGTGACGTCCACTGGCAGTGAGGGAGAGGAACTCAACACAGGGACATTGTTGGCTTTCCCTTCCACCCTCTTCCAGAAGCACACAAGTCATTCTCTCCCCTGTATGATGACTCTTGCACACTTCAAACCTCTATGCCCAGGGTGAGTACCTCTGAGTGAAAATTTACTCACTGTCTCATTAAGGGGATGCCTCAGTTTTAAGTAACCTTGAGTTTCAACCAGGTAGACAGAATCCCTTCTGATTTTCACAGCCGGACATTATGTGGGCTCCTCTTCCTAGCACTGGTGCTCTCTGCTGGGGAACCAAAGTGGGACTGAGACCCTCACCCCTCAGCAGGGACCTCTGTAATTGAGATATCCCTTCAGGCAGAGGTGGATTTAACGGCGGGTGCACTGGGCACGCGCCCTGAGCCCCAACTTCTGAAGGCATGTATTTTCATTTTCCCTGTCTCTCACTCCTTTTTTTAAGGGGCCCAATATTTTCTTCTGCTCCCAGGTCCTCAGCCAACCTTAATCTGCCTCTGCCTTCAGGTTTTTAACTATGGCACGTGGGTGCAGGGCCTGCGGGTTTCATGTCTCAGACCCTTCTGAGAGTCTTGCTCGATGTGCTTTCTTCTGTATATTCTTAACCATAAAACTTTCATATTCAGCTAGCCTTCAGATAGTTACCTAGGTTTATTTTTCTATAATTTAGTTGTAATTTTGATGCGGTCATGGGGGAAGGTGAGTGCAGTTTCTACTCTGCCATCTTGGACAAGCCTCTATTTTTTTTTTTTTTAATTTGCTAATGATTTATTTAGAATTTTTGCATTTATTTCTGTTTTATTGTTTTTCAGCTGCAGTTGTCCCACCTTTTTCCCCATTGCTCACCCGTACCCTGCCCCCCCATTCCCACAATCAGTCCCCCCCATTGTCTGTGCCCATGAGTCTATTTTTTCAATCTTTTTACACAATAACAGTTATCAATTTCTTGACTCAGACAATTATTATGAAAAATGCATGCTTCAAATTTAAGAAATCGAAATATAATAACTATATTTAATTTGTTCTTGAGTATTGAAAATACTTTGAATAAAGTTTTATAATATAATCAGCTTTTATTTCCTCATTCACACAATTGGTAAATAATAATAATTTTTTCATGAGGTTATTATGCTGATCAAATGAGTGAGCAGTTGTAAAATTGTGCCTGACACATAGCAATTCAAAATAATGCTTATAGTTAGTATTTTTATATGTTATTGCTTTTTTCATAATGAATTGTCAATAGATTTGAGGTATACTTGAGGTGGTATGATTTCATATATTTTTGAAACACACAAAGGGGCTCAAACACTGCAGTTTTGATGCGATTATGTAAGGACAAATATCCTGATTAGATAAAAATTTCCAAAAGTTCAGTTTCTTAGTTCATCCAACAGACTGCGTGACATGTAGACACATGCATACCCATAAGTGTAGTCATGGAAAGAATTGTACAGTTTTCATTTTATTTAAACATTATGTAGACAAGCAGTTAAGTCTCACTGAGAAATCAGGAGTTGGTATGTAGCAGTTTTACTGCATCATATCTCTTCACTTGTAATAAATGTAATTATATCCACAGAGCTGAAACTAGGTTCAGGATAGTAAGATATTCTAGAACTGCAATTTTCAACTGGTGTGCCACAAGAATTTTTCATACATGCCATACCTGACTACTTAGGTGGACTGACTTCTTTTCCCTTAGATTGTCAAATTAAAAAAAAAAAATGACAGTGTCCAGAACAACAGTAGGCTTTCAGTGTGAAAGATACCTATTTTTTGTCAGATTGGCAAAAAATATATTTTTTTGTGTCCCACATAATTTTAGTAATTAGTTTATGTGTGCCACAAGATGAAAATGGTTGAAAATTGCTGTTCTAGAACAAGGCAATAATGTCATCACTGTTCATTAGGGTTAAATAATAACCTTTATGTAGGATCACATGGAATTTCTCTAATGCTTTTGTAAATTTGTTTACTCCAAGTTTAGTTTGTTACCTTCAGGTACTTTTTTTCTCTATCACACTTTCGAAGCATAATTTACATAGAACAAAATGCATGGATTTTTCATGTACAGCTAAATAAGTTTTAACAAATGTATACAACTATGTAATCTCTGCAATCAAAATGCTAAACATTTTCATTATTCCCAAAAGTTCCCTACCCCTTTGTCACTGTTTGTCACCGCCAGTGCCAAGTAACCACTGATCTGCTTTCTCGTCACCATTAGTTTTACCTTTTATAGAATTTCATGCAAATGAAATTATATGTTATCTGTCTTCTTTTACTCAGTTCTCTGGTTTTAAATTAGTTTATATAATTGTGTGCTTTAATATTCCAATTTTTATTGTTCTATAGTATCTCTTTGTATATACAGGTCATAATTAGTTTATTCATTCACTTTTTGAACTTGGCTCTTTTTTCCATTTAGAGGCTATTATTAATAAAGCTGCTATGGATATTAATTTTTAAAGTTTTGTGTACACATATACTTTTCTCTCTCTTGGATGAATATGTAGGAATGGAAGATCTGGGTCATATAGTAAGTATATGATCAAATTTATAAGAAACAAATTCCCAGAGTGGTTGTAAGCTTCCCAAAAATAATATAGGGAATATTTCTTCTAATCTATGGCTTTATTTTTATAGTGGTTTCTTTTGAAGAGCAGGAGTATTTAAATATGTGAGTATCCAATTTTTCAGTTTTTCTATCTTTTGTTGTTAGTTCATTGTGTTTACCCTTAGGCTGAGAAGGTGGTTTTCTGTATTTTCTTTTTGATGTTTAGTAGTTTTATCTTTTATATTTAGGTCGTTGTTCTATTTAAATATAAATTTTCTATTTGGTATTTCTATATTGACACTCAGTTGTTTTAGCACTGCTTTTGAGATGAGTCTCTTTTAGACTTATCATTATATCTTTCTTCAAAATGAGTAAAAGTTTATGTTTCCATCTATTTTTGAACTCCATAATGCTTCCTTTATGTAAATGACTATCTCTTACCCTGATATTACATTGTATTCACTGCTGTAATTTTAAAGTATTGAAATCAGATACTGTAAGTTCAAATTTGATTTTTTTTGCAAAATTATTTTGACTTTTAAGTATTTTTTATTTGGATATAAATTTTAGAGTCTGTCAATTTCTTTAAAATTTGCTGAAATTTTTATTGGAATTGCATTAAGTCAATAGATGAATTTTGGTAAATATATATGCCATAATTGAAACTTCAATTCTATGAATATTGTTTCTTTCCAATCATTTAGATTTTCTTTAATTTGTATTAGCAATGCTTTATAATTTCTAGTTTTTCATTTCTTTCAGTTATTTTAATGCAGCCTAAGAAATCATCACAATGCTTAGAGTTTTAAAGCAACATTTGTTTTGTTCTTGACCTAGGATGTGCTACTTGACCTAGGCTCAGAGGTGAGAGGTTATTTGTATTCCACTTAGTGTGGGTTGTGCTATCTTAAAGGCTGGAGGAGGAAATCATTTGAAGGCTCAACACTATATACCTTGCAGTTGGTACCAGCAATGATCCAAGATGTCCTCTGTGTCTGACAGCCCAAACACTGGCTGACACATGTACTGCCTGTCTTAAGAGAGTCCTCATTAACTTGCATGAGTGTCAAGAGTGAGCTAGGTCAAAGTTTAATCTATTTATCACTTATGTTTGAAAGTCATGTAACATCACTTTTATCACATTCTGTTAGTGACAGTGATTACCAATCATTGCCTGGAGGATGTAAACACAGATCTTATCTCTTTGTGGAAGGAGTGTCAAAATTATGTTGTAAGAATGGCTTATAGTATTAGATATATTGTTGTATTCATTTAGGAAAATACGATTTTATCAATGTAGGGGTCTTGCACATATTTTTAAGTGTCTTATGACTTTATGTTTCTTTTTATTGTATTTATTGATTTTAGAGAGAAAGGGGCATGGGGGAGAGAGAGAATCAATCTGTTGTTCCTCTTATTTATGCATTCATTGGTTGCTTCTTGTTTTTGCCCTGGCTGGAGATTGCACCTGCAACCTTGGCTTACTGGGACAATACTCTAAGTAACTTAGCTACCCAGCCATGACCATGACTTGATTTTCTGTAAATACTATTTTTAAAATTTATTTTTTTGGTTGTAGTAGCTAGAAATGCAATTAGTTACATTTTGTTTCGTAAAACTTTGCTAAATATATTATTTTGTACATTTCCATGGCTACTAACTAGATAATTGCCTATTTGTTCTACATATATTAGGCTCTAGGCCCTCATTTAAACTGTTAGCTGCTTATATTGAATATGAAAATTAAGAATTATTTGATTTCTCCCCTCTCAGGGAGCCTATATTAATAATCTTGCACATATACATATGTTGTATATGCTATAAATAATAGAAAAAGCATTTCAGTTTCATGTTTAAAAATCTCAGGAAAAGCTTAATTGCTGCATAAATATGGTACTAAGTATGTCTAGTTAATTAAACAGTTTTATTTACATATAGTAAAAAGAAGATTTAAGTTGACTTATTAGATACTTCTTTCATTTAGCAAGATTATCAGATTCCCTATGTTTTGTGACATTGGGTTGTAAGAATAACTTATTTTGATAATTAGGACTTTGAGATTTTAAAACCTCTATTCTTATCTATTTCAAAACATCAGTCTCATGTCTAGTCTAATTTATCTCTCCATTTCTCCTCTAGCTTTGGGAAAAGGACATTAACATAAAGAGGATGGTATCATTGCTATGCTGGTATGTACTGAAACCACTGGTCTTCTAGACTTTCTAAACATGGATACTTGTGGGGCATGTGTGCATTATTCCTAGGCTCCCTATGGGTAACTCTGCACTACACAGTGTCAATGCATGTAGTGTTTACCCCTTCCGTGTTTTAGGGGCAAACTTGCAGTTTTTACTCCCAGCTTTATTCAAGTCTGTTACCACTGGTAAGTTTCTATTCTGGTAAGATACAATTTGAGCTGTTTACCTTTCATATTCCACATTCTTCACTTGCCCCATAGGAAGTTAACATATCCATGTTAAGCAAATGATAAAAAATAAGACTACTATAATTATGCCTCTTTTTTTTTTTGTAAAATGTTTTGGTCTACCATCTTCCTTTATACATGTCAATATAAGAAGAACGCTCAAGATTTCTATTTTTCTTATAGCTAGGAAACAAATGCAAAGTGTTCCTTGTTGTAGGAACCTTGACCTTCGTGAGTGATTTTTATGGTCTCCCTACTTTTGCCTGATAGAGGAATAATCCTCCTTGTGAATCAGAAGGCAAATACTACCACACTCTTCAATTAGGTTTATATCTTGCTACTATTAATTCTCTCCTTTACATTTTGTAAATTTTAAATAATATTTTTATGGAGGTTGAAGGTGGGTGATGAATGATGGTTGAACCACTGTTTTGGTCACCTTTTTAAAATTCTTTTTAAAAGTGTCTGGTAACTTCTTGTCATTTGCTTTACAATATGCAGATAGCTTGTATCTTCTGCCCTTAATTTTGCTCTTTGCAGAAGTATTGAAATGCCATAGAAAGTGTTACTCAGAATTTCATTTTCCCAGATAGAGTTGCTAACAACTGGCAAATATACTCCCTATACCTACCACTTACTTTTTTTATTTATAGAAATTGTATCCCCTTCTACATTAACATGCTCTTCTATACTCAGTAATGATTTTTAATATCATTCTTACTTTTAGCATACTGTGGCAGTATGCATTTTCAATATTAGTAGAGTTAAATTATAAATGTTGATAAAAGTTTACCACCATACCTCTGAAAGATCATTTCATGAGTCAACTACAATACAGTGGTTGGAAAAAACAAAAACCAAAACTGGATATGCTTTACTGACTGGGCCTTAGGAACCACCAGAAGAAATAGTGGGAGAGACATATAGTTAAGGAACTAGGTGGGCCACATTCTAGTTTCATGAGCCCTAGCCCATCGGGTAAGCACTGAATTTATTTCTCTGTAAAGTGACCCTTTGTGTTACACCAGGTTTTCAATAACATGCTTTTAAGTTTATCAAAAATTACTTTACTTTTGTTTAAAAAAATCTATTTTCTTATGAAAAGATGCTCAATTTTACTAATCATCAGAAAAGTGCAAATTAAAACCATAATAAGATATCATCTCACCCCTGTCAAAATAGTTATCATCAATAAATCAGCAAACAACAGCTCTGGCTAGGATGTGGAAGAAAGGGAACCCTAGCACGCTGTTGGTGGGAATACAAACTGGTGCAACCACTATGGAAATCGGTATGGAGTTACCTCAAAAAATTAAAAATGGAACTGCCTTGTGACTCAGCAATTTCAATTCTAGGAGAGTATTTAAAAAATCCCAAAACCCCAGTTTGAAAGATTATATGCACCCCCTATGTTCATTGCAGCCTTAATTAAAATAGCCAAGATTTGACTATCATCAGTAGATGAGTAGATTAAAAAGCTGTGGTACAGTTATACAATGGAATACTACTCAGCCATAAATAAGAGGAAAATCTTACCTTTTATGACAACATGAATGGACCTGGAAAGTTTTAATTTAAGTGAAATTTGCCAGTCAGAGAAAGACAAATATATGATTTTACTTATAATTGGAATACAGTGTATATAATAAATAAACAAAATAATAGAAAAAGAGGTGTGGATTTGTGGAACAGGCTGACAGCTGTCAGAGGAGATGGGACTTGGAGTACTGGGTGAAATAAATAAAGAAATTAAGAAAAATATTTAAAAAAAATAAAACTCATGGACCCAGACAAAAGAATGGTGATTATCAGTGATAAGGGAAGTGGAGGCAGACAGAATTGGGTAAAGGGAGGAAAAATGGTGAGAGAAGTGTTACAGAACCCAGCCAGTGGGGGGGGGTCCCACACTCATCGCCATATTGTCAAAACTCCAGAGACAGAGTTTAGTGGACAAGAAAAGGAATCTTTTATTTAACAATCATACAATCTAAAAAATGGGGTTTCTGCGTCAAAGCCCATGTCCTCTAAGGCACCCAAAGAAAATCACCCTGTCACTCTCTGCCAGCTCAGTTCAAGGTTGTACCAGGAACCTCTCCTTCTACCCATATCACCATCCTTTTAGAAACATAGTGTCTTAGCTGGCTTCCAGTTACTGTCTGGCTTCAGGCATCCTTTGGGTTTGTGTGTCCAGGTGGCCCACTTGCAGCACACTATCTTCTTTCTCTGGCCATGCTACCCTCTAGTGGTCTTCCAAACCCATCTCACACTTTGGTGTGGTGGGTCTGAGGCCCTTCCCAGGCTGGATCAGGTGGAGGAACAGTGATGTTGGGAATTGCCATTATCAGGGCCTCCGCTGGAGGACCCAGGCAGCAAGCTGCCTTTGGGAGCTGCCACTGACATACCTGTACCGGAGGCACAGGAGGCAGGCTGGTGGCTGCCAGGCCTGCACTGAGGCAAAGGCAGTGAACGGTTGGCTGCTACTGTGGCTTCCCATGTGTGGAAGTAGCGTAGGGCTAACAAGCCCACACTGGAGGTATGGGCAGTGGCGGACTGCTGTCACTGTGGCTTCTGGTTTGGGGGAGGAGCCCAGGGTTTGCTACTCAGTCACACTCCCAGAGCCTGTTGGCCCAAGCCTCTTCCTCTGCCCACCTACCCACCTAGTGCCCACTGTGCTTCAGGCATACCCTGGAGCACTTGGAGTGGAGGCCTGAGGACATTCCCAAACCATTTCGTTCTGAAGACCTGGTGCCAAGGAACTCCAGTCCCTGGAAGCCAGAAAGAGGGGAGAATCCAAGAAAGTCATGTGTCAGCAAGCTCTCTTATTTATAGGATTCCCCCACAACCCCCTGGGAGATCAGTATGTATACCCTGGTTGCCAGGCAACATAGGCTATTCTACAGCCACACTGTGGCTGCCGCTCATGCTCCATCTTTGGTGCCTCCCAACCCCTCCTCCATTTCAGGGGCAGGGGCGGGCTTTGCTCATTACAGAAGGAGACTAGACTTTGGGGGATGAACATGCTGTACAATATACAGATGATATATTATAGAATTGTATAATTTAAACCCCTGCAATTGTATTAACCAATGTCCCTCAGTTCTCAAAATGAAAGAAAGATGTTTTGAGGAGTTTCTTTTTAGCTACTTTCTACCTATAAAAATCTTTTATATCATTTTTAAGGGCAACTGTAAGAAATATTTATGTTTGGAGAAGAAATTCATCTATAGGAATTCAGATTTAATTTCAAAAATGATAAAACAATCTTATGAAAACAATCAGTGAAACCCTACTGCTTTTTGGAAATCAATAAAAACAAACCAGCAAAAAAATGATAAAAAATCAATATATAAAACTAGGTAATAGTTCAAAACCATCAAAAAAAAAAAGGAAAATTTCCTAATACCTCTGAAAAAAGAATCTTAGTTCTCAATAGTGTAAGCTTCACCACTAGACTAACCTGAGCTATGAGCTTCTTAGACATATTTTCACCCACAGGACAAGCACCATGCCCATAAATGGTGGGTACATAATGCATACTTATTAAATGAAAGACTGAACAAATAAATACATTCCCTTTGCAATGGAATTCTGAGAATTTCCCAGTTCTTTATTATGAGGCACAGTGGTACCGTGGTACTTGTTAATTCATTCCAGAACTAGTGACAAGCACTGAAACTGATGAGTACTGAACAAATTTTTCCCATAAAGAATAATGTAATTAGAATTGCCAGGTAAAAGGGCAGTCCATTTTTAGTTTTTTGAGGAAATTCCATACTGTTTTCCACAGTGGCTGCACCAGTCTGCATTCCCACCTACAGTACACTGGGGTTCCGTTTTCTCCACAACCTCACCAGCGCTTGTTGTTTGTTGATTTGTTTATGATGGCGATTTTGACCAGTGTGAAGTGGTCTCTCACTGTGGTTTTAATTGGCATCTCTCCGATGGCTACTGATGCTGAGCTTCCTTTCATATGTCTCTGGGCCTTGTGTATGTTGTCCTTGGAGAACTGTCTGTTCAGGTCCTTTGGCCATTTTTAAATTGTATTGTGTGTCTCCCTGGTGTGGATTCATGTAAGTTTTTAATATATTTTGGAGATCAAACCCTTGTCCTAGGTATCATTGACAATTATATTTTCCTATACAGTTGGTTCCTTTCATTTTGCTGATGTTTTCTTTATCAGTGCAAAAGCTTTTTAGTTTTATGTAGTCCCATTTGTTTATTCTTTCCTTTATATCCCTCGCTCTAGGAGACATATTGGTGAAAACATTGCTGGGTGGAATATCTGAAATTTTCCTGCTTATGTTTTCCTCTAGGAATTTTATGGTGTCACAACTTATATTTAAGTCATTTATTCATCTTGAGTTTATTCTGGTGTGTGGTGTAAGTTGGTGGTTGAGTTTCTTCTTCTTCTTCTTCTTTTTTTTTTTTGCATGTATTTGTCCAGATCTCCCAACACCATTTATTGGAGAGGCTATTTTTACTCCATTGATGTTCCTGCCCCCTTTGTCAAATATTAATTTACCATAGAGACATATGTTTATTTGTAGGTTCTGTATTCCATTCCATTGATCTGTTCTTATGCCCTAAGAATCCCGAAACACCAATTCAAAAGAACCTATACACCTCAATGTTCATAGCAGCACTATTTACAATAGACAAATGCTGGAAACAGCCTAAGTGCTCCTCATTAATGAGTGGATCAAAAATCTGTGGTACATTTACACAATAGAATACTATGTAGGAGAAAGGAAGAAGGAGCTCCTACTCTTCACGACAGCATGGATGGAGCTGGAGAGCATTATGCTAAGTGAAATAAGCCAGGTGATGAAAGACAAATACCATATGCTCTCACCTTTAAGTAGGACTTAATCAACAAAACAAACAAGCGAGCAAAATAGAGCCAGAGACATGGAAATAAAGAACAAACTGACAGTGACCAGAGGGTGGGAGCAGTGGATAATTGGGAAAGAAGATAAAGGGCCAAGGAACATGTATAAAGGACCCATAGACAAAGACAATGGTATTTGAATGTGGAAAGTGGAAGTTTGGTGGGGCAGGGTAGAGTAGTGGGGGAAAAATGGGGACAACTGTAATCAAACAACAATAAAAAAGTTTAGAAAATAAATATATTTGGAATTTTTAAAAAAATAATGTAATTCAAAATAATTTGTGAAAGTTCTCCAGGACTTTTCACATTTTACTGGGTTAATAATAAGTAATGAGGTTATTTTGTAATGCAGAACCTTAAAACTAAACAGACATAGGTAACAAGCAATTAATTATGTAAGAATAAAATAAAACTTAACTTCAATTTGCCTGTACTGAGAGGAGTTCCTAGCATAGAGAGAAGAATTTGAAGAGGAGAGAGAGAAATCAATCAGCTGTCTTCTGTATGTGCCCCAGCTAAGGATTATACTTGCAACCCAGTTATATGTCCTGACTGGGAATTGAAACAACCACCTTTCAGTTCACAGGATGATGCTCCAACCAACTGAGCTACATCAGCAAGGTCAAAATTAGTTTGATTTATAAAATTATTGCAATCAATTTTTGTCCCTATAATTTCATGATTCAAAGCAGAGTGTCTTACAGTAGCATCTTAGCTGTCAAAAACCCTTTAAAAGCCCTCTTGTACACTGAAAATTCCTTTATTTTGACCCTGAGGAGTAAATTTTCCAAAGGGGTTGGCTAATTCCTATTTATCATGCCTGATGAAGAAAGAAAGTTTCTTAGTATATTGGATATATCATTTGGCTTGTCTAATGCAAGGATTGTGTCTATAAATATCGCTGAAATATTCATGTCCAAGAGCACTTTTAATTAGTGCATTGACTTTTTCGAAGGTGTTTTATAATTATGAAATCACTTTTAAGTTCATTCTCGGTGGATGTATTCTTGTCTTTTGGCCTCTTTCTCTTGTTGGTCAGCACACAACCCTGACCTTCAAAGCAGGCAGTAAGGACAACCAATGTTGAAATTTCAGTGATGATTTACATCAGGTAAGAACTTAAAAAAAAATTTATTTCTATATCCCTTAGAATAAAATCTGCTACATAGCAATTGTTTCAAAATAGGCATTTAAAATGTTTTTCCATGTATTGGGTTTATTTATTTCCAACACCTGTGTCTCTGATGGCTTTTTTTTTACTCCATTGATCCGGTGACATCTTATGATCTCATTTCTCTTCATTGGAAAAACAACTTCACTTTTCAGCCCTCACATGTCCTTTTAAAGAAATACTGAAATTTACTTTTAAACAACATTGAAAGGTATTTAAAATAGGAGTTTGGGTGGTAAGAATCCCGTGTCACTAAGATGTGTGGAGCTAATCAAATATATGAAAATAATTTTGCATTGAAATTGTTTTTCTTTTCTTTTATATATTTCATTGAGTATGCTATTACAGTTGTCCCGTTCCCCCTCCATTATCCCCCCACCCTGCACCCCATCCCATCATCCCCACACCTCTTAGTCCATGTCCATAGGCTGCACACACTAGTTCTTCAGCTTCTTAATTTCCCACACTACGCCCTTAGTGTTTTTTTTTCCTATTTTTTGTTGAAATTTAAACTATTTACTTATGAAACACATGTTTATTAAACACCTATGATGGATATGGCATTGTGTTTTATGTAAAATAGAAAAATGAAAAAGGTTCATGTTTTCATATGGTTTTTGGTAGAGTTTCTGTAGAATGGAAAATACACATACATACATTATTATACAAGACTGAACTTGATGATTTTCAAAAATTAGATACACATAACCAAGCATTGGGAGTTCAGAAGGGAAAAGAAGAGTCTTTTTGCTGATATATCTAGGAGAGACTTTGCAGTTTCATTAAACATACACTCATGACCCAGCATTTCAGCCCCTATATATTTATGCAGGAGAAAATGAAAATGTATGTCCCTATCAAACCATAGAGGCTACTATTTATAATAGCCAGAATTATATCATCTAAATCTGAAAACAAAGTAAATTTTCATTAACAGCGACGGAGAGGGCTGAATCCTCACCTCAATCAGTTACATGAGGTGAATGAGCACTAGAGATCTGTTTTACAGTTCTGCGCCTGTGCCTAACACTGCTGTACTTTGCACTTAAAACTTCGTTCAGAGGGAAGATCTTAAGTTGTGTTCTTACCATAATAAAAAAAAAAGCCTTTACTCATAGAAAATCTGGCACTGAATGAATTAGTTAAATAAATAAGCACAATACAAGGAACAAACTGCTGCTAAACCTGAATAGGTGAGCTTTAAAGTCATTATTTTGAGTGAATGAACCTAGAAACAAAAGGTTAGATACTGTTTGACTACATTTCTATTTGAAAACAGAATATTCTATGGCAACAAAAGAAAACAGTTGTGTATTGAGGCAGGTGATAGAGAAAAGATGGAATATACCATGATGAAGGAGCTTTTCTCTATCTTTGATTTTGCTAGTTGTTCCCATAGTGTCTGCAGCTATCAAAACTCATTGAATTGTCTACTTTATATAGATGCAGTACATTGTTTATGTTATTCCACAATAAACTTCAAAATATTTTTAAAAAGATTTAAAACTTAAAAAAGTTTAAATTTTATTTATTCTTGTTCAACAAATATTGCCACAGCTTCTGAACACAGAAACCAGTATGAAGTACAGGTACCCTGCACTATCCAAAGTTAAATATTTCTATGAAACCTTTCGTAAATCAAAATTGTATAAAATGAAGAAGCAATTACCTTAGGACACACCTTGCCAATGGATGAACAAAACATATCAAGATAAAGCATAGGTGCTCACACAGCTCACAGCAATGGCAGTTTGACACTCAGATCTGCATCAAATTCCTGGAGAAGGAGCTTGGCGCTACCAGTCCTGCTCTTCAGGGTGCGTGCTGCCTCTGGGACAGCTCACTGCGAGTCACTTGCTGAACACTATCTTTGCTTTTCATCTTTTATTTGTAAAATCAGAAATCCTCTTTGGATCTCTTTTGGTTAGCTAAAAAAGGTATTAATCTATACCTCTTGTAACACAGAAGTAAAGTAAGGCAAACTGCTGAAAAATGGTGTGTAAGTAATAATAATTGTGTACTTTTTATATTTTATGGTTGTTTGATAGATTAGTTATAAAGAAAACATGATAAGTTTTGTATTGTCTATTCTAGTTTTTATTATATAGCATATTGTATATTTGTAGCTTTCCACATTGTCAACTGTTAAGTCATAATATGGGCTCAATAAATATTATCATTAATATGATTTTTCATAATATAAGATAGAACTTTTTATGACATTTCTTATACAATATCAAATAACAATATTATAAGAATAAAATGAATGATACAGTTAGCATAAAAATGGGTGTGAAATCCAAATAGTAATTTGTCTAACAAAACTTGTGTGTATAGTTCAATTTGATATTTCTTAAAATAATATAAAATATTTAAAAAATTAACACAAAATAGAAAAAATCACTGACATTAAAAGTAAGTAAAAATAAAATGCCTATATATATAATAACTCCATTGATAAGAAATGGGTTAAATATTGAGCACTGAACACTCAATAGTTCAAAAATTACTTTTCTCTAAGGAAACACAAAATGTATATTTATGAAGCAGCTATTAAAAGACTTTGATTAAAATAATAAAATCTTAAACTAAAGAAAGTTTAGTTTGGGGATGCCATGCAAGCACAGAGAAGTAATCTCAACAAGCTGGCAGACTCTCAGCATATGATTCAAATGATTTCTATGGATGATCTTATTTTAATAATCTGTAGGATTAAAAAAAGGAGTAGCAAGAACCCCTACAAAGTAAGAATCCCAACTGATTTTAGATTGGAAGTGAGTGTTATGACCTTAGATGATTAATCTTTTCTGCTTGTAAGCCCCGCACATGTCCTTTAATACTAACATTAAAAAAATTAATGGTGTACTTTGATATAAGTTTCAAAAGGAAAAAAAAAAATCCTAAGGATGGAATACTTAATCTCATATTTACTCAGCATTAAAAATTATTATTTTTACTGTCAGAAGCATAATCTATAGACTTATCTCTTTCTTCTTCCCTTCCTAATTGCTTTGATTAATATGAAATAATTACCTCATAGTAAATTACACCTCATCATCCAGATCATTAAACTATCCAGGAGATGGCACTGTAGCACTTAGTTTTTTAATCCAGATAACAAATGTATAAGCCAAAGGTTATTTTAACAATACTTTATATAGCATTGAGTTAATTAAACATCCTTTTTAGTCAACTATATTATCTTCAATTATTTGTCTTGCACATTAAGTTTATTAGCTATTTCTCTAGGTCTGTATTAAAAGTATAAAGTGTTCTACCTCAAGGTTGTTATATGTAATTTTAATAAATGACCTATTTCATTTTGCAATTAAATTTAGGAAATAATCAACCCGATAAAGGAGACCATAAGAGTATGAAACAGAATGTCATAGGCTATAATGTTTAATAAATAAGAATAAACTGCAACAGTGCCAGTGTAAATCAAATTCAATACGATTTAAATTTGTGATAATGTAGAGAGTACCTGTAAGTTTATCTACTATTGTATCATTTTGATAGTCTTATTAGACAGACACATTTTTTCACATCAGAATTGATATTATACATCAGTAAGGTATGAAATGAACCCTTTAAAGACTTATACTTAAAACTTTCTTTGATATTTCAGCTTTTTTTTTGCATTCTAATGTATTATTACATGAATATATATAGATATTTGCTTGCCAAAGTATCTTGGAAGAAATGAGACACTTATTTATTAGTATGGTTTAGAAAAATATTAATTAAGCATAAGTTCTAGGAGCTGATGATATGATGATAAAACACATCTTTGACTTTGAGGAGTTCAAAGTTTTATATGAGGTAGGTGTGAAGTTATATTAATTTGTTATTTTTTTGAGATGTAGGTGATTTAACAGATGCAGGATTTGTTGTGCTTCTTAAGAATTTAAAAGATATCTGTAAAAGCATTTAAAGGAGTTCTAAGTTAGTAGTTATGGTAGTAAGGAAAAATAACTTGAAATATATATTGAGAAACTTCTTTTTAATTATTTTTTAAAGGTGTCCTGCTTTCCATGAAATAAAACTGTGCCAGAGCTAAATTCTGACTATTATTCGCATCTTCAGGAGAAGATTCCTTCCCCATCTAGTGCCTACCCCTCTTCCTGTCTCACATAAGGGAGAGAAGAAAAAGAAAGTCAGCAGAAGGGAGTCAAGTCTTTAAGAATATAAATCAAGAATGCTGGTGCCAAAGAGGATGCTAAGATGGCGGAGGAGTGAATGGAAGTCATACTGACCTCCTCCCAGGACAAATCTGGAATTACAACTAAATTGTGGAGAAATCACCTAGAACAAACAACTGAACAATAGTGAGAGAGAAGCTTTAACCTCAGACAGACAGAAGAATCAGTTCAGCACAACCTGACTGGTAAGGAGTGCATCAGAGACTCAAGCAGGTGGCAGCACCAGGGGAATATTTAAGCAGCCAGTTGGGCCCCCTTGAGAAGAGTGGGGTCTAAATCATAAGCAGGGATCCCCAACCTACAGCACTAGAGCCCAAAAAGTACACAGATAACAGTCAGATGTGAAAAGCGACAGGGCTGCTCTCTGCCAGAGACGGGCAGCTGGAAAAGCAAAGAACCGTTTAAAGGGCCAATGTGTAATTTTCATTTGAAGCCATTTACCCTAGGCTCTGGCAAAGGCAGGGGCAGAGTGGGCTAGAGACGCCTGAGGAGAGACTGGGGATGGAGGCTTTGGGGAGAGAACTGAGAGAATAACCACCAGGTACCTGGCACTGAATCACCCCCTTAATGAGGCAACAGCCAAGCCTCAATGCTGAGTGCAGAGTGAGTAGACTAACAACTGAAGGAGACAGCCACAGACAGTAGATCCCAGGAAGTCTCAAAAAGGTTGCCTAAGTTCACTCAGGGTCAACAACTTACTTCACCAGAGGTGGATCCAGAGAGCAAAAACAGGTAAATATTAGAGGCTACTGAGGCGAAATCCACTGTGGTCTTGTCCATGATTTGTGATATTTTCTTTACTACATAGCTTTTTAACATTCATTTCTTGTCCATCAATTCTGTGAATATTAAGTCACTAGATTTTATACTATAGCTTATTTCTCTCCTTTCTTATAACAGTCTTAATCTTTTTACAGCTAATTAATACTGGTTCAATTGCTGTCGATAGTGGGATTTCAGGGGGTAGTTATTTTTGCAGTCATGGGTTTATTTCCTGGGGTTTGTGATTTTGTTCTGACAGCACCTGCACAACAACACACAAGATGTGGTGGGCAGAGTGGCCCTCAGCCAACCAACTGGAGGGAAGGACCCACCAAAGAATGACCAAGCAACAATCAAAACCCCATTACTTCCAGAGAACAAAAATAAATGGCATAAAAACATCCCAAGAGCCTAAGTTCAGGCAATCAAGGGGACTGCACCACTGAATCTCACAGTCTCCTACCATAGAAGTTCACACCACAAAACCAAGAAGTCAGAACACATCAATTTAAGAAGCAAATGCAATAAAAAGAAGAGTCTCATACATAATGGGAAGACAAAGAAACAACCCCCAATCCAAAGGAAAGGAGGAATCCCAGAAAGAGTGTTAAATGAAAGAGCGACAAATAAACTATTAGATACTAAGTTCAAAACAGTGGTTATAAGGAAGCTTAATGAGCTAAGAGAGAATTACCAAAACTTACAGGGAAACTATGAGGACCTTACTGAAAACTATATCAGCATGAAAAAGGGCATAGAAACTAACAACAAGAGACAAGAGGAAATGTGAAGTATAATTTCTGAATTAAAGAACACAGTAGAAGGAATCAAAGCAGGCTACTTGAAGCAGGGGATCAGATCAGCAAGCTGGAGGACAAGGTAGAAAAAAGATCCCAGAGAGCAAGAACATGAAAAAATAAAATAAAAAAGAATGAAGAGGCCATAAGGGAAATACCAAACAACATGAAACATAATAATATATTTATAATAGTGATACCAGAAGAAGAAGAGGAACAAGGGATAGAAAACCTGTTTGAAAAAGTAATGATGGAAAACTTCCTTAATCTGAGGAGAGAAAAAGTTACCCAAATCCGGGAAGCACAGAGGATCCCAATCAAGAGGAACCCAAAGAGGCCCACTCCAAGACACATCAAAATTAAAATGGCAAAATTCAAAGACAAAGAATCTTAAAGGCATCAAGGGAGAAACAGAAAGTAACATACAATGGAACCCTGATCAGGCTAGCACCTGACTACTCAACAGAAACACTAAAACCAGAAGGGAATGGCAAGAAATATTCCAAATCATGAAAAGCAAAGGCCTACAACAAGACTACTCTATCCTGCAAGTCTGTCAATTAAAACAGAAGATGAAATAAGGAGTTTCCTGGACAAAAGAAGGCTAAAAGAATACACCTACACCAAACCAGCATTGCAAGATATGCTAAAAGTATTGTATTAAGAAGGTGAAGAAAAAGAGAGTGAGAAGAACACAGGAACAAAGGGAAAAAAATAAATAAGTACCTACTAATAAAAACCTTAAATGTAAATGCATTAAACACTCCAATCAAAAGACATAGGGTACCTGACTGGATAGGGTACCTGACTGGATAGGGTACTTGACAGGAAAAAATCTCAAAAACATTCAAACACATCGAGACTGAATAGCATGCTATAAAACAATGAATAGGTCAATAAAAAGATCAAGAAAGAAATCAAAAAGTTTCTGGAAACATGACCTACACATATGCTGCCTACAAGAGACCCACCTCAGAAGAAAAACCTTCACAGACTGATAGTAAAGGGTAGGAAAAAATATTCCAAGCAAATGGACAGGAAAAAAAAAAGCCAGGATAGCAATACTGATATCAAACAAAACAGACTTCAAAGAAAGGTCAGAAAAAGAGACACAGAAAGACATTTCATAATACTCAAAGGAAGAATCCATCAAGAAGACATAAACATTGTAAACCTATATGCACCCAACATAGGAGCACCCAAATATATAAGGAAAATCCTGGAGGACTTCAAAACAGATATATACAGCAACACACTTATATAGTAGGGGATTTTAACACCTCACTGTCAAAAATGGATAGATCATCTAAACAAAATATCAACAAGGGTACTATGGAACTCGATGACTCATTAGATCTAATGGACTTAACTTAATATATAGAACCTTTATCCCAAAGAAGCAAAATGCACATTCTTTTCAAATGCTTATGGAACATTTTCAAAGATAGACCACATGATAGGACACAAAACAAACCTCAACAAATTGAAGAGAATTGAAATCATAACAAGCATTCTCTCAGACCATAAGGGCTTGAAATTAGAAACTGGCCTCAAGGAAAAAATCTCAAAAACATTCAAACACATCGAGACTGAATAGCATGCTATAAAACAATGACTAGGTCAATAAAAAGATCAAGAGAGAAATAAAAAAGTTTCTGGAAACAAATAAAAATGAACACATAACAGTCCAAAACCTATGGGACATAGCAAAGGTAGTCCTCAGAGGGAACTTTATAGCAATACAGTCCTACCTGAAAAAGATAGAAACATTACAAATGAATAAGATAACCCTACATCTACAAGAACTGGAGAAACAACAGCAAACAAAGCCCAGAGAAAGTAGGAGGAAGGAAATAATCAAGATCAGAGCAGAATTGAATGAAATAGGGACTAAAAGAATAATTCAAAGGATCAATAAATTGAGGAGATGGTTCTTCAAAAAGTTAAAGAAAATTCATAAGCCTTTAAGTAGACTCATCAAGAAAAAAAGGGAGAGGACCCAAAATAAAAAAAAAAATTAGAAATGGAAGGGGAAATATTACAACTTACACTACAGAAATACAAAGATTGTAAGAAATTACTACAAAGAACTATACACTAATAATTGTGAAAACCTGGGTGAAATGGAGAAATTTCTAGAAAAAATATTATCTTGTAAAACTGAATGAAGAATAGGTAGAAAACCTGAACAGACTGATAATAGCTGGTGAAATTGAAGCAGTAATCAAAAACCTACCAACACACAAAAGCCCTGGACCAGATAGTTTCACTGGTGAATTTTACAAATCATTTAAGGGAGTATTAACCCCTGTCCTTCTCAGACTATTCCAAAAAATCCAGAAGAGGGAAGATTCCCAGACTCTTCTTATGAAGCTGGCATCATCCTAATCCCAAAACCAGATAAAGACACAATAAAGGAAGGAAACCACAGGCTGATATCACCGATGAACACAGATGCTAAAATCCTCAACAAAATACTGGCAAACTGCATCCAGCAATACATTAAAATGGTCAAACACCATGATCAAGTGGAATTAATTCCACGGATACAAGGATGGTATAACATTTGTAAATCAGTAAATGTAATACATCACTTAAAGAAAAGGAAAGAAAAGGATCACATGATTACATCAATAGATGTGGAAAAAGGATTTGATAAGGTACAGCACTCATTTATGATGAAAACATTCAGCAAAGTGGGAAAAAAGGGGGCATACTTCAACATGATAAAAACCATATATGAGAAACCTGTAGCCAACATCATACTCAATGGACAAAAACTAAAAGCTTTCCCACTAAGATTGGGGAAAAGACAAGATGTCCACTTTCACCACTTCTTTTCAACATAGTATTGGAGGTCTGATCCATCGCCATCAGACAAGAAAAATAATTAAAAGGCATCCAAATTGGAAAGGAGAAAGTAAAACTGTCATTATTTGCAGATGACATGATAGCATACATAGAAAACCTAATAGACTCCACCAAAAAACTACTGAATGTAATAAGTGAATTTGACAAAAGAGCGGGACACACAGTCAATATCCAGAAATCAAAGAAATTTTTGTACACCAGCAAATATCAGAATCAGAAATCAGGAAAAGAAACCATTTGCTATAGCAACAAGAAAAATAAAGTACTTAGGAATAAGCCTTACCAAGGAGGTAAAAGATCTGTACTCGGAAAACTACAATACACTGAAGAAAGAAATCACAGAAGACACAAATAATGGAAGCATGTACTTTGTTCATGGATTGGAAGAATTACATCATCGAAATGTCCATATTACCTAAAGCAATATATAGATTCAATGGAATCCTTATTAAAATACCAATGACATATTTCACAAACATAGAACAAACATTTCAAAAATCTATATGGAACCATTAATGACCTGGAATGGCCACAGCAATTTTGAGAAAGTTGAAAAAGTTGGAGGGATCATAACATCTGAAATCAAACTATATTATAAGGCAACTATAATCAAAACAGCCTGGTATTGGCATAAGAACAGGCACACAGATCAATGGAACAGAGTAGAGAGCCCAGAAATAAACCTATGTATCTATGCTCAATTAATATTTGACAAAGGGGGCAGAAGCATGAAATGGAGTAAAAATAGAATCTTCAACAAATGGCCTTGGGCGATCTGGACATCTAAATGCAAACAAATGAAACTCGACTACCAAGTTACACTATACACAAAAATAAACTCAAGATAGATAAAAGACTTAAATATAAGTCAAGAACCATTAAGCTTGAGAGAACATAGATAGGCAGGAAAATCTTGGATATTCCATGCAGCAATATTTTCACCAATATGTCCCCTAAACCAAGGGACTTAAAAGAAAGAATATACAAATGGGACTTCATCAAAATAAGAAGCTTCTGCATGGCTAAAGAAAACATCAACAAAATAAAATGAGAACCAACCATATAGGAAAATATATTTGTCAATGATACCTTGGACAAGGAGTTGATCTCCAAAATATATAAAGAACTCACATGACTACATTCTAGGAAGACAGATAATCCAATTAAAAAATGGGCGAAGGACTGGAACAGACACTTCTCCAAGGAGGACATACACAGGGCCTGAAGACATATGACAGGATGCTCAATGTCACTAGCCATCAGAGAGATATAAATAAAAACCACAATGAGATACCATTTCACATCAGTCAGAATGGCCATCATAAACAAATTAACAAACAACAAGTGCTGGTGAGGATGTGGAGAAACGGGAACCATAGTGCACTTTTGGTAGGAATACAAACTGGTGCAGCCACTGTGGAAAACAGTTTGGGATTTCCTCAAAAAAATAAAAATGGAACTGCCTTTTGATCCAGCAGTTCCACTGCTGGGATTGTACCCTAAGAATCCTGACACACCAATTCAAAAGAACCAATGCACCCCAATGTTCATAGTAGCACAATTTAAAATAGTCAAGACTTGGAAGCAACCTAAGTGCCCAACAGTCAATGAGTGGATCAAAAAACTATGGTACATTTACACAATGGAATACTACACAGCAGAAAGAAAGAAAGAGTTACTACCCTTCAGAATAGCATGGATGGAACCAGAGGGCATTATGCTACATGAAGTAAGCTGGGCAGTGAAAGACAAATACCACATGATCTCAGTTATAAGTGGAACCTAATCCAAGAAAACACACAAGCAAGTAAAATATAACCAGCGACTTTGAAAGAAAGAACAAACTGACAGTAACTATAGTGGAGGGGTGAAGGGGATATTGGGGGAAAAGAAGGGAAGGATCATCCAGGAACATGTATAAAAGACCCATGGACAAAGTCAAAAGGGGGAAGGATTGAGGTTGGGAGTTTATGGAGAGTCGGGCAGGGGAACATGGTGGTGGGAAAATGGAGACAACTGTACTTGAACAACAATTTAAATAAATAAACAAACAAAATTTAAATAATTTTAAAAAATGAATGCTGGTGCCATAAAGCTGAGCAGAACACTGGGAGAAAAATAAATGAAATACCTTTGGATAAAAGCTTGCAAGGGTCACAGCCTCTAGATACATGCCCAGTGAAGGACTGAGATTTAATCAGATGACTAATGAAGGCTTTTCTGCCCCCACAACTTACTATTACACACATAGGTCTCCAGTATAACAGTAGGTGATTGCAGCTGAGGAGAATTCAAAAGGAAGCCCAATTTTGTAGCAATACTTATATAAGAAAAAATACTTAAAAACAAAGGCAACTATGTAATGATAAAGCAATTAATCAAACAAGAGGGTATAACACTTGTAAACATTTACACACCAATGTAGGAGCACCTAAATTTATAAAGCAAATCCTGATGGACATACAAGGAGGCAACCACTATAATACAATTATTGTAGGGGATTTTAACACCCTATTGACATCAGTGGATTGATTTTCCACACAGAAAATCAACATGGAAACAATGGCTTTAAATGGCACATTAGACCAGAATGCATTGAACTGATATTTTTATAGTATTTCACCCTAAAGTAGCAGAATATACATTTTATTCAAGGGCACATGGCACACTTTCTAGGATGGGACACATGTTAGGCCACAACACAATTCTCCATAAATTTAAGAAGATTGAAATCTTATGAAACATTTCCTCTGACCACACTGGTATGAAAATAGGAATCAATTACAAGTAGAAAACTGAAAAATACACAAACACATGAAGACTTAACATTTTAGTAAACAATGGGTTAAAATCAAAAGATACCTTGAGATGAATATGGAATCTCAATGACCCAAAATTTGTGGGACACAGCAAGACAGATCTAAGAGAAAAATTCATAACAATGCAGGCATACACTGAGAAAAGAAAACTCTCAATCTGGCCTTACACCTGAAGAAACTGGAAAAAGAAAAATAAACAAGGCCCGGAATGAGTAGAAGAAAGAAAATAATAAAAACAAAACAAAAAAAAAGTGGAAATAAATGAAATAGAGCATAAAAACAGTATAAAACTGCAATAAAACAGATGTTTCTTTGAAAAGATAAAATTGATAAACCTTTACCCAAACTCACCAATAAAAAAGAGAGAAAACCTAAATAAATAAAATTAGAAATGAAAGGGAAGTGATAATTTACATCACAGAAATACAGCAGATTTTAAGAAAATACTACAAAAATTATGCTCCAACAAATTAGAAAATCTGGAATAAATGGATAAATTCCTAGAAAGTTGCAATCTTCTAAAACCGAGTCAAGAAGAAACAAAATTCAGATAAACCAATAACTATTAAGGAAATCAAATCTGTAATCAAACTTCCAACAAAAAAATTATTGGACTGATGGCTTCGCAGGAGAATTTTATGAAACAGTCAAAGAATTAACATCTATTCTTTTCAAGGTATTCCAAAAAACTCAAGAAGGAAGGCTCACAAACTCATTTTATGATGCCAGCATTACCCTAATTCCAAAAACAGAAAAAAAATTCCCCCCAAAATGAAATTATTGGCCAATATTCCTGATGAACAAAGATGCTAAAATCATCAACAAAATAGCAAACTGGATGTAGCAATACATTAAAAAGATGACATACCATAATCAAATGGGTTTTATTCCAAGGATGGAAGGGTGATTAAATATTAACAAGTAAATTAACCTGATATACAACATAAAACATGACAAAAATCATATGATCATATCAATAGATGAAGTAAAAGCATTTGACAAAATTTATCATCATTTTATGATAAAAGAATTAACATTGTTAAAATATTCATACTACCCAAAGTTATCTAGATTTGATGCTATCCCTATAAAATAATGATGACATATTTCACAGAAGTAGAATAATAATTCAAAAATATACATGGAACCACAAGAACCCCAAATAGCTACAATGATCTTGAGAGAAAAGAAAGTTGGTAGTATTACACTATCTGATATCAGAGACTACAAGACTGTAGTAATTAAAACAACACAGTACTAACATAAACACAGACACACAGATGAATGGAAGAGCATAGGGAGTCCAGAAATAAATTCATGTTTATTTGGTAAATGAATCTATGACAAAGGTGTCAAGAATATACAATGGGGTAAAGACAGTCTATTCAATAAATGGCGTTGGGAAAATTGGACAAATACATGCAAAAAAAGAAATGAAACTAGACCAACTTCTTACACAATATAAAAGAATAAACTCAAAATGAATGACTTTAAGGCCTGAATCCATAGAACTTTTCCTAAAAGAAAGTAGAGATACTATACTCTGACATTGCTTTTAATAATGTTTTCTGATATATCTCATTGGGCAAGTGAAACAAAAGAAGAAATAAACAAATGGGACTACATCAAATTAAAAAAAAAATTTTTTCACAGTAAAGAAAACCATCAACCAAACAAAAAGACAACCTACCTATTGAGAGAAGATATTTACCAATGTTAAATCCAACTAGGGGTTAATACCCAAAATGTATAAAGAACTCACAACTCAACACCAAAAACATCTAACAATCTGACCAAAACGTGGGAAGAACTGCATAGATATTTCTCTAAAGAGGATGTAAAGATGGCCCATAGACATATGAAGAGATGTTCAATGTCACTAATCATCAGAGAAATGCTAATTAAAACCACAGGTAACTCTCCCCTCACACCTGACAAAATGACTACCATCAAAAAATCAACAACAGGTGCTGGAGAGGATGTGGAGAATAGGGAACCCTCTTGCACTGTTGGTGGGATGCAGATTGGTGCAGCCACTATAGAAAACAGCATGGAGGTCCCTCAAAAAATTAAAAATGGAACTGCCATATGATCCAGCAATTCCACTTCTGGAAATATATCTAAAGCAACTCAAAATACTAATTCAAAAGAATATATGCATCCCTATGTTCATTGCAGCATTATTTATGATAGCCAAGATTTGGAAGCAGCCCAAGTTCCTAGCAGTAAATGTGTGGATTAAAAGAGTGTTTCATACATACAATAGAATATTACTCGACCATAAAAAGGAATGATATCTTACTGTTTGCAATAGCATGGATGGACCTGGGGGGTATTATACTAAGTAAAATAATCAAATATTAATACCGCATAAATTTACTTACATGTGTACTCTAAAAACAAAATAAACAAGTATGCTTAATTTAGTAATACTTTTCACTATAGTTACTAATACATAATAATAGTTGTAATTGTTAATAATGGTTAACTAATTATAGTTAATAATTATTTAATAATAGTTAATAATTAACTATCAAATAGTTAATGATAGTTAATAATATGTAATATTACAATAACTTACAATTTTAAAAATATTATAGCCTACTGGGGAATTTTAAGATACTTTGCAATTATTAATTGAGATTTGCTTTTGCTTGAAATAAATTCAACTGTTGTGTAGAAATAATATTTAGAAAGTAAGCTTTTACTTTAAAAAAAACTGATTTTGCTAATATAGGAGTGGTACTGATGGAATTTTTAGTATACTTGCAATTAGATTTTAATCATATGGGTTCATTTTACTTGCTTTCCAAAAATATGTTCTAATGGCATGTTTTCTCCTCACTATAGTCTTGACATTAAACTTTCTTCAAGATGAATAAATTTCATAATTAAATGCATTTAATTTTAAGCTCTGATTAAGTATATTAAAATGAAATGTATATTTAATACTTAGGTAATAAAGATATGTGCATTTTATACCTTGGTCCTAAAAGCAGTGCTGTATTTACATGATTTAGAAGTCTAATGGCGCATTCATTTCTTGAATCTGAAGGAAGTGAGGGAAAGTTTCACCTTATTTCTTTTTCTACTTTGTTAACAGACTTGACCTAGTTTATAGTGCTAAATAGTGCAGACTATTTATGTGGGTACTTAAGAAAGTAAGTGGCAAATCAAAATGAATTTCAGTTCAATTTGTCAATAAATATTATATTTCATTTTCATAATACAAAGTGACACAATTTATATGTAAACATCATCTACACATTATCTGTCTACCTATCATCTCATCATCTGTCCTTTCATCTGTCTGTTCATCTATTAATCTTCTATTTTGTGTCAATTCTAAGGGAGAAAATTTTATAGGACATACCAATATTGATCTAATCAGTAAAGAGAAAACATACTATACTTAAAATAGAGAAATGTTAAAATTGGAGGATTATTAGGCTGTGGTAGGGGAGAGACAATTGAGATGCAAAGAGAACTGTAAAAGATACCCTAGGGCTGAAAGAAAGGACCCGACAAAGGACAAATTTAAAAAGGGTGATTAAACCTTATTAGATAAGCTGCAATTGCAGCCTGCTGTGTGGCTGAGCATATTACTGGGTAGTTCAAATTACTGCTGCTCCATAATCACCAGGTAGGTCTAGAATAGTTCTCTGGGGTTCAGGTCAACAGAGGCTGACAGCAGGCATTTGACAGCAGTCACTTGACAGCAGTCACATCACTGCTGCAGCTACCACCAGAACTGCCAGCTAGTGTTTTATGTTTTTTTTTTGTTGTCTTTTTTTTTGTTTTGTTTTGTTTTTTTGTATGTAGCTTGCACAGGCTGATGGACAGAACAAACATTAGCTGGATGGCACTCCTTGGAATGTTTTAATGATTAAAATAAATGATGCACAGTTTTCTAAAATCTTATGAGAAGTCATATTGTTAAAAAGAACATATATATATTTTAAAAAATATAAACCTATTGACTTTTTTTTAATTTGTGTCTAAAAATGAACTAATATTAAGTGTAGTTATCTGGGTTGAAAATCTGAAATTATCTTTGAAGTCACCTCAAAAATAAAAAATGGCTTACAATTTAAAATTAATGTGAATATGTAAATCAATGTCACAATTGTCACGCTCTCACTGACCACAGTTAAGAGGGTTCCTCTGAACCTTGTCCTTTGGCCTTGTCTTTGGCTTGTCTAGTTTGGTTGCAGCAAGAATCATGCTAATTCAGTTTCTTTTACACTGAATATCTGATCACTTTTGATATCTGATCAAGTTCCTTATCTCCCACCCTCGATTTCTGATCATCCTTGCCTACATTGAGCAAGAATTTTGTCAGTTTAGCAACAATCTCTCTACCCTTGATGTCTTCTAATAATTTTTAATCTACTGACCTCATACCATGATCTTTGGGTATAAATCCCCACTTTTTTCATTGTGTTTGGCATTGAGTTTTGTTTCTCCCTTATAGTGATAATTTTGACACCTATCACAATAATCCTGAATAGAGTCTTCCTTATCACTTTAACAAGTGTCCAAATAATCTTTACTTAAGTACAGTTCAATTATGTCTACTGCATTAACAAAATAGTCATTTCAGTTAAGCTTTAATATTCACTATATGGTAAGATATGAATTTGAAATATGCTATCTATTTAGTAAACTTTAACATGAATAGAAGATCATTGAGTAAACTAAGGACATAATTAGATTTTTTCCATCTTTATTGACTATTTGGAATTTATTCAAAAGCTCATAATGTTATCTAATTAATAATATACCAATGAGTAGTTTGCAATAATTTAGTCAAGCTGTACAAAAAAGATCTGTGTTGAATGAGGTGTTGTACTCATCATTTATTTTGGGTAGAAAACACATAGTAAAAAATTTCCTGGCAAAAATGTAGTAGTTACAGTCTTTAATAAATGAACACATTTTGGGGCATTTTAACATTGCAGTTGAAATTTATCTAAAGTGAATTATGTATGTCCCTGTCTTTTCAAACACAGCATGGGGGTGGGTGGAGTGAGGTAGAGTGATGGGGGTAAAATGTGGACAACTGTACTTGAACAACAATAAAAAAAGAGAAAATGTTATTGATGACTTTGTCCCTCTTTTATAAATATTTACTCACTCAGCAGGTCTGTGAAACAATGATGTCCATGGCAACTTGGACTCTATGAAACCATCGAAAGGGATTCTACTTTTATGATCTTTATGGGTCTAGCATCATCTTTTTCATATATTTTTTCTCTTATGCTATTCTTTGCTACTTTCAGAATTTTGGCTGCTTATAATCTACTACTTTACTTCACAAATAATTGTCAACTGAATGGCTTCAGTTTTTTGTATGTCATTTTGGACGTTGTGTTCTAGGTGATTAATCTGAAAAGCAGAGTAAGCTTTCAGCCTTTCAGTGATAAATGTTGGTAATAGTTCTGATTGATATATCAATCATTGGTAAAGCAGAAGCCTCAAGTTCAGCTTCTTTTTTTTTTTAAGAAAATGCATACTTCCAAGAATTTTGGAAAATTAACATTTTGGTTTTTACAGAAATTTTGAAATGTGTGTGGTATTTATAGGGCTTCACTTTTGGAAGGAATTTTATTTGGGATGTTTTTCACCCATTTTATTATTCTGCCAGTATTTAATGCTGACCGATCCTTGAACTCTGGATGACTGTGATCAGTGCAGCTAGTTCAAGTATTAAAAGTCTTTAAAAATGACATTTATATTCCCTAAAATGTGATATTGATTAAACTGGATCATTAATGAAGCTGTATATTAGGTTTCACCTAACCAGGATTAACATGTTGCATTGGTTTCTGAGTTTAGGTACCCTTTCATAGGTGTTTTTTTTTTTTCTTAAAGGTGGTTGATGTCTGCAGAAGAAAGACATATTCACAATGACTGTATTAATAATCCCCAAATAAAAAAATATAAAAGATGAAAGCAAAGTATGAACTGTCACCATTTTATCATCCAGTTGAGGTCCTGGCAAGATTCAGTTCAAGTCTCAGCTCCTTCAACAGCATGTACCCATTTCTCTGAAAATGTGCTTTACTGCAGAGTCCCACAGCTCCTTCCTTTAGCTTTATCCATACATAAAATATTTTAATAGTCTTGTGCCCTCCTTGCTTTATTTTACTTTCACTTGTATATCTTGCCCTTACTACCTTTTAATATTCTTATATAGGCAGTGGCTTTATCACCTTTAGATTCCCAGCATCTAGTCTAATGCCTATCTCATAGTGAGCCTTCATAGTAAATATTTTATGTCTGGACAGAACTTCAGATGATCAGATTTCTTTATGATTTTAATAAATTCTATCATAGCACTCAATAAGTTCCTATGAGAGAATGAAGAAAACTACACGTATAAGAAAATATAGTATAGCCCTGGCTGGTGTGGCTCAGTGGATTGAGTGCCCACCTGCGAATCAAAGTGTTGCTAGCTCAATTCCCAGTTCAGGGCACATGCCTGGGCTGTGGGCTGGGTCCCCAGCAGAGGGAGCATGAGAGACAACCACACATTGATGTTTCTCTCCCTCTTTCTCCCTCCCTTTCCCTCTCTCTAAAAATAAATAAAATCTTTTTAAAAAAAGAAGATATAGTATAAATAGTCTACACAGGAGTTGCAGATTTCATAAATAACAAATATCTTATGTAAATAATGTGCAATAGGCATTCAAAACATGGAATATGATATTTATTCATGTGCTTTCTCTCTAGCCCATCAAAAAATTCTACATGCATAATGAGATAGAATATAATCAAAAGATCAAATGTTATTGAAATTAATGGTAATCTAACATCACAATATATGAGGTCTGTCCAGAAAAAGTCCAGCCATTATTAATATAATGAGAATGGTTTGCATGACATTGATGTAACCTGGCAGACAAAGAGAGTGGACTAGAATGCACATGTGTGAACAATGATGACTTCTCTGTACTAATCAGTGGGGGCAGTAGATGCTGTTAAATGAGCATGTGTCCTGTGTGGCCATCACATTCAAAATGACTGAGCAAATAGAGCAATGAATCTGCATCAAACTGAGCATTAAGCTTGAAGGTTCCTTCATGGAAACTATTCAGATGATTCAGAAGACTTTCAGGGATGATGCAATGAGTGCAGCACAAATAAAAGTATAGCACAAACTCTTCAAGGGTGGTTGAGTATCTGTTGAAAATGATCCACATTCTGGAAGACCTGCAACGAGCAGAACACCTGAGAATGTTGAATGTGTATGGCCTGAAATCAACAAAGATCAGTGACTGACAGTGCAAGAACTAGAAGCTGATCTGGGGATTCCAAAAACTATTGTGCCTGAGCCTTTGACCCAGGATCTTGGCATGAAACATGCCTGGCGAAATCCATTCTGCCCCTTCTGCTATCAGAGCAGAAGGAACATCATGCTACTGTTGCTAATGACTTGATTCAAACCACTACCAATGAACCAGGTTTCCTCAAGAAGGCCATAACCAGAGACGAATTGTAGGTCTATGGCTATGTCCAGGAATGAAGGCCCAGTCATCCCAATAGAAGTTGCCTGGTTCTCCACACCTGAAGAAGGAGCAGCAAAGTCATAGCATGATCAAGACCATATTAATTGTGTTTTTTGATTGGGAAGATGATATCCATCATGACTATGCTCTGCTCCTGCAGGACAATTAATAAGAAGTACTATCTCAATGTTCATTGTCTGTTCTGAAATGAAATATGACAAAAATAGCTGCAGCTATGGGCGACAGGTGATTGACAGTTTCATCATGAAAATGCACACACTCATGCATCATGTCTCTTGCAGAGTTTTTTGGCAAAACATCAAATTGCCCAGCTGACTCAGCTCCCCTCCAGCCCAGATTTGGTGCTCTGCAACTTCTGGTTTTTCCCAAAACTAAAATTACCTTTGAAAGGGAAGAGATTTCAGGCTGTCAATGAGATTCAGGAAAATATGAAGAGGCAGTCGATGGCAATTCCACAAAGGATTTGCAGAGTATTTTGAACAGTGGAAGAGATGCTGGTAGAACTGTGTGAGGTCCCGAGGTGCCTACTTTGAAGGGGACTGAGGTGTCATTGTCCTATGTACAATGTTTTTTGTATCTCCTTCAATAAATGTCTCTATTTTTCATATTACAAGGCTGGATACCTTCTGGACAGAACAGACACTTTTTGTCAAATGAATATAAAACCAAAGCTATTTTTAAATTATAAATGATAGGAAAAATATTGACAATGCATTTTTAGATGAATTAACAAAGAATAGAATTAAATTCTATTATATTGATTTGGAGAATAAGTATAAATAACATTTAAGACAGTTTACATTTCAGAAAGTCTACCTTTTTATCTAATAAGTCCTCAGGGCTCATTTTGAGCACTACTTCTGTGGATACATGGACCTAAGAAATGTGCCATAGACCAACCTTTCATCCCTTGCTCTGAAAATATTTTGATAGATTATGATGAATGTTGCATAAATTATCATTTCATATCACCTACACATTTTTTATTGAATCAATGTTTTCTTACCAGTTGAAGTAACATTGATCATGTTGCTGCACATATAATATTGCTAGTTTTAATTTTTATTTTAATATACTATTTTCACATTTGTAAATATATTAATTTTTCATCAGACCTGTAGAACTTAAAGACCCTTTGACAATAATTTTGTTGTATTGTTTAATATTTTGTGAATCACTTGAACTGACATGGTCCCTTGATTAAATACTGGAAGATTCATTGTTTTAATTATTGGAGCATTAACATATCTTTGTCTTCTAATTAGAATTTTAAAAAGGATAAAAATACATAAAGACTTCTATAAAGGTGAAAAAGACCATAAAATTCTATAAACTGTAATGTTGGCAGATATCACAGTCCCCCTTTATAATGTGTGTCTGGGCGATGCTGATCCCTCCTCTCTAAATGACACTGTTCCTCCCACTTCCCACACTGCTGCCCCTTGTTAGCCAGGGTTGTGTCACATGGTCCTAACATACTGACAAAGATTACACTGGGGTCTTTTCATGAAGTTAAATTATGTTTGTGTGGCTGCATACTAACCATCTTTCAAGTGCACTGACACGTGAAAAGGATGGAGCAAGAATGCAGGAAAAGCAAAGAAGAAAGAGCAGGGAAAAGTGGAAGATAGAAAAAAATAGAAAATGAAGTATTTTAAATATTTTTAAACATTTTCAACTTTTTATATTTCTGTTTATAACTACATTTATAACGTACAAAAATATATTATTATAGTCATCTCTTTGGGAGTTATAAATTAATGTTTAGATACTAACCTTTTATGCTATTTTTTATACATTAAGATTTATAGTACATTATTTTGTGATTTTTTTGTATTTTTCACCCCTTACTATGGAGCTATTGCTGACAGTGTTACTTCAGCTCTACTCTAAATAGAAATGTTTCAAACTTTAATAGGAATAAGAACCTACTGGGACACTTGTTAAAAAACACAGATTCTGATTTAGTATGTGTATGATTTCTGTTATTTTTATATTTAATTTCTTTCTTTTTGTCCAGAATTTTACTTGTATTCTTCTAGTTTTAATTTGTTTCCCATTTGTGCTTACCATGTGTTCATAAAATTGTACATGTTTTCTACCAGTGTCTTTATGTTAATTATAATTATTTTAAGCTTCCTGTCTGGTAGTTCTAACAATTGGGCCATGTCTAAATCTGGATCTGGATTTTCTGTTCAGATTAAGACACAGGCAGTCCCTGAGTCCCTAGATCTCTGTGACTGGGCTTTCTTAGTTTCCCCTACCAGTAGGAGTTATCAAGATTCAAAACTGATTCTTAGTTTCATGTCCTATTCATTTTTAGTATTTGATGTTGATTGTTTTGTTATATCTAAATCTACAAAAAAAATTATGGAAATTTTATAAGATTTAAAAACCCATCTTTAGTATATTCTTTTTTAAAGCACACCTAAGTTGAATTATTGTATTCATGGTTCTGAAAAATGTTTTAAGGGGAAATCGCATCCTAGTGACCCCTCAATGGATTAGGGCAACCAAATGCTTATCTGTTCTCTTGCTCAAGAAAACAAATTAATCATTCCTTATGACATTAGATAGCTTGCCTAGTTCTGTTTTTCGCATAAATTGTTTCACTCTACGTAAGGTTTGTGTCATTAAAAGTGAGCCTGAAGATAGTGTTAACATTCAGATCTTTTGAACAATGTCTGGAGGATAGAAGGTGGGATACAAAAATCATTTAAAACTCACCACCACCTTTAATTAGACTAGTTTAACCTTGGAGTCTCAACAAATGAGCCTAGCTGCATCAAGTAGAGATTTTGTTAGTGTCTCTGTCATCCCACATAATAGTTGAAGGACTGTACACAGAGCAACAATTGATGAAGCATATGACGTGGGTGTGCTTGGGGCTCCAGAGAAACTATGACATCTTTAACAATAAGAAAATGCATGAAGGTTATAGTGGTATTTTTTTCTAGCTTCTTGGAGGGATTTATTATAGATTTAATTAGACTTTTTTTGGCTTATTAGTCAGTTATGGCTTTGAGAGCTAAATTATCTGACATAAGCAGAAGTTAGTTCTCATTAGGAAAAACATTCACTGTGAGTTATACTGCCTTGCATTTGATTATCATGCTTATTTTCTCTGATTAAAAATGATTCCTATGTTAAAGCTGAAAGGAAAGGAAATCTCATAGCTTGGGCATATTAGACAAATAATAAAACTTTTGTAGATGGAGATTTTGCTTCCTCAGCAGCATCTAGAAACATGCTGATTTATTGCTAGTTCAAAAAAAAAAAATGTTTAAAACATTCTAACTTAATCACATAATGTTAAGTGTCTCTGCATTGGTACTTACAAAAGTACCACAAAGTCACATTAGGAAGAGATATTAGGGCACATTCAATATTCTCCTCGAGCTGGAATTACTTTATAATGACACAGTGCTTTTTTCAGGCATTTTATCAGGATTGAAAAGTACATTACTGATTATGAAACTTCCTGTGTCTTTGGAAAAATTAGAATTTAAAGTGTTATTAATTCAGACATCAGTGTTTCAGAATTTTCAGAAATTTAGACGAGCATTAAAATGAGGCTTAAATTCATACCATCTATATAGTGTTTGCTAATGCATGTTGTAATAATAATTACTTAAGCACCCTGTTCAGAAAATAAGATTTATTTAAAAGTAATATGTATATTTACTGATTATTTTTATCTTTTTTTTTTTCAGAAGACTCAAAGACTCATGGAGGTCAAAAAGTTTAAAACCAGTTTTGAAGACAATTGCTAATTTAGAATCATCAAGCTATATATTTTTCTTTAGAATACACTATATTTGAGCTTTCCTACAATGTAGATTAGTCTTCCAAATTAGTCACAATAACTGAGGTTTCATTTCATTCATTTTATGTTAAATATGGAATGCTTTGTAGGAATACATAATTACCTACTCCCCCAATGACTAATTATATGCAAAGCTGTTAGAAGTAATTTTTATACAGTATTTTCAATTTTTTTTGTGGTGTCCCCTGCAATTGCTTAGTATTCCGATTATATATATTCTGTGACTGAGATTTCCACTATCTTCATCATCATAGATTCAAAGGGTAAGAAAGCAGAGGTGATGGTGTACAAAAGTTTACCATGCTTCTCATGTTTCTAGAGTAACATTCAACTACACTGATGTTTCTGGCCTCTCTTTCCATTCAGTTAATTATGTAATTGGTAATTATGGTTAGGATTCTCCATATATAGTCTCTCTTAACTTTAGGAATAGCACATAAAATTTATCTCAGGCATCAGTGTGTTTTAACTAAAAGACTAAATTTACTATTTTTTATTACAATAGTTGTGGCCATTTGACTAAATTTTCACTGATGAAATGGGAAGGATTGTGTTTGGAAATTTCCTTATAAGGGAAAGTGAACTGTTTCCTTCCTTCTTTCTTTCCTTTCTCTTTCCTACCTACCTTCCTATTTTCCTTCCTTGTTTCTTCCTCTTTTTCTTTCTAACCTTCCTTCCTTCCACCTTCCCTCCCTCCCTCCTTCTGTCTCTCTCTCTCTCCCTCTTTCCTTCCTGCTGTCTGAGTGTAGTAGGTAAGATGGTGGTCCTGCTGTGAATCATATTTGGGATGCTTATGACTTCTTCAGGATGGCAGAACACCAAGTTCAACAGAACAACAGCACTCATGGAACACTTTCCTGAAATCTGCTATGATGTAGGGATCTACCTTATTTAGCCATTGTCATTTTTGTATTTTTCTGTGACAAACAGCCAAACATAAACTAAATGATGATATGACATCAGGAGAAGTTGCATAGGATGTTTGGCTCAGCACTTTTATTCTCTGTCCTGCATCCGTAGATTTGTTTGCCTATGTGGTGGTTGTATTTGGTGGTTGTATTTGCCTATGTGGTGACTGATTGCTCAAGGATAGTTTGCAGTTGTCAGCTGGTTTGGAACCAGGAATGAATCTAATTATACACACATCATAAGACTAGAAACTCATTTTGCTGCATATCTAAAGACAACTTCTGAAAACAGCTTCATCATTATTAGAGTTCATATTTTATCTCCATCTGCCTGACTGTTATATTAGCTGTGTTGTTATTGACATAGCCGTCACTGAGAATTAATGAAAATAATTATATAACTATATACAACAGTGTACTGATAAATGTTCAATAACTGACTCTGTAAGAAAATATCCTTATTTTTAGTGTTTGCTTATTTTTGTGTTTGAAATACTCCTCTCATGACCAATTTCAAGATATAAATATGTCATCATTGAACAAAGCTGGACAGAGAATTGCAGTAACACACCATTGTGTAGTATCTCTGCCATACAGATACAAGATATGTAACCTCAAGAATTTATGTAATAGTAACATGTGGTAAAAATAATCAGGAGATTATTTATAGTTATCATGAATTACCTTTATATATACTAAATTTTAAGTTTATATAATTTAATTTTTCATAATAGTTACATTTAATAAGAAAAAATAAAAAATTTCCTGAAGATTAAAAATTGACTCTCAGGAGTCAGTACGCACTGGCTCTCACACACACATCACTCAATTATATATGTGTGTATGTGTCTTTCTACATATTAGAATTAATCACTGCTTATGAAAATTCTACATCTAAATACTGCATTTGAATGCCATGCTTATAATAAAAATATTGTACTGTTGTAATAGTTAATATTTTGTTTCCACATTGCAAGTCATTTAATACTAGTCAAAAGCTAATTAATTAATCCCATGCACAGGAAAATGATTTTGCACTTCTCATCTACATGATCAAAGCAGAATGATTTTCAATACTCCCTCTTGAAGTGTTATGTTCCTAGTGTTCGTTGATTACACTTAATAACTCACTAGGGTAATTTTGCATATTAGCTCCATGAATATGGGGATTCAGGTGTGATTAGGAAGAAGATTGCAAGTATCAGTCTATGGTTATTACAATACCTAGTTAATTAAGTTGCACTGACATACATTTTAGTTTTTAGTAAGCAAGCACTATTTTTCAGTTATTTTTCTATATCCAACCTTCACATATTGTTCAAAGTTCCCAGAATCACCAAGAAAGTAGAGTTTTTGCTCTTTTGATGAAGGAAGAATATCTATACTTTATCTTGGTTAATATTTAATTATGGTGAGGCTTACTTTCCCTATGTGTAAGGCATGTGAACTGTGATACACTGAGATTACTCACGGGAGTTGATGAGATGACGAGCGTAAAGCAGCTACAGTAATAACTGGCGTATACCAGTCTCTCTCTCTCTCTGATCATTCTTACTTTTGCTTGCCTCTTATAACACCAACCTCACAGCCCAGATATTAGAGTTGTGTTAGATTTCAGGAAAAGAGCTAACTTAAGAGAGGAATTAAAAAGTTGTATATATGTAAAAGACACTATGATGTTGTATCCAAGGGGAACCAATTAGAAGGATGAGAGATCATGACAGATCATCAGGTCATGACAGAAGAAAGTAAATGACAAAACTGTAAGTGAAGTCTCTGAATTTTAGACTCAAGCCTATAAATGTATGAAAGGATCAAGAGCCTAATTTTGTCTTATGCCTCAGGGGTATATGATGTCACTGGACTTTGAAAGCAAATTAGAGTGGTTAACCTTGCCACTTCTAGTCGTTAAAGAAACAGAAACAGTTTACATCTTACTCTTAGGGCAGACATGGACTATATCCACCAGAAAACATTATTAGACAATTTATACCAATATAAAACAGGAAAAATCTAACTTACTGTGACTGAGGATATAGAAAAGCACTTAATAGCAGAAATTGGAAGTTGATGTTTCAGATTGTACTCTTGATTTCTTGACTAAAACATAGTTTTTCAGCTAGTACTTAAGGCTTTGTTATGATTGATATCTGAATTTATTTAAGTATTTCTCCAAAGATCTTAGATAAGGCATATAAATTATATATAAATACTTAAACTCTTTGAGGTATCTATTTATTATTATAATATCTGATTATGTGATTAGTGTGAACAGTGTTGGTACCATGGATAGAATGTATTTAATATTTATTCATTTTAGATGAATTATTGCCCTATAAAAATTGATTATACAAAATGGAAAATATTATCAAATAATTAAATATATACTCAGAGGATGTATCCACTCCCCTGGCAGCTGGCTGCCATCACCAGTGTGTCATTCAAATCTGTGAGCTGAACTCTCAGTGCTGACAGTTGCTAAGTTGCTAGGGGTCTTTTTTTAATAATGAAGCTTGAGTCCAGTCTAAAATCTATGAAACTAAAACAGGATTGAGATTCCTATTGCAGAAGAATATAAAGGAGTGTTTTCTAATTGGAGGCCCTTACTTGGTCTTTCTGTGTGTGGAACATGGCGTTTGTGGCTACCTTATAGAAGAAACTAAGCATAGAGACCTTCACAGCAAAAAAGATAACTCTGGGTTTAAAGGTTAGGTTCATAAGCTGATCTCTTCAGTGGCCTTTGTTAATAAGAAGCAAATGACCATCCATAGTACTGTTAGTCCTCCTTTCTCTACATAATGACTGAGTTCAGTAGCTGGTACAGAAGTATATCCTGCTTATTAGAGCCTACTGTTGAGTTTAGGCATTAGATGTTATTCCCTTCCTTCTATTTGTGTACATAAGTATTAATATCTTTTCCCTGGACCACTTAAATAGATTTTATATGAAAACAAACAAGAATAGGATATTAATGATTGGCTTTTAGGTAAGAACAAAAGGATAATCTTGTTACAAAATTTAAGATTCTAAATACCTTAACATAGGTAAATATGCTAAATGAAGTTATGTACTGAGTTCAGATATCAACACTCACTGCATCTTGAGCCAGTCATCTAAACTAATCTCTCTGTTTCTTCTTTGAAAGTAAACAAAACAAAAACAAACAAACAATGAAAAACAAAAACCAAAGCATAATATTATGGTTATCTGAACTTTTTCCATTGTACTTCCCTCATCCCTTAAATAGATTTTCATAAAACAAAACTATCATGAATTAATAAAGCTATTTCTATACTCTCTGTCATGGGAGGCATTGGTAGGCTCTTGCCCTGGCACAAGGTACAGAAAATGACCATGAGGCCAGATCTTAGGCATGATTCTGGACCTCTTTACACCATTCCCAGATCACTTAAAGTACATCATTCTTAAAAGATGCTGAAATTTGAAATTTCAGTGTGTCAGAAAGATGTACTTTGCCTTCACATGAGGATATTTATGTGCACTGGCTATCTACTGCTTTGTGAATTTTTTTTCTAAAACTTATGGCTTAATACAGCTACCGTGTTTTCATATCTTATAGCTTTGTTGGTCAGGAATTTGGGGCCAGCCTCAGCTAAATGACTTTTTCTCTACTAGGGACACTTGGTAAGATTCAACCAGTGGGTGAGATGATCTGGAGTGTTCAAAGTGATTTCATGAATATATCTATCTCTATGTCTGGGAATGGCTGCTAGGGTGAACATATCTGGAATTGTTAAGCAGAGCACCTAGTTATAGCCTCTCATACAAAGCTATTTTAGCACCAAATATTTTAAGAGCTTCAGGGCTCCCAAAAGGATTACACAATATCATGAAACAGGAAGTAGAAGTGGCCTCTCTCTGGTTTTTTTTGCCTAGAGTGTAACACCTCTTTGTTACAGTCCCATCGCGAGAACAGAATGACCTGGACACCGTCAGGTTAGAGATGTAACTTTATTGGCCAAACCTTCTACCTGCGCAGGGGCGAACTCCCTTGTTGTTCGAATAGGGAG